>CAMZMU010000121.1:17912692-18613767 GCA_947311845.1 Poa pratensis
TTTTCTACAAAATAGCTTGAGAAAGATTTAGAAAAGTATTTTTGGAAGGTGTTAAGTAAAATATTTTGTTTTTACAAATCCATAGCTTTGGTTTTATTCCATTTGGATTTATAAATCAAAAGTTACAAAAGTTTCAGAAATTAGAAAATAGAAAAAAGAAGGAAACAAAAAAAAATGCGAACCTAGTCTATTGGCCGAGCCCATCTCTCCTCTCTCGCGCGAGCAACCGCCACAGCCCAGCTTCGGCCCCCTTCTCTCTCCCCCACCCAGGCGGGTCCCGCAGGTGACGCTCATGCTGACGTCATCAGCCTCATCCTCTCCCGCAAGAAAACAACATCCAAAACCCTAGCCAAATCCGAGCAAAAAATCGTTGTTTCAGACCGTTTCGATCCGATTCCTTCCGCCTATTTAAACCCCACAACCTCCTCTCCCAAAGCCCCAAAAACCCTAGCCAAATCCGCACCCAGGCTGCTCGCATTGATCCCCGCCGTGCCGCCACTGCGCCGCCGTGTTCTGCAAATTCCGGCGAAGTGGTCGACCCCGACCATCCTCTCTGCTCCATCCTCCTTCTCTCCTCCTGGCGCATCTTCTAAATTTTGCGTATTTTATTTCGCACGGAACCGACGCGTCCTCAACCGAAGCAACCGCCGCCGTCCTCTACTCCAGCGAGCACTAGAGGGAGAAGCAGAGCACGCCCGCGACCACGCCGTCAACGCCATCGTCTTTGCCGCGTCGATCTACCCCCAGGGTACGACTCGCGGCCCATCCCCTTCTTTTTCGCGTTTAGCTCGCCACCGCGATGGAGCCGCCGTCGCCGGAGTTACTCCGTCAGCCGCGCTAGTGACCTTTGGTCCAATAGATCTCGGCCGTTAGATCTGACACGGACGGCCGCGATTAGATCACTTAGACGAAGGGGTAACGGGCGAATCAGGTGACGCCACGTCAAGCCCAGTCAGCATCCTCATCTTCGCCAAGTCGCGCCACGTCAAGCGGTCAAAGCCACGTCAGCGCCAGCGGAGAAGAATTTCTCTGTTTTCTTTTTAATTGGCGGTTTTGCGATAGGTCCCTGTAGATTAGATCTATCACTACTTTTTATTGGCTCGGCCAATTTTTGCAAACTTTATATTTCTGGAAAGCTTATGACACGTAGAAACTTTTGGCATAGTTAAATTTATGATTTGACAAATTTAAATTGGTTCAAATTTTAAAATTTGTGTTTAAGTAAATTTGACTTAATTTGAGTTTTAAAAACTATTTTTGGGCAAATCCAATTTCTTTAACTTTTTTTTAATTAATACTTAGCCGTAGGAATATTCTACCAATTTTGTAAGTATTTTCTATGATTTTTGTAATTAATATTGATTAATTGCTTTTTAGGTGTTATTTTAATAATTAAAATTGATTAAAATTTTTCTGCACCTATTCGGCTAATAAAAATGACTTGTCATATTTTGATCACTTAGTACAAAAAGTACTTAGAAATATTTTGCCTCTCCAAACAAAGTATTTTTCTTCCTTAAAAATATTTGATAATTATTTGACAACACTATTTCCTTAGAAAAATTTCAACATCTTAAAAGTGCTAAATCTTCTCCTTAGAAAAATTTAGCATCTTGAAAACTTAGGTTGTTTTAGAATATTTTCCTAAGTGTTATTTGACAAGTGTTTTTCCTTAGAAATTTTATCAACTATTGTTTTAAAAGTATTTTTCCTTAGAAAAATACCAACACATTTTTATGAACTCTTACTAGAAATTATTTTGACTTATTGTTTGACCTCTTTGGTCCTTAGTTATTTTTGGAACATCTTACTTGCCTTGCTTTCCTTAGAGTATTTTCATGGCATTGCATGCATATCAAGTCCTTAGAAAATTTTTGCACTTCTTACATGACTTTCCTCCTTAGAATTTGAGGATGCATGTTAGCCCCTTTTGACCCTCCTAGACGAAAACAAAGTTAGAGTTAGTGGAAACCAATGAAGGACTTAGCAAAGAAAACAAGACTCTAGAAGCATCTCCAAGAAGAAAGTACTTAGAAGAAATCAAGAGGAAGTTCATAAAGACCAAACCCCCCCTACATTTTCTAAGTCCTTCTTTCATTTATCTCTTTTCTTCCTTCTTCTCTTAGACTTCATGGTGATAAGTTATATTCAAGACCACCGTATGCTGCCAACATTCAAGTCTGCAGAACCATCAAGTCCACAAATTTCAAAGAAGTCAACACACCAAGGAGAAAGCTACAAGGAAGTCTGGAGAAGATTCTTGGAAGACCAACTACTAAATCTTTCTTTCTATCTTTTTTCCTCCTTCCTAATTTTGTCTTTCACTTTGGACATAGACAAGTCTTTGTGTTTAAGACTAAGTTTCTAGAGTGCTAATTGAAGACCATTGAAGATCAATGAAACTACAAAGGAGTTGAAGATGTTTTGAAGGTCAACATGTGAAGACTTGAAGTAGCCTTACAACTTTTCAAGTTGTTTTATCAAGTTTACTTTAGGCTCAACTTGGACCTGCCTTAGCTAAATGGGATATTGTTATTTATGTCTTTCCCTTATTTTGTTTGCATGTCTTTCATACCCTAATTATTGTGTCATCCTGCATCTCATGCATATCATATTTTTCTAAGTGTTGCATTTATGATTGTGTGTTTATTTGTGATTTATTTGACTTGTTAGAAATTCCGGAGAGACGAAAGTGGTTGCAACTGCTACTACTACACTCCTGTTTGCCAAGGCAAGTGGCACACCCCCATAAATTTCCTAAGTATTTTTATATGCATTATTTAGTGTATTTCTTTATATGCATGTGTTGGATAGTATTATTGCTAGATGCTAAACCCACCATACCTTTACACTAGTTGTCTAGAACCCATGTGATAACTTAGTAGATTATTTGATGCTATGCAAATGTGTTTTCTTTAAAGTTTAATTCTACTAAGTAATTATCACCTGGGTGGACTTGGTTTGAAAAATGATGAAAGGTGAGTGTCATCCTTAGGGGTGACTCTAAGGGATGGTCACTTGTGGTTGCCACCAGGGTATTAAAGGGACCAATGTTCTCTAAGTGAAGTTGCTTACCGTGCAGCCATTAGTCATATGGGCTCTGGCTAGATGGATTAAGTTGCGTGGACTCGTCCCGACTTGACAGGTGGTGGTAGAATGGTTAGAATGGGAGCGCGTCAAGTCGGTATGGGATGGGAAAATGCTTCTGAAAAGTCTCGTCTCAACTCTCACCTTTTCCTTAGCACAAATTGAGTGCTTGAGATAGTTTGGGTTTGTTGGGTCTAATGGTGAAAGTGCACAACCTCTGCAGAGTTAAAAACTAAGTACTTAGCCGTGTCCCCGGTTACGAACAATTCAAGCAGCTGATCAAGGATGTCAACGGAGGCTCCCAACATCTCAATTTCTCTAAGTAAAACTTGATGGGTGAATAAGGGTAGACAGACTATGGATTTCATGCCATATCGTCTCAAACATTTGAAGAAAATGTTTTACAAAGTGTTAGGAAAATTGGCTTTTATGCAAAACAGCCTTGAACTCCACCAGCCAAATATTCATATAGGCTATAGAGTTATTCCATTAAGTGTCCACATAGTGTCACTTGCCAGATCCATTTTTAATGTATCTGACCCACTCTGTTGCAAAATTTTATTTGTTGCAGATTGTTCTGACGACGAGTGAGATTCGTTAAGGTTTCGAGTCTGCAACCAACATGTTTTCGCCTGTGGCACATGATGATGATGGAGACTCCATGAAGAATATTTTTCCGCTGCTTTACTCTTTCAAAGCTAGCTTCGTGTTATGCAATTTGTAAAGGATATTTCCTAAGTACTGCATCTTCGTGTAATAATTGATACAATGTTGTGATATTTCATCTAAACTGTGTGTGCAAATGAATCGATCCAGGGGTTTGCACTATACACAGGTATCTTGCCAATTTCTAAGTGCAGGTACGCTACAGTACGTCCCGTCGAGCAGGCAAAAAAGGTACACGCGGCTCAGGCGATTGAAGCGATCAGCAACCAGCGTGTCCTGGCCGCCGGACAGCAAGCGCAAACAGATATCGCCTAATCAGCATTAGCGATCTACTGCGTCATCAAGTCCCAGGGAAGAAAAAGTGAAAGAAGCGATTAAAGCTGGCCACATGCATCAGTGCATGGATTAAACGGCCAGACTGCTAAATTGCATGCATGATGCTTGCATGCACGATGCTTATCGCTTCATATTCTAAAGCATCTTCACCGTGAAGCCAACTAGTACTATTCATGTAATAGTTTGGACTTTCGATAAGCATGCCATGTTTAAATCGTCCAAAGTCAAGGCGGCCAGATCAGTACATCTGCGTCCTCGTCTTCGACCAATACTACAGCCGACTTTCAAGTCGTCAAACTATTGCCGTATTCACGATGTTAGGCGGGACGCTGCCATCATCGTGTCCGGTTTAGACGAAATTTATCGCCAGTTTGCTAGCTGTTGTCAATCGCCCAAACCTGGCCAGTTGCGGGAGACATCGATTGATACAAAACAGTCTAGCTCCGTGTTTTAGCTTAATTGTTAACGCGGCACGCCGCCTGTCCGGCATATTTATAGTACGCGACATGCCGCGTGTCCAGCATATTTTTGATGTATTCCGACGCAGCACGCGCCTTCATCGCTGCGTCTTGGCTTAGTTGCCATTGCGATCTAATCGTCATCGCCTATTCGTCAAGCACGGCGCAACCGACAAGCTGTGGGCATGCAGCGTAAGAGGAAAATAGGAAGTCGCCGCCTTGCTGAAATCAGGCTCAGGATACTGGGGCTACCGCCTACACCCCGGGGGCTACCGCCTACATCCCGGGGGCTGCCGCCTACATTCTGGGGCTGCCTTCTTCTGCCTCCACCTCCTCAACATCAACGTCAGCAAACATCAAACAGCTAAGTTTTTATACACTTAACATTTATCATATGGTCATGAAATAGAAGTTTATGGTTTGCTCATTCCGCTTTGAGATCATGCCGTCTTTTGTCTTTTCATATGATCATATATTCTTAGTATCAAAGTTACCCAAAATCTGCTCTGGCTAAGTGGATAAAACTTTTTCGTACTTGCTCCTCCGGGCCAAATTAAGCAATCATTTTGCACCGCTATATCCTTATTCTGATTGTTTATATGTGGGGCTGTAGTATGTGTTTTGGCACCAACACGCCGGCTTTGGTCTCTGAGTTTTAAACTACTTGGTACTAGCCCTGGTTGACTCAGCTGAAGTAACTGCGCTGCGGTACCGCCAACATACAAAAAGTTAAGCATATATGCCAGATAAATATTAAGGCAGGCCACATAAAATTTACACCGCTAAGTGTTGTTCAAAAAAACTACCGGCTTAGGCCTTATATTTGTCCAGCTACATTAAAAGTACATCTTAATGCAGCTATGTTTACTATGCAGGAGTTTGACACTCGGGCTGCAGTCGTAGCACTTTCATCGTCTTGAGCCGCCTTTTCGTCAAGGCGGCACAAACCTCGACAACTACAGCCATTCGATCTACAATGCCACAAGTTCTTCTAAGCATCGAGCCGACTTTTAAGTACGTCGACTCAACGCTCGGGGGCTGCAGATAGGCGGATCAAGAAAAACTCTGGCTAAAAGAAGCCCGGGGGATCGACGTCAACACTTCCCTCGTCCATTACTCGGGGGCTGCATGACTTGCAACCTCGTTGCCACAACATGGCCGCCTTGTCGTCAGCGACACGGCCACCATTATCGCCTCCGTGGCACAACCACCTTGTTGACGCAACACAATCGCCTACGTGGCACGGCCGCTTTGTCGTCAGCGACACGGTCACCTTCATCGCGTTCGGTTTGAAGCGAATTGATCGCCAGATTGTTAGTTGTTGTTTCCAATCGCCCAAACCTGGCCAGTTTGGGAGGACATCGATTGGTACAAAATACTAAAGCTCCATGTTCTGGCTTAATTGCTAACATGGCACAACCGCCTTGTCGTCAGCGACACGGCCGCCTTTATTGTCAACAACATGGCTGCCTCCGTGGTATAGCCGCCTAGTTGTCATGACTGCCTCTGCAGCACAAACAACATTCATGGCACCGTTCCACCTCTCTGCCTGTTCAAAACTGTTGTGAACCAGAGCAACACGAACGTGCTAACTGTTGGCTTCATCCGTCAACATTTGATAAGACCTTGTCTAGAGGAATCCTGACAGCAGTCAGGCCGTCTTTCCCATTTGGCGGCATCGTCGGCTACTTTAGGCGGACCGCCGCCTACTTCAACTTCGGAATGCTTCAAGCTTTTCAGCCGCCTACATTCAAGAAACAAGACGGACGTCGCAGACAAGAGAAGACGGCAACTGGAGAACTTAAACCTTTCCGGGGGCTAATGTTGGAGATATACCAACTAGGGGTATCACCAGCATGGATCAATCCGGCTAGTCCAGGGTGGCCCGCATGGTGGTGAAGGCTTTGCCTGCCGGGCGGCCCAGATAGCTGACGACCAAGGAAGGCGGATGCCGGCAAGGAAGAGGCCCAAGACCGAAGCCCATGAAGCCATCAAGCCCAAGGCGGAAGGCGGTAGACTTGACGGATAGGTTTAGGACTCTGTATACTTGCCGGATACGTAATCACCTTGTAACCCTAGGTCCGCCGCCTATATAAGCCGGACCATGGGGATCCTTTAGGGCATACTTTCATACTTTGACACAATCAACCTCATTGTAACCTGTACCTCGGCTATTTGCCTCATAGTGAATTATAGCAGCACGTAGGGCTCCGCCACCGCCGTGGAGCCTGAAGCTGGGTAAAATGTCGTGTACAATCCCGACCTCGACGACGTCCACCTTCTTGCCTTACGTTCACCCTCGGCTAGCAGGACCCCGTCTCCTATCTCAGATGCCGATACGATGACAGCGTGTCTCGTTCATGTCTGTGTGATCCCGAACCGTAGGGTAACACACTTAAGGGTAGGTGAAGATTAGATTGGATATAAGAGAGAGGAAACCGGGGATTCCGGAAGTGTTCGGAACATGTCCGATGTTGATCGGAGGCAACGAAATATGTTTCGGAGCTCGAGTGAATTAAATAATATTTATTTAATATTAATAAGTGTTATTAATGATTAAATATTTTTTATTTAATTAATTTCGAATTTTTAAAGGCATTAAACCTAAATGGGCCTCTAAGGCCCATTAGGGAAAAATCCCTAAAAAGAAAAAGGAAAAAAAGGGGGAAGGAATCCGGCCGGCCTAGGTGGGCCACAGGCGCACCCCTTGGTGGTGCGGCTGGTGTGAGAATAGTCCCACAACGCCAAGCCACCAAGGCAGGCCTCCCTCCTTCTCCTTTAAGTAGGGACCCCCCATGCCTTGGAAATTCACCCTTTTTCTTTCTTCTTCTCTCCTACCTTGAGCGTGGTTCCGTTTCTGGAGCTGCGTGCGGGAGGGAAGTCTCTACTATACGCACACTGCCGTGCTGCTAGATCCAATCTTCCACTTCCGCTGCTCTGTTGGATCTGGAGCCCAGAGGTCGTCAGCTACACCGTACGTGTGGAACTACGAGGCGCTACGCGGGTGGCGCTGGGAGTACATCTACTTCCTCTACACGACCTTGAGGTCGGCTTCGTCGGCTTCATCGGCAACGTTTGTGCGGGAACGTAATCCCGCTTTCGGTCTACAAGGGTATGTACTCCGTTTCCCTCCGTATAGTATATCTGCATAGTTAGATCTTGGCTAGTTTCTGGTTATCGTCGGTAGGAAATTTTTTGTTTTCTGCCCACGATCTCCAACATTTACATCATCTGCAGCTTCATGCATCAACTCTTATCCACATCTTCAAAATGATTTCTGTTAGCATTAGCAGTGTCACTTCTATCATCACTCTCCTTCTCCTTCTCCTTCTTATCTCGATCATCTACAGGAATTTCAAAACATTCAGCCATCTCAGTTTCTTCCGTTGGTGCAATGACCAAATCAGTAGTGTCAGCTAATTGTACTGAATTCCAGTCAACACAAACAACACCTGCATCAGTATCAGCCCCCTCACCTAAAACTGTCACCTTGGTACGTATGGCACGACCTGCCTCGTGAAGCCCACTCATCATCTAACATCTGTGAAGCCAACTTTGATGGCACATATCCAACATTTGAATCTGCATTCAGATCAACAAGCTCTGCTCGAAAAGTAGCCTCTTTGCTTGTCCAAACCATCTTGCCGATCAATTTCTTCAACCATCTCTTCTCCATTCTCAATTCTAACATACTCGCCCTTCCAATTATTAAACCGTAACAATGCTACTTCTTGCTCCGGACCCCAAAGAACACTCTCTCCAAGTTTCTCCACCACATTCTTCACGGATTCTCTTCCAAAATTTGTAGCTCTTGGGGATCAATCTCTATAAATTCGACCTCCATCTTACTAATGTTTCTCTCTCGATGTTCCTCACGCTACCATCACCTAGCTTCACCTTAGATACAAAGAAATTGACAGTGAATTGGAAGTTCCTCCGCGAAGCATCACCTCTGTTTTGAATGGCGACGGGATGTGTGAGGTAAGGGGAATCAGAACCAAATCGCATACAAATCTAGATAAAGAGAAGCATCGAATTAAAATCAAGACAAAAGGGGATCCATTTACCTATTTGAAGTAGTCTCGCCCGTCTCCTCGGGGTCCATCTCCTTCCCCCTCGTTCAGCACACCGCTCAATCGAAACGAGCAGGCCCGAGACAGAGACGGGGTCTCGAATCGGCCGAGACGACTAGGGTCAGATCCCAATCGGAAGAGCAGGCTGCCGCGCCGCCGAGAACAAACTGGCCGCCGTCGCCGTCGGAGAAGGAGGGGACGGGTGGGGAACGGGCAGGGGCGGCAAGGTCAGCTCCAAGATTCAGTCGGCGCCAGTTAGTTGGGACCCCACTTGTCCGAATAACGGGCTGACTTTCGCCCGAATTTTCTATCCCAACTAATTAAATCGGGCTCAGACAACATTACGACCGTTTAATCAACCATGTCGTGTCTAGGCTATTTTGGCCGTCCGGAACGTCGCGCAGCAGCTATTTCAGCCAAGATGTCATGTTTTTCACCATTCCGGGGAAAGACGTCGCACATGAGCTATTTGCCTCCACGGAATTGTGCATAAACTTGGATAAAGTAAGAACAGCTGGATTTTCACCCGGAGATCGGAAGTTCAGAATAAAGGATGGCAATAATACTCATGCATCCGCGTATTCACGGACATTCGACTCGCTGTGTATGGGTATGAAGGGTTTTCTCTGTCCATGGATTTCATTGGACGGATATCTGCAAATTCACGAGTTGGGCGTCGACAAAGATTTTGCTCCATGGATATCCTCTGTATACCCATTTGATCCATGGGACTCACATGTTAGTGGATTGGACTATGTGAATCTTATCTTATATTACTAATTGGAGGCACCGTACAAAGCACCACGAGTAATCCTGGAAGATAAAAGATTTTCGTCCATCAGATTATCCAACCATGCCTTGATAGCCGTTCAATAACCGAGGCTCTTCGATCGTGTCTCTTCCGCAACGAGACTCTCTCTCATTCTATCTCTTCCGCAATAAAAAACCGAAGTAAAAAACACATCTCATCTAATCGTGGCCTCATGTATCGGATTGATTCGCTGGTGCAATCGTGCAAGGGCATAATCATCTACTCATGTCTTCCTGTGCTCATCCGCCGCCACGCGCGGCAGCAGCGGCCATACTTGGCGAAAATCCTCAATTAGTCAGCGGCCATGTATGTAGTCGGATGATCGGATCTTTTTTTTCGCAATGCGCGAGGGATGATCGGATCTGAAAGTAAGCTCGATGATCTCTCTTACTCAATGGGCCAGATATACAGGAGCTGCTAGGTATTAATTCCATGACTAAGCAATCAATTCTCTTTCTTTTTTTACATCTAAGCATACAATTATCTACGTAGAGTGCTGTTCCAGGTCAGGTTTTTGACAAATTGATTTTTTTGTACCCAGAGTGCTGTTGTATGGCTTCAAGTGGTTGTTGCAGGTTGGTTGTTTGGCAAACGTATTGTAGAGCTTCAGATGTCTAGAGTAACTTAAGCTAACCGATGAATTCTCTTTGTACCTACTCAATACCAACAACTAAGTTGCAGTGTGTTATTCATTCACTTCCATCTACTACTTTTCCTTCTTCTGTACCGTCCTTTTTAGCTGAAGTTGATTGTCCAAGCAGATAAAAGGAGCATTGACAGATAGTTGTAGAGAACCGGAGAAAAACTGCAGTATAGGTGTGTAAGAATTGATGGATTTAACTTTATGTATTGTATTATTATTCAGGGATGTACTTTCGTTCTAAAGAATTTCATATATCAAGTTATATGTTCTGCAGCCTCCTTGGTCATGTCCTTCTTTTCTTCAGACTAGGCAGAGGAGTTAACTGCATGTTTGTGCCAATGCGTCTGTAGTAAAGCCTCCCTAAATTATGTCATCTAAGAAACTTTACTAAAGCTACGTATCAATGCTGATCTGCTGTGTTTCTTGGATTACTAATTTCAAATCCTTTGACATAACAATATGAATATTAAATGCAATATTCTCAGGTTTACTTTATCTTACAAGCTTCCTTCCATGTACATGTTTATAGTGTCAATGAATGAAGGACAAGAGATGATGTGAAGCTGCTAGAGATATCGGCTTAGTGCAAAACTGTGGTGATAGATCGTAGAATTATAATACTGGACATCGATGGAGTATCAACTACTGTTATTATTCAAATCAATCCTAGAAAATACATAAATGAAGGAGGGACCAGTGTGTTTGCCAATTGATTAACAGTACCGGGTGCCTGTCAGAGGAGGAGATCAACAGGCTCAAGGAGATGTTGAAGAACATTGACAAGGACAACAGCAGCACAATCACACTCAAAGACCTCAAGAACGGGATGACAAAGCACGTCACCTAGCTTACAAACAATGAAATTCAGCAAACTAATGGAACCAGTGAGTCTAATTCAGATAACACGGTTAACATATTTATTTGAATACAAAATATTTTCTAATTCACTTTCCATGCCGGAGTTCGTCACCTCACCGGTGCACATGAACAGAGTGGAGAGGGGGGAGCATCTCTACACAACTTTTCCAGTACTTCAACAAGGACAACAGTTGGTAAATTAGACACGAGAAGTGGATAATCTGTACATGTCAGGCATCTGGATTCTGAACTTCCAGAGACTAGGTTGCACACATGTTTAACTGATATATTCTTCCAGGTAAATCGCAAATGAAGAGCTGCAGTAAGCCTTGCGGAGAAAAAGCTGCACGACGCCGAGGAGTTCAAGGATGTCATCTCTAAAGATGCCAACAGAGTACATAGCTCTAACTGTAAGTACGTGCTGCTTTATCAATCCACATGATTTTCACGAGGTTCACAAAGAATGCAGTCCATTCACATAGAATTCAGGAAGAAAAAAAAGTATGTTCCAAACAGCGTATATGGTTGGCATCTTACGTGATGAGTGGTACATATGTTAAGCAAGCTTCTGCTGCTTATTGAGGGTTGACAAGAGAAAGCAAATTAAAAGGTTAGGTACAAAAAACTTGGTTCATCTAAACTTAGGCAATCCTGATCGAAAATAAAGTCCTGAACCTATTAGACGGTTCAATTTAACTTAAATCACTAGAATTTGAGATTACCCAACGAAATTACATGCAAATCACCAAATATGTCTGAGTACCAATTGGAACGTTGTCTCAAACATTAAAATAGCCCGCATTAAGAAGTAAGATTTGGTTGGTTCTCAAAGTTTAACTACTTTATTATTACTAATGAAAATGCTCAAATATCTTTAACCACGTTGTGCAAGTCCGTCAAAAGAATCACGTAAAACAGAACAAATTATATTGTTTCATACCCGATACATGTTAAACGCAGTACACAACCAATACATGTCATTCAAAAAATATTCACTCTTAGAAAGAAGTTATGTAAAACAGAACAAAATATATTGTTTCGTACCCGATACATATTTCACTTGCAAAAAATAGAAACAATTAAAATAATAATTATGAAAAAAAATGTACAAATCCATCACAAAATAACTAGCCCGTGCGGATGCACGGGTTGCTGACTAGTAATCCTAATCTCACTTCACCAAAAAACTTAGGACAGTGATCGCACAATTGTATTATTTGAGAATGAGACAATTAAATTTTGTATCAATTGGGTGTGTTATTTGCAATATTTTATTTTTGTTTATTTTTTAATGTTAATGGTGTTGTTTTCACGTATTTTCAATGCTCCATGGATATTCATGGATAGTTGGTATCCATTGGGTATCGAATGTTGAGTGTAGTTTTTTGTCGGGGCGTGCTGAGTGTCCCCCGGGGGATAATTTCCCCCGACCCCCCCGGGTGGAGCGCACGACACGTGTCCCATCCCCTCGTCAACAAGAAAAAACAGTGCGTACCTCGTTTCGTCACAGGAAAAAAAGCACAAACGAAAAAATCCCCTCTACACAACGCAGAAGGCCGCATGCGGCAGAACCTATCCTGCCCCCATCGCCGGAGAATGGCGCCGTCGCTGGAGAAGACAACAGGGGAGAAGCCGGCGCGCGGCGATGGCTGGAGGTAGACGAAGCTTGATGGGGAAATTTCTATGCGGCAGTAGCAAACGACGGGAAAGGATAAGGGAAGTAAAAAAAATAAGAGAAAGGAGCGGTCGTGCGGGCCCCAAAGGAGACACGCGTTGCATGATGGAGGCGGGGACGCGTACGATCCATCCTCCGGGGGATCAGAAGACTTTTCCTTTTTTGTCCACGGATAGCTTAATGGGTGGACAATTGATGGGCATGTGGATATGTGTATGGATTTGTATGAGCTCTGCCCGTCCAAACCTGATCTATTGCCATTCCTATAATGGTTTCTCGCTAGGGATGTAAACGGATCGGATCGGATATTTCTTTCTTCATATCCTTTACCATATTATTTGTCGGATTCAGAGCAAAGCGGACCGGAAACGGACAAACATTATCGGGTGGCTACATGTAAAAAAGACATAATTTCACCATTGCAAATAATTTGAAAAAAACATCCAAAAGAATTGCACTAGAGAGTGGCCAATAGTTTCACACGACAATTTAGAATAACAAGTTAATAATATCTTTGCATGTATGTGTCTAAAGTCTCGAACAGGAGAGGCACATAGCCATGGCAGTGTCAATGTCTTGCAATCGTCCATCGCTTGCTTTAGCTTCCAAAGGAGTAATAAACTTGTTCTCGCTAGATTACTATTTTGCTGAAGAGATGCGATACACACAAGGGCACTAGTGCAGTAGGCTGCGCTGAACAAAAAAATCTGAGAAGGCTAGAAATATATGTAGATAGTGTTAGGATTACATTATGTCGAAAGACACACTAAATTAATGTACTGATAGGTTATGTGGACTTATCGATTGAGCTAATTTGGTCGGATAATCCTAATTGTGGGTGTCGGATAATCCACGAAAAATGATGGATAATCCGCATCCGCCGGATAATAGCAATACCATATCCGTCACCATATCCGCCGGCAGATTCTTATAATTGCATACCATGCGCAATCTGCGTTCCTTCATGGGTGGGGTAGGCAAAAAAGAAAAGGAGCGACCGTGTTCCATTATTTATGAGCTTGACCAAATCGCATAAGTACGTGTTTTATCGCCGCAGGAGATTGAACTTAAAAGTCAATCGAATGATCGGGTAGCACGTATGTTGCGGGAGGAAGAGCTTAAATGGTACCAAAGATCTAAGGCTCAGTTTATACTGGAAGGGATTCGAATACGAGGTACTTCCATAATGTTGCTAATGGCAGACATAGTAAGAAACGTATTCACTCTCTAAACTAGGATGAGGCCCTGATCGAAGGATAGAATCAGCTCAAAGAATATATCACGAACTATTATAGAGGTCTGTTCAGGGCTTCAGAGGAAGGAAACTTTACTCTTGATGCACGAATAGATGATAATCCCAAGTAACTCCTGAGCAAAACAACTTTCTTATTGCTCCCTTCTCTGAAGAAGAGATAAGTAAGGCGTTTTCCAAATGGAGCACAATAAGCCGTCGGGCCTAGGTGGTTTTCCTGCTGAGTTTTACCAGCACTTCTAGGAGACCATCAAGTCTGACCTGCTTGAGTTATTCGGATGCTTGCATGCCGGACAACTGGAGTTATTTCGCCTTAACTTTGAGAAAATCGTTTTGTTACCTAAAATTCAGGAGGCCGAGAGGATACAACAGTACCGACCTATATGTCTCCTGAATGTTAGATTCAAAATCTTTACGAAAGTGGCTACATTAGGTTAAATTCTGTGATTGATCATGTGGTTAAACCTACCCAAACACATTTATGCAAGGTAGGAATATACTTTACGGGTCTTTGTCCAGCACGAAACTGTTCATGAGATGCACACAAAAAAAACTTAATGGGGTAGTATTCCAAATAGACTTTGAAAAAGCCTATGATAAGGTTAAGTGGACGTTCCTCCAACAGACTCTGAGAATGAAAGTTTTCTCGGATGAGTGGTGTGTTTTAGTTCACAATTTTGTTTCTGGAGGTAGTGTGGCTGTCAAAGTCAATGATGATGTCGGCCATTACTTCCAAACAAAAAAGGGATTAAGGCAAGGTGATCCCTATCGCCTATACTATTTAATATAGTGGCTGATATGTTGGCGATCATGATTGAACGAGCAAAGGAAGATGGCCAAATTGAAGGGGTAGTTCCACATCTTGTCGATGGGGGGTTATCTATTCTTCAATATGTGGATGGTACAATTCTCTTTATGGAACACGACCTAGATAAAGCTGCGAATCTAAAATTAATATTATCAGCATTCGAGCGATTATCGGGGTTGAAGATCAATTTCCACAAGAGTGAATTGTTTTGCTTCGGTGACTGCTCAATATGCTGAAATATTTGGTTGTGAGCAAGGTCAATTTCCTATTATGTATTTGGGCATTCCAATACATTATAGGAACTGACTAATGTGGAATGGAAACACATCGAGGAAAGTCTTCAAGCGAGGCTGTCTAGTTGGAAAGGAAAATTACTATCGCTTGGTGGGAGGTTGGTTCTCATTACTTCGGTACTAACTAATATGTTACTGTACATGATATTCTTCTTCCAGCTACCAAAAGGGGTCTTAAATAGATTGGATTACTTCCGATCAAGATTTTTTTGGCAAGGAGATAGTGAGAAAAACAAATATCGACTGGCTAAATGGAATATTGTTTGCCGACCAAAAGACCAGGGAGGACTTGATAACTCACAAGTGTAGGGGATCGTGTATAGCCTTTTCGATAAATAAGAGTGTCGAACCCAACAAGGAGCTAAAGGTAGGATAAGTATTCTCTCAAGTTCTATCAACCGTTGACACAACTCTACGCACACTAGACGTTTACTCTATCTAGGAAATAAAACTAGAGGAACAATACGGGTGTGAAACGATAGTTTTGCAAGATAATAAAGAGCACGAAAGTAAAGTTAGTTGCTACAGCAATAAAGTAACATAAAGTAACAGTAGCACGAGTGTGGAAAAATGGTGGAGAGTGTGATGGAATTGTTCAAGATTAATTAGTGAAGTTACTTAGTCCATCGTCTTCGATGCAGTTTTCTATGCGGGAGAGGCTAAATATACATGTTCTCAACTACTTGTGATTACAATACTATATGATTGGAACGTAAGCAAGCATCCGCAAATACTAACAATTCATTAAGGTTTCCCCAACCATAGCCATAAGTTTAATGTCCTCTTTATCCCATACGTGCAAGATCTAGGCTCGAGTCCTTAGGTTTCGGTCGCTCCGGCAGAACTTCCCCTTTTTCCTACATGTACTACAAACTCTATGATGATGATCCATGCGCGCATAAATATAATGGGCAGCATAGGACTGTACCATATTGACATGTATGCCTATCGGGTACCCTACCATGAGGGTACCTGGTGCACGTATCGACTAGGCCCAACTATCAGAGCCTACATGAAGCCCATGAAGGGAGGCCCACGAAGATGGAGTATCCTCCAAGTTTGGCGAAGCAATAGTCGGTTTAGAGTTTCCTTACTTGTAAATCGAGTCGGTTACGAACACCCGAGACCCAGCCTATTATTTAAGGACTGGGAGGGCCATCGAACCAGACACGAACCACCAGAGCCACAAACCCTAGCGAGATCGACATCTCGCCGGGATCCTTGTAACCATCATATTCACAAAGCAATAACAGACAGGCAGGACGTAGGGGTGTTACCTCCACACGAGGGCCCTGAACCTGGGTAAAATCTTTGCCCTGCTTGTCAGCCGACGATACTTCCAGCTCTACCACGTTCTCTCCCCCATATTCATAACCTAGGGACCTTAACCATGGGTCTTGATGAGTCTACCCCTCGTCAAGTGGCGCCGTCTGTGGGAAAGAATAGCGCTGGACTCGAAGTTTCGCCGGTCCCAACAGCAAACGGCAAATCGCCGATCACACCAGCAAACGGCAACTCGCCGATCTCATCTGCAAACGGCAACTCGCCGGCCATGTCAGCAAACAGCAACTCGCCGATCCAGGCGACACACGGCGACTCGCCGATCCACTCGAAAAGCGGCAGCCTGCCCGCTTCACCTGCAAAAAGCGCATCTGCTCTTCCAATGAATTTCAATCCGCACTCGCCAGAGCTTCAGGAGGCGTTTTCCGGCCTTGAATCAGGTTTGAGTTTGACTGTTGGAGCATTCAATTTTTTCGTAAACAATCTTGGCACGCAGGACTCGACAGATCCGCAACAACTGGCGCTGGGTGCACTCGAGGCTCCGTCGACTGCGCTCGCCCCGTCGTCGATTCCTGAAGCCTGCTCGCCCGCAACAACCATGTCGACCGGCGAGATCGACAGGTTCATGATGACGGAACTCCAAGGCGAGGAGCAGAATCAGCATACCGCACAAGCAATCGACTTCAACCTACCACTCGACGAGAGTTTCGACTGCGGGATCTCCCTCGATGACTTCTACGAGCCCGCGATTCATAACGACAGCAACGTCGACTCGGAGATCTTCACCAACACCAACCTCGACTCAGAAATCCATAATGGCTTCGCCAACACCGAGATGAGCATAGGCGATGAGCACATCGACAACGAGATTCGCCTCGAAGATCTACTCGATGAACACACTGGCTCTGACATGAGCCTCGACGGCGACGTCGAGTCCATGACTGGAATCGACAGCACATACACCTGTCCACGGGTCACGCCCCATCAGGTCTACGTGGCCTTCTCCGCAGAATCATCCGCAGACGCAGCCGCTCGCAGGCCTGCACAATTCCCATGCACGGTAACCATGCCGGATGGGGTCACAACCTTGACAATCACGGAGGAGATGGCAGCAAAAGCAGATAAAGTCATAAAGGAGTGCACAATGATGCCACCAAATTCCACCCCAGAGGAGATGTTGACCTTCCAGTACTTCAACTGGCAGGAGTCAATTCGACTGCAAAACTACCGAGCGACGCTCGAAGAGCGCAAAAGGCAAGCCAGCCTCTCGAGTGCCCGAAGAAGGGAGCAATCCCTCGGGTCCACACAGCAACCAACCCCACGACCTAGGTCGCGGTTGGCAAGCCTTCCAGAACATGAAAGGGTAGCAATCACCCGTAACCTGTCGTTCATGACAGAGGACGCTAACGGAATCCCAGTGCCCAAAACTGCTGCGGGTGCATTATTCTCCGTAGGTGCTTACCTCAAGGCAATACAACCTCCGGCGAATGACCCTAACGCAGCCCTGCATCGCCAACAACTCAAATCGCTAGCTCTAGCGGCACAGGCTATACAGCCAGAAGACAAAACTCCAGCAAGGGATCGCGATCGCGACATAGTCGACTCACGACACGCAGCACATCATCGCAGTGGTCGCAGCCACCACTCGGATGAAGGAAGGAGAAGCACGCGCCGGCACAGGTCCAGCAGAAGCAGATCTCGAAGATCCTATAGCAGCGATTCATACTCTGATCGCGAACCAGAGCCATGCGGAGCATTGTGCTTCACTCGACGCATCCGTGAGACGCGGATGCCCAAACGGTTCAAGTTGACAGGCGAACAACCCAAGTACAACGGTCGCCAAGAACCTTCTGGGTGGCTAGAAGATTACAGACTCGCCGTGGCATGCCAGCGTGGCACGAACACCACGGCGATGCAGTACATACGACTTATGCTCGAAGGAACTGCCCGCGACTGGCTCAAATCACTCCCTCCATCATCATACGACTCGTGGGATGATTTCCGCAGAGACTTCATCAAAAACTTCGAGCCTCTGTGTGAGCGCCCGAAGACATTCGAGGAATTAAGGACATGTACTCAACGATCAGACGAGTCGCTGAGATCATACATACGGCGGTGGACCGAAATACGCAATTCGGTTGGCAAAGTGTCAGAAGACAGGGCCATGGATGCCTTCATACAAGGTCTCGCCAGGAAGGACTTCAAAGAGGCACTTGGTCGTGAAAAGCCAACCTCCCTGGCTGACCTCATCAAAGTTGCGACTGAGTGGGCAGATGGAGAGGATTCTGTACGCAGATCCCGTGCTTCCCCACACGCGACAACTACGAAAGCGGCAGTCGAAGCCGCAGAGATTCATACAGAGAAGATCGCAGGCGTAAACGGTCCAGACGTCCTTACGACGATAACAGACCCGAGTTCATGGCGGCTGGATACACACAGCCAAAGGAGGACCATGATAGAAGCAATCGACGCTCGGATGATCGACGTGACAGTCGAGATCGCGAGCAGCGGAGCGATAGCTACAAAAGGCAAGAATGGCGCAAACGTAGCGACGCAAAACCCGAGCGGTCGTTCGAGGAAAAGATGGACGACTGGTGCAGATTCCACCTCTTCAAGGGGGACGACGGAAAACTACGCTCCAATCACACCCTAAGGAACTGCAGGGAATTCGACCAAATGGCGACTGACTATGTGATACGACTCAAGAGGAATGGCCCAGCACCTGCTCAGCCCATGCCTGCACCCGTACCACAGCCGAACGCTGTGCCCGCTCTCATGGCGCCACAGCCGCCACCGCAACCCCACCACAGCCTGCTCCAGGCGCAAATCTCGCAGGTGCCATACAACCTGTGCTACGGGCGGAAGATGATCAATATCCACAGCCCCACGGGCAGATGTACATGATACAAAAGGGTCGCCCCTCTAACAGGCAGCAAAAACTAATCACTCGACAGGTGAACTTGGCTGTCATGGCACCTCCAGCCGTGCCCGAATTTCTGAAGGGATCGGAAACCATCATAAGCTTTAGTCGAGAGGATCATCCCCCAGCTGTAGCTCGACCAGGGCATGCGGCTCTGGTACTCGACGCGCAAATAGGAGGCTACGCCATGACCAAGGTCTTCATGGATGGAGGCAGCGGCATAAACATCATCTTCGCGGACACACTCCGCAAAATGAACAGGTCAGTCGAAAACCTCCCAAAATCTTCAAATACCTTCCACGGTATCGTTCCTGGCAAAGCAATTAGCCCAGAAGGCACCGTACAACTCGACGTTACGTTCGGGGACGTAAGCCACTTCAGGACAGAGTCGATTGAGTTCGAGGTCGTCGACTGGAAATCACAATACCATGCTATTCTTGGTCGCCCGACGTTTGCTCGATTCATGGCGGTGCCACACTATGCGTACCTCACGCTGAAGATGCCAGGACCAAAGGGAGTCATCACTGTCCGTGGAAACTTTCAAAGGTCCGATGCTTGCGACCGCGAGTTCAGCAAAATCTCCGAGATGTTCGGGGTGGAGGAATCACTCGCTGACTTAGCGATTACCAACGACCGCACACTCCTTCCAGAGCATAAGAAGTTGGCAGTCGACAGATCCTTCAATGCTACAAATGACACAAGGTCGCATCAGGTGCACCCGACCGATCCGTCCAAGACAGTCAACATATCTTCGAGCCTGCCTATCGCATAGGAAGGCGCGCTCGTCGAATTCCTCCGTGAGAACTGGGAAATATTTGCGTGGTGTCCAGCCGACATGCCAGGTATTCCCAGGGAATTCGCCGAGCACTCTCTCCAATTGTTTCCAGATGCAAAGCCAGTCAAGCAAACGATGCGTCGAATCTCCGGCCCAAAGCGAACCGCAGTCGAATCCGAAGTCGACCGGTTACTCGCAGCAGGATTCATTAGGGAAATCAAGAAATCACAATGGGTGGCCAACCCTGTACTCGTAGAAAAGAAGCATACAGACATCCTTCGGATGTGCGTGGATTTCACAGCGCTGAACAAGTGCTGTCCAAAGGATCACTTCCCGCTACCCCGGATCGATCAGATCGTTGACTCCACCGCCGGATGCGCACGACTCTCCTTTCTGGATGCTTACTCAGGTTATCACCAGATAAGGATGAAGCAAGAAGACGAAGAAAAAACGGCGTTCATAACCCCACTCGGGGTCTACTGCTACACAACTATGCCCTTCGGGCTAAAAAACGCGGGTGCAACATACCAGCGCATGATGCAGGACTGCCTCAAAAAGCAAATTGGACGCAACGTCCAGGTCTACGTTGATGACATTGTCATTACCACAAGGGAAGAACGCACACTACTCGACGATTTGAGGGAGACGTTCGCAAACCTCAAACGCTTCCATATCAAGCTCAATCCTAAGAAGTGTACGTTCGGCGTTCCAGCCGGGCAGCTCTTAGGGTACCTAGTCTCTGCTCGTGGAATCGAAGCAGACCCGGAGAAAATACAGGCCATCCTCACCATGCAAAGGCCTTCAAAGCTTCATGATGTGCAGAAACTAGCAGGACGAGTAGCGGCGCTCAGTCGATTCATCAGCAAACTGGGTGAAAAGGCTCTACCATTCTATCGACTGATGAAGAAGGCGGACAAGTTCGAGTGGACGCCAGAAGCTGAAGCAGCCTTCACAGATCTCAAGCGGATCCTCACAAGCCCTCCAATCCTCGTCGCACCTAAGGAACGGGAACCACTCTACCTGTATGTCTCGGCTACAAACAGGGTGGTGAGCACCGTACTGGTAGTCGAACGCGTGGAGGAGGGGCACATCCAAAGCATACAACGTCCAGTCTACTACCTGAGCGAGGTTCTCTCCATATCAAAACAGCGGTACCCGCACTATCAAAAGCTGGCATACGCTGTATTCATGTCCTCAAGGAAGCTGACACACTACTTCACCGAGCATCCGATTACCGTGGTAAGCAACTCAGCAATCGGTGATATACTCACAAACCCCAATGCAACGGGTCGAGTGGCAAAATGGCTCATCGAGCTGGCTCCAAGAGATATCAAGTACGAGCACCCGAAGGCTATCAAAGCACAAGTCCTACCCGACTTCACAACCGAGTGGATAGAAGCCCAATTACCTGGAGCACCAGACGTGGCCAATTCCTGGACCATGTACTTCGATGGGTCCAAGAAACATGAAGGCGCAGGCGCAGGCGTCGTCCTCATATCACCAAAAGGGGACAAGCTACGTTATGTTTTGCAGATGGGATTCAAGCTACCCTCCAATAACGAGGCTGAATACGAGGCTCTGATCCATGGCATGCGGATGGCAAAGGCACTCGGGTGCACTCGACTGATGATCTACGGCGACTCCAACCTCGTGGTGCAGCAAACAATGAAGGCCTGCGACGCAATCGCGGACAACATGATCGCTTATCGCGATCTGTACAACACACTAGAGGGCAGCTTCGAGGGCTGCGAGTTGAGGCACATAGGAAGGGAAAGCAACGAAGAAGCAGACATGCTAGCCAATCTTGGCTCAACTGGCGCACAAATTCCACCTGGTGTCTTCCTCGAGCGTATTGAACACAGATCTATCAAGGAGAAACGAGAGCCTCCTCCGTCGACTACGCCACCCAAAAGCAAAATGCCTAGCACAGAGGACCCCCCTGTCGAGGTATTTCTCATTGAGCCAACCTGGACTCAACCTTTTCTGGCTTACATACTCCGTAGCGAGCTACCAGATGACATAACCGAGTCCCGACGCGTGACTCGAAGATCAAAAGCATACACCGTTATCAACGGCGAGTTATACAAGCGCAGCATATCAGGTATGTTCCAAAGATGCATCGCACTCGAAGATGGCCAAGCCATACTTCGAGACATTCATGCAGGTACCTGTGGGCATCACGCCAGCAGTCGATCACTCGTAGCCAAAGCCTTTCGCGCAGGGTTTTACTGGCCTACAGCACTCAAAGACGCGGAGGACATAGTCAAAAGGTGCGTCGGCTGCCAGAAATTCGCAACAAGGCCGCACGCACCCGCATCGGCGTTGAAGACTATACCGCTGGCCTGGCCTTTCGCCCAATGGGGGCTCGATATGGTTGGGCCACTCAAAAAATCATCGCATGGCGGGCATACTCACCTACTGGTGGCAGTCGACAAGTTCACAAAGTGGATCGAGGCGGTCCCCATCACAAATTCGACTGCTACTACGGCAGTCAACTTCATAAAGAGCATCATCTATCGCTTCGGTGTCCCAAACAGTATCATCACTGATAACGGCACAAACTTCACGGCTGAGGAGTTCAAAACCTTTTGCAAAGAGCAGGACATTACGCTCAACTACGCATCCGTGGCGCATCCGCAATCCAATGGCCAAGTCGAAAAGGCCAATGGGCTTGTGACGAGTGGGATCAAGAAGCGCCTCCTGGTGCCACTCAAAAGAGCTGCAGGTGCTTGGGTCGAAGAACTACCGTCTGTGCTATGGAGCCTACGCACAACTCCCAACACTTCTACGCAGTTCACCCCATTCTTCATGGTCTACGGTGCAGAGGCAATTCTGCCATCAGACGTAAGGTTCAACGCACCACGAGTTGAAGCATACAATGAAGAAGACGCAGAAGAGGCACTCGAAGACGCAGTCGACTTGCTTGATGAGGCGCGCGACACGGCCTTAGCCCGCACAGCTGTTTACCAGCAGGACCTTCGCAACTACCACAGCCGTCGACTGCGCACCAGGTCCTTCGTCGTTGGCGACCTGGTTCTTCGACTGAAGCAAAAGAAGGTGCACAAGCTCGCTTCCCCATGGGAGGGTCCCTTCATCATCACGGAGGTCCTTGGTGGAGGCGCATATCGACTGAAGCACGCGAAGACAGGCGAACCCTCTCACAATCCTTGGAACGTTGCGCATCTGCGCCGTTTCTACGCATAAAGTGCTCACAGTCATACAATGTAATAGGCTATATGTCGGATGGCTGCAGGTTTCAGACGCGCTCTTTTCCTTACCAGGGTACCTAAGGGGACTGGAAGGTTTTTAATGAGGCGGCCTGCAGCCTAACATTCAAAAGAGGAATAAAATCAATGTTCCTTCGACTCCTTTGTGGCTACCACCTGCATAATTCATACCTTAACCGCACCCGAGACCCTCGGGGGCTGCGTAACAAGGATCCGAACAAAGAACATAAAAACTTTGCAGCCGCACTCGAATACTCGGGGGCTGCACAGTCATCGGTTCATAACCAACACATATTTCACAAACCCCGCTCGATTGACTCGGGGGCTCGGCAAAAAATCAAAGTATACAAACTATACAATATACAAAGAGTCAAAAATTACACTCGGGGGCTGCCCCCTATACAAAAATTGCACTCGCAAACCATTCTAATCCTCAGGCTCGTCTTTTACGGGCAGCTCGGGGCCGCAAAGCTGTTCGCGAGTGCACTCGATCAGTGTCTCCGCAGCTTGGATCGTGTCATCCAAGTCTTTTTGTTCGAGAACCTCTCCGGCTGCAGGTGTCCGCAACACCAACCTTGGTTTTCGACTACGCATATACGCCATTGCAGCGTTGGCTCCAATTACAAGTCTTTGAGACAGCAACTCTCGAATGGGATTTGTTTGGCGGAAGATGTTCAACACAGCACGAATCCCTTGTGGTTGTGGCCCCGAAGGAAAAAGAGTCTCGTTCAGACGAATAAACGATGCCCGGCATAACTCCAGCAGCTCAGCACTTCGCCAGACGCGATCCTTCAGGGTGGCAAGTATGCGGGCATGGTACCTATCAAGCCAAAAGTGTTGACGCCCAGTTGTAGGGTCGTCAACCACGCTATCCAGGCGTCCTTCCACGCGAATCTGTTCAGCCTGGAAGTTGTCGACAAAGCCTACAAATACGGGCGCACCAGTTAGATCAAAAGGACAAAAGCTACACAAAAAGCTTGTAAAACAAAGCAAGATTCGAACTTACACTCGAGTTGCCTGTTCACAAGCTCCATCTCCCCGAGAACATAATCCTCGCGTTGGGTGGCCAACGCGGGTCTGGCCCTCAATCGACTCAGCTCAGCCTGGGCGTCCTTCAGATCTTGCTCCATTCTCACAAATTTAGCCTTCATATACTCCATCACCTTGGCATCATTTGCCACCTGACCCTGGGATCGGGTGGTGGTTGGAGCCTGCGAGGAACTAGTCGCAGTAGCAGGTTCTCGTGACTGTTCAAAGAGCATAATCACAAACACAAAGTTTGTGTAAGACTCGTCGTAAGCATACAACTCTCCAAATGAAAGACATTGGCAAAAGACAGTTTGCATAAACAAGGTAGCAAAAACAAAGCGCAGACTCGCGCAGTTCAGAAGGTATCATTACAAGGCATAAAAAAGCAAAAGGGTACAGCTACCCTAAGCCTAAGATTTCGATTTCCTAAGCAGACGATTGGCAGTCTCGAGTGCCCGGCGCTCCATGGTGTTCATGAAAACTTCAGCCAGTCGCGCGGCGCTCCGCTCACCCCCTTCAGCGAAATGGGCTTCCCGTCTGGCTTCTGAGGGAACGCAGACAGTGCTGCCTCATAGTCGCAATCTATCCCATGTCCCATAAGAAGCTTGATGGTGGACTCGGATCCGCGTACCGTGTTGGCGCGAGCAAAACCCGCCATGGTGGACGTCCCGGGGCCAAACACGTTGGCGAAGTCATCCACCGTCGACGGCACCACGCCAGTAGGGAACACCACTTGGTATACAGCACCAAGTGTGCTCGTTGATTTGGCGAGTGCTTCTTTCGCCTGGTTGCATAGAGCGCCTAAGCCGCCCACAGCCTGTTCCAGCGAAAGATCGTCACTCGCCACGTCTGCAGAGGCCGGTGCGCCAACAGCTTCTGCACAATTCAAAACAGGCATAAGTACGACACTCGACAAGTTATATCGTCATATCAAAAGGAGAAAAGATTACTCACCTCCCATGGCCTGCGCGAGTGCCGCGAGCTGGTCAGCATATTCTCGCTCGCGTGCAGCAGCTGAGTTGGTGGCGGCAGCCAGCTCTTTCTTCGATTCTTCGCGCTGCGCGGCGAGTGCGTCTTCCAGCTCCTTCTTCTCGCCTGGCCCAGCAAAAATTACGTGCATTCAATACTCGACAAAATCAGGCATTGCGAAAAGAAGTTGGGCAAAACAAAAGCAAAAAGGAGAACTCACGACTGAGCCGCTCGAGCTCGGCGCGCATGGTGTCCCTCTCCTGCTCCACCTGGACATAAGCCTTGGCAGAATCTGCCAAGGTGTGGTAGAAGGGCTGCGAGCACACGGATTCAGCAAAAATCAAAATTCTCACAGACCTACAACTAAACGGGTCAAGCAAAAAGTTACTCACGTGGTTCATCCACGGCTCAGGAGCCGCGACTGATGTCCCGACATCTGGAGTTGCCGCCTTGGCTGTTTCAACGACAGCGTCAGTGGCCATGGGCTGGGCAGCCTCGTTTCCAGTCGGTGCAGACTTCGAGTGCTCCACGGCTGGAACATTCTCGACTGGAGGAGTCCCAGGCTGATTGTTTTCAGCACTGTGAGCAACACAACAAAACAAAAGGATGGTCAGCACAAAAATGTGACAGCACAAACATTTTCATATCATACTCAAAAACACATACCTGTGCTCCTCATCTTCCTCGTCTTCGGAGTCGCCAAAAATTGGTCCTCCAAAGGCTGGGGTACCACTCGACTGAAGCGGAAGAGTCGAGCTTGTTGAGCACGCACGCAAAGGAGCGGCTTGGAAAACAGGTGGTGAATCTGATTCCTCGTCATCCTCCAAGCCTTGCTCCTTCGCGGGTGAACTGGCAGCAGAAGGCGCCTTCTTGGCCAGTCGACGCCGCTTCGGTTGCGCGGTATCGACTTCTTGGTCAGAAGGAGCCTTGTCTTCAGATTGGACTTCTTCTGCTGCTTCTTCCTCGACATCCTCCACATGTGAAGTGGTGGCGAAGGGATGGGCGACTGATCCCCTTTCGGGTCCACCACCTGTGCCTGTGTTTCTTCAGTCTCGCCATTTTCAGGCAGAGGAGGAAGGGAGGCAGCAGTCGAGTGACCCTGCATAGCACACATCACAAATTGCAAAGTCAGAATCAAAAATCGCATATCCAAACATGCGAGTGGCAAACTCTTCATTGCAAGCAGGCTATAACACATACATACCTCAAGCAAAGGGTTCTCCAACCCATATGGTGCAACAGGGCAGTCGACGTTGCAAGTGTCGCCTGTCGTCAAGTTGGTGATGTGTCGCACATGCGTCAGCAGCTCACTCCTTGAAAGCTCCTCTGGTTCATTCGGGTGATGTCACCGCGCCTTCATACTCCCACATGGGGTGCGCTCGGGCACGGATGGGCCACACCCGCCTCTTCACAAAGGTGGCGATCAAATGGATGCCTGTGACCTTGTCCAGCATGCCTCCGATCCGAGCCAGCAAAGGGCTTGCCTCCTCCATTTCTTCGGCTGAGAGTTGGTGATCCCACGCCTTGGTCCTGGTGAAAGCAGCAGTCGAGAAAGGGGCGGCTGCATCCTGCTCGACAGTCGCATAAAACCACCCCTTCCTCCAGCCTTGAGCGGAGTCGACGGTCTTCAGGCGGAAGTAGCGGGTGTCGCTGCGCACCTGTATTCCACAGCCGCCGACGGGGTAGGTGCGACCACCTCCTCTGTTCGGCCGCACCATGAAGATGGCTTTCCACAGCGCCCAGCTGGGAGCGACGCCGAGGAAGCACTCGCACAGCGTGATGAAGCACGCGATATGCATAATGCCGTTTGGGGTGAGATCATGGATCTGCACCCCGTAGGCAAAAGAAGACCACGAACGAAATCGTGGAGGGGAAGCGAAAAGCCCCTAGGCAAAAACTCCGCAAAACAAACACGCTCGTTGGCGCGTGGTTCGGGGAGTACCTCCTTGGGCGACGGCGCGCGGACGGCGAGCTGCTCCGCGGGTGGCAGATACCCCTGCTCGCGGAACTTGACCAAATGGGCGTCCTTGATGGTGGACTTCGCCCAGTCCCCGCTGCCCTTCTTCAGCGCGGCGGATGCAGATGTACCCGCCACGGCCTTCTTGCCCTTGGTCGCATCGGTAGCGGCGGCGGCGGCAGCACCACGCTTCGCACCTCCACCTTTCGCCATCGCTACGGTGGAGGAGTGTGGGGCAAGAACTTGGGCGCAGAGCAATGGAGGGGCAGCGCGAGGAAGGAGACGAGGGGCGGCGCAGGGGCAAATGGCAAGTAAAAAACTCTGCCAGCGCCGTCCCCCCTATTTACCACAGAGCGCAAAAACGATCGTAGCCGTTAAAACAAATCCATACGCTCCGCGCGAAATCTGGCCATACACGTGGCGGCCACGGAGAGCAACCGTCGCCGGCCACTCCGCCCACTACGCACGAGAATCCAGGAAGCCATCATCACGCCCCGTGAAAATAGCCGAACGGTCAAATCAAGTCCACGCGGCGTCATCCCTGGTCAGCTCTGCAAAAACGGGCCCACAGAACAGGGTCACGTCTTATCAAAGCCTCTCCAGGCACGCCATCGTTGTCAGAGATAGCAGTCGCAAAATGCGTCATTGCTGACGTTGTTCTCTCTTTCACAACTGGCATAAAAGTCACTCGATGATATCTTCGGGTGGTCTCTCGCATAAGTTTCGGTTGGTTTTTTAGCAAAAGTCATAGAGGCCAGTCGAAATTCTTTCGACTGCAGCATCATACTCCCATCGGGAGCGTATCAAAAAATTTCTTTGACTAAAATGTGCAGGGTAAAAGAATTTGAGATTATCCTCCATTGCAAGCAATAAAGCACAATCTCGGGGGCTACTCCCATCGGGAGCGCTGTCGCGCACCCGATAGAATAATGGCAAAAGTGTCAGTCGACGAAACATTCGACTAAGTTCATAAGCAAAATCACACTCAAAATATTCCCGAGTTGATCCGACGATCCTTGGATGCTGCATGCATAAGTGCAAAGGTAAGACCCGCCGATCAGTCGAGCTGGGCTAAGGACCGCTCCAGCAGCGTTATCCTTAAATGTTCCGTGTCAGCAGACATGATGAAAATCCCCGACGGACGCGTTGGGTAGATTCAAAATTATACTGCAGTTCGATTCAGTAAGACCTCAACGGCCGTTTCGAGTCTGTCCAGTTTGTTCCAGATTCGAGTCCGGGGACTCGAGTTTGATTGAAAGCTAGTATGGTTTTGCCACAAATGGTAGTTAACCGGCCCCGATCCGTCGTGTGTGCCGGGCCTGCTAAGCTAATATCCCTTGATTATCATAAGCAAAAACTCATAGTCGATGAAAACACTCGGCATTGCTAACATGTGCTATTTCATAAGAATTCTAAATACAGATGTAAAAAAATAACGTGCATGATGTATGAGTCCATGCCCGACTCTTCGAATCAGACAAGTACTCGGGGGCTACTGACATGGGTATGCCTATCGGGTACCCTACCATGAGGGTACCTGGTGCACGTATCGACTAGGCCCAACTATCAGAGCCTACATGAAGCCCATGAAGGGAGGCCCACGAAGATGAAGTATCCTCCAAGTTTGGCGAAGCAATAGTCGGTTTAGAGTTTCCTTACTTGTAAATCGAGTCGGTTACGAACACCCGGGACCCAGCCTATTATTTAAGGACTGGGAGGGCCATCGAACCAGACAACGAACCACCAGAGCCACAAACCCTAGCGAGATCGACATCTCGCCGGGATCCTTGTAACCATCATATTCACAAATCAATAACAGACAGGCAGGACGTAGGGGTGTTACCTCCACACGAGGGCCCTGAACCTGGGTAAAATCTTTGCCCTGCTTGTCAGCCGACGATACTTCCAGCTCTACCACGTTCTCTCCCCATATTCACAACCTAGGGACCTCGACTATGGGTCTTGATGAGTCTACCCCTCGTCACATATCGACATACAATTCGAATCAACCAAATATATTCAACAATGCAACCATAGGACAAAAGGAACTACGCAAACATAGTATAGATCATCTAGAAACAATTGTACCATCAAAACACCGTGTTTACATAGGGGATTACAGAGGTTTGTGAGAGAGTGGACCGATGTAGCTACATGGAGATGGCGATGCCGGTGGAGATACCATGGAGGAGTGTCTATTTTTTTATTTTCTGATATTGGACTAACCAGCAATGTGCAATTCGTTTGACAAGCAGATGAAGCATGCAAGTCATATAAACATTATTTGGCATGGAAGACGATAAACCCAACTACTACGTCCTCATGAGCTGAAAACAGTGGCACAAAACAGGAGTAATAACTTTTTTGAATATTTAAAGGTAGCACACGACAAATTTACTTGGAGTGGCAAGGAAATACCACATATAGGTAGGTATGGTGGACACGAATGGCATGGATATTTGGCTCAAGGATTTGGATGCACGAGAAGCATTCCCTCTCAGTACAGAGTTTTTGGCTTAACAAGATGTCAAGCAAACACATATCATCCATCCAATACACGAATAACCACAAGATATACATTAAGCATAACCATTAGACTCTATACTGTCTTCCTTGTTAACCAAACATGTCTTTGCAAAAAGAATATCTAGACTTTGAGAGGTAACAATCAAAACAAGCATCATAATCTAAGCTTTACGGTAGTTCTTCATTACTCCGTTCTTAAGTAAATGATCAACAAGTTTAAACATTTAATCTGCTTCATATCTCAAAACAATTGACAAGTATCAAATATTCAAGATAATGATCTACAAGATTATGAAAGCTTTTATCTTTTACCACTTCCTACATGATAGTTGCCTTCAACCAAACACCAAACAACTTTTTGAATAAAACAGTCTAAGAAAATACGCATGTAACACAAGAGAGTACTTCCTAACTACAAGAAACTAATTGCTCTGAACAAGAGATACATGAAAAACAAGAGCTAGAAGCTAAAATAAAGAAAACCGAAACACTCAACACATATAAGTGAAGAACAGGAGTGTTTTATGAAAAAACGGAGCGTGTCTCTCTCCCACACAAGAATGCTATGATCCATTATTGCAAAGACCAGCAAGAAAACAAAACTAAACTGAAAGCAAAACACAATGACGCTCCAAGAACAGCACATAATGTAAAGGAATAAAAATATAGAGTTATGGGATTGACCTGATGATTTGTTGATGAAGAAGGCATCCCCAAGCTTAGGCGCTTGAGACTTCTTGAATATTTGGTGGAGGTCCAGGGGAGCCTCCCCAAGCTTGAGCTTTAATCCCTTCTTGATCTTCTTTCATCACCTCGTTCTCTCAACAACTGAAAACTTCCTTCACACAAAACTTCTCACAAACTTATTGGAGCTTAGTTCCCAAACCAAATAATCCACCTTAAGTTCTCACTTAACAAATTGCATGCACTTGTTTCGAAACAATATCTACTGTCACAAAGATCTAAGTGATGATCTAGGATCAAAAGAACTCCACTTTGCCCGTAAAAGACGCAATGCAAAAACAAAGACAGAATCTGTCAAAAACAGAACAGAATGTAAAGATGATTTTTTTGGGATACTAGAACACGTCTAATAATAAAACTTAAAACTAGTGAAAGTTAGATAAAATCCAGCTGCTTGCTGGCAAAAAATTCAGCTCAAGATCACGTCCTGTGATTTTTTAGAATTTCGTACGGTGACGGACATGAATCTCTTTCTGGACAGCAACTCAAAAATTTTACTTTCCTCTCATTAGAGGCTATTCTTGGCACAAAAAACAAAAATAAAAAGGACACAAGGGAGTTGTTACAGAGGCAACAACACCCAAACACAAAGAAAACAAAAAGCAAACTGAAAGTAAAAACAAAATGGGTTGCCTCCCGTAAGCGTTTTTCTTTAATGCCTTTTAGCTAGGCTTATTTCAATGATGCTCTCATAAGAATAAGAGTTGAAACATAAAAGAGAACATCAAGAAGCAAATATCAAACACATTTAAGTGTAACCCTCTTCCAATGTATAGTAATCTTGTAAGAAAACAAATCATTGAAACATAAACTGACTAGCATAGGAAGGCAAAACAAATGCAACTTCAAAACTTTCAACATAAAGAGAGAAGACTTAATATATTGAGATATTTAGAACCATGTTTTCCTATCTCATAATAACTTTCAGTAGCATCATAAGCAAATTTAATAATATAGCTGTCACAATAAAAATTCTTACAATGGTCCACATGCATATAATTTATTATTATTACTCTCCACATAAGTAAAATCCTTCTCATTAGTAATAGTGGTGTAAAACTATCAAAACCATCATGGTAATCATCATAAATTGGAGGCATAGTATAATAATAATAAATTTTCTCCTCGATAGTAGGTGGACTAAAAAAATATCACATTCATCATTGTAATTATCATATAAGGACAATGACGTGGATTTGGTGCCATGGGGGGTAGTGTTGCATAGGGTGCCCACCGTTTGGATAAAGAAATCATGTGCTCCCTTGATGAATCCACGCTTAGCAAAACCGTTTGTGCATGCATGGGTTGCCGTCCATACCCATTACACAATTCCACCACACCCATTACACAATTCCACCACATCCATTAGACAATTCTAGTGGTGGAAACCTGAATGCATTGCGTGAAAGCAGTGTACGGAAAAGAGGCAGTACAACTTAACTAAAGTTCAATAGTACGGACGGCCGGAACATAAAAACCCATGAACACATAGTTCTGAGTTCGTCCAAATTGTGACAGTGACAGTCTCTTAGAGACGCTTCGTACCTAATCTTTTCTGGTTGGGATGATCTGCATTTTCAGTCAGCCAATTAGTGTGCTATTAACATTAGGTACCGATGGTTCCACGTGAATTTGAACCGAGTTTTGTAGGAATCAGTACAACTAAATAAATGTAAAATTAAAATATTTAACAGGGAGACAAAAAAGTTCAGAGTAAGCAAGCATACACTGACACGGTCCCCACCACACGCAACAATTCTATATCCATGTACACCTCAAGGAGATGGAAATTCTTAAAGGACACGGTCCACCACCATGCAACAATTCTATTCATGTCATGTAGCAATATGTAAAGGAGATGGATAGAGAGAGAATTAATGATGTATCCCGCATGCACACAACAATTCTCTCCATGCATTTTCGTGCTCTCGGTGTGACGCCGTCAAAATCTGCCGTTTCCATTGAAATCAATCTTGTGCTCCCTATAGTGTATCCAATGGTTGGATGTGGGTGCACAACTACCCCCCCATGGCACCCCATTATTTTGCATAAGGACAATACATATCATGTGAACAAATAATATAGATCATGAACGAGACAAACCTGATATTTGTTGATGAATAAGGAGGATGCCTCGGGCATCCCCAAGTTTAGATGGTTGAATCTTTTTGAATATGTTCTTGGGGTGCACCTGGGCATCCCAAAGCTTGAGCTCTTGTGTCTTTTTGTTCATCTCATATGACCATATTGATTAGATCTTATATACTATATCCACATAAAACATCACAAAACTCATTAGTAAGGTTAGTACTCATTAAATAAAATTCACTCATGTTCAAAGATTGGCAAGTTTCAAAATATTTAATCAACATTAGCTACTGCATACTAAAGTATTTGACACTTCAAAGTCCGTCGAAACTTATAGAAACCTCAAACACCCGTCGAAACTTATAGAAACCTCAAACACCGAGTAATAGTACAATACTAAATAAACATACAAATCTTCCAAAACTGAACAGTCTGTATAGATTGAATTTTTCTGGGCACCTACGTAACTCAAATCAGAAAAGTAAGAACTAGTGAAAGTTATATAGTACGCTCAGGTTTACTCACAAAAAATTTCAGATCAATATCACGTTCTGGTGATTTTAAACATTTTATAGGTGAAGCACAGAAAATCTGTTTCTGCGCAGTAAACCAAACTTTTGCACTTTCAAGTAACTAGACACTACTATTAGCACATTAATTTTATGATACAGAGGGATATACACAATATATACATATTTTTTAGCTGAGAAGCTTCCATGGAAAAAATTATTTGGTTTCATAGGCATGAACACAAGTGTTCAAGGTCGACCCCCACTTAACCATTGCTCATCTTTCCAAACGCTCTCTTTTTTGAAAACGTTTTTACATAACAAGTACAACTAATTTTTTTTATAATTCGCATTCCCTATCCATACTAAGATAGGAAACAACTTAAAACTGAAAGTAAAAATTACTTAGAGATAAATCAAACAAGGGCACACAAGAATATTCACCCCACGCTATTGCTCCCCGGCAACGGCGCCAGAAAAGGTCTTGATAACCCACAAGTGTAGGGGGCCTTTTCGATAATAAGAGTGTCGAGCCCAACGAGGAGATAAAGGTAGGATAAGTATTCTCTCAAGTTCTATCAACCGTTGACACAACTCTATGCACACTAGACGTTTACTCTATCTAGGAAATAAAACTAGAGGAACAATACGGGTGTGAAACGATAGTTTTGCAAGATAATAAAGAGCACGAAAGTAAAGTTAGTTGCTACAGCAATAAAGTAACATAAAGTAACTGTAGCCTGAGTGTGGAAAAAAGGTGGAAAGAGTGATGGAATGTCCAAGATTAATTAGTGAAGTTACTTAGTCCATCGTCTTCGATGCAGTTTCTATGCGGGAGAGGCTAAATATACATGTTCTCAACTACTTGTGATTACATATACTATATGATTGGAACGTTAGCAAGCATCCGCAAATACTAACAATTCATTAAGGTTTCCCCAACGAAAGCCTTAAGTTTAATGTCCTCTTTATCCCATACATTCAAGATCTAGGCTCAAGTGTTGGATGTATGCCCAAAAGGTAATGTATTTATACATCTGATTGAATAATTATGATTTATGTTCTCTATGCTATAACTGCAGTGGCTCCTGAATGTGAGATTCAGAGGAAAGCTCACTCGCACGTGTAGAGAAGCATGAACACGTAAAATGTACCCTAGTTCTTTCACAGACTAATATGTTGATAGCTTGATGACTGTGCTTTCCTGGTCATGGACATTGTATATGTCAGCTTCAATGAATGGCATATTGTTGGATAACAATATGGCCGGGTAGACCCAAGTTTTGGTATGCTAAGAGATTCCGTTAAAATGTCTTTTTGTCCTTAGCTTTATCACAGTAAGGTTATTATATAACATGTCTTGTAACCATTAGGTTATTAGGGTTATGCATGCTGGAATAATTACTTTCGTACTGTCTACCATCACGGCCGTAAATGGGTGATCATAACGGCAGTCACTGGGTGATTACAAAGGTGTGCGTATATCCTAATGTTCCGAGATGGGAAATTACTCCTCGGTGATTAGAGAGATATGCCCTGGGCCCACTTGGTATTAAATAGTATCCATTATGTTCTGCAGACAATGTGTGTGAAGTTACACCATGTGGGATATTATAATACGGAAACAAGTAAAGGGAACTTACCGGTTAACGAGATAGACAAAGATGTAATGAATCAAATGAGTGATTCATGGTATCATCCACGGATCTATATCTCGAGTGAAGTTTTGGTATCGCAAGTAATGGGAATGATATATTATTAGCCAGCAGGTTCAACAGAGTGTCTTCGCATAACGGTAGCAGTTATTCAGGTTGTCCACGGACCTGACCCTGGCCGGTGATTGGATATCCAATTATAGCTACACGTTATCGAACATGTAGGGTGGACACGTTTAAACTAGGATTGGTTAGTTGTGTATTATGGTTGGTCTGGAACATGGAGAGAGTATTACCGGAATAGTTTCTGCGTGATAGATATGGTTTTATCGGAGAGATTGTGATGTGATAGAAGTTACTATCACGGTCGGAATTTATTCCGAGGTTTTATATAGAAGGAAATATTTATCCGGAGTGTTTTGTCAGCGGACACTGGGTGTCCCGGATTATACAAAAGTGTTTTATATGATAGGTAATTAATTCAGTGAAATATTCTATAAAAGGAAATATTCAAATAATAATTAATTAGACAAAATCTTATTTAATTAAATATTAATTTATTTAATTGATAAATAATTATGGAAAATATTAAAATAAAAATTGGAGCCCACCATGGGGCTACCAAGATGGGCCCTAGGGGCCCACCAAGGTAGCCGCACCACCTAGTGGTGGCGGTGGGCCAAGGCGCCGTGGGGGGAGGACCCCCCCCCCCCCCCCAGCCGAAACCCTAATGGGCCCTTGGGGCCCATGGGGGAGGCGGCGGGTGGTGGCCCGGCCTAGGGCGGGTGATACGTCTCAAACATATATATAATTTCTGATGTTCCATGTTGATATTATACCAATTGTTACATGTTTTATATACACTTCATAGCATTTTTATGCTTTTCTGGGACTAACCTATTAACAAGATGCCACAGTGCCAGTTCCTGTTTTCTGCTGTTTTTGTATTCCAGAAAAGCTAGTCTGGAAATATTCTCGGAATTGGACGAAACTTGGACAGAACCTCCTATTTTTCCAACACAAAGACAGAGTCCAGAGGAGACACGGAGGGGAGCCACGTGGCACCACACCATGGGGCCGCGCGGCCCCCCCTGCCACGCCGTGGGGTGGTGTGGGGCCCTCGTGGCTCCGCAGCCGCCGCCCTTTCGACTATTTATTCCTCCCGACGCGAAAACCCTAAATACCCGAGCCATTATCCACGAAAAGTTCCAGAGACGCCGCCGCCGTCAACCCTAGCTCGGGAGGGTTCAGAAGCTCTTCCCGGCACCCTGCCGGAGAGGGGAATCATCACCGGAGGGCTCTACATCACCATGCCTGCCTCCGGAGTGATGCGTGAGTAGTTCATCCTTGGACTACGGATCCATGGCAGTAGCTAGATGGTTGTCTCTCCACTTTATGCTATCATGTTTAGATCTTGTGAGCTGCCTATCATGATCAAGATCATCTTATTGTAATGCTACATGTTGTGTTTGCTGGGATCCGATGAATATTGAATACTATGTCAAGTTGATCATCAATCTTCTTATATGTTATTTATGATCTTGCATACTTTCCGTTACTAGTAGATGCTTTGGCCAAGTAGATGCTTGTAACGCCAAGAGTGAGTATTTATGCTTGATAGTGGGTTCATGCCTCCGGTAATCTGGGAGAGTGACAATAACTTCTAAGATTGTGGATGTGCTGTTGCCACTAGGGATAAAATAACCGATGCTTAGCTGAAGAGTACGCCGTTAGGTCTAATGCATTTGTTTACTTTACGCACATTATTTAATGCAATTATCCGTTGCTTGCAACTTAATACCAACGGGGAACTCGGTATGACAACCTGGCGGTGGATTATTAGTCATAGATGTTGTTGGATAACGGTCTATGTATTTTGTCGTAATGCCCACATGAATATCATAGTAATCATCATGTCATATATATGCATTGTTATGCGCTCAATATTTTGTCAATTGCCCAGTTGTAATTCGTTCACCCAGCATGTTAGTTATCTTTTATGGAGAGACACCACTAGTGAACTGTGGACCCCGGTCCATTCTTTTACACTGATAATACAACCAACTGCAAACACTGTTCCTTTTCATTCTCTGCAATTTACTACTGTTTTCCACACCATACGTTTAATCCTTTGTTTTCAGCAAGCCGGTGAGATTGACAACCTCACTGTTTCATTGGGGCAAAGTAGTTTGATTGTGTTGTGTGCAGATTCCACGTCGGCGCCGGATTCCCTGGTGTTACGCCGTGCCATATTCCGCCACCAACAACCTTCAGAATTGATTTCTTGCTCCTACTGGTCGATTAATCCTTGGTTTCATAATGAGGGAAACTGCTGCTACACTGCTTCATACCTTCCTCTTGGGGTCTCCCAGCGAACGTGTGATCCACGCAATCAGCGGGCCCCACCCCCTAGGTCGGTGCGTCCCAGAGCGGCCTCACCCAGGGTGGCGCGCGTTGAGGCGGTGGGGAGGGGAAATTCGAATTGGACATGGGGGCTTTCCCCTTGCCCAAACCGACTTGGACTAGGGGAAAGCTTTCCCTTTGCCCAAGTCCCTCTACCCCTTAGGCCATCTATATAAACCCCACCCCCTCCTATTTGGAGAAGACACAATATACACACAATTGACTCTCAAGTTTAGAGCTCTTCTAGTTGGATTAGACGAACCTCTAATTAGAGGCAACCAATCCGATTAGACTAGATCTAATCTCTCTCTCCTTCTCATGTGTTGATATCTCCACCTTCATATACACCAGTAGTGCTTCAAGCTTGGACGGCGAAGCCCTGCTAAACCTTTCCCGGTGTACGCGTGCAAGCTCTCGGAGGGGGTGATCCGTTGATCTCAACAGTTGACCCTCACTCTGCTGGATCAAGGTGACAAGGCGAGGAGGAGGAGGCGTCGGAATCTCTCTACCAGGCTTGGTTGAGGGAGACGGCGACAGGCTACATCAACTACGTCATCAACGCTTCTTCAGCGACTTCGGTGTTGGTAAGTATTCAATCTAGATCTTTGAATCTTCGTATTCACATGTGTCTTCATAGTTGATCTTGGCATGTTGCGTAGTATGTTGGATAAAAAGTTTAAATTTCCGTGCACGCAACCCAACATCGAGTCCTTAGGTTTCTGTCGCTCCGGCAGAACTTCCCCCTTTTTACTACACATACTACAAACTCTATGATGATGATCCATGCGCGCATAAATATAATGGGCACCATAGGACTGTACCATATCAACATACAACTCGAATCAACCAAATATATTCAACAATGCAACCATAGGACAAAAGGAACTACGCAAACATAGTATAGATCATCTAGAAACAATTGTACCATCAAAACACCGTGTTTACATAGGGGATTGCAGAGGTTTGTGAGATTGTGGACCGCTGTAGCTACATGGAGATGGCGATGGAGATGACGGTGAAGATGAAGAAGGAGCAGCGAGGAGCGCAGGGCGGCGCCGGCGGCCGGCGGTGGCACAGGGACTCCCTCCTGCGCCGCCGGCCATCATGGGGTGCGCCGCCCCTTAGCCTCCTTCCTCCATGACTTCTTGGTGATGTAGGGAGCCCTCCCCATGGAGATGGGATCCATGGGGGAGGCAAAAACGTGGCTTTGGTGGCTGCAATTCGTGGGTATGAGGAGTTCCCCACGACCTAGGTTTCCTCCCATTATATAGGCTCTCGGATTTCCGTTATCTCATCTAGGGTTTCAGTAGATCGGGGATATCTCGGCCGTCTGGACTCGGAATTGAACGAATTTTATGTCCAGATCGACTAGACTTTTTCCATTTGACGTCGTCTTCTGCCCGGTACGTGACAATCTTTGAAAACAATTTTCAGACAGATTTCAGGAAAGTCCCAATTCGACTCCAACAAGGTTTACTTTTGAATTTTTGATAATTCCTACACATCAAAGTGTAAAACAAGAACATTATGCACTTTTGCAACTATTAGCAGGTTAGTCCAAATAAATCATAAACTTAATATAAAAACAAGTGTCAAAAGCGTAAAAGTAGGATAAAACAATAAAAAATTATAGATACGTTTTGGAAGTATCAGGGCTGTGTATTCAGGACCTACAGGTTAAGAATTCAGCTCTCCTCGGTAAGTGGCTTTTTAAGCTACTAACGAAGATGGGGTTTGGCAAATGCTCCTTAAAAGAAAATACATTGGCACGAAGGCGGCATCACGGGGATATTGGAAACCTAGTGATTCTCACTTCTTGCCGGTCTGATGGCGGCAAAGAAACATTTCTTCCGCTTCGGAGTATTTAAAATTAAGGATGGATCGGAGATTAGATTCTGGAAGGACAAATGGTTAGGCAATACCACCCTCCGGGATCAGTACCCGGATCTATACAATATTGTTCGTCGCAAAGGGGATACCATAGTCATGGTTATGCAGTCTTCACCACCCAATGTGACGTTCAGGTGAGACATAATTGGACCGAGACTAACGTCTTGGAACGCCTTGCTGGCACGGTTGACTTCAGTACAACTTACACAAGGTTCCGATGAGTTTCATTGGAATTTATGTGGGAATAAAAAATTCTCGGTAGATTCTATTTATATGGCGTTAGTCTATTCCGATGTACCAGTCGATAATAATTAACAAATATGGCAAATGAAGATTCCGCTTAAACTGAAAGTGTTTACTTGGTATCTTCGTATGAGTGTCATTTTAACAAATGATAACCTTGTTAAGCGAAACTGTCATGAAAGTACAGAGTGTGTGTTTTGTCCACAACAGGAGACAATAAAACACTTATTTTTCGAGTGTAGTTTTGCGTGTTTTATTTGGTCATCTATCTAGGAGATTCTAACTTATATCCACCCAAGTCTGTTGCAAATGTATGTATTAACTGGCTACATGGGATAGATAAAAAGTTTAAAACTGTTATTAGGGTGGGAGAGATAGCCGTTATATGTTCGGTTTGGCTGTGTACAAATGACAAGATTTTCAATGATAAAGATTTTCCCGTTTGCAGGTACTCTACCGGTGCACAAGTATTCTTCGTTCGTGGTCCATATTACAACGGGCGGGGCATCAAGGTCTCTTTACGGAGGCATGTGCACAATTGAAAGAGGTGGCGAGGGATATTTTTATCCGACATGGATGGTCGCTTGATCGCCGGATTGGTCATCCATAGGCATTGGCGTTCATCATATGCATTGGCGTTTTATTTATACATGATTGTAGTTTGTCTAGTGCTACTTTTTTATTTCTTTTCGTTCTGTTGGATTGCTGCTGTGTACATTCTTATGCAGAGTCTGGATGTAATGCTTAAACTTTTTAAGTAATAAAACCTTTATCAAAAAATATCCTTAAAAACAGATGCAGATTCGGGTGGAAATTATCCGCACCAATTACATCCCTATTTCTCACGAACGAAAGTCGCACGTTATTGCCATGCATTGTGTGTGCTTTCTTTACCGCGTACAACTGAACTAAGGCCCAGTTCTTTTGAGCTTAGGCTTATGCATAAGCCAAAAAAGAAGAGAAAGTGGCCGGTTCGGCTGTGAATCGGTCCTGCTGCGCGGTGACAATCTTCGGTAAATTTGAGGTCAAGGAGGGGCAACGCCAATTAACCTTTCGTTTCACTCGCGGGAAGCTGGGGGCGGCGGCGGGAAGGAGGGGGTACCTAGCTTCTCCCCACTGTGAAGGAATGGGCTTAACGGGCTGTCCAAAAAAGTTGCTTAAATTCGAGTTCTTTTGGGCATATACTTTTCTGGACTGTTAAGCTGTCTATAAGCCCCAAAAGAACTGGGCCTAACCGATCGTACTCACACTTGGAGACAGCGTGGCGGTACGCGTAAAGCGATAGGAAGAGACGGCAGTCGGCAGAGCATATGCGTTTGTTGGTCTCGTCACCGGCGTGCTGGTATTGCTGTTGGCCGTGTGGGGCCCGGCGCCTCCAACTCCTAGAATATGCCGATCCTCCCGCCTACCTGGCGCTATATAAATCCAAGGTGTTCCGCTACAATTTGCAAATTAAGCACCGTAGGTACGTTGGCATCCAGATCATCTCTTTCGTTCACCACCAGTCCGTCCCATTCCACCTGAGAAAGCTATAGCCGAGATCAAGCTGCCGGCATCTACGACATTGCCATGTCTTCCACGACGACAGGCTCGGACGTCGCCGGCGCCGTCTGGTTCGGCGAGCTCTCCGCCGTGCTGCGTGGCAAGAAGCGGCAGCCCACGCCGGCGCCGTCTGGTTCGGCGAGCTCTCCGCCGTGCTGCGTGGCAAGAAGCGGCAGCCCACGCCGGCGGTGAGCCACGCCGAGCAACAGCTGCAGCAGCTGGGAAGGGCCGTTCGTGGCAAGACGAAGGCGGGAGCAGCGGCGAAGCCGAGCGTCGAACGGAAGGACACCGGAGCCGGCGGCGGGATGTCGGAAGCGACCGTGTGCATGCTGTTCGACCGCTTCGCGCCTAGCTAGCTTAGAGCATCTCCAACAGGCGCCCAACGCGCAGGCGCTGTATAATCGTTTTGCAGCGCCGAAATAGACGTTTGGCGCGCCGCGCGCAGGTTTCGCTTTAGCAGTCGCGCTATAATTTAGCGCGTCGCTGCCGTGCTTCACCAGGCGCGCTAGATTGCAGCGCGCGAGCTCAGCGGAAACAACATTTGCACTTCAACATACAACCGTGAAGATCAAACAAATACCAAATAAATCAACAATAAATTGTATAATTATTATTACAACACAAACAAATAGTTTTTGTCGAATACAAATAGTTCAGCAAACAATAGAATGAATAGTTCAATAAAAATATAACAAATAAGACTCGGGATATATTGGATGCTCCACAAAATAGTTCCTCATTAATCTTTCATGAGCATCGATTCTTTCCCTCCACAATTTGATACGGCCAACAACGGAACCACCATGCTTCCGTTTTCTCTTCGCGCGAATAGCTAGGATCATTGCAACCTCTTCCTCCTCTTGAAGATCAAATTCTTCATCGGAAGAATTGTACAAATAACTCATCTACATGCATCAATGCACTCTAATTTAAATTCTAAAAATAAATATGAACCAAATTCATCTAAGTTGAAGTTCACATGTCATTGTTACCTTAGGTGTTTTGTCAAACACCTTGCGCGCGTGCAGATGTGCGCCCGCGAGGTGACAGCGGCTACGGGTCGCCGAAGCAGCGGCCAAGCGGCGGCGAAGCAGCGGCGACGAAGCGGCGACGAAGCGGCGACGAAGAAGCGGCAGCGACTGTTCCGCCCCAACAGCAGCCGCCGGAAGCGCTGGAGGTGTCGGTGAAGGCCCGGCTCGCCCGGCTCGATTCAGCGCCGCGGTGAGCTCCGCGCAGCCATATATAGCGGCGGCGCGCTAGGGAGTACCGGAGGCAGCGCCGGCGACAGGGAAAATCGACCGCGCTGGCGCCGGACAAGTTGGGGGGAAGATATGCGAGCGGCGGCGCGAGCAGTGAGATTTTTCAGATCTGGCGGTTGGTAGCTCGCGCCAGATTTGCTGTCGTCCCGCGCGCTGTAGTCGCCGCCCCAAATTTGGGGCCAAATCTACCGCTTGGCAGCGCGCGCTGGACTTTTTTAGTGCGCGCGGGTTTTTACCGCTGCCGCTGGAGCACTGGATTTCGCTCCGCGCGCGCTAAAAAGTCGTTATTTCCTGCGCGTGGTCCAAATAGGGCGCCTGTTGGAGATGCTCTTAGCTAGCCCACATTACTTGTTTTTTTACATAGGTACGTACTGTACGAAACAAGAAAAATATAGATGGTGCTAAGGCTTTCCTTAATTCATTGTTTTGTAAGTGTTGTGTCTTAGAGTAGTTATACCATATTTAATTGGTTTACTGATCATGTTTGCACTTTAACTGTGTGGCCTCGATGTGGCATATACTAAATGCTAGCTATTGTATAAAAGTACCAATAATATATTTCAGGCTAGATGAATCAATTTGTAAATACATATTACTTTGGTCGGACCAAACTTTACCTAAATATGATCGATTTGATTCATATTTTAGTGATTCGCGTGTCGTGCAATCCTGAATGTCAGAATCTCTTCGTAGTACGCTGGCGAATCGATCCTCGATTCCACCATGAGTGAATTTCCGGTGGCAGAATAAAACGTGTTTGCGATATCATTCAAGTCGAGAATATCGGACGCATTCTCTTAATCTCGATGAAAATAGTATTGTACAGATTGATGCAAGATAACACGATCGTCTCGAGCATACTATGATAGTAACATGAGGGGTAAGGGGTAAGAGGTATATTCCTGAAAATTTAAATAGCGTTGAGCTAGCGTGCCAGTGTTCTGAACAAAATGTTGAGCTAGCCAAACTACTCTCAAGGAACACATTCGGGATCCGGACTTCTGGGAGAAACTGGCGGGGAGAAACTTCTCCCAGAAGCCGATGGAGAAGCCCAAAAAAAGTGCGACTGAGTACTTGTTCTGTATTTGCACTTATACATTCTGACTTTGGAAACTAAACGTGTGCTTAAAATTGATGGGGTTCGTAGCAGAAAACAATAATTTTTCTAACTATCGCAACACCGAAACTAGCCAGGATCTATCTATCTAGTAATGCGGTAACGGAGAAGTCATCGGAAACATACCCTTGTAGACCGATAGCGGGAATTACGCTCCCGCACAAGCGTTGCCGATGAAGACGTACGTAGCCGACCTCAAGGTCGCGGAGAACTTGGCGCGACGAAGAAGAAGGAGACGCGGCGATGAAGAAGCTCCTAGTGCCGAACTCGTGAGAGAGCAGCACCTCCGAGTACTCGCACACGTACGGACCTTGACGATGACCTCCGTGCTCCCCGATCCAGCCGGAATAGCGGAAGCGAGAACTTTGGGTGGAATCCCGCAGCACAACGGTGCGCTGCGGTTTATAGGTCTCCCGTATACGCTGTCCAGACTTGGGACCGCGCACGTCGAGAGATGGGGAGGGAGGAATTGGACTAGGGAGAAGCCTGGGCCAACCGGAATTAATTCCTGAATTTTCTGTGTATTTTTCCAATTAATCCGGGTCCCTATTTATTGGAGGAGAGGGGTTGCACCTCTCCTCAACTAGGCAATGTGGGACTAAAGAGGAGAGGGGGGTGGTGCGGCTGCCTCATGGGCCAGCCGCACCCCAAGCCCAGCCGCACCCCTCTCATGGGGGGGAACTTCCCCTCTTGGGCCCTAGGCCCATTAAGGTGGCTGCCCCATTTTTTCTCCTTTTTCTTTAATATTAAATTAATATAAATATATATAATTCCATAATTAATATATTTACATACTATTTAATCTCCCGTGACTCCGAAACAATTTCGGATCACTCCGAACTCACTTCGGTCTCCCCGGAACTCTTCCGGTCTTCCCCGGAACTCTTCCGTTCTTGCCGGAACCTTTCCGAAACCTCCTATCTCTATACCTAAGCCACTCCGATGTTTCCAAAACGTTCTCCTAGCGTCGTCAAGACCTTAAGTGTGTTACCCTCGGTTCGAGAATACTCCGGACATGGTCGAGACCCTCCGCCAATGACCGTCAGGGAGCCCTGGATGACTATGACGGCCCCGTGCATTCTAGAATAAATCATCCTTGAATCATCTTTGAACCGTTAACATGATATGGTCATTCCCTTTGTTCGTTGATACTTCCTTGTCCGAGATACGATCGTCAACATCCGATGTTGTGTTTTATCTCGTTACCGACAAGGTTGCTTTACTCGTTCCCATGAAATTATATCTCAATGACCTAGTCATACGCTGCGCAGCTTTACAGATATAATCTCACCGAGTGGGCCCAGCATATCAATCCATCACACGGATGAACAAATCCCGCTCTTGATCACTCGCCCCGACTACTTCCTTCCAATACCCGAAAGTGTCACCTTTATTGTCAGCTTATGAGGCATGACGTTTGATGCGATCAGCCGTATCTTTCAGAAGCAGCGACTTGATGTAATCTCACGGTCTAAGGAATAAGCTACCACGTTATAATCCTATTGCAGTGTTGAACTATCTGATACGATCCTAACTGCAATACTTTGGGTAATGTCCATCAAATTATTCTCCCAATAAAATGACTCCACCATCAACTGTTAATGCAATATGATCGGGAAATCACGATCATCCATTGACTGATGGACTAGTTTATCTAGAGGCTTAACTAGGGACTCTGGTTTGTTTACATACCACACGTGTATTAACAATTCCGATTAATACAGTTATAGCATGGTATAAAACTATTTATAAACTTAAAGAGATAATGCAATAAATCTTATTATTTATTTGCCTCTAGGGCATATCTCCAACAGTCTCCCACTTGCACTAGAGTACAAATACACTAGCTGCATTTTCTATACCAATCATACAACCTTATCTTTTATAAGTGTTTATGATAATGCTCGCTCGTGGAAGAGGTTTCCTTCGGCCTGAACCTTTCATAACCGTAAGCTCTTTGCAAACCATTGATATCACCTTATTTGATATCATCATGCTATCTTAATAACAAATATACATATTTGGCAACTAAGTGAGACTTTTGTTTCCCTGCGCTTACTCTGATCCAATATCAGTTAATTGCATTAAACACACTCAGTTTTAGAGAATACCTTTTCTCTACCAACTCTATGTACTTTTGCAGTATCTTTATACTTCTATATTTACCTAAGTAGATCCTGACATTCTATTGTCAGCCTAATGCCTTTTAGTTTATCCTATAACGACTTGATCCTTATTTCTTTCTGTCATTTAGGTTGATCCTTTTAACACAACATTTGTTAAACTCATCATCCTTTACAGATTTGAAATAACCACATATCCTTAGTTTCTTTTAAACTATGAAGGATATTTTGGTTCCACTAATAATGAATCACAAATTCATCTCAGCGCTTATTCTTCTTGTAAGAATACTAATCATATCTTTTCGAGTATATAATATGGTTAATATGCTGCCACCTTATCATGGCATAGAAGTGCAGCATATTTTACAACCATGATTACTTTATCCAGATTTACAAGGACCAATTCCTCGTTACGTCTTATTCTGACACATCAGAATCTAATCTGGAAAAACACCTCGACTTCTTTAAAATGATCTATTCAAAACAGATGCTCACATTTTAAACATATATGATTTTATCGTAATTCAATAATTACTTCTAATTCATTTTCCTAGTACCTATCTATTATATGTCATTTACATATAAACACCTGACTAAGCTCCCACTCAAAATGTCAATTACATTTGAGATTGTGTAACTTGTAATGCTCCCACTCAAAATGTCAAACACATTTCATATTGTGTAGCCCACAAGCTCCCACTTAACAATATGTCACTTACATATTATTCCGGTAAGCTGTCCTACTCCCACTTAAATTATACGGATATAATTTCCTTCGATATTTCGGTCATAACCGAAATCCTTGATCATGTATCAATTCGAAAATTCCAAATACGATGTATTATACTTGTTAATACAAATCCAAAAGACTTAGGCATGTCTACATCCAATGTAGTCAAAACAATTTTGATTTTGTCAAAGACATTCTTCATGACAAAATTAGCTTTATGTCCTTCTCACAGTTTCATTCTTTTCACACAACTTGTCATGTGAAAAATCAAGTAACCCTTTTACTTAATAAGATTCAAGCAACATTTACTAATACAATCTTGAATGCAACCTTTTGGATTTATGACTCTATAGTCACAATTCGAATTTGGCATCACCCCAATTTCTTTGTATTTCGTAGGTATCCCTTGTTCTAGTAACAAGCTCATTAAATCATGAAATATTAATCTGTGACCGGACAGAAAATATTCTTTAATGCCTACTATTTATAAAAAGCTCCTTGCATGAAAACACCATGATCAAATATCATCATTTTTCATTTCATTTGTGGAGTTTTGTTGTCGGATCAAATTCCAAACAATATTTCTCTCACAAATCGAGTAAGGTCAATTACCCCTTTTAAGCTTTTCTTTATTTCATATCCTTTCTTGAAACTTGTTTTCAATGAATCACCAAGTTAGCAATACTAGTTTTGCCCTTGTTGGTGTTTACCATATGAAACATATATTCATTCCTATGAATATTTTACAAAGAACTATTTCGTACATAGTTTCGTATTATCATATAATCTATAAACCATGACACACAACTTATTGTCGTTCATACGAATTTTGGGTGAAGACTTCAAAATAGGGAGTTTACTAATTCTAACGGAAAAACCTTCTACGTGATTTCTAAAATATTAAGAGATAATTTTTAGGACTATACTTTATTCAAAATAGAGTATGATTATAATGTCTACATAAATCAACATGTTTGATTATGCATCATAATTTTGTGAACCGAATTTCACAAGTCCTTTTGTGAACCGAATTTTCACAAACCTTCATGATAAAATAAATCTTTAAAATCCTTGCTATTATAATCCAATTACAATGACTTGATTTTATATCCTCCTTTTCTATCCGAAAAATCTTTCTTGATCAAATCAAATAATTTCAGATAATTGTATCTTTTAGTAAATACTTATTATTTACTTAGACATACAACAAAGGTTTCAATAATAATTTCCACTACACAATTTAATTTAACAATCATCTTGCATGATTCAAATCAAATTTCTTCTCATATTGACTTATCAATATTTTCAATCATCATGTCTCATTAGACATCACGCATGCAAATACACAAGATCAAAATATCCAAAATATTTGCAATAATATGATTAAAATTCGGTAGTGCATTTTATTATTGACTTAGGATATTTATTTTAACATTCAAATCCACTTTGCTATCAAAAAGATTAATGCATGAATAACTTATTCATAATCGAAATATGATCATAAGAAAACTTTATTCATAATAAAACAACTTGCTTGTCTCTTACAAATATGAATAACTTGTCTCATCGAATATAAGACATACTTATTACAATCACTCTCAAATTCGACTACAAAACTCTTATTCAAAACTACTAATCAAAACTTGATAACTATGGGCGTGAAACTCCTTGGCCATCAACTACTTTGCCTTGCCATCATTCCGCAGCATCATGTCGAACTCTGCAATTTTCCTGTTATATTCTGGTGCTGTTTCAATAAAACAGAACATAAGTATCAAATACTTTAATATCAACAAGTGTAAGAAATAACAATTATAACTTTGTATATCAAATATACCTTGCGTGTCATCTATTTCTCCTTCGATGGGTTCCACCTCCACATCTTTGATTTCGACCAGGAAATCATTGAAGAGGAGGAAATCACTTTAAGTATATACTCATCGACAAGCTCCTCATAGCTAGGAGGTAGAGAACGCAACACCGCCTGTATTGCAAAAGTATCCGCCATCCAGTAATCGCATGTGTTTGTGAGATCATCGTGAATGTCAAACATCTTACACAAATGTGTCTCCAAGCAGGTATGTTCTTCCATCTTGAGTGAAAGAAACTTGTCCAGCTGCTTGTACTGCTCATGCTTCATTCGGTTCAAGAACCGAACTTTAAGAGCACCTATCATCACAGCGGGTTCCATATGGCGAAACTCATTTTTCAGCTCATGATCCATGCAGACATACATCGTGATCTGAACACTTCTCCAATCTCACGACGCTGACGAAAATCCTCTTTCGCCTCTGCACTTGCGGAGTCTCCTGGTTTATCTCCTAACAATTCTCCTATCACGTAAGAAATGTCGTTCTGGTAGAGGACGTCTTTCAGGTTTCTGTACCACGTCATGAAGTTGGATCCATCGTTCCGGAGACTTTCTTTTCTAATAAAATGGTTGAACTCAAGACTTTCTTCCTTAGGATAAGGCATGATCTACAAAGATAATTTGCAAAGACTAGGTAAGGCTAAGTTTATAAAATTATGAGTTTATTTTATAATCACATTATCAAAATACACTCCACTAAGAAATTCATCCCAAACAAAATAACTTAGTGATTACACGATCCTAATCCATTATACTACCCCCATCAGGCGGATAGAATAATTTCAAGGTAGGCAACGAATTACCAATCGCAACAATCATGCGACTCATGCTCGATCTTTCGATCTTCCCGTGTTCCGAGGCTATGTCTGTACATACTAGGCTCGCCAATTGACCTTAGTGTTCTGCGTGTGCAACGTGGCTTACACCCACTGTATGCGAACGAAGAGACGAGTGTAACGAAAGCGACCGAAACCGCGACGTACCCCGTAACGTAGAACTTTATTGGTGGTGCACACTAAGGCGAACACAATTTTGGCATTAATTTGGGATCATCCTAATATTGCTACCGTTGTATATATACTTTATATAAGCAATCAAATAGGATGCACACACAACAAACAATATCAAAATAATGTAATGAAGTGCGATATGACATGGCCTCGCGCCTTGGCCTTCATGGCGCGCCTCCGGCAGTGCTCCGAGTCTACGGTGCCACCTTTTGCCTCCGATAACATAAAACTTACCGTAACCATGTCATATTAAAATGCCCCACTGCAAAACAAAGTTAGACGCTCTCTACTTTATCTTTTGCATGTTTTACGTGGCTGCTAGGGCTTTCGTGAAGAACCGTTTCTTACCTACGAACATACAACCACAACAGCGATTAAATAATTGTCTCTATTACACCCTTTTCAGGGCCCTCCATTGAAAATGCCATGCCGTCTAAGAGAGAGAGACAGACACCCGCTAGCCGCATATATGGTACAAGCCATATGTTAGTTGCGGAACCAGTCTCGCGTAAGCGTACGCGTAAGGTCGGTCCGGGCCGCTTCATCAACTCAATGCCAACAACATTAGCAAGTGCACGCGAGAGGGTAACAATTACAGAATCGATGCCCACATTCAACATGTGTTCTAACCGTACCAGCAATACTACGCATAGATCGGCTCTGATACCACTGATGGGGTTCGTAGCAGAAAACAATAATTTTTCTAACTATCGCAACACCGAAACTAGCCAGGATCTATCTATCTAGTAATGCGGTAACGGAGAAGTCATCGGAAACATACCCTTGTAGACCGATAGCGGGAATTACGCTCCCGCACAAGCGTTGCCGATGAAGACGTACGTAGCCGACCTCAAGGTCGCGGAGAACTTGGCGCGACGAAGAAGAAGGAGACGCGGCGATGAAGAAGCTCCTAGTGCCGAACTCGTGAGAGAGCAGCACCTCCGAGTACTCGCACACGTACGGACCTTGACGATGACCTCCGTGCTCCCCGATCCAGCCGGAATAGCGGAAGCGAGAACTTTGGGTGGAAACCCGCAGCACAACGGTGCGCTGCGGTTTATAGGTCTCCCGTATACGCTGTCCAGACTTGGGACCGCGCACGTCGAGAGATGGGGAGGGAGGAATTGGACTAGGGAGAAGCCTGGGCCAACCGGAATTAATTCCTGAATTTTCTGTGTATTTTTCCAATTAATCCGGGTCCCTATTTATTGGAGGAGAGGGTTGCACCTCTCCTCAACTAGGCATGTGGGACTAAAGAGGAGAGGGGGGTGGTGCGGCTGCCCATGGGCCAGCCGCACCCCAAGCCCAGCCGCACCCCTCTCATGGGGGGGAACTTCCCCTCTTGGGCCCTAGGCCCATTAAGGTGGCTGCCCCATTTTTTCTCCTTTTTCTTTAATATTAAATTAATATAAATATATATAATTCCATAATTAATATATTTACATACTATTTAATCTCCCGTGACTCCGAAACAATTTCCGGATCACTCCGAACTCACTTCGGTCTCCCCGGAACTCTTCCGGTCTTCCCCGGAACTCTTCCGTTCTTGCCGGAACCTTTCCGAAACCTCCTATCTCTATACCTAAGCCACTCCGATGTTTCCAAAACGTTCTCCTAGCGTCGTCAAGACCTTAAGTGTGTTACCCTCGGTTCGAGAATACTCCGGACATGGTCGAGACCCTCCGCCAATGACCGTCAGGGAGCCCTGGATGACTATGACGGCCCCGTGCATTCTAGAATAAATCATCCTTGAATCATCTTTGAACCGTTAACATGATATGGTCATTCCCTTTGTTCGTTGATACTTCCTTGTCCGAGATACGATCGTCAACATCCGATGTTGTGTTTTATCTCGTTACCGACAAGGTTGCTTTACTCGTTCCCATGAAATTATATCTTCAATGACCTAGTCATACGCTGCGCAGCTTTACAGATATAATCTCACCGAGTGGGCCCAGCATATCAATCCATCACACGGATGAACAAATCCCGCTCTTGATCACTCGCCCCGACTACTTCCTTCCAATACCCGAAAGTGTCACCTTTATTGTCAGCTTATGAGGCATGACGTTTGATGCGATCAGCCGTATCTTTCAGAAGCAGCGACTTGATGTAATCTCACGGTCTAAGGAATAAGCTACCACGTTATAATCCTATTGCAGTGTTGAACTATGTGATACGATCCTAACTGCAATACTTTGGGTAATGTCCATCAAATTATTCTCCCAATAAAATGACTCCACCATCAACTGTTAATGCAATATGATCGGGAAATCACGATCATCCATTGACTGATGGACTAGTTTATCTAGAGGCTTAACTAGGGACTCTGGTTTGTTTACATACCACACGTGTATTAACAATTCCGATTAATACAGTTATAGCATGGTACAAAACTATTTATAAACTTAAAGAGATAATGCAATAAATCTTTATTATTTATTTGCCTCTAGGGCATATCTCCAACAAAAATATCTCAGCAGTGACACGAATTTGATCAGGAACAGGAAGAGTACAAGTCTATTCAGAACAAGTTTACCATAGCAGTTTATTCCAGAGAAGCACATATAAGTCTCGCCTCGAGTTCTTATGTATCGCGAAGCAAAGAGAATGTTGTACGAAAACAAAAAAAAATCACTCGATATATCCTAGAAATGTACTAGTCAATATGGGTGTCCAGATCTCGCTATTAATGATCGGAAGGAGTTCCAGGTCATATCTACCCGTTATCGAAACTGCAGGGTTAAGAGCCACTAATTCGTTGTGTACTAGAATGTGTTAGGATACGAGAAATTATTCTGGGATAGTTATGGGAAGATTGAAATAGTTTCGGAAAGATATCGGTAAAGTCCGAACGAACAGGATCGAAAAGATTCTGGAACCTTACCGCAATCATCTAGAATCATCTATATATTAGGTACGATGGGCTTCCCACTTAGCTTGCAGACGCATGGTTCTACAAGGCCCATTAGTCGGGCGCCCCCTTTGCATTCTGGGCCAAGTTGTGTGGGCTACGATTTTGGGGGGCACACACACACACAGGCTAAAAGTGTTCGAGTGGATCCGTAAGTTTACGACGTTACAAATGAGGATGACTATACCTTCACCGATTCGTCTGCAACCTGCCACACCGGCAAGTCGATCGCTGCATGCATTAGAAGTCGAGGCTTAAGGCATTCGAGTGGATCCGCAAGTTAACGACATTACAAGTCGGTGCGCTCCAAGCGGCGTCGTTGGGCTGTCGGACTGTTCAACGCATTTAACGCGGAACAACTCGTGCGTGGCCAACGTCGGGACATCAAACACCAGCGCGCGGCGGTGGGACAAGGAGGAGCGCCGCCAGCACCTCGTCCTATGCTAACTCCGGCGCAGCACCAAGTAGTGGTGCGGCGCGCCGGCGGCAGAAGGCCCTGCCAGTGGCATATTTTGCTAGTTTAGAGTTAGATTAAGATTCTAGCGCTAGAATTTTTGTATGAACTGTTGTTTGCCGATCAAAACGATGAAATCTAGAACGAAGTCTTTTTTCAAAAATTTCAGTACGAATTTAGTGTGTCTATTCTGCACTGCAGATTCTATACATTAAACTCAGTTTGAAGGGAACCCGATACCAGTTTTGTGGGTTGCAGTTTTACAAGATCTGCTAGAGATGTTCTAAGCCTGCGCAGCTTCTGCGTATACGCTAAAAATCGAATGACCTGGTTTACAAGATCTGACAAAGTGACAAGTCAGGTTCGGCTTACCCCTCAAAACCGTAAAGTGACGAGCTTTTACGTCTACAGGATCTGGTAGAGTTGCTCTTAAAATCCACAGCTGTATTCTTCTTCTATATCAACAGGGCCCGACCGGTTAATGAAACCCCAGGCAGAGTGATACATGGTCCGATACAAAAGTTCAGCAACGTACAGAAAGTAAAATACAACCTTTAATATCGCAGATACTCGAAAGTAAAACACATCTTTCTTTTAGATTCACAAGTGTATTGCTTAACAGTACGTACGTGTAGATTGAGAGTAATAAATAGGTTGAGAAGATCAAGCCTAAATCTACCCAGCTCTAAGCGGCAGCAGCATAAACCGTTTCAGAAACTTCGGGAGCAAGAACACGACATCATATCATCGCATCCACATCACGGCATGAGAAGCAGAGTGCAGCAACACAATGCTTGCCAGTTGCCTACACATACAAGCCCCACTGAACCGAAAACTCGCAAGAGAGCTCGAGCGCGTTTGCACCCGGCGTTTGCATTACGGGAACCACCCAACAGCAATTAATGAGCAAGAACGAAGGCTTGTATGTACTTTTCTGTAGGTTTCGTATGAAATACCTGTACCGGCCAAAAGTAGTTGGAACTGAGATATAGTAAATGTCATGGGGGGTGATCCGTTGAGCCTTCTACTGGAAGGATCAGGTAAAAACCTGTACCAACGTACGCGATAAAATTATGCAACGGTAACCTTCCAACCACCTATCACCTACCCAGAACTTGAAAAATCTCGATCGCCCACTTTCAAAATCTGGGAAGCCAAATACATTGTCGTACAGAATACAGCATTTGTATCTTCATTTCATAACTCTATTTGCCAGATTCCACACATATGTTTTGCAACCCCATGTACTGATTTCCCTGACCCTGTAGGCGACGATGCCAACTGATGCTTTTTGTGTTACTGCACTAAAATACTGCATCCTATTACTGTAACGATTCCAGGAGCAATTTCCCTTTTTAACGGCAAATCCATTGAGTTCTCTTGACAATCCGTCAAACTAACCAGCCCCACCACAATCATTTCAGTTAGCTCAATCAATAGAAAACGACTAGTACAATACCATAGTTCGCACGGCTCATTCCAGCAACTTACTTGGGAATATTAATGTTATGGGTACAGATCCAAAATATTATAATTATATTCGGGGTAAAGTATGGCAAAGTTTGTCGACGCACCTACGATGCAAATTAGGTCTAAACACACGACCATACTGCTTACATGCCACCAAAATAACAGGCTCAACATGCTGCCACTCGTATGGTGGTTACCAGCTATTACTGTGCAAGGTAATTGTCCCAAATTCTAACCATATATACGGTTAAATATGCACTAGCCTGTCAGCACCGACGCCCCTGTATGACAGGGCCATCTTCCTAGTTCGGATGTGTCAGCATGTACGCTGGGATATCCCCAACGTTTGTTTCAGAAGCTGCAGCACGGTAGAGACGGTAGAGCATTTCGTGGCGTTATTGTCAACTCCCTCTGCACAAAAAATGACTTAGTTAGAATCCTTAGTAATAATTACAAACGGATCAGTAAAATTCCTGTGCTTTAGGAGATCCATTAGGTCTCACGCGGTCAGTGAACGCAATAACAAAATTCTCAAACGGCCACTTTGTGGGGACCCCGGATTAGCTATCCGAGATACTCGTTATGTTTTCTGCAACAATCCCATGATCAGTCTGTTGTTGCACATAACTCGAATTGGCATCATAGGACATCCATAAATACCGACTAAATATACTTACGTGATTTGAAGTCATAAGGTTCAACAGGTACTTGCAGCGGAAATCACCAAACAACGTGGAGCCCAAGTCATTCGCCTTAACCCTACAGGCAGCTGACTGGGAAGCGCCCTAGTTCGCAAAGACGCCAGTGAACTCCTCTTCTTCGAACTGCTCCTCTTTAAAATCTGGCTAAGACAATAGCCAGGGACGAAGCCAATATGAGTACATTTGATTGTACTCGCAAACTACCCCAACTTGAGCATGCACTAGTTTTGATAATGTTTAAAACCTTTAGTTTTAGAAAAAACATCTCTATATCTTTATTGAAAAAGAGAAGAGTAGATCTTATATCCTGGTTGAAGGCAAAATATTTTGAAAAGTAGTTTCTCAATATCTTGGTTGGAAACAAACCCTTTTGGAAAAATAGTTTTCTCACCATGTTTGTTGAAAAAGGGTAAGAAGTATTTTTAAACCTTTTTCTCGAAAATATACCTTTGGTTAAAAAAGGTAAGAAATCTCTTTTAAAGCCTTTTTCCTCGAAAATCACCATCTTGTCCATTTTTCCAAAGCTCTTCCTTTTCCGATCATAGCCCCTTCAGGGTCACTCATTTTCCAGCAACCTCATACTACCCCTTCGGTATAGTTGCATAAAACAATCTCCACTTCATTTTCCTTTCAAACTCAAAACTTTGTAAAACTTGCACATGGTCTTAGGACAGCCTCCCAACTGTCCATATCCGAGGACTCGGCTATTCGAATAGTTTTACCCTCTGCAGAGGTAGCACGCTTTTCCCACACCCATCCGGTCACTCATCGTGTCAGCCACGTCCCGCCATACCAGGGGTATGCGAAGTTGAGTTCCCGGCCATAGCCTGTCCTTTGCTCATGCTAGTATAGGATCCTACCGCTACGAAACCGGTTCCATCGACACTTAAATCCATGCCCGTAGGAAACTAAGTGTGAGGACTTCGTAGTTCTGCCCGGCGAATTTTAATGGCCCTACAAATCCTCTACTCCAATTCATACATACCAACTCAGCTGGCAGTCTTCTCTTTAGAGGACCCGGGTCAGGGGCAGGTCACCAAACCATCCCCTCATGGAACGAGGTCATCCTCGTTGTTGAGGCATCCAGTACTAACACGAGCAAATTGTATGACTACGCCCTTTCCCATATGTGGGTAAATGTGGTCGCACAGGTTATCGGCTGGTAGTCATAGTATAAAGACACAATGTGCATTTTTCATAAACATCACCATACTCCATTTCTCCACTTCCATACCGACATCCCGGTATACCATATTTTATCCACGGATTTGAAAAAGGAGTTTTGAATAATCAATGTTTTTCCCATCCTATAGTTTTATATAAACAAACTGATACTTCTACATAGGGTGGCAAAATAGTTTTTCATATACTTTTGAAAAGGCTTTCAAAATCATTTCCGATTTTCATAGCAAAATACTTTTAACCAAAACTTGGGTGGATCGTAATCTCACCAAAAGATTTTTATAAAAGGCTTTTGAGTAAAAACAAATACATTTAGAAATTACTGCACACTACTAACACCTCTATATCGGGTGTCTCAATAATGTACCTGTATTTTGTAAAAGGGTTTTCAAAATCATAACTTTAGTGGCAAACACCACGTAAATCACTTATGCCTCTTACACGTAAAACATGTGAATCAAAATAGAGGTATATAGATGCAAGCTCAGTGAAGTAGCTTGCCTGATTGCAGCATAAAGCTCCTGGACTTCTTCTTTACTGATCAAATAAATAAACTCCCATCATTCTTCGATAAATCCTCTCCAAAGACCACTCCGGTAGCGTTAATGTCTAGCGTCGCAAACATGAAAATAAAACAACACATAATAAGCAAACCAACTCACACGTGGGATACCAACAAGTAATCAAACCGAAAACATAGCACCCATTTAATCAAGCAACAAACATCAAGCCATAATCAAACAAAAATCAACACATAATAAGCAAACCAACTCACACGTGGGATACCAACAAGTAATCAAACCGAAAACATAGCACCCATTTAATCAAGCAACAAACATCAAGCCATAATCAAACAAAAATCATGAGGGAACATTATTATTTAACAAACAAGTTTAGCAATCACCACACTTATCTAGATGCAAACAAGAAATTAATCCAACTACGCAAGACATCACATGCTACTAACACTAGCATATATACTAACCAAGGACTAGACATTAAACATTAAAACATATGTTTTAAAATTTTAATCCCAACTCTACACAATAATCACCACTTGTCTAACTACACCTCATACTTAAATTACCCAACAAGTGAACTATTCAAGACATAAACACAAGGGCAATATACTAACAGGAGTATACCACCAATCACAAGCTAAACACATGAAGTATTAAACAACTCCAACGAAGGGTTGTTAACAAACAAATTTCCTTAGGCAGGAAATACTTCAGACAAAAGTTAAGTTACCCAATAATTCTCTGTAATTCAACATGTCTCACCAAGTTAAGGTGGAGACATTAACAAGACACTCAAGCTAATACTCAACTTAAAGACAAACAAGTTTAACAAGTAAGACAACATATTCCTAATTAAAACAAATAAGAAACATTTTGCCTATTGCAGAAACTGTTACAAACACACAATTTCCACACCATTCGACCAAGCAACACTAACACACAAGCTGAACTACTACAACATCTACTACTGAACAGAAGTCAAAACAATTGAATTCGGTTTACTTAAATTCTCAAGCACACAAGCAAGATTGATTATTAGTTGGAAACATCATATTCATTTTTAACCACACCTGTTTAACTCAAACAAGATTATCTCTAACCACTAACAGTACTAACATAATTTAACATATTTAAAGATTAGTAACACACAAGTTACAGTACCAAAACAATCAACAATCAACACAAACCACAAATTCATAACTAAAAGCAATTAATCTAATTTCTTTTTATTAGTGGCAGAACAACACTTTTACTAAAAATTGCACCTAGAGAGTTCTGTAAATCAAACAACCATGCCAAGCTAGGAATATGTTCTCCTACACATACAGAAGACAATCCAATTGGATTCACTCCAAAATTCATTTCACAAAAATCTACAAAAATCACTAAAGTGCTACTGGTGCGTTTACAAGAATGAATAGAACTTTTGTTTTAGGATTCATTTGCATACAAGACCAACAGATCTAGAAAGGTATCACTTCAGGCTATCCCGGGAATTTTAGTTTGCAATATTTGGAGTTATAAAACTCTAGATATTGATTATTTAGTGAAAACTACTCTTTCTACAAGATTTAATCTACACAACAATTAAAAATGTATTTTGGCAAGCAACCAGTTCTGCATGTCTAAGAAAACTCATAGGAACACAACAAAATTCGAAACAATCAATTATCTAGAACAGGGATTAAATGGTGGATTTATTCCTACCATAGATCTAGCAGGAAAAATTAAAACAGGAAATAGATATAACAGGAAAAAGGGGATTGGGCCAGATCTGGGCCAGATCCGCTCGAGCAGTGAGGAGAGCGGCCCAGCCAGTGGCCCATGCGCGCGAACGAAGGGGTACGCGACCCTCTTCGTCTTCCTCGCGTCACACGATGTCGACGAAGCACGGCAGGGGACGGCGAGGACGGTGCGGCGGCTCCGGTGGTTCCTGGACAACGAGAGAAGGCGCATGAGAGGGAGCAGAGCAAGGGGAGCACATGGACACATAAATGGCGAAGAATGGTGGTCCGTGGCACTCGCGAGCTTGCTCGACACCACGGCTGTCGGAGCGGATGGGATGAAGACGGCACGGTGGATTCGAGGGTTCGTTCCTCGATTCCTCGGGCTAAGATGGAGAGGACGACGAGGCGGTGCTGCTGGTGGTCTTGTATTGGGTCGGGGAGCTCTCATTTGCTGGCGATGCGCGACGGAAGCTTCGGCTGCGGTTCGGTTCGTGGAAGAAAATGAGGGAGCGAGAGAGAGAGAGCGAGTAGTGAGGAGTGAGGGCAACAGAGGAGTGCCGTGGAGTGCTTATCTCCTCCGCTGCAAGGAGGGAGGGGGGCCACGGTGGTGTCGACATGGCGCAAGGAGCACGGCAACAACGGCGAGAGAAGCACGGCAAGGGAGCACGGTGGCAGAGGAGTGGCATGGAGGAGTCTTTTCTCCTCCGCAGCAAGGAGGAAGGGGCCACGGTGGAGTGCTCGATCGGCGACCACGGCGTGAGGAGCACGGCGTCCATGCCGTGCGGCATTGGAGCTACAGGAGGTCAACGAAGCTTTTGCAAAGAGGCCCCTGCAATTCTTTTTGCAATCACAACTAGGTCCTTTTCTCTTTCTTTTATTTCCTTTTCAAAACCAGTGGAGTTTTAAGGATTTATTTGGGGTATTAAAACATTTTACAAAATTTCGAGAAAATTCAGGTAGCCTCCCATGTACATGTGGAAGCTCCACAAAAATTGGTTTTTGAAAAGAAAATGTTTTGAGCAATATTTGTTCATAGAGTTTAAATATATCATTTTTGGCAAAAACTGAATTAACATTCTTTAGTATTTTAAAGCCAGTGATAAAATATTGTGTCGAACTTTTGGAAATTCCTTGACAAATAAGGTAGCTTCAAAATAATTTATATTTTCATAGAGGGAATACTGGTTTGGAGGAAATAGAGAATTTAGGAGGGAATTTATTTATGAAGATCATTTTTAACTCATGACCTTCATTTCTTTTTTTGATAAATGAATTGAGAGATTTGTTTTAAATCGAAAAGTAGGTTTACTTGAGGAGGGGGTGATATGAAGTGGGGATGATTATTAGTTCATCTCACTCCTAGAATCTTGATAAAGAAAATATAATTGTTTTCATAGAATAGAGGAATAGATAGAGAGGGAATTTCAATAAGATCATTTCCATTAATTTAGAACTTTAACTTAGGTTTGAATAATTTTAGAGGATTTGTTTTTATTCAAGTCACACTCCCAATTTGCTGCCAAGTGTGTTCTAATTTTAGTATTAACACCACTGAGGAATTATCCTCACAAGCAATCAACACACAACATCAATAGCACAATAATAGCAACAGCACAACAATATCAACCACACAACAATCTTAAGATCACAAACATGACCACACAAATCAAACCACAAGAATTTATCATACTATAGTTTCCTTATTTAACAATACTACCATATAATGATCACACTTAATCATGGCAAGATGATGGGTAGGAAATGTCTCACCTCATATATTAATAGTTTTCAAAAAGGTTTGAGAATGGAAATATGTGAGGTAATATATTTCCCACTAGAGTTATTTTCAAATGGAGTGGAAACATAGGAGTTTATAAAATAGGGATTGTAAAATATCAAGGTTGAAGAATAGATAGGAGATCACAGATAGATCTCCATATTTTTGAAACATGTAATTTTGGAAATACTTTTATCTTCTCAAGAGTGGGTATTTTATTTGCTGCTAAAACCAAATCATTGAAATGGACCTTGGCGAAAATAAGAATGGAAAAGATATATGGAATATATTCTTGTCATAACATGATCACCGGAGTTTTAAATATATTTTTACTTAGGTTGATTTCTTGGGTTGACATTTACTAGTCAAACAATCATAAACATCAAGTTACACAAGGTTAAACAGAACAATTTAAAGGAAAACACAATCATTTGTGAAATAATTCAAAAAGTTTTTGTTGGTTCTGAATTTTGGGTCTTATTTATTCTTATTATAAATTTGGGATGTTACAAATCCTTCCCCCCTTAAAATAAATCTCGTCCTCGAGATTTGCCCGGGGGTACAGGGGAGTACGAGGGCACAGGTTTTGAGGTTGACTACTCTTCCGAGGTCGTTGCTCCTTCAGTAAGGTCGCTATGTGAGATCATAACAACTTGATGTCGCGAGGCCTTCCATTGGTTAGTTGTATAAGAATGTGGGTGTCTTTTATGACATCGAATTGCCTTAGTCATACAAGAAGAATTTGTTAACAAGGTAGCTAGTCTTGTCATCAAACTACTTTTCATATTCCAAAGGCTGAGATGTACTGAATTATCTGACGTTCCGTTTATTTGTGTATGACACTCAATTGTTTGAGCAAACAAAAGTGAGTTGCTAACAAGTTCATGAGGCTCGTTACCAAACTACTTCTATATAACCCGAACATTTGATGATCACACTATTTCTAGAGAGGTTAAGAATAATAGATTCTGATATAAGAGTTTCCAAATACTCAATGATAGTCTGGTATATCGCTTCTTTGGTTCCGGGTCTTCACACAGCTTCGCAGGTGTCTTCACATGTAAGTTAGAGTGCACCAGAATAGTTAGGGTTTCCGGGAAAACTTTGTGGTTGAGGGGCTCATGTTAGTTTTCAAGGGAGTTGGGTGCCATACCTTAAACATCAAACCTCTTATACCTAAGATCCTAAACGACCAACTTTACATAGGCCTCTAATTCGAGTTTTCAAAATACCATTCCAATATCTCTGGTAAGGCCACTACTATCAACCAGTTAATTTGAAACATGGCCCTGCCCAAGTTAAAAATTTTAATCCACCCTCATCTTCCTCGGGTATAAACTCTTTAGCATAGTATAGTTCAATCTATCGGGTACCCATCAAACCTTTTTAGGCATAGTCTTCCCATTACATTCTATCACAACAATCATAGTGCTCCACCAATTATTTCTTGATTGATTTTTTCTCCCCAGTTAGGCATATCTCATAATATCTGACTCCTTCAGGTTGTCATTTTCCCACGACCATATCATCAAAGCTAAATAAAGCATCCAACAATCATGTGATCATTTAACAATCATGTGATCATTTCATCAAGAATTGACCCACTTTCTAACCAAATTCAGATTTTATCTCAACACTTTTGGCCTTGACCTCATAATCAAAGGTAAATGATCTTTCTAAGAATAATCCAAACAGAGCGTGACAAGCTGTGAAAACTACTGTCACCTAGAATGTCTGGCTACTAGACCAAGTCATATTGATTCCTAGAATTCGATAAACATTCATTTATCCTCCACCAATTATTTCTTGCATACAACGGTCTGCTTATTTGCTAATTCATCTCTGACCACTTCTTATATTCCTATAAGAATTTATTACAAAGGTCACTTGCGCTAAGAATCACCCTAAACATTTCAACACCGGAGTATTCTTCTTAATTTACTTGCTTCTAACCAATCCAAACCTCATTTTATCAGCAAGTGCTTCCTAAAAATCCAATAAATTTCACCTTTATTTCTAAACCTTAAATCAAGGGTCACGTCTTCTAGCTCCAGATAACCACCAATGGTTGGGGACCACAACTGGTTAGCCCCAGAACATTAATCAAATATATCATTTGTCCAAACCCAATTAATTTATCGATCCACTCCAAGTTTTCACTTTTATTCTAAACCCCAAATTTTTGATATTACCAACATCATCCACCAAATTTTGATCTCATCAACTAGATTCTTAAGGGATCCTTTTAACTAATAATCTTATAGTCCAACAATCTTATATCCTTCTAAAGTTCTCCTTCTTACCAAATAGTTTTGAGTCGTCCTATGGCACCTCTTTCCTTTGTCTAGAAAAAGCAGTTAATAATTTTGCAAAACTTGGTTAGATGAGAGATTTAAAGTTAGATCAATTATGTTAGTTATGTTAGTTTTCATATTTTTTTGTTAGTCCGACGGAATACGACTAGTGTCATCGAACGTCGGGTCTTGAATCTTCATCTTTCTCGATAGCTTGATGTGGTTGTATAAAACGATGTATGAAGGCCACTATCCGTCTTGCAGAAGGTCGTAGAGTCTTGGGCCTCAAGGTTGGAGTAGAGAGTATTCCATACCTTGCTCGTCTTACTAGGACAAAATTTTCGGAGGGTTTTCTAAGTCGGACCTTTGAAAGGATACAAAAAGTGCATCTATGGCCAATAAGGCAAAAAGGTTTTTGCAAACAGTCGAAAATAAAACAAGAGATAAAAGTGTGGTTACGTTGTGCTGTCGACAAGGCGTGATTGTGAACACACCAGAAAAACAACACTCAAACAGAGAACTCGCAAACAACAACACACAAACAAGGAACAAACACATAGCCAATCAACACGCAAGGTACACTTAGTACCAACGGCGTCTAATACTCGGGTAAATGGGAGTAGCTCAAGAAAGAGAAGTGAGCGTATCCTATTCATCCTATGGGTCTGGGTTAGCCATGGTTGCTGAAATCTTCATTTCATCGCCTTAGTCTTCAGCTGGAGAAATTGAGATTGTCGAAGTTGCAACTTGAGTATAATTGTTGATGTTGAGCTGAGGACTTCGGAGATCTCTTGCTTTGTTGGTGTCGACGATCTTGGCATTTGCAAATCAACCACCTTGATGTTGAATGTTGAGTATTTGAGATGGAAGCTTCTTCTTGTATGTGCTAGCTAATTAGGTCTCACTTGTGTTCATCGTCAAGTATTTTGAACGGGTAAGAGGTAACAGAAGACTCCTGGGAAAATCTTAAAATAGCGGGGTAAGACTTTGAAATATTTGAGAAGATGAGAAGTATTGGAAGCCATTTTCGGACTTCTCTAGATAAAAATATATTTTGGTAGTAATATATTTTTAACAAAAATATTTCCTTTCCTAACTAACGTCCATGCTAACTAAGGTCTTACAGTCAGGTCTGCTCTGATACCAAGTCTGTGGGACCCCGGATTAGCTATCCGAGATACTCGTTATGTTTCCTGCAACAATCCCATGATCAGTCTGTTGTTGCACATAACTCGAATTGGCATCACAGGACATCCATAAATACCGACTAAATATACTTACGTGATTTGAAGTCATAAGCTTCAACAGGTACTTGCAGCGGAAATCACCAAACAACGTGGAGCCCAAGTCATTCGCCTTAACCCTACAGGCAGCTGACTGGGAAGCGCCCTAGTTTGCAAAGACGCCAGTGAACTCCTCTTCTTCGAACTGCTCCTCTTTAAAATCTGGCTAAGACAATAGCCAGGGACGAAACCAATATGAGTACATTTGATTGTACTCGCAAACTACCCCAACTTGAGCATGCACTAGTTTTGATAATGTTTAAAACCTTTAGTTTTAGAAAAAACATCTCTATATCTTTATTGAAAAAGAGAAGAGTAGATCTTATATCCTTGTTGAAGGCAAAATATTTTGAAAAGTAGTTTCTCAATATCTTGGTTGGAAACAAACCCTTTGGAAAAATAGTTTTCTCACCATGTTTGTTGAAAAAGGGTAAGAAGTCTTTTTAAACCTTTTTCTCGAAAATATACCTTTGGTTAAAAAGGTAAGAAATCTCTTTTAAAGCCTTTTCCTCGAAAATCACCATCTTGTCCATTTTTCCAAAACTCTTCCTTTTCCGATCATAGCCCCTTCAGGGTCACTCATTTTCCAGCAACCTCATACTACCCCTTCGGTATAGTTGCATAAAACAATCTCCACTTCATTTTCCTTTCAAACTCAAAACTTTGTAAAACTTGCACATGGTCTTAGGACAGCCTCCCAACTGTCCATATCCGAGGACTCGGCTATTCGAATAGTTTTACCCTCTGCAGAGGTAGCACGCTTTTCCCACACCCATCCGGTCACTCATCGTGTCAGCCACGTCCCGCCATACCAGGGGTATGCGAAGTTGAGTTCCCGGCCATAGCCTGTCCTTTGCTCATGCTAGTATAGGATCCTACCGCTACGAAACCGGTTCCATCCACACTTAAATCCATGCCCGTAGGAAACTAAGTGTGAGGACTTCGTAGTTCTGCCCGGCGAATTTTAATGGCCCTACAAATCCTCTACTCCAATTCATACATACCAACTCAGCTGGCAGTCTTCTCTTTAGAGGACCCGGGTCAGGGGCAGGTCACCAAACCATCCCCTCATGGAACGAGGTCATCCTCGTTGTTGAGGCATCCAGTACTAACACGAGCAAATTGTATGACTACGCCCTTTCCCATATGTGGGTAAATGTGGTCGCACAGGTTATCGGCTGGTAGTCATAGTACAAAGACACAATGTGCATTTTTCATAAACATCACCATACTCCATTTCTCCACTTCCATACCGACATCCCGGTATACCATATTTTATCCACGGATTTGAAAAAGGAGTTTTGAATAATCAATGTTTTTCCCATCCTATAGTTTTATATAAACAAACTGATACTTCTACATAGGGTGGCAAAATAGTTTTTCATTTACTTTTGAAAAGGCTTTCAAAATCATTTCCGATTTTCATAGCAAAATACTTTTAACCAAAACTTGGGTGGATCGTAATCTCACCAAAAGATTTTTATAAAAGGCTTTTGAGTAAAAACAAATACATTTAGAAATTACTGCACACTACTAACACCTCTATATCGGGTGTCTCAATAATGTACCTGTATTTTGTAAAAGGGTTTTCAAAATCATAACTTTAGTGGCAAACACCACGTAAATCACTTATGCTTCTTACACGTAAAACATGTGAATCAAAATAGAGGTATATAGATGCAAGCTCAGTGAAGTAGCTTGCCTGATTTCAGCATAAAGCTCCTGGACTTCTTCTTTACTGATCAAATAAATAAACTCCCATCATTTTCGATAAATCCTCTCCAAAGACCACTCCGGTAGCGTTAATGTCTAGCGTCGCAAACATGAAAATAAAACAACACATAATAAGCAAACCAACTCACACGTGGGATACCAACAAGTAATCAAACCGAAAACATAGCACCCATTTAATCAAGCAACAAACATCAAGCCATAATCAAACAAAAATCATGAGGGAACATTATTATTTAACAAACAAGTTTAGCAATCACCACACTTATCTAGATGCAAACAAGAAATTAATCCAACTACGTAAGACATCACATGCTACTAACACTAGCATATATACTAACCAAGGACTAGACATTAAACATTAAAACATATGTTTTAAAATTTTAATCCCAACTCTACACAATAATCACCACTTGTCTAACTACACCTCATACTTAAATTACCCAACAAGTGAACTATTCAAGACATAAACACAAGGGCAATATACTAACAGGAGTATACCACCAATCACAAGCTAAACACATGAAGTATTAAACAACTCCAACGAAGGGTTGTTAACAAACAAATTTCCTTAGGCAGGAAATACTTCAGACAAAAGTTAAGTTACCCAATAATTCTCTGTAATTCAACATGTCTCACCAAGTTAAGGTGGAGACATTAACAAGACACTCAAGCTAATACTCAACTTAAAGACAAACAAGTTTAACAAGTAAGACAACATATTCCTAATTAAAACAAATAAGAAACATTTTGCCTATTGCAGAAACTGTTACAAACACACAATTTCCACACCATTCGACCAAGCAACACTAACACACAAGCTGAACTACTACAACATCTACTACTGAACAGAAGTCAAAACAATTGAATTCGGTTTACTTAAATTCTCAAGCACACAAGCAAGATTGATTATTAGTTGGAAACATCATATTCATCTTTAACCACACCTGTTTAACTCAAACAAGATTATCTCTAACCACTAACAGTACTAACATATTTTAACATGTTTAAAGATTAGTAACACACAAGTTACAGTACCAAAACAATCAACAATCAACACAAACCACAAATTCATAACTAAAAGCAATTAATCTAATTTCTTTTTATTAGTGGCAGAACAACACTTTTACTAAAAATTGCACCTAGAGAGTTCTGTAAATCAAACAACCATGCCAAGCTAGGAATATGTTCTCCTACACATACAGAAGACAATCCAATTGGATTTACTCCAAAATTCATTTCACAAAAATCTACAAAAATCACTAAAGTGCTACTGGTGTGTTTACAAGAATGAATAGAACTTTTGTTTTAGGATTCATTTGCATACAAGACCAACAGATCTAGAAAGGTATCACATCAGGCTATCCAGGGAATTTTAGTTTGCAATATTTGGAGTTATAAAACTCTAGATATTGATTATTTAGTGAAAACTACTCTTTCTACAAGATTTAATCTACACAACAATTAAAAATGTATTTTGGCAAGCAACCAGTTCTGCATGTCTAAGAAAACTCATAGGAACACAACAAAATTCGAAACAATCAATTATCTAGCACAGGGATTAAATGGTGGATTTATTCCTACCATAGATCTAGCAGGAAAAATTAAAACAGGAAATAGATATAACAGGAAAAAGGGGATTGGGCCAGATCTGGGCCAGATCCGCTCGAGCAGTGAGGAGAACGGCCCAGCCAGTGGCCCATGCGCGCGAACGAAGGGGTACGCGGCCCTCTTCGTCTTCCTCGCGTCACACGATGTCGACGAAGCACGGCAGGGGACGGCGAGGACGGTGCGGCGGCTCCGGTGGTTCCTGGACAACGAGAGAAGGCGCATGAGAGGGAGCAGAGCAAGGGGAGCACATGGACACAGAAATGGCGAAGAATGGTGGTCCGTGGCACTCGCGAGCTTGCTCGACACCACGGCTGTCGGAGCGGATGGGGATGAAGACGGCACGGTGGATTCGAGGGTTCGTTCCTCGATTCCTCGGGCTAAGATGGAGAGGACGACGAGGCGGTGCTGCTGGTGGTCTTGTATTGGGTCGGGGAGCTCTCATTTGCCGGCGATGCGCGACGGAAGCTTCGGCTGCGGTTCGGTTCGTGGAAGAAAATGAGGGAGCGAGAGAGCGAGTAGTGAGGAGTGAGGGCAACAGAGGAGTGCCGTGGAGTGCTTATCTCCTCCGCTGCAAGGAGGGGGGGGGGGGCCACGGTGGTGTCGACATGGCGCAAGGAGCACGGCAACAACGGCGAGAGAAGCACGGCAAGGGAGCACGGTGGCAGAGGAGTGGCATGGAGGAGTCTTTTCTCCTCCGCAGCAAGGAGGAAGGGGCCACGGTGGAGTGCTCGATCGGCGACCACGGCGTGAGGAGCACGGCGTCCATGCCGTGCGGCATTGGAGCTACAGGAGGTCAACGAAGCTTTTGCAAAGAGGCCCCTGCAATTCTTTTTGCAATCACAACTAGGTCATTTTCTCTTTCTTTTATTTCCTTTTCAAAACCAGTGGAGTTTTAAGGATTTATTTGGGGTATTAAAACATTTTACAAAATTCCGAGAAAATTCAGGTAGCCTCCCATGTACATGTGGAAGCTCCACAAAAATTGGTTTTTGAAAAGAAAATGTTTTGAGCAATATTTGTTCATAGAGTTTAAATATGTCATTTTTGGCAAAAACTGAATTAACATTCTTTAGTATTTTAAAGCCAGTGATAAAATATTGTGTCGAACTTTTGGAAATTCCTTGACAAATAAGGTAGCTTCAAAATAATTTATATTTTCATAGAGGGAATACTGGTTTGGCGGAAATAGAGAATTTAGGAGGGAATTTATTTATGAAGACCATTTTTAACTCATGACCTTCATTTCTTTTTTTGATAAAAGAATTGAGGGATTTGTTTTAAATCGAAAAGTAGGTTTACTTGAGAAAGGGGTGATATGAAGTGGGGATGATTATTAGTTCATCTCACTCCTAGAATCTTGATAAAGAAAATATAATTGTTTTCATAGAATAGAGGAATAGATAGAGAGGGAATTTCAATAAGATCATTTCCATTAATTTAGGACTTTAACTTAGGTTTGAATAATTTTAGAGGATTTGTTTTTATTCAAGTCACACTCCCAATTTGCTGCCAAGTGTGTTCTAATTTTAGTATTAACACCACTGAGGAATTATCCTCACAAGCAATCAACACACAACATCAATAGCACAATAATAGCAACAGCACAACAATATCAACCACACAACAATCTTAAGATCACAAACATGACCACACAAATCAAACCACAAGAATTTATCATACTATAGTTTCCTTATTTAACAATACTACCATATAATGATCACACTTAATCATGGCAAGATGATGGGTAGGAAATGTCTCACCTCATATATTAATAGTTTTCAAAAAGGTTTGAGAATGGAAATATGTGAGGTAATATATTTCCCACTAGAGTTATTTTCAAATGGAGTGGAAACATAGGAGTTTATAAAATAGGGATTGTAAAATATCAAGCTTGAAGAATAGATAGGAGATCACAGATAGATCTCCATATTTTTGAAACATGTAATTTTGGAAATACTTTTATCTTCTCAAGAGTGGGTATTTTATTTGCTGCTAAACCAAATCATTGAAATGGACCTTGGCGAAAATAAGAATGGAAAAGATATATGGAATATATTCTTGTCATAACATGATCACCAGAGTTTTAAATATATTTTTACTTAGGTTGATTTCTTGGGTTGACATTTACTAGTCAAACAATCATAAACATCAAGTTACACAAGGTTAAACAGAACAATTTAAAGGAAAACACAATCATTTGTGAAATAATTCAAAAAGTTTTTGTTGGTTCTGAATTTTGGGTCTTATTTATTCTTATTATAAATTTGGGATGTTACACACTTACCGGAGTCAGGCCATTGTCAAGATTTGGCACTATCAACCCATTGAAATGCTTTGCGTAGTAGTACATGTACACCGCCGTGTCCTCACTGCAAAAGGGTGACAAAATGTCAGATTTACGAAGCTCACCACGCGCGCGATACATATTCAGATACTTCGCCTTGTTTGACATGAAATGCGCATTTTGCAGAGAAATAAGTGACTTACAGAGAACAACAAGGATGTATGTTGGAGTGGAACTTCACAGTCCACTCCGACTCAATTATCTGCCACCCATAGCCCAGATGTAGATCACACACACGCATCCGAAGCAACAAGCTCATGGCAGGAATACCATGCTTCATCTGAAGCGCTTCTTCGGTAGCACCCTCGTAATAAGGGTCCAGCACGTGGATAAATTTCTCTTCCATGTCGAAACCGTACAAGGATCACGAATCGCTTAGCTGAACGGGAGCCATTATCTTGTTCATCGTTTGCACAAAACAAGACAGGAATTTTGTGAATCAGCAATATCTTGCTCTGCCTCAACCGATTCATCAATGACTAGGTATTCATGGCAGAGATTTTGAATAACTTGCCCCATACGACTCTCTTCAACGGCCACCATTTTAGCAAAGCGGAAAGCCTACAACACGAAGCGGAAAAGAATCAACCACAAGGTCTATGTACCATGTAAATGGAAAAAAATGTTATGCTCTTATCCACCGAGTTGCGTGATTGAACTAGCTAATATTTTTAGGTATACTAATACTGCAACTGTTTCTGTACACAGCGCAGTACGTGGAATTATTAAACCCCATGTCATGTAAATGCCACAGAACTAGAAGAGTCACATTGCTTGGATCAACACTTTAAATTTAACAATCCGGCGCAGCCAAAGTATGCCCACAACATATCGATTTTCAGACCACCAATGCCGGCACCACCCACATAATTTTTGGCGCACCTAAACCCCGGTGGTAACCCTACCAGCTTTTATCTGCCCACTATCTCGTATGCATCGTTCATGAGTAAAGCAAAAAAGATGGAGTTCTGAGCAATTGTATCCAATGCAATCGTCGTGCAAACATAATATATGAAACCATGTTTCGATGAGTACAATACAGAATAAGCAATGCAGCCCCCAGTAGACGGGTGCTAAAATGAGAAACTCTTTTTTGTATTTGTTTTTTATCCCTGCACAATGATAACCCTTTTCTGTTCAGAACCACAGCGATGTTCTGAACAACTCTACCAGTTTAGCATTATTGGAAAAAGGTAGGGCAATCATGGCAAGAAAACAGCAATTGTTTTGTTAATACTCATATAAATAAACACAATTACACACAATTACTAGATGGATCGGATAGTGGAGCACAGCGCCATCGAATCAAGAACACTAGTATTGACTATCATTGTACAAAATGGTTACGCGCTCAGCATGCTTATGATACCCCTTTGTGCACACGATTATTGTTTACTTAATCTCAGCCAAGGCAATGCAGGCTGCGTTTTGCACCCTGTAATTGATAGACTCTTCAGGTTTTGAGTTCAATTGTCTGAACAGCTAAGTGTAGGCAGGAGCTATCGTCGATTCAAGTTATTTATTATTTCTGTTCTCCATCTGAATGATGGTACAGTGTTTTCTGTTATACATCTGAAAAATGGTGATTTTTTTCCAGGTCGTACATGCTAAACAGGCAAGCAGATCCACAATCACTTTCATCCAAACAGCACAGATAACAAATGTTCATAACAATTTATTTTGGTAGCCATGAGATTTTCAATATGAAGCATGCGTGACAGTTTTATCAGGAGGTCTCACCGATGTGGGGAGACACACATACGGGTTAAAATTTACAATCTGTTCTAATCGTTGGAAAAGCTCACTTATTCAAATGGTGGCAGACTACACGTAAACACGATGCATTAAGCATGCATCCAGTGAATTCACACAGAAAATTAGTGCTTAGCACAAATGCACTGACCTGCGCTTCGAAGCAGCTTGGTTGGGCTGCTCACCGTTATCCGATGCTGAACCGTCCAACTCCACAGTTCGTGACTGCACCTCCTTCCTCTTCCTGCCATGCTCTCTAGATCCAGACGATTCTGCTGAACCAGCACTGCTCGTTCCGCCGTCAGCAAGGGCGGTGTCGTGTTCGCCGCCGGTGACCTCTCCGCCGGCGGGATTCACCGTCGGACCTGGCCGCCCAGTTCAGCATGCTCATCGCCAGTACAATTTCCGGCCTCCATTACAGCTACCCCTCCACCGTCTCTTGCCACCATCTCAGCCATTGACGCCCAGCTGATATGCAAGTAGAGGTGCAAAGGTAAGAGAACGGGAAATCAAAAAAACATGGATGCCGGCTGGGTCATGGTGGTGGAGGAATTGGGGATCGTGGCACGCAATGCTTACCTTCGATCCGCCTCGGGGAAGAACTCGAGTGCCATATCTCCGGGCAGATTTCAACTCGTCGGGCCTGCGGACGGTCGACAGGGGGTCGCCGGAGGGACATACTAGGCACAAGCTATGGGGCGGCACAGACCAGCCTCCCTCGCCGCCGGCGGTCACAGAACTAACTCTCCACTCAACCGATAAAAAGGGCATGAAAGAACGATAGTGGACCGAACACCCTTCTCACCGTATGTAATAAATTCTTCCGCCACTAACTCCCCACAAATCTACTCGGTACAGGTTACGTATCTCATACACGGTCACGTCGTATACTTTTTTTTCCTGTACCGGCTGACCCACCGCGCGCCAGACCCTCCCATCCAGTATTAGCGAGACACGTCTGCCGGGTGCGAGCGAGCCCGAGCTCGCAAAATCCGCTTCCCCACTGAACTTATTAGTTACTATAGAAACAGCCAGTGAAACTGCAGGGAGCACACACTACATGCACCTGAGGCACCATCTTAGGACACTCATTTGCTTTAAATCTAGCTTTTTTTAGATAAAGGGATTTTATTACTTAAGAATTTTAAGCATTATACCCGGCCTCTGCATAGTTAAGATGCACCCAGCCACCAGTTCACCAGTAACCAATTCAGAACAAAAAGTAAAAAGGCAAATTACATATCATAATGAGAAAATGTAGATCCGCCTAAAATGCTGGTAGGTCTATCCGGAGTCTATGTTGCCATCCATGCCGGGAGAATAACTTCCTGGCCGCAGCCTCCAGCCTCGACGCCACCTCCAAAAATAAGTCTCGGTGCTCCACACGCTGCAGGGCCGACCAAGCTCGTAGCGTAGCTGTACACCGATAGATAAGCTGTATAACAGAATCATTTTTATCGTTAAAAAACCTTGTCATTTATACATAGCCACAGCGACCAAATAACGGCAATCGCGCCCATCCTACAAAATAGTTTAAACCTAGGATCCACTCCATTTAACCAGTTGCCAAAAATATTTGCAACAGTACGCGGTGGATGTAAGGTCGAACCTATCTGGACAGCTGACCATATAGACCTGGCGAATTCGCACTGGAAGAATAAGTATGTAATGGTCTCGTCATGTTGACAGAAAACACACTTCCTACTTCCGTGCCAATTACGCTTGGCAAGGCTGTCTTTTGTAAGAATTACACCCGACGAAGATACCATGCGAACACTTTAGTTTTAATCGGGATCTTCATCTTCCAAATTTTGTTATTATCCTTAATATCGACTGGCACTTCAGGTAGAATTAGTGCTCTATACATAGAATCAACCGAGAATTTACCATTCTTCGTAAGATTTCATTGAAATCTATCTGGACCTTCCGACAATTGGGTTGAATCCAATCGGATGAGCAAGGCATTCCAGGATGCTTGTCTAGTTCCAAGTAAACTTCTTCTGAACGAAACATCTGGTGGGGAGGTATACCCAACACCTTCGCGAGCGTGTCGCTTTTGTTTCGTACAATAGTGTGTATTGTTCTCTAAGGGTAGATTGTCCTAGCCATTTATCCTCCCAGAAACGAATTTCCGATCTATCCCTAATTGAGAAAGATCCATGTTGGAAAAAAAACTTCTTTGTAGCCATGAGGCCAGCCCAGAAGTGTGAATCGCCAGGTTTCCAAAAAACTGAGAAACAGCTTGATCTCCCACATACTTTCTCCTAAGGAGGGTTTGCCAAACTCCATCTTCCGATAGAAGTTTGAACAGCCATTTACCGAGCAAAGCCCTATTCTTGACCTCAAGGTGATGAATTCCGAGCCCTCCTTGGTCTTTAGGGCAACAAACCACACTCAATTTAGTCAGACGATATTTTTTCTTCTCGCAATCCCCTTGCCAAAAGAATCTAGACCGGAAATAATCCAATCTTTTTAAGATTCGCTTGGGCAATTGGAAGAATGAAATCATGTACAGTACCATGTTTGTTAGTACCGAACTTATGAGAACCAATCTTCCACCCAGGGATAAGAGTTTGCCTTTCCAGCTATTTAAGCGTAATTGAAGTCTTTCATCCACCTTTTTCCATTCAGCATTTGTAAGTTTCCGATAATGAATCGGAATACCCAAATAGTTGATAGGAAATTGACCTTGCTCACAGCCAAAAAGTTCAGCATACAAGGCGGCGTTTTCTCGAGCCTCGCCAAAGCAAAACAACTCACTTTTATGGAAATTTATCTTAAGACCCGAAAGTTGCTCAAATGCTGACAAGATCAGCTTAAGGTTACGAGCTTTTTCGATGTCATGTTCCATAAAAAGAATTGTATCGTCAGCATATTGAAGAATCGATAAACCACCATCTACAAGATGTGGAATCACTCTTTCAATTTGACCCACAGATTTAGCGTGTTCGATCAAGATAGCCAACATATCAGCCACTATATTAAATAGTATTGGCGATAACGGGTCACCCTGTCTGAGGCCTTTTTTCGTTTGAAAGTATTTGCCAGTGTCATCATTGACCTTAATGGCTACACATCCTCCCGAAACAAATCTATTTATTAACGCGCACCACTCAGTAGAAAAACCTTTCATTCTGAGGTTCTGCTGAAGGAAAGACCATTTGACTTTATCATAAGCTTTCTCAAAGTCAATTTTAAGAATTACACCATTCAGGTTTTTCCTATGTAGCTCGTGAACTGTTTCATGTAGGATCGCAACTCCATCAAAGATGTTGCGGCCTTGCATAAAAACCGTCTGAGACGGACGAACCACATGATCTGCCACACTGTTCAGTCGAATCGTAGCCACTTTGGTGAATATTTTAAAACTAACGTTAAGAATGCATATAGGTCTAAATTGTTGAATCCTTTCTACCTCGTTAACCTTAGGTAATAAAATTATCTCACCAAAATTGAGACGAAACAACTCTACCTGTCCACATCTCAGAACACACCTTGTTGTAGTAGCCACATTGCTTCAGAAAACAGTTTATTTCGATCCACGCCCATGAGACGATAAATTGCAGAGACGGAAGTAGGAAACACTTCCCAGTAGTTCATTACACACATCACACCTTGTTCTAGTAGCCACATTCCTTCAAGAAACTACCTAAATTTCTTATATGCCATGGGGATTTTTCTAATCCCTAGCCGTGTCACTGACAATGAGGGTCCCGGCCGCAGGTAGCTACACAGTAAGCGGCAAATAACGAACGAGGAAATACTGTCATACAAGGGATTACCAGCATACATAACTTTGATTAGCAATGCGTTGCAACTGCAGACCTGCCGTGCAACACCAGCTACTACAGGTTCAGTTGCCAGGCACATCCAAAATGTACGAGAAACGGTGTGCAGGGACTTTTTATTAGTACCCGCAAAAAAAAAGGGGGGACTTTTTATTAGGCCACCTTGACAAACTGGCCGTCGGCCCTCCTCTTCCTAGCGACATGGACGGCCATCGTCATCATCTTCTTCCTCGTGCCTTTGATCAGCTCGAAGACGCAGACGTCTCCCTTGCCGTTGTTGGTGACGAACCTGACCCAACGCCGACAGTTGAAGCCTCTTTTGTTGTCGGAATGGTAGTACCTGACACGCCACTTCTCTTCTCTGCCCGGCCTGAATAGCAGTGCGTCAGGAGTTTTCTTCTGAAGGTGATCAGCAGCAAATTTACCAGGGATGATCTGCACAAGAAGCATTGATTCTTCAGCATTATAGCAAGTAAACTTGATGGTTAACAAATCAAAGTACAAGCTTTGCAAGTATATTAAGTAGTCATCTAAAATAACAGACGAAACTGACCAGAAAGTTGTTCATGCGTTGGAGATGGGTCCTCTGAACCGTCACGAATGCGGGATTGCCTGGTCGGGTCGAAGCCAGCCTGATGATTTCCCGTTTTTCGTCGCAGTTAGCTGACCCGCAGCCCTCAGGTAGTAGTAATCAGGGTCAGTGTGCCTGTCATGATCACTCTTCTCTTCGTCAGTTCCCTCTAGCTTAACATCACAGCTGCTGTCTGGTGATTCAGGAAGCTCTTTCCCTGTGGAGAGAAATTTACCACACTTTTATTTCAAAAACACATAATTTGTTGATGCATGATTGCATAGCATATGTTAGCTAATTGCACAAAGTTATAATGAAATCATGTCAGGCACGCCGCAAAATCCTAGTGCTACTTACTTGGTTTAGTCTTGCCACTGTATTTCTTTGAAGTGGAGGCACTGTGAGGGGACCCAACCAACTGAGACGGTACACTAGTATCGTCATCAGAATCAGAATCGTCATCAACAGTCACGGGTATTGCTCAACCTGTTGATCCACCATATGGTCGAAATGTTTGTGCATTCTGCCAGCGAACAGAGGAGACAGTTTCTCGCAACCACTAGGTCAAACATCATGACCTCAAAGGAGCTTTTGCCGGTGCATGTGAAGATGAGGAGGTCATTCTCCTGCAGTTCATGAGACTCGGCAAAATCTCCCCATCCTGACTCCAAGAACAGCTCATTGGCAACCCTGTTGACATCCACATGCCATGTCTTGCCGCTCGGCGCTTTCAGGTCAAGTCCCTCTGTGGTCTGCATCTGCCTGACGAAATTGCTCGCGAACTTGGATGTTGAAAAAGAAATTTTACAACTATTAAGGGAATGTTCATATGGTTAGTTTCATACGATATTGTTGTATGTCTACATTACAGTCCTTTGAAAATAAAATTAACCTAATCCTGGCAAGAAAATTCACCTTCTCTGTCCTTAAATCTCTAAATATAAGCTAGCACAAGCACTCAACGTAACCACCGGATGCTTAGAATCGTGACACTTGTCAGGATGCTTAGAATCTCTAAATACATACAATTTGCTGCTGAAAATCTCCTGTCATGAGCTTGAAGAACCTGATCTTGTTCACATCCATGTGCTCCCAGTAGTAGTGCTCTTGCCACTCCCTGCACCCCTCACACCCCTTCCCACTCCCAGCCATCATCACCTGCTATACAACATATCCAGTTCACAGCAGAAAATGTTGCAGACGAGAGAGTTCTTGCCTTTGGTTCTACAAGTTCAGAGAGTGAGAGAGTATTCTTTGGTGAGGATGAGGGGAGTAACTGCATACATAAATAGATTTCACCTACAAGTTCAGCTCAGAAGAGACTAGTGTACCAAGTGTCCATAGACCTCATCCACTGACAGGTGGGTTCACCAGGGCAGATGAACTTGTACCACTCGTGATGTGTTTGCTTCATCTTGGGGAGAGGTAAAGTTGGCAGTAAACAGCGCACTAATTTCGTTGCATTGAGTTGTGAATTCTGAACATCCAGTCTCTTCATTATTAATATAAACTGTCAGAAACTCAGGAAGATTTCAATCAAAACATAAGTAATCTCAGCAACCGATTCATTGGGTTGAGATGCCAACTTTGTACTGGCATGCACAATCACAACAAGAAAATCACCAACCCCTACGTCTACGTGCTCGCGTACATAAATACCAACGAAATGGCAGCTTGTACAACGTTGCAATGTAGCTACGTTCTCTCCTTCCTACTTGTTCAGAAGCTGTCAGGCACACAACTCGTACAAGAAATGGAACATGATGGCGATCTGCTCACCATGTAAAGCAGATGCTAAATAATAGATACAAGAATCGGAATCAGGAAACTCATTCTACTTGTGAACAACTAAAAAACAAACCATACAAGACAAGCCAGAGATCAGGTAGAGAGAAAACAAAAAGGACGAAAATGGGCCAAGCTCTAACAAACAAAAAGTCGTCGTCGCCAGGAGAGGAAATGCACAGCTATTTACACCTCTTCTTCGTCTTCGTCACACGCAAGCAAAGGTTTCTTCATCTTTGTCACACGCAAGCAAAGGGTCACTGTCAATGAGAGTAGGAGCTTGGCTCCTCGCCACTGTACACCGTCTCGCTGGAGTTGAACACGGGCTTGTCCTCCTCCCACTTGACAATCTCCCGTCCGTAGCGGATCGCGGAGCGGACCGACTCCTGGTCCAGGGCGTTCACGTAGGACACGTAGAGCTTCCGCTCCGTGAGCGAGTGGAACAGCCTCTTGAATTTAGTGCCAACGTAGTGTGCAGCCATCTGCGCCAGTGACGCGCCGCTGTTGCTGCTGCGCGCACTTCTGCTGCTCCCGTTGATCAGGCTGCGGCTTACCAACGGGGTGAACTCTCTAAACCAGTCGCATGCAGTCAGTGGGGATTTGCCGATCTTCTGCTCCAGGAGATCAAACTTGGTCAGGAGAAGGAGAAAATCCATTTGTTGGAACGTTGGATGACGGGCGATGCTCTCAAATAGCTGCCTGCTCTCTACCATCTTGTTGACAAGGGTGCCGTTGGCATCCTCATAGTACTCGTCATAGTCGCTAACCGCAACACAGAAGATGACAAGCCTGACATCATCGAACATCTCCAGCCATTTACTGTTCTCCTGCAGTCCTTTGTTGCTTACTCTGATTAGCTGGTACCTGAGAACAAAACATAAATTGTCAGGGTGGGTATTACTATCACAGTTCCTAATAGTAATATAGGGATCAAACGTAAAACATAATTATATGTTGTCTTAGGTTGAAAAAGATACTAAATGCATATGTGCATTTTTCATCTCCAGAGACATTTCACAAAATATCATAGGAAGTGCCTCATGAGATCATAGACATACATCAGAAGAGAAAGCCTAACAGGAAGTCACACAGATATGCATTTCTTGTTAAATAATTAGGTAATGGTGCTGAAATAAATATTGATACAACGAAAAAAACATATAAGACAGGTAAATATTAGACCACCGCTGCCTTTTGTGACAGAAGACCGACCTTAACACCGTGTCTTGTGGATCAGGCTCGTCAACAACCCGCACATCCAAAGCCAGCTGCGGGAAAGAGATATCCGTAGATGCTAATCCGTCCGAGGATGTTATTCCATCAGCATAGAGGATATCCATATCACAGAGCTCATATTCCGTTCGAGAAATATCAACCACCTGATCATTTCAAATGCCACAAGGTAAAAGAATGAACAATCACAATAGCACGACTCAATCATGACTATAGAAGTCCATATGAAAATGAAACAGGAGTGGTTACGGAAACATCAACCAAGTAAACAAACAAAAAATCAATAGAACAACAATAGTACCTTGTCAAGAAAGTAACTGGCAGCAGATGGAAGGAACATCAGTTCACTTCTCCGTCTATATGTAGCTTGAATAGCAGGATCTTTCCATAGTTCCTCAACTAGTGGCGCATATTCACGACTAGCTGCAGGGAAAATGTCTTCAAGATTACCTAAAGCCATGGCTTTGAGAATCCACTCAGAGAATGCTTTCAAACGTGGGACAATGGAGTACTCAGTAACTTCATCACAGAACCCCGATCCAGAATGCCCTGCGAAAACACACAGATGTCAGTCCTCGCCAAACATTTCACACATGAGTCTTTCACTTGGTTCAGTTGCTTACGAAGGTACATAGTGAAAAGTCTCCTGAACTCTAAGACTACTTATTATGCAACAGAACCAATGGTGCATAGCGATCATCATTTTTCCCAGACTATACTGGAGGACTGCATGTTTATATATTAGAAAGAAAGAATCTTACCCGAGCTGGAAGGCTCGTCTTGGCAAATTTTTCTTCTATCAGCTAAAGCTTCCTCTTCAAACCGTTCACGGCCTTCAAGAAGTATACCAAGGTAGCGATATATGTTACTTTGTATGATAAGCTTGAGATCTTCACACTCATCCATCGAAAAAGGATTGCTCTTATATGCAAATTTAGCCTGAGATTTGATAGATTCAGAATTAATTGCTAGCCTACATCAATAATGAAAATGGCGTTTGGCACTGCAGAAGATTTTGTCACTGCACATGTGGGAATGCAAATCTTAATACTAACATTCCAATGTGAACACTAGTAATTGGATGGTGAACTTAGTGCAGCTGGTCAACTTATCTGTTCATGAACGATGAACATACAAGAAACATGTACCTGTTTGAGTATGGTGCTTGTCCCTGATCCAACCAACAAAAGCTTTTGGATCGTCCTTTCCTCCAAGTAGTCAGGTCGACTTCCCATATTATAAGCCTCTTCACCACATTGATTAGTCGCTTTGTTAGGAGTTGGCAATGACAGGACAGGACTAAGTAGCTTCACTATAGGCTGGTGCAGATACATTTAGCTTTGGTCAGATTCCGCATATATGTCTCCGAAGAAAAGATGAATTTTAGAATTACCTTATCCCAAATCTTCCCTTTAACAGTTTTTTGGCCTTCCTCTTGGTAAGTTCCATCCGCATTCAACCAAAAGTGAGGTTTCCCAGCACACTGAACTCCTGCCAACTGAAACCAAAGAGATAGGTAATGAAAATGCAACTCCAGAATCTCAAAGTTAGGCAGGAGTAAATCAATTCCAGACCTTAAGTATTTGCAGCTCAGATTTTGTAATCTCACGGCCATTTATCATGATTCCAGTGTTCCCATTGCTCGCCTTTTCATCTAAGCTACCTCCAACATTTAGATTTGGGCTTATTATACAATGGGGCTTGTGTCCCTCCTGGAAAAGTATCCAAATATACTTCAAAAATGGAGTTGTGGATGATATAATATCATTAAAATTCATGCAAAGAAGCAAGCAAAATTAATCATGAAGCAATTGAAATTCTGAAATGGAATGTGCAGGATAAAAGCATGACACTTTCTAACTTAAAATTCCATCTTCCCCAACAACTCAGCACAAGCTATGGCGCCCAGGCACCACACTATTCCTATTTACAATGTTGTAGTATTTTATAAACTTGCTATCATTTTTATGTCTAATGTCATGCACTTATCATGTGCCAGCCTTGGTGTGCAAACTGTGTACCATTCTCAACTAGAATAAGAGAAGTAGTAACTTCTCCTGATTTAGGCACAATACCAAACACCATGGATTCCCGAGACTATATAGTTCATTTAGTCAATGGTAAGACATCATGAACTACTAACTCATCAAACAAAGCCCATCAATATTAAAAATAGTCAACTAAACATTCGACGATATGAAAGTTCAACAGCGCTATCCCTCCAGGTTGTTCTTTTATGACTCCCATCACAAACAATTTAATATAGTCTTATGATTTTCATCCAATACAGAACATATAACGCTATATCACATCAGGCAACTACCCCCAAGAGCTCAAGAAGTGATACTTCACTTTCAGTTTACGCATTGACAAGGTCAACGAGCCAACGACCTGTGTTCCACCTTTATAATAACCATAAATGTTATAGCTAAGCATCCAACAGAATATTCCAAACTACATCAGATATCCTATAAAAAGTTAGTGGGGCCCCACCATGAGCATACAAGTTTCTAACTTCTTAGGTGAAACTAGTGTCACTAATGAACTGCAACGCTGCATTTATGGATATGAAAGGCGGAACATAGGTCGTTGGCATGTTGCCCTTGTCAATCAAAACGTAATCCTCTCCCTATCACCTCCCATTCTTGTCTCTCTTCCAGTTCATTAGTGACACTGGTTTCTCGTGTCTTGCACTTCTTTGTTTCCATTCACACCTACAATAATCTACCCTGGCATGGATCTCACCGGCAAGGAGTGCCACCGCACGGTGCAAGCAAGGGCACGGCCGTCAGCAAACACCACCACAGCTAGCTTAGGAGGTCTCCGGGGACATAGGGGAGACGAAAAAGGCAAGTATCAAGGGTTTTCTTCTTGATTTACTTATCAATTATTTTGGAATAAGGTTCTCCAACATGAGTTGGAAGTTGGTTTCTGGGAGGTTAAAAGCTCCAACCTCAGGACCTACGGCCGAGTCTCAGCTTCAATTTGATTCATATGTTTGCTATAAGTTGTCAATGATGAGTTCAGAAGTTGGTGTATTTGTGAGTTGAAACTTGAAAGCTCAGATTTGAGGCCAAAGTAGATACCTGGTTTGAGTTTTTTTCTATTTAAAAGCTCTAATTTATCTAGTTGGAGGGTGTTGCGCCATAGTTAGAAGCAATGGATGAAAGTTACAGAATGGAGGTTCAACAGATTCATGGTTGAAATTAAGATGAATGTGAAAAAGAAACTTTATGTGTTTGGGTACAAACCCCTAGAGTTTTGGTCTAAAGCTGGTATTCTTTGCAAAAAAAATATGAAGCATAGAACAGGTGTAGGTGGATGGCGGCCGCTAGTCGTTACGACTTGCAACCAGCTGTCTGCAATCCGTTTGCCCATGTCATTTAATTTCACATTTGAAAATCTAAGCGCTCCCTCTCCATAAAAATACTAATGGAAATATAGCCAAACAAAGTCATAAATAACTGGCTAAAACACTATCGTGACATCAAACTACTGGCTATAGAGGTCATTCTCCTAAAATCATGGACAAGACTAGTTGACATTTCCAATCATCACAATAATTCTCCTGCCAAAATCACATACCTTGCCCCAGAAGCCGGAGACCTTATCGTACCAATAGAATCCCGGCCGGAGCCTGGAAGGAGGGCACGGGCAGCCCTGCAGCAACGCCAGCTCCTCTGGCACCAGTCTCGCCCCGTTCACATACACGTCCTCGGGCCTCAGCTGGTTGGCGGCGCACTCCCGCTCGCTCCTCATGACGAGCTCCACCTCCGCGGCGCTGAGCAGCCGCCGCAGCACGCGCGAGCCTCGACCCAGCGCGCTCCGCCTGGACTCGGCCACGGGCCGGCCGATGCAGGCCAGGCACTTGCGCCCCTCGGGCATGGAGCCCATGGCCCGGAGCACGCAGGCGGCGCAGTAGCGCGCGCCGCAGGCGAGGCAGGCCTCCTTGCCCCCGCGGCTCCAGAAGCCGCCCCCCTTCCCGCATCTGTAGCAGCCCCGGGACTTGGCGTGGTCGAAGTGCGCCGGGGAGAGGGAGCCGCTGGATCGGGCGGCGGCGGCGGCAGCGCGGGGCAGGGCCTCGTCGTCCTCATAGTCCTCGTCGTCGGAGGAGGAGGACTGGAGGAGGGAGCCGCTGGTCTCGGCGAAGGAGACGGTGGGGTGGTGGGGAACGGACGGGGCATCCTCGTCGTCGTCGGCGTCGGCGTCGGAGGGGCAGGAGGGGAGCTCGGCGGAGTGGTGCGCGGCGGCGTGGTGGTTCTCGATGACGGAGGTCGGGGAGTCGGCGAGCGCGCCGGCGGGGCCGGAGGAGGAGCGAGGAGGTCCCGCAGGCGCCGCCGACTGCTGGTGGGCGTGGATGGCGGAGCAGAGGGAGGAGGGTGTGAGGGGCCGCACGACGGGGAGCGGGGAGGAGGAGGGGTCGGAGGATGAGGAGGAGAGCGCGGCGAGCGGGATGCGGGAGAGGTCGAGCGGGATGGCGCGCGGGAGGGAGTAGGGGAGCGGCGGGCCGTCGTACTCGGCCGCGAAGGTGTAGTCGTCCCCGGCGACGGCGGAGGCCATGTCGGCGGCGGCGCGAGGTCAGGCGGACTAGGGTTTGGGGAGGGGAGGCATGGGGGAGTGAGGTGGGGAACCCTAGGAAGGCGTGGGAGGAGGGGAAAGGTGGGGGAGGAGGAGGCGGAGTAGCTTTTTGGAGCATGCGCGGCTGAGGGAAGAAGAGAGGCGTCGCGGAGAAGGAAGACCGCTTTCGATCGTGATGGGCGGAATGAGCGTCCACGGACGGCAGAACCGGAATGAGACGATACGTTGGAGATATGTACGTGGATAAGACGCTGCCCTGATGATCGCCCTTCCTTTCTCAGCTTTGAGTGAGTAAAAATATTAGGTGCATTTGACTAGCGGTGAAAACGGAACGGAACCGGATGGAACCATGATTTATCGTTTTCGATTCCGCTCGCCTCGTTGGAATCAAAAATGAAATCGGAAACACCGGAAACGAATACAGAAAAGGAAGTTATCGGAGATGAATATGGAACGGATACAATACGGAAGCAGACATTTGTCAGAATACAATGGGTATATAATATGTTGGTCTATACACAAAAAAGACACACATAAAAAATTAGTTCACAAGACTAGGAATTGTACATGACCTGGACTAGCGAACGGTTGAACATAAAGTACCACACAACATACACATACTTTAACATTTCCATAAGCATGTAAGTTCACAAATTTAGTTACCCGCAAAAAAAGGTTCACAATTTAGTTTATACATGCATTGGTTGTATTTAGGACATGGTCTTGCATGGCTGCATGTACGTGGGTATGGCTGGGCTGTGTATGCGGAAAATTTTCGTATTCGTTTTTTTTGTAATTTCCGTTGTTTTTTTCATTTATGTCGGAATATGCTCTATCGTTTGCTTTGTCGTTTCCTTTAATAATATTTCATTTTTGTTTTCAAAATACCATTTTTGTTTCCTTTTTTCTATCCTTTCCTTTTTTTCTTACGGAAACGGCCGGGAAACTTTCCTTGCGGTTTTCAACCCTAATTTTGACATTGTGGTACAATATGATAAAATTTATTTACACAACAACTTCGCTTCAGCGTGCAAATTGAACTGTAATCTTGTCTGTGTTAGCATCTCTAAGAAATTAAGCACATGTGATGATGTCACAAATCCACCATCGGAAGTCTCAAACCCTAAGTGAGCCAGGATGTCGGGCATCGAGCGGCGCCACTACGTAGCCGGAGTTCTCTACTCTACACAGTGTATCACCATTCGATTAGGAACAAGGAGCCCAACCCACACATGGTTGGTGGGTATGGTGTGGGAGATGTAGATCTGGCTGGCTTCCTATAAATATCCCCATGCGGCCATGCCTATCATTTTTAGTTGTCGATTTACTATAAGCTTAACCGAACAAACCGTGAGTGGTGTAGCTAAAACTCCTCTCCCAAGTTTCCAACAACCTCCCTCCTTTCGTCCTGCGATCTCAATTTTTGTCTTTGTTTTGCGACACTAAGGATATATGTTGGAGTCGAGATTTTTGGCTCTCGAAGTCCAATGCTCCCTCTAATGTAAAAATTTCGAAAATCATATTTATTTGTTTCAACAAATTCTGAAAAAAAAAGTACGGATCTACCCAATAGTATATCCCATGAACGTGCAAAATATCAACTTCGGATACTTTGTATTTTGAGCTACACAAAAATAAGAAAAGTGTGAATCTAAGTATGTATACTTTTGAATCTCTAGTTTTTATCAGATTTTGTTATTTTTGTGTATCCCATAATATAAAGTATTTCAAATTAAAAATTTGCACGTTTGTGGGATACATCATTGCCCTACATCCGGATTTTTTTCATAATCTTTTGAAACTCACAAATATGAGTTTCGATTTTTTCTAAACGGATCGAGCACTGGACCTCGGGAGCCAAAAACAGTTTCCAAAATATGTTGGTGCTAAAGTCGTCTTAGGCCCTACGATACAGATAAGTATTTTGTTACTAATATATATTGGTGCTACACCGGTTAGTTACATTTAGTCAAGTCAGGTCAATGAATTAATAGTGTAATATGAATATCCCTTTGTCATTGCATAAGTACATGTAGTCAAGCTTTGTGGATGTTCATATATGAGCATGGGCTATCCAATACTTACCATTGACTCCTCCACTATTACAACACCAAAGGGAGTTGGTAAACTACCTCACTGTTTAGAGCCATAGTGCGTGAGACTTTTAAGGTTTGAGATTGTGTTCACTAGAGAGCCGCTATGTGTGAAGTTCCATTTCACTTGTTTGAACTTTTTTCTAATAAAGTATATGTTGCGTTTGCATCTTTTATTTGTGCACTCGTGCTTTGTTTGCCGCTTTGGTTTTTAGTATTTTGTTTCCGTTCTGCTGCGGAATTGCAGTGGTATATGTTTTTTTAGTAAAAATGCACTTCTAAACTTCGAGCGTAATTGCACTTTTTATTGTATGCAACTGTACTTTAATTTTGAGACATGGACTTTTGTTTGAATTTAAAAAAAAAGTCACCAGTCGTAGAAAGAAGACGTAACGGTGAGGAAGGAAGAACATGTAGCGGAACGGTCGTATGCTCGTATTCAAATGGAACATACGCGATACAACAATGACAGCCACGCTAGATCTGTTCCACTCGCGGATCCTTGGATCTGCCGTGTGCGGTCTTCTTCTCCAGCTGCTGCGGTGCGGCGGCGCTGGAGTCGTGTCGGCGGGATCCCAGGCGGGTCGAGCTCTTCTGCTTCTTCCGGCGGCGGATCTGAAGGCGGCTGAGGCAAAGCGGCGTTGCGGGGCCAGGGGGGCGTCTGCCGTGGTCGTTCATCGACGAAAGGTCCGCCGCGGCGCGGCGGCAAAGCTTGGCGGCGTCTTTCAAGGGATTAAATGCTCCCAGGCAGTGGTAGGTTGGCGGCTGCTGTTCTTCGTCTCCGTCGCCGGTGTAGTGGATGATCTCGTTGCTTGTTCTGGCTCCTCCTCCTCGTATTGTTCTTCTTTTGTTCTATGTACTGTGTATGTGGTTCTCTGGTGAATATACGTGGAAAATTGCAAAAAAAAAAAGCAAAGCACGTGCATCTTCTTTTTCTCTCTTTTCGCTTTCCAAATCTCGACCTAGATTTTTAAAGCCGAGACCCCGGCGTGCTTCCGCAACGGGTCCCACGCTAGGTAGCACCCCATGGACCGCGCCCACGCATCCGCGAGACCGACGCGCCAACTGTGTGTGACCCGGCCTCCCGTCCCGTACTCCCGAGTCTACACTCCGGACAGTCGAGCGGGAATTGACGGCGGGCCCCACACGCGGAGAATCTTCGCAGGTGGGCCCGTGTGGGAAGACTGACCTGACCTGACCAGTTCTCTCTGCCTGACCCGACCAGGCCGCGTGCTCATCCTGCTGCTATGGCATGCTACCAGGCGGGTCTTTCGCTGACAGGTGGGCCATGGAGTTTCCAACAGGCGGGCCGGCGAGATATTTGTGGGGATTTCTTTTGTTTCTCTCGTGGGAGCTGGTTGGGCAGTATGACGGGTGGGGCCGTGCCGGCAGGGGAATGATTGGTGGTGGGACTGGCCGTACGTCACGGGACGGGTTGGTGGGTAGGTGGAGCGAGAGTTTTTATTTTTGACTAAGAACGCTGACATTATATTAAACTTGGACTGTCACCGTACAACACCCTGCTTATAGAATCAGGGCATGTCCTCCCAAACTTGGTGGTAACCGGATGCACCAGCTAGCCCAATAGCACCTACTTCCTCCGTTTTTTAATATAAGATGTTTTAGGTGTTGTACATGTTGTCTAGATACATACTAAAGTGAGTGAACATGCATACTAATACATGTCTACATACATTTGTGTACATGTGCATGTGGACAAATGCTAAAACATCTTATATTAAAAAACGGAGGGAGTAACTCATTGGCAGATCTATTACACACGGGTAGGAAAACTACAATTTGCAACTAGTTGCGTCCGTACCCTATTGTCGGATGCCTCACTTTGGAGTCTTCAAAAATTGTGAAATAAATCATGAACATAAATTATGTCGTGTCTTGTGCATCCACAAATTTTCATAAAAAAATATGACCATATGTGACCTGTGCAAAAAAGATAAATGAACTGTACATACACATGATACTATTCATTTAGATCTTTCTCTTTTTTGCACAGGACACATATGATCATATTTTTGGATAAAACTTTGTGGGTGCATAAGAAACAACATAATTCATGTCCATGATTTATTTCGTAATTTTTGAAAACTCCGAAGTGGGGCATCCAATAATGGGTTGCGGGTCACTAAACTCAGTAGTGAGTAAGAATTTGGCATCCATGAACAGCGCACCAAGAGCAGAAAGGTCATATTCAGAGGATGTAATTGCCTTCTGCAGGACCTGGCAATCAGTGGCAACAATGATTCGTGCACACCCCCAATCTTCTGGCTGTTGTAATTGCCTTGAGAACAGCAATAGTTTCAACATGCAGAGCTTCAGAAACAGATGGGGCAAAATCAGCTTCAGCAGCTATCAGATCTCCCTCACTGTCTCGCGCCACCACACCCCAGCCTCCACGTCCAGTTTCTTGTACAAAAGCTCCGTCTGTGTTAAGCATGACCCAGTCAGGCGGCGGTGAGTGGAGCGAGAGTTTGGAAGGACCTATGGATGCGAATATGCGATTCTTCCTCGCTGCAGGATGTGGGGGAGAGTTATTTTGGGTCCTGGCGCTCACTCTATTTAAAAAACAAAAATATATATTTACAAGTTTTAAAAATTGTAAATAAAGTTAGGGTGCATACTGCAAGCAGGCAAAATCATAATGTAAAATGTATGATGAGCTACAAAAAATACAAAAATGATAAAATCTTGTATATTTTGGAGATTTGGAAGTGTGTATACTCAGATCACACATTTGTTAGTGTTGATCGGAATACAAGTGTGGCATAGAACTCCTTAATTGTGGAAGCATGATCACACAATCAACACGCGCGGCTACCAATGATGGAAGACATTCAACAAACAAAATGCAGTGTTTATACATTTTTGGCACAAATAAATTAATAAATATACTCGTATTCACATATAAACCAACATTTTCCTGTGAGAAGAACACAACGGTACAATGACACCGACTTTCTTCCGAAATTGTTCAGCATCATGGCCTCGTAAAAAATCCACAAGCTTAGGGCTAGTAGTATATAATTTCGAGCTATGGAGTTAGTGTTGCTCAAGATCTCATTTTCAATAGAACCCAAAACAAACAATGGCCTGATTCCCCGTCCCTCGCGTCAGCCCTCACGGGCGACACGAGGGAACCCTAGCCCGTGCAGTGTGGCATAGAACTCCTTAATTGTGGAAGCATGATCACACAATCAACACGTGCGAGTGCGGCTACCAATGATGCAGAAGAGATTCAACAAACAAAATGCACTGCTTATAATTTTTGGCACAAATAAATAAATAAATATACTCGTACTCACATATAAACCAAGATTTTTCTGCGAGAAGCACACAACGGTACAATGACACCAACTTTCTTCCGAAATTCTTCATCATCATGGCCTTGTAGAAAATGCACAAGCTTAGTGCTAGTAGTATATAATTTTTTGAGCAATGGAGTTAGTGTTGCTCAATGTCTCATTTTCAATAGAACCCAAAAAGAGCAACTCAAGGCAAGCATCCGACAGTGGGCAGACAAATCTCTACCTATCTCTACCTTATAATAATAATAATAATAATAATAATAATAATAAAGAGAGCAGCGCTTCCTCGCGTTTCCTTCGTTTCGTCCGTCGGCAATTTTGCAAAAAAAAACCTAACAAATGGGAAAATTACTCCGCAGACCACAACACAAAGGGAGCAACGCTTCCTTCGTTTGGTACGTCGCGACTTTTACAGAAAACCTCCTGACAAATTGGGAAATTAGTCCACAGTCCATATCTCTCTCGATCCCCTTTCTCGTTTCTCTCTCGTTCCCGTCCGGGCGATGCGCCGCCGACCGGCTGCCCCGGCCGTCGCCGGCCATTCCCGGCGCCGCCGCCGGCTGATGCTGCTCCGGCTCCCTCCTGACTATTGATTCCACGCCGCCGCCGAGCTCGTGCGAGCCCCAGCGACCCCTAATCGCTCTGGCGTCCGCCTGGCGATTCGCCGCTGCTGCCACGCCCTGCTCCGACCAGCTCCGGTCTTCTATGCCGCTACCTTCTGGCGCTGCTCCGCCAAGGTCTCCACCTCCGGTTCCTCGCCGTGACGCCTCCTTCCTCTCGGGCACACTCGACTACCCCTAGCCTCGCCGCCTGCTGGTTCTTCTCCGTGTCGACCTCGACTTACACCTCGAGCCACTGCTCGACCATCTGCTCAAGTCGCCTCCACTCCGATGCCGGTGGGACGGCAGTACGAGGCTGCAACCCCGGCATCCTCCTTCGACAATTGGTGGTGTGGTGCGATGCGGTGAAGATGGTGGTCGTCGTCTCGCGGTGCACTCCACCATGGCAGCACGGGCCCTGCCTCGTCACGCCGTGATACTCGTGTGCCACACGATAGGTATGCTTCCTTTTGTGACCGGCCGTGCCGATGATCTGTGGTGTGATAGGTGTTCTGTGGTGATGATGTGCCGGTAGTAATGCCTCCATTTGGATGATTTGCTCATCCCTGACATATGTGATGTGCTTGTGGAATGCTTCCAGTAAAGGCATTGATAAAAATCTGATACTAAATAGACTCGTGTTGACTGGTTTCTATTTATTTGCTTATGAATGATTTAGAAGTTTCTGAGCAGATTTATACTTGCTGGAATTTAATTTGCACACAGTTGCTTGTGTTGTAGATGATTCGATTGACACATGTTTACTATCCCCTGGTTCTGTATATTACCAGGTGGCATATATGCTTTCCTGATGTGTTTTAATAAGACTGAAGATTTATGGCCTGCTTTATTTATATGGCCGTGCGGCTGCCACTGTGTGTTTAGATTTATAGTGAGCTCCTGGTTTTGCCAGGAATCACCAGCTCAAACTTGGTGATCAGATCCTCCCACTGCTCGCATCTCTTTAATTAGATAAAAAAAATGGTAAGAACAGATCTAGCTTGCTTTCTTAGCCATGCCAATGATAGAAAATATTCCTGAGGCTTTTTAATTCTTGGATGAGGACAGATTATTACCAAATTGATGTTAAGCTCAACAATGAATTTATTTGCCAAATATGAGAGCACAAAACACTCTAAACATTTAGAAATTGGGTGTGTTTGCCAGATCTTGAATCTAGGATGTGCACTCCTGATATTTAAGTGTTTAGTGTTGTTTTCATTGATTTCTTCTTGCTTGGCTTTGTTTACTTGATTCAGATGATCTCCTCCTGTTCCTTGAAATTTTGGTTGATGTGAAGTAATCTTCTGTCTAAATGAATAATGATCTAGTTGCTGTCTTCTTATAGTTTATACTCATGTTGTTGCAAGCAAGTTTACACTACAAAGTTGATTTTTCAGTTTTTTTTTAAAAAAGTAACTTCCTACCTGGAAAATAAGCTTTTTACCAGACACGTGGGACCAGCTTATTGTGCTTTTCACGTTTCATCACCATAGAGCAATGCCAAATACATGGACACGAGATTTGGGCTTTCTCATTTTATCTCTCAAATATTTCCAAAATATATACTCCTTCTGATCTGTTTTACATGTCGTGGGAAAATACCTACGTACGGACAAACTCACGGTATAACTTCCAACAGTTTTTGAAAAAATAAATTGGTTTTTCCTTCCTCATGTGTTGGTCGATTTTGGTACGAAATTTAGGTTGCGGCGACATTTTCTGACAATAGTTGATTCCTCCCGTTGCATCGCACGGGCATTTTTCCTAGTTCACTTAAATTTTCTTTCAATTCATGTTTTTCCTAGTTTCTTCGTACTTCCGCTGCTCTGTTTTGCTCCTGTTGTTTCTTTTTCCTTCTGCTCATCCGACGACGATGATGGCTTCAATGCCTTCTGCATTTTGTACTCAGACACCTTGGTCTGCCTTTGAATACATATAAGGTAGAGATGCATCTACCTTCTTATTCAAAACAAAAATCAATAGAACTATATAACACACTCGTACACATCCCATTTCTTTTCGCATTGATCTCAAATCGAGCTAAGAAAAACTGTCGATTTCAAGTCAAAGCACGAGTCAGCCTTTTTTGAAAGCACGAGTCAGCCTTACCCAAACGAACCAAGCACGGCATTTCCCTTGTTATCCTTTTCTCCGAACCCCACCTACAGCTTCCTCTCCCCCACCCTCTGTCTCGAAGTGTCAAGTAGTACCACATCCGCCACCATCACCCGACGACGCATTGACCTCTGACTCGTCGTCGCTGCTCGCAACCTCGCACCGCCAGCCGCACGCCATCTCACCGAAGCCACCTCCTGCTCGCGATCGACCTCGCGAGCTGTGTCTCCTCGCTGCCTGAGGTAATAGAAGGGTGACGAAGGGAGCCCGAGTGCCCGACCACGGCGCTTCCTTTACCTTGTTTTTCTCTTGATTATTGTTAGAAACGGTTGCTTTCTTGGGGCGAGATCGTCTCCCTTCCAGATCGGATCTAAAGGGATTCTCTTTATCTTTTCTTCTTCAGACGGACGGCCCTACGGTGCCGCCTGTACCATATCCTGGTAGGGACGAGGCCTCCAAGTACAGTTCACAATTTTAACTACGTACAGAATCTGAACTGTCATCTTGTTTATGCATTTTGGTGTTACTGCAGAAGTAAGCGAAGAATGGCGGAGGCTATACTCCTTGCTGTGTCAAAGATTGGGGCGGTTATAGTCAATGAAGCTGTGTCGGCCGTGGTAGAGGAGCTGTCCAGGAAGGCAGATAATCTGCAGAATCTGCCAGGAAAGATCAGAAGAATTGAGGATGAGCTGAGGCTGATAAATAATGTCATACAAGGTCAGGATACACCACATCTCAGCGATGTTGTCATCAAGGGCTGGATTTCATGTGTGAGGAAGGTGGCCTACCATGTTGAGGATGTAATTGACAAGTACTCGTATGAGGCTCTTAAGCTCAAAGAACAGGGCTTCCTAAATAAGTACTTCGTCAGAGGACACCACATCAAGGTTTTCAGTCAAATTGCTAAGGAAGTTGAAGACATAGAGCATGAGATCGAGCAGGTGAGAAGAATGCAAAGCTACTGGGCTCATCCAGTCCAATCCACAAGGAGTGAGCACACGGACATTGATAGAAACCGGCATCGAGGCTGCTTTCCGGAACTCGTTAATGATGAAGATCTTGTGGGGATCGAAGAAAACAGGAGTAAGTTGACCGAATGGTTGAGCACCAATGACAATGAAAAGACCCTGATCACAGTGTCTGGCATGGGTGGCTTGGGAAAAACCACCCTAGTAAGGAATGTTTACGATCGGGAGAACGCCAACTTCCCTGATGCTCATGCATGGATTGTGGTGTCACAGACATATGATGTGGCTGATTTGCTGGCGACGCTTCTCAGCAAGATATCTCATACACAACAGTCACTGCCGCCAGTCAATACTCGCGCCAGAGTTGATGTGTATGTGTTGAGAGAGGAAATAAAGAAGATACTACAAGACAAGAAATGCTTGATCGTGCTGGATGATGTGTGGGACAAAGAAGCATATACCAATATGAAAAGTGCATTCCAGGGCCTCCAAGGAAGCCGTGTTGTGATCACAACATGAAAGGTTGAAGTGGCAGCTCTTGCTCCCGAGGGACGTCGCCTGCAGCTCCAACCTTTGAAAATGAAAGAATCATTCAAACTCTTTTGCATAAGGGCTTTTCACAACAACCTTGGCCACAAGTGCCCTACAGAGCTTGAGGAGGTGGCTAATTGTGTAGTTACTAGTTGTCACGGCCTGCCACTAGCAATTGTATCTGCTGGCAGCCTGTTGTCCACGAAGCAACAAACACATCATGACTGGAATCAAATATACAATCATCTGCGTAGCGACCTGCGAGAAGATCACCATGTCCAAGCAATACTTAATCTGAGTTACCATGACTTACCAGGTGATCTCAGGAATTGCTTCCTGTACTGCAGCTTGTTTCCTGAGGACTACCACATGTTAGGAGAGAGCCTTGTGAGGTTGTGGGTTGCAGAAGGCTTTGCGGTGAAGAAAGGTAACAGCACACCAGAGGAAGTGGCCGAGGGAAATCTCATGGAACTAATTGGCCGGAATATGTTAGAAGTTGTGGAGAGGGATGAGCTCAACAGGGTTAGGACCTGTAAGATGCATGACATTGTCCGAGAGCTGGCTCTTGATATTGCTAAAGAGGAGCGGTTTGGCTCCGCAAGTGATCAGGGTGAAATGACTCTTATGGATAAGGAAGTCCGCCGGTTATCAGCATGTCGTTGGACACGCAGCACGGCGGCGGCAGCGCTGGTGGAGTTCCCACACCTCCGAACCATACTCTCACTTGCAGCACCATCATCCTCCACTAACATGATTTCCTCAGTTTTGACTGGATCCAGCTACCTTACTGTTCTTGAGCTGCAAGACTCTGAAATCAGCCAAGTCCCAGAAACCATAGGGAATTTGTTCAACCTCCGCTATATCGGCTTAAGGCGTACCAAGGTACGGTCACTTCCAAAGTCTATTGAGAAGCTCTCCAACCTCCAGACACTAGACATCAAGCAAACAAAGATAGAGAAGCTGCCGCCGGCAATTGTAAAGATCGAGAAGCTACAACACCTTTTAGCTGACAGGTTTGCTGATGAGAAGCAGACAGAGTTCCGCTACTTCGTCGGTGTGGAAGCACCTAAAGGGATATCCAAGTTGGAAGAGCTGCAGACTCTTGAGACCGTCCAGGCAAGCAAGGATTTGCCTGTGCAGCTGAAGAAAATGAAGAAACTACAAACTGTATGGATTGATAACATCAATGCATCTGACTGTCAAGACCTTTTCTCCACCCTGTCGGATATGCCCTTACTTTCCAGCTTACTTCTTTTTTAGATAAAGAATGTATATTAATATCGCGGAGATACAAATTACACCCAGCCTCTGCAACAACGCAATAACCAAAGCTACTACGGATGCACACAGCCGAAAGACAATAAGAAGAAGAAATAAAAAGAAAAGTCCCGCTACAGAGTTACAGTTCTTGCAGCAGCCGCACAACCACCACCAAGACACCACCTGCTGTCCAATTCTTCAAAAGCAACGCCTTCAAGAAGAACGGTGCCAGACACAACCAATTAAGGTCAGACCTTGGTTTTCACCCTGAAGATAGTCCCCGCTCACAAAACAATGTCTTCATCAAGATCATTGTCAGGCACAACCAATTAAGGCCAGACCTTGGATTTTCACCCTGAAAGGTAGGACTTTGAACTTCACCTGTGATGTTGCCCCCACTAACATACCGCTGCTCTGCCTCCTGCAACACCAAGCAAGTTCCTCATCGACGCAAAGAATCCAATCACCATTTGCTAGTCCTTTAATCTCAGCTTTCATGACATTCCCGCCTCCGACTACACCATGGATTTGCCCATGATGGCACAGAAGCAGAGCTTCACGCCGCTCCCTCCGGCGCGACCGAATCCCTCCGATCCAGCAATCTCTAGGAATTAGCCCATGAAAGATCACCGGCGGAGCCTTCCGAAACTCGACACTCTTGCCAAATCAAGGTACCGGCGTCAAGCAGATCTTCATCCTCGTAGCGAGAGCAACCCTAGGACCACCTCCAATTATTCAGGCTTACCAGCCGGCCCCCACGCCGCCGGACCACCGCCGTGCCGCCTGCCCCAACCGACAACAGTGGCACACAGCCAAAGCCGAATCGATCCCCTCGTCTCCACGAGTGCCCCGCCCGAGCAGCTCGAGGCAGCACTGGATGCCACCGTGCGCAGTGGCCCTCCGACCCAGATCGGATCCAGCGGGATCCAGATCGGGCCCGGGCGATCCCGGTTCACAGCTTCGGCCGCCGCCGTCGCACACCGCCGTCAGCTCCACCCTCACGGCCTTCTCCTCCTCGCCCCAGCTCCTCCAGAGCTCCTCCATGCGCCACCGACCCGCAACTCCATCTCCCGCGCGTGGAGCCGAAGGCCGGGTGCGCTCCTTGCCCCCCGTCTTGGACAGCCGGGCGCCGCCACCACCGCCGGCTCCGGCGGCAGCAGCGGCCGGCGGCGCGCAGAATCTGCCTCTTTCGGTCTAGGGTTGGGAGCCTCCAGAGCCGCCGCGCGGGGGCGGCCCGGGAGGGAGGGCTTCCAGCTTACTTCTCTCTGCATGTGATGAGAATGAGACGCTTTGTTTCGAAGCCCTCAAGCCAGTGTCCAAGAGACTCCGCAAACTAATTGTCAGAGGCGGCTGGGCCGATGGGATACTCAAGTCGCCGATATTCCAGGGCAATGGAAAGCATCTCAAGTATCTGGCTCTAAGCTGGTGCAACCTTGGCAAAGAAGATCCGTTGCAGATATTGGCATCTCATGTGCCAGCTCTTACCTATCTTAGTCTTCACAGGGTGAGTAGTGCAGACACTTTGGTTGTTTCTGCAGGGAACTTTACAGAGCTCAAGACACTTGTCTTGAAGCGCATGCCTAATGTCAAGAAGACAGTGATTGAAGAGAAGGCTCTTCCCTGTATTGATGGGATCTACATCATGTCGCTCTTGGGGTTAAATATGGTTCCTCGTGGCATTGAATCCCTGGGATCACTGAAGAGTCTCTGGCTTCTGGATCTTCACAAAGACTTCAAGGCTGGCTGGATGCTGATGGAGAAAAACATGAAGCATGTTCCGCACCTCCGTACCTAGCTAAGGAGCTGCCGTCTACTTCCTACTGCAGTTTTATTCGACAAAATTGTTTTATGCATTTTGTTGTTTGTAAATAAGTCCTGAAACTCTGCATACCTTGCCTTCAGGGATTTAAGATGAGTGAGTTTGTTCTGTTGGATCACTTGCTATCTACTGCTTTAAGCTTGGCTTGGCTTGGCTTGATGTAATATCATGGACCGTTTATATCATGGATCATTTGTACCAAATGATATTTTCTCAATTCTGTTTGGAAGCTTTGATCTTGTAGTAGTTCTATTGGGTCATCTACGATATATTAATCCCTGTTATCCATACCCTGGCCTCTGAAATCCTGGGTCGATCCTGGCCACTTGAGCACTAAAATACGTTGAGGGACTGGGTAAGCACTGGCCAAGGATCAGTGGCTACTTACGGAAAGATTCCATGCACACAAGAACCCAAAGAGTCCTTTTGCACCCAATTTGTGCCATTCTCCTTGAATGTATAGGTGATATACTCACAAATTTAAAGGTTTTTTTACAGTACCCTGGTAGTCCTAAAACAGAAGTGGGGAGTATCCAACGATTTTTTTTAACTGGAGTATCCAACGAATTGATTTTAGGGCAATCAATCCATAAGAGTACCTGGCCTTTCTGGGAAAATGAAGCGGTAAACAAGTTCGTATTTTCCTTCTGACCTGCCTCCAATCTGAAAAATATAAGAGGTCTTGGACTTGATGATGCATATCAGTAGATGCTCCTAATATTCACATGGAGGTACTGCCTCATGATCCAAACCTTTTTATTATATCTTGGTGTTACTTTAGTCACCGTTCTCACCATTACACTGTATTCGCTCGGCCTCCTGCGCCTTCCACTTTGCCCATTGAAATAGATTGGTAGACCCATATGTAGAGACAAGCTCGAAATAAGGGACCCCGATGCTGCCATTGAACATCGGCAGGTAAGTGTTTCTGCTTGCAAGTAAATACATGGATATTTAAAACTGTCTGCAGACCCCCATATTAACCATGGAAAATATATTTCATAGGCATTTAAAAAGCTGATATATGTGTCAAATCTTGCCTTCAGAGATGCATCAATCGTCATATTTTTGGGATCACCAATTCTCAGGGACATTACTATACATCCATTTACCTTTGTGGGTAGAAATCCTCAGATTTATGATTTCATCTCATGGAGAAAGCAGGACACACGCCTCTGACATTTGGAAGGAGTTGTCTAGCTTTGTGCTTTTTGTTCTGTTTTTTATAGGGTTTGAGCTATGCGCATCGCCACCACTGAATCACAAGGAATTTTTTGTGAAGAATTTGGCGTCATTAGTGGAATTATGGTATGCTGTCTAGCATTGTGGAAGTCATATATTTATTCTGAAATCAGACACTTCATCGGCATCAAGGAAGTATTCTTCTTAGCCTGGTAAGGAGAGTCCTCTAGGCTTAAGAAAAAAGAGGGCTCGTTGAAAATATGTTTATGTGGTGACATTATATTTTCTGAACATTTGGTTCCACTGCATGCAGGGGGTGTTGGTACCGGATGTGGATCTTATACTGAGGGCTCTTTGCAAAAGCTCGCTGACACGACGACGACAAACTGGTCTGCTGCGCCGACGTAGATGAATCTTACTGCTTTACATTTCCATTTTACATATGTCAAACAAGTAAGACGTGGATTCAGAAATTAGAGCACTATATGGGGCTTAATCGAAGGGCATCTCATTTTCGATGACCGATAGCGAGATCCATGTCCAGTGTGGCGAACTTGCAAGGGAAGATGCGTACACTCAATAGGAGGACAAAAAAGCTAGGAATGTATAAAAAGCTTTGTTTACCCGAAATTACATGTTTGACACGATTAGTATGGAATCATTATAATATTTATGCTCCTGCCGCAATGCACGGGCATTATTACCTAGTAATACAACTGATTCGTAATTCAGGTTCAGCAACCCAAGGGCAAAATAAAGGAGACAGACAGTTAGCGTTGGAGAAGGAGATAATAATACAGTCTTATTCCTCAAAAAAAAAAAAAAACGAATTAACATCCTGGATACAATATGAGTATTAATTAAAACTCTCAATAATACTTCAAACTATGACAAACACAATGTGAGTGGTTTTCTCCTTACAAGCAACAATCCTGGATCCAAGATGAAATATAAAACTGTTTAATATAAGACTTGGACAAACACAGCACAAAACTAAATCAGACATCGCTTTTGGCGTCTTCCAGGACCCAGAATATGGCTTCAGGTCCGTTCCTAGCCGTTTGCACCTGCCCGTACCGGTAAATATATATGTACGTATCCAATCTATCAATCAATTCCATTTATTCAGTAAAGTACTCGTTTTTTAATTCTTTGTTTGTGCATTGTTTTATTGCTAATTAGTTTAGCTTACAACACACCAAATCAAGGGCAAAAGGATCAATCCATTACGTGAAGCATGCATATTGAGATGCATATCCATAATTGCCTGAAGTAGCTTACTGAGAGATGGTGCTGTAGATGAGTCTTGTGATTCTTCCAGTCTGAAGAGGTAGCCTGGAGCAAGGAGTCCATGTGCGGATCAACGACTTGATCATTGGTGTCTTTCTTCATTTCTTCTTTCTCCACATAGCAAATAACACTGTCACTCAAAGTATCATCATTGAGGCGATTACGCAAATAGGTTTTCACAAGTTTCATCGCTGAGAAGCACCTCTCAACCATAGCAGTGGCAACAGGCAACACAAGTACTAGATTCAGAAGACGGTAAACTAAAGGATAACAAATATGTTTCCTTGTCTCCACCATTATCTTAGAAAGATCAACAATACTTTGTATGTCAGAAAATCTGTCATCTCCTCGCACATCAGCAATGTAGAGGCGAAGATGGTGGCTAAGATCTCTCAGTTCTCCAGAGTTAAAATCATTAGGATAAAGTTTAGCCAAGCTCATGAGATTCTCCAAGTTAAAATCATGAAATGAGTCTCTCAGATTCAAAGCAGCTGACCATATGAGCAAGTTGGAGGATGTCTCACTGAAACGACTATCAAACTCTTGATCATTGGTGTTGGTTGGTAATACCGGTCTTTTGCCGTTTCTTCTTGGGATCGACATATGCTTTTTTTAGAAATAAAGGGCACAGCCCCGGTTCCATTAAGAAACCACCAAGGTCGGGTTACAACCATTCAGACAACGCCAGCGGGCAAATTTTTGAGTCCACGGCTCAAAAATCTCCCAGATTTTTCCATTTCTAACATATCAATATCATGTTTCTCACAAAATGATTGCACATCAGAAAGCACGGACTCCCACCCATCTTCTCTGAGAGCAACCAAATGACTTCTAGTTGACTTGACACAATTCATGGAATTCACAATATCTTGATCCTTCCATTGGAGAGCTGTTGATAAGGTGTTGGTAGCTATTAAAACAGTCAACATGAGATGCAAGAAGAAGACAAAATCAAATGATTGAAAATACACTAGAAGACCATTAGCTTGCTCTCTATTTGTCCCGTCAGTGTCTTCTTCTTCCACATACTCTAACACTTTGACAACTGCTTGAAACATATCAACCAAACTTTTCAGTGTTTTATAATGTGAACTCCAGCGAGTGTCTCCGGGTCTTTGAAGACATTGCTCTTGATTTAAACCTGTTCCTGTTTTAAGCATCACACACCCTAAAGCCTTTTGTACTTCCTCCAGATTTTTTTGTCGAATCATGTCTCTTCTCTTTGAAGATCCGCCCACAACATTCAGAAAGACATAAATCATATTAAAGAAACTACCAATTCCTATATGTTTTCTTACCACAGCCACCACAACTAACTGAAGTTGATGCGCAAAACAGTGAACATAATAAGCTGTGCTACTTTCCCTCATGATCAATGCTTGAAGTCCATTAAACTGACCTCGCATATTGCTAGCACCGTCATAGCCTTGTCATCGAACTTGCTTGAAGCTCAACTTATATTTTGTAAAGAGAGAATCAATTGAAGACTTAAGATAGGAAGAGGTTGTCTCTTTCACATGAACGAGACCAACGAAACTCTCTTTTACAATTCCAAAAGAATTGACATACCGCAAGACCACGGCCATCTGCTCCTTGCAAGAGATATCTCTAGACTCATCAACCAGCAAGCAAAACACACCATGCCCAATTTCTTTGAGAATAGAACTCATTATCTGACTTGCAAAACTGCTAGCAATATCTTTTTGGACCTCGGGACATACCATAACAGAATTCCCTGCAGCATCTTGTCCCAACGCCTTGCCATAAGCTGGATTATGCTCTGCTAGTACATCATGAAATTCCCTGAAGTTCCCTTTATTGAGAGAATCTTCTGACACATCATGGCCTCGGAACGACTTTCCTTGTTTCAATAAAATCTTGCTGTGTCAACTGAAGAAATTAGTCGTGTAAAATAAGCAACCTTTGCAGCTTCACTTTGTACCTGTATAGCAACATCAATGTGTTCATGTCTTCTCAACAAAGCATCACAAGTTTTTAGTGCTTGATTGTGGACACTTCCAACATCACCAATATGATCTTTTAGCTCACTTTTTCTGTTCCATGCACTCCAACCTTTCACAACAAACGCCTCATACCCAACTTCTTTCTTACTGCTGCGGTCTCTAAACAAGAAGCAACAAAAGCAATATGTTTGTCTTTGGACTCGCTGTACTCCAACGGTCCAACCAACTACCAAACTCATCAAACCATTCAGGATTAAACCTTTTCTCTCTATCCCCAATTAGTGTATACGGAAATTCGTAAGTGCGAGGTTGACAAGGGCCATTCATCAAATACTTTCTTCTTACCAAGTCCTTGAGATTAGGATGATAATCTTCTATTTTTTTCCTTTGTCCCGGATCATACTGAATCTCCTCTTCCCAATTTATATCATCTGGATTTTGCGATGGCACTTTTCTTTTTAGTAGATACCTATCCATGTATCTGCATTCCATAAAAACTGGTTAAACTAGATGATGCCCCACACGTTGTTGCGGAAATATCTGCTACAAAATGTTGAAACAAATGCTACAAAAATAATTCTTGAGCTGTTACATATTTTTCTATATTATAGGTAAAACAGTGAATAAAAAATGGAAGCGTGAAATGCAAAAAATATATTTATTCCAAGTTCAATAGCAAATAAAATATATCGAGCTGTTACACTTTTTCTGAAAAGAAATCATATCCATTTGTAATCGGAGGCACATCTAATGTATAGGTACAAAGGAAAGAAATGGAGATTGCACATGAGATGATAAGAATCTCTACTCCTATAAAAACCACAGTTGGTGATGATGGTGTGCCTGCCATCTTTCATTCAGAATCGTTCGATTTATATCTAACGGACCGAAATACCCACGTTACACATTTGCAGATAACCCCTTGTGTTCCTATCTCTGCCCCACTTCATCCAACCACCTGAAAATGGGGAAAAACCCATTAAAAATGGGAAAAACCGCCGTGAGCCCGTGAGAACCGGCAGACCACCCACCGGCAGCGTCGGGAAAGATATGGGTGGCGGCCGCCGGTGCCGTCCTCCCCCGGGGCCTCTTGATGTCTCCCTCAGCTGGATTTAAGATCCTTGTAAGGATGAAAATAAATAATGACCGTTGCAACGCACGGGTATTCAACTAGTCAAATATTGAAATTCACTATATACTCCAGTTCCTTTCTAATTTATCTTCTAATCTACCCCGTGCAACAGATTTAAAGCTTGCAAAGCTACACACAAAGGGAGTTCGTAAACTCCACAACCTGCATTAATAATGAACCAAAGAGATGATTGCAGGAAATGAAAGGAGGATTCTAATCCCTGAACACTCAACCGAGATTTTAGATGTGATCAACACATGACAAAAACTTATATGATTTCATAGAATATATCCGTCTGCATTCAATAAAGCTTGTCACTTTTCTCTAACCCCTCAGCTTGCATAGAGCACTGCAGGACATTAGCGTGCAGAACAGTTCGTATTTTGCAAACCTATCAGAAAAAAAATCTACTGCTGACCGAATGTATCCTACCATGCAAGAAATTGGGCAACTAGTAATAAATGGCCATTGAAGCTATTTTTCTCATACTTTGCGGTTTCTCTCTGGTCCACTCCCTGCCAAGAGAACTGAAGACAACCATAACAAAAAGACACATCAGTAATTTACAAACTAAAGAGAAAGACATGCAGAAGTGCAGAACCACTCGTTGTTGGGAGTTGCATGCGGATGCACAAGGTGCAGATTTGGAGATGTGGCAGGGCTTGTACGACCAGAATCCAAAATTGTCAGGGGCAAATCGTTCATTAACCTTGACGTCGACCGTTAGAATCCGAAAAATACATGATCAACTTCAGTTATAGGAAAGGTTGAAAGGGTTGAGAAGAGGGAGCAGATATTTCAGATCCGCGTGGGTGTTGGGATCTGTACAGTTGTGCCTATATAGATGAATGATGAGAACCGATTGAGGATATCCAGGTTTATATAGGCGAAGCCGGCTGCTCATTTTTTTGAGTAACCTCTCGAAGAGGGCAGGACGTTCCTGCAATTCGTATAAAAGATTAGAATTGATCCAGTTTATAAGAAAGATCGGCCCAAAAACCATACATTGCTCATTTACCACCAGCAGTTTCTTCCACGTGAATAGATAGGGCGTGATGCAGTTTCTAGTGCATTAGTTGCAGAAGAGGTCGTGGAGGAGGTGAACAGGGAAAAGTTGCGAGGCAGCGCGGAACAAATTAAGAAGATGAAAAGACCACAGAACGACCAAATCGGTACATCTAGAGCAAGCCCATGGGCTTGGTTCAGCCCACAACTGGACTGAACGGGAATGCTAACAAAAATCTGGCTAGAACCCAGCCCAGCCAAGTGCCCAAGTCAGCTAGCGTGACTGCGATCGAAGAACCAACGAATCGTATTTTTCACTTAGCGGTGGCAACTCCTTGTAAATTCGTCAACTTCTGATCAGAGGGCCGTGGACTGCTGAGCTATATTGTATCAACGGCTATAAAAATTCGGATGACGTGGCTATCTCAGGTTGCGGGAAAATCAGCTAGTGGGGTTCTCCTATTTAGATAAACTGGTGAACGTGCACGTGCAACGCACGTATCATAATCTATAACAAAAATATTTATTTGGAAATATATTTTTATTTTAATGTGATTGTTTACGGAGCCATTTAAATGCGTCTATCAATTACAATGACACAAGAGTAATTTATGAAACCACCTATGTGTCAAAACGGATTTCCGGTAGAATAATTATCATGGTACAAAGCAAAATATCTCCCATGAAATACTCCATGAAATTTAATATCTAGAGACCACATGATGACCTACATGATTATAATATTTGGATGATATTTTTATGTATGTAAAATAAAGCATTTACCAAATAAATCTTTATACAGTTTTAAGGACATTTAAAATCATCAAATAATCATTATAGGACTCGTCCTGACCATACAATTTTTTTCGCTGTTTCTAACAAGATGATAAATATACGTCGCGGATGTGCACAAAGTAAGTCGCGGATGTGCACAAAGTAAGTTCATATTCACCCGGCAGGTGCTAGACACGATGATAAAGTTCAAAATTATATGCTTCATCCTTCACAGGAGTATTATGCAGTATGTCACGATCTTATTATACTACTATGAAGAAACCAGTGCATTGAAGTTCTTTTAGTCAGTTCCTATTTGGCACATTTAGTACCATGAAGTACGAAGTTGCATTATCTCAAGATCGGACTAAATCCTCCAGCAGGTAGAATTAGGTGCGCATTGTTGTCATCTGATTAGAAAGCAAGAAAAGAAAAGCGAGTGACAAAGCAGAGGTATTCCAATGTCATTCATGTCAAGTTTAACCATGAAATCAAGTGCAATCGGAAGGACAACTTAGACCAGAACGCATGCAGACAGCCACAACAAAACAGTTGGAATCGTAGTTAGATGTGAATACTAAATAAGATGACAACACAGCTAGCTGCAACATGCTGATTAATTAAGAACAAAGGGTAGAAGGGCAATGGCGGATCGGGCGGCGACGTGCACGCGCTGCTACTCCCGCTCACCCTCGGCCCTGCGTGCGCGAAGCCGGCCTCGTTTCAGCTAGCTAGGAGGAACATCAGTAACGAGCAGTGTTTTTGTTATTTCTGCACATCTGCCGCCGCTGGCTTGCTCCTGCACATCCGCAACAAACAGCTAGCTCGCTCCTGCAACAAACCGCTAGCTAGCAGGAACAACAGCCTCGACGGCGGACGGCGATGGCTCGCTCCTGCACATCCGCATGGCCGGCATGCTGCCGACGCGCACGGAAGGAGAAGAGGCTAGCTAGGCTATCCTCGTCGTGGGAGGGCAAGGGAGCGACGGAGACTGCGGGTGCGGACGACGGCGGCACCCCGAGCTCTCTCGACGGCCGCGCTGCTCCGGCCAATGGCGAGCATGCCAGGCTTCGATGCAGTCGTGGGAGGCGTGTCGCCCCACATGATGGACATCTAGCTTCCTCGTCGACATCACGAAGAACTTGGCAACGGTCTGCGCTCACGCGCACCAATCCATAGCGATGAACCAACTCTGTTCCTGGGCATCCGCACGCCCGCACGCCGACCGTATGTACGTACGTTCTAGGAGCCTTACATACCAGGAGACCGCCTGGGAGGAGCACGGGGCTGTCGGAGAGCCGGAGGTACAAGTCCTTCTCGGACGACGACGACAACTCTCCCTCGGGGAGCGGTGCGCCAGGATCCATGCGATGCAAGGGAGGACGGAAGGGGCGGAGATGAGATCTATACCTATACCTAATAATAAAAACATTAAGACTTCTTGTGGTACGTCATTAAAATTACCCCCAAAGTTCTAAATAATTACCCACCTATGCCACCCGTAAGTAAAAAACGGTTAGGCAAAATCTTTGTCGCGCGTGTGTGCGTGGTTCTCGCTCGATGGAAGGTGTCCGCTGCCAACTAGGAGACCGCGCCGTCACGTGCCGTTATCATCCCCAGCTCCAATCCGACACAATCTCCTCCGCCCACCGCACGTCACGCCCTCATGGCCTCCTGTACTTATACATGCACCCGCGTGAATATATCCCTCCGTTCTAAACTTTTCCTTCTTCTCGATTCGATCGAAATTTTTCCAGCGCCAGCTGTTGCAAACGATAGCAAAGAAACGACGAAGAACGGAACGATCAAATCAAAGGGGACACGATATTTTAACGTGGAAAACCTCTCCAAACAAAGGAGAGGAAAAAAACCACGGGCGCCAGCCAGCAATACTTCACTATATCGGGTGAGGTTACAAACGCCGTGGGTTTACAATGTGTGGCTTACCCCAAAACGGCGGCTTACAAGAGGAATATATGATGCATAAAACCCTAGGTCGGCTGCAGTCCAACCCGGAATCGATCCCACCGCGGCGGTACTACCGCTGGGATAGCGGTAGTACCGCTGGGGTGGGCTGGTTCGGCTCTTCCCACCTCAGCGGTACCGGCGGCGGTACCGCCAGCGGTACCAGTCGGTACCGGACAAGTGCGTCAGACGGCCATTCTGGCGGTAGCGGCGGCGTAGCGGTGGCGGCAGCTCTCGAGCGGTAGTACCGCTTAACCCAGCGGTACTACCGCTGGAATTTGGAACACCATAAAACAACACTCCACCTTGAGACAAATTCCATCTTGTAGCATGAATGAGAACTTCACCCTGAAAACAACAAAGAAACACCTTCGGCGCCAAATAGCCTCTTGGGCTAGACAGTGATACCAACTAAGCCCGAGCAAAGCTCGAACTTAGTAACAGGAACTGGCTTTGTCATCATATCAGCAGGATTATCATGAGTACTTATCTTGCATACCTTCAGTTACCTTTTGCAACAACATCACGCACATAATGGTATTTGACGTCAATGTGCTTTGTTCTCTCATGGAACATCTGATCCTTGTAAGGTAAATAGCACTCTGACTATCACAAAACAGGTTAATGCAAGTATCATCTCCACAAAGCTCAGCAAACAAACCTTTCAGCCAAACCGATTCTTTACATGCTTCAGCAATAGCCATGTACTCTGCTTCAGTGGTAGACTGGGCAACAACAGATTGTAACGTTGCCCTCCAACTCACGGCACAACCACCAAGCGTGAACACATAACCTGTGAGGGATCTCCTCTTATCCAAATCGGCAGCAAAATCTGAATCCACATAGCCTACGAGTCCCTCATCAGTCTTGCCGAACTTGAGGCAAGCATTGGATGTGCCACGAAGGTACCTGAAAATCCACTGAACAGCCTTCCAATGTTCTTTACCAGGATTAGCCATATATCTACTAACCAAACTCATAGCATATGATAAATCTGGACGTGAGCAAACCATGGCATACATTAAAGAACCAACAGCACTAGAATATGGAACTCTAGACATGTACTCAAAATCCTCATCCGTACTAGGACATTGTTCAGCTGACAATTTAAAGTGAGGAGCAATAGGAGTACTAACAGACTTTGCATCATGCATGTTAAAACGATGAAGAACTTTCTTAATGTAATTTTGCTGACTAAGAAACAACAAACCAGAATTTCTGTCACGGGTAATCTCCATACCTAGAATTTTCTTAGCAGCACCAAGATCCTTCATCTCAAACTCGCTACTCAACTGTGACTTGAGAGCAGCGATATCTTTCTTGCTCTTGGCAGCAATCAACATATCATCAACATATAATAACAGGTATATAGGTGATCCATTAACAAACTTAATGTACACACAGCTATCAAATTCAGACCTCTTAAAGCCATGTGACAACATAAAAGAATCAAACCTTTTATACCACTGACGAGGAGATTGTTTCAAACCGTATAAGGACCTTTTCAACTTACACACAAGATCCTCCTTACCAGGCACTATGAACCCTTCTGGCTGGTCCATGTATATCTCCTCCTCCAACTCTCCATGCAGAAACGCAGTCTTTACATCTAACTGCTCAAGCTCAAGATCACGCATAGCAACAATACCAAAAATGTACGAATTGAACTATGCTTAACAACTGGAGAGAAAACATCATTATAATCACACCTGGAATTTGACTGAAGCCTTTTGCAACTAACCTTGCCTTAAACCTCGGAGGCTCGCTAGGAGATAAACCCTCCTTTCTCTTGAAGATCCACTTACAGCGGACTGCCTTCTTTTTCTTAGGCAAGCGCACAACTTCCCATGTGCCATTCTTATCGAGTGACTGCATTCTTCTTGCATAGCAGCAAGCCACTTCTCGCGGTCACCGGAACCAATAGCTTCAGTATAGGTGGACGGCTCATGTCCGTGCTCCACCTGTTCTGCACAACTCAGAGCATAATCAACAATGTTACACTCTTCAATTAAACGTGGTCGAGGACCACAATTCCTCCTGTTCCTACGAGCAGCAATAGACTGTTGTGGCTGCAAAACAGGGGGTGAGTTCTGAACATTATCATTATCAGAATCAGAAGAAACAGAATCATCAGAACCAGCAGAATCAGGATCAGAATCATCTGAAGTAGCAGCACCATCATTGTCAACAGTGACATTTTCCTTTTCAACAGAGTGCTCCACCTCGACACGAACCTGCTCCTCAGAAAAATCTGGCAAAACATCTGAGGACAACTTATCAAAGTACATAACAGATTCATTGAAAACAACACTCCTGCTCATAAATGCCTTGCTAGTTTCGGGATTCCATAACTTGTATCCTTTTACACCCGAACCATAACCAATGAACACACACTTAATAGCTCTCGGCTCTAACTTTCCATTATCAACATGAGCATAAGCAGTGCAGCCGAAAACTTTAAGTTGTGAATAATCAGCAGGAGAATCTGACCATACCTCAATGGGAGTTTTCTTGTCGAGGGGAATAGATGGTGACCTGTTTATCAAGTAGCAGGCGGTGGCAGCCGCCTCAGCCCAAAAACGCTTACTCATGCGAGCGTTGGAGATCATGCAGCGAGCCTTGGAGATGATGGTCCTGTTCATCCGCTCCGCTACACCATTCTGCTGAGGCGTGTACGGGATGGTGAGGTGCCTGACAATGCCTTCTTTCCTGCAATAATCATTAAAGGCATTCGAACAAAATTCGCCACCATTGTCAGTACGAAGTAATTTCACCTTCCTTTCTGTTTGCCTTTCAATCATAGCTTTCCACTCTTTAAAAGCAGCAAACGTATCATCCTTATTTTTCATGAAATAAGGCCAAACTCTTCTAGAGTAATCATCAATAATGGTAAGCATATAACGAGCACCACCATAAGAGGGCTTACGAGATGGCCCCCAAACATCAGCATGTACATAATCAAGTGTACCTTTGGTGGTGTGACAGAAGCATTAAACTTAACTCTTGTGTGCTTACCGAAAATGCAGTGTTCACAGAACTGCATCTTACCCAAACTGCATCCTTGCAGCAAGTCTCTCTTGATCAATTCTGCCATACCAAGTTCACTCATATGTCCAAGACGCTTATGCCAAAGGTTAGTTTTACTAGCGTCATCATGAGAAACAGCAGCAACAGTACCAGATAACGTGCTACCTCTAAGAACATATAACTTAGCAGAATTCATATCACCAACCATAACTATGAGAGAACCTTTTGATACCTTTAGGAGTTTATTTCCTCCTTTGTACTTGTACCCGTCACAGTCAAGGGTACTGAGCGAGATCAAATTTCTTGCCATGGTTGGTATGTGTTTCACTCCCGTCAGCGTGCGTGTCATACCGTCATGTGTCTTGACCTGAACGGAACCAACGCCAACAATGTTGCATTGCTGGTCGTTCCCCACACGCACGAAATCTCCAGTCTGCACTAACTCATAAGAACTGAACCAATCTTTGTTACAGCAAATATGAAAAGAACATGCAGTATCTAGAATCCATTCATCCTGACGAGAAACACATGCAGCTAAAACAGCTAGGCATTCGCCATCAGAACTACCATCAACAACAGAAGCCTCACCGGTATCTTTACCTTCATTATTTTTCGGTTGGTAAGTACCTTTTCTTTTCTCCTTGTTCTGCAACTTCCAACAATCATCAATGACATGATTAGATTTCTTACAATACCTGCAGAACTTGTCACGGCCTTTAGACTTTGAGCGACCTCTGTCACCCTTGCTCTTGTCTCTGTTGTTGTTGTGGTAGTGGTTATCTCGCTGCTCAGGCCTCCCTCGGACCTGCAAAGCATCGCCCTTGGAGGACGACGACTCCTCTTTCTGTACCATACCTTTCATCTTTTCCCTGGCAAGCAGGGCCTCATATACTTCCGCGGTGGTTAGTTCATCACGGCTTAACAGTATGGTATCACGAAAATTTGCAAAGGAATTTGGCAGCGAGCATAGAAGTAAAAGTGCTAGATCTTCATCATCGTACTTTACCTCCATCGACACTAGGTCAGAAACGATCTCCTTAAAGATCGATAAGTGATTCATTACCGAACCACCTTCTTGCAACTTGTGCGTGAACAACTTCATCTTCACATGCATCTTGCTGGTGAGATCTTTGGACATGCAGATCGACTCCAGCTTAGCCCACAGTGCCGCTGCGGTTTTCTCCTGGAGTACTTCTTGCAGAATATCATTAGATAGATGAAGTTGAATAAGCGATAAAGCCTTACGGTCTTTCCGCTTCTCATCGGCGGTCCATGCCGCCGCATCCTTGTCGCCGAATTTCTCCAGCGCCTCGTCAAGATCATTGGACTGTGCGAGGATCGCACGCATCTTGACCTGCCACAGCGAAAATCTCGTCTTGTAGTCCAGCGCCGGTAGATCGAACTTCATCGATGCCATCCAAAACCCTAATCTGAAAACAGATCTGAAACAGGGCTCTGATACCACTTGTTGTAAACGATAGCAAAGAAACGACGAAGAGCGGAACGATCAAACCAAAGGGGACACGAGATTTAACGTGGAAAACCTCTCCAAACAAAGGAGAGGAAAAAACCACGGGCGCCAGCCAGCAATACTTCACTATATCGGGTGAGGTTACAAACGCCGTGGGTTTACAATGTGTGGCTTACCCCAAAACGGCGGCTTACAAGAGGAATATATAGCATAAAACCCTAGGTCGGCTGCAGTCCAACCCGGAATCGATCCCACCGCGGCGGTACTACCGCTGGATAGCGGTAGTACCGCTGGGGTGGGCTGGTTCGGCTCTTCCCACCTCAGCGGTACCGGCGGCGGTACCGCCAGCGGTACCAGTCGGTACCGGACAAGTGCGTCAGACGGCCATTCTGGCGGTAGTGGTGGCGGCAGCTCTCGAGCGGTAGTACCGCTTAACCCAGCGGTACTACCGCTGGAATTTGAAACACCATAAAACAACACCAGCCGGCCTCGGCTCGATGGCGTCCAACGTCCAAGCGGATCTTAATTCTTAAGGAGCACCTGGGCATTGGCTTGGAGGCATGCACGGGTAGAGACGCGCATACCGCCTCCGAAGCCTTCACGATAATACCACATGGAAGACGACAGATCAAATCGCGGCGACGTCGTGCCCGTCGGTGTCTTCCACGGCACCACGGCAGGGGAAACCCAGATGCAGCCTTCGCCTGGAGCTTCAGTCACGGCAGGCCAAGAGCCGCTGGTGCGTGCCCTGGAGAGACGGAAGTGGCCCATGGCGCTCGTCCAAGCCCTGCTGCGAATGCGCTGGACGAAGAACAGTGCGCAACTCGGCAGTCAGGGAGGCAGCAGGATGACGGGGCTGGGCTGGAGTGAGACGGGCGCTAGCCACGGAACACGGGACGTGATTCAACTGTATGTTGTGGGAGTCTATATTTGGGAAAGAGAAGAAAATTATGATTTGGCGATTGAAGAAAGGCCTCGAGAAAACTGGAAGAAACCAGAGGATTGGGTAAAGTGTGGAAGCAAATTTTAAACTCCAGAACTAGGAAGGCTAACGCTGGAGCAAATTTACTACTCCTATCTTGTTAGATCACCATGCCTGCCATTGTGTCCAGAAACCGGCAACAGTACATGCATGGTGGGTATCTTGGCATGTGAACAGCTGCATATGCATGCATACACACATGCCATTCCAGAATCCAGATGACCAGATGGACTCCTTGCACGCGAAACTAATGTGGGCATATTCGCCAAATGGTCACGTGAGGTGTGCTACCTTACATTTGTAAGCTCCATGTCTCTTTCTTTTCTTTAATTGTGTTAGTTTTTTCAAAGTAAGATCTTAAAATTGCCATATCATCTTAGTTGTGATCTATCTATGATTATAGAAACTGATTCAACGTAACTAGAGAATTGATAAATCAGTCTGTAATTTTCGTTATGAGCTCGTTGTGTTCTGGTGGCGGTGCTCACACATATTATCACCTCAATGCGGTAGGCACGACTATCACCGGTGGTGCAACCATGCCGAACAACAAGATATGTACACATATTTTTCTTTTTGCATTGCAACGCACGGGCAAATTTACTAAACCGTAGCAATGACATTTTTCCATCAATCAATGAGATATCATCTATAGTATTTAGTAAATCTAAACCCGTAGCAACGCACGGGCACTTTTGCTAGTAATAGAAATAACCGTTTCTTTAGGTCGGTGGCAATAGGTGTAATTATCATGAAACTGAAAAGGTGTGTTGAGTTGTCAAACATTGGAGCGATCTGGGTCGTTAATCAGATGTTGAACGGCACAAATTTAATGTATCCCGAACATGTTTGCTCTTTTAATAGTAGTATAGATAAGATAAGCTGAATTCCCCATTTTGTTACAATTTTATATACCAGAAATTAAAAGATAGGATCGGAGAATTAGGGCGTGCTATACTGAAACGTACCTTAACTTTGGTGTGTCGTCTGCGATTGAATGGAAAGCAGTGGCGGCCATATCGAGAGTTGATGGTTGACCGCCGCCCCCCTTGTCCTGTCCTGGAGGCTCCCCGGCCGGGGCGTCTGGCGGGTCAGTCAATTCCGGTGTTCGGATGCGATCTGGAGAGGCGTAGCAAGCAGCATCGGGCTGCCTGAATGTGTCGCCCGTCCATGCGCCGCTCGTCGCTTCGTGTGGAGAGCCGGAGAGGATCGAGAGGTTACGTCTGGGAGCCGAATCAGCGCGTGTGTACGTGATGCGATCGATCTATTCTGGCTAATTTCCCCTTGGGCTCGGGTGCGGTATGTTGGTTCTATTGGGCCTTGATGCCCAACAAGGCCACGTAACAGGCTACATGCCTCAACCTGGTGCACCATCGCTCCATTTACCTGGTGCATCGTGACTACTGTACATCTAATCCCTACTTAACAACATTTTCGACCCTAGTGCATGTGCACTAGGACGCCCTCGTGGAGAATTAGGCTCCATTTACCTGGCTCTACGTAGCTCCGCCACTGGACGCTGACGTGGGGTAGCCACGGCAAATCTCAAGGTCGAGATACCCAGGGTTTCGTATAGAGGGAGAAGTTGGCGCACTGGTAGTTCCGTCGGCTGACAAGCAATGATTTACCCAGGTTCGGCCCCTCATTGTGAGGTAAAGACCTATTCCTGCTTGTCTGATCTGTATAGATGTATGATTACATGGTGGTCGTAATGGCGATTATGGTGGTGAGATGCAATCTCGCTAGGGCTATATCTATCTGTTGTGTGGTGTGTCTTGTATGGATCTGTCTATGGGGTGCCCCTGCCTAGCTTTATAAAGGGAGCCATGTAGGGTTTACATGAGTCCTAGTAGACTACGTCTTAGAGTCCTTGTCTTGTACTTCAAGTAATTGTTGGGCCATCAGGTGGGCCTCTGTGTGCGTCTTTGGCTGGGCCGCACCAGGTATGACAATGGTAGGGGACCCGAAGGGTACATCCCCATCAGTAGCCCCCGAGTGTCTGGTCGATTCGAAGAATCGAGCAGAGACTAATAGCAGCATGTCGAGTAGGCGTAGTCGATGCGTCGGGTATGTTGATGACCATGTGATGAACATATTAGCCATGATCTGAGAGTTGACTCATTTATGAGAAATCCAGCGTAGGTGTAAGAAAACTGATAGTCATAAATCCGATGCGGGCTATAGAAAACCCGACTTTGAGAAATCCGGTGCAGGCTATAGAGAATCCGACTTTGAGAAATCCGGTGCAGGTTATAGAGAACCCGACTTTGATAAATCCGGTGCAGGTTATAGAGAACCCGACTTTGAGAAATTCGGTGCTGGTTATACAGAACCCGACTTTGAGAAATCCGGTGCGGGCTATAGAAAACCCGATTTTGATAATTATATATCACTCGAGCCGGAGGCGAGTGCGCTCCGATGGGAGTAGTCGATAAAATTTGAGCTGTCCAAGGAGGGGCTCAACTTGGGCTCAGTCTTCGCGCCATTGCTGCGTTGTCCAGTGTTTTTGACTCTGTAGTTCGTCGGGTGCGTGACAGCGCTCCCGATGGGAGTAGCCCCCGAGTGTCTGGTTGATTTGTAGAATCGGGCAGAGACTCACAGTCGAGGATTCATCAGGTGCGTTTTGCCAGAGGAGGCTGTCAGTCGAAAGTACGTCGACTCATGCCCGGTTTCTATTTGTTTGAGAGTTGTGAGCTTAGCAGGTCTAGCGCACTCGACGGATCGGGGCTGGTTAATTGACCTAGGGAAAAAACCTTGCTAGCTATAGTAGGCTGGGGAAGCTTGGCTCAGGCCGCGGAGGTCTTATAGAGCCAAACTCCAGCATTAGTAAGATAAGTACCCAACGCGTCCGTCGAGATTTTTCATCATGTCGTAGACACGGAAATGTGCAGGGTAAGCGCAGCCGGCGCGGTCCCTGGCCCTACTCGACTGATCGGTGGGTCTTATCTTCACATCGTGGATGCGGCATCCAGGTGTTACTTGCAGCGGATGCAACCCGGGCAATAGTGGAGGTAAAGTTCTCCTTTTGTATGAGTACAGTGTATGGCTGCTTTAATCAACTCGTAGGAGGATTTGTCTTGTCGACGTTGTTGAGTGCCTGTTGGCATGATTAATCTCGGTCGACTCCAGAGAGGACCTACTGAGTTATTTCGTCGGGTGCGCGGCAGCGTGTTGCCGTCGAGTATCTTGCGGGTGCTCCAGTCTTCGTGCCTGCTGACATAGATGTTTGTCGGGTGCACAACGCTCGAGCCGGCGACGAGTACACTCCCAATGGGAGTCGACGCGGCGGGGGCCGATGAAGGCGAGGAGCTAGCCCCCGAGTGTCGAGTGCGGCCAAGATAAATTGTGTAGCCTGTAAGGCGCAGCCCCCAAGTGTCGGGTGCGGCCAAGGTAAAGGCGTATGACCTGTGTGGCGCAACACCCGATAGAGTATCAGGTGCGGCCAAGACAATTTTGTTACGACCTGTGCGGCGCAACACCCGATGTAGTACCAGGTGCGGCCAAGGCGAATTTGTTAGGGCCTGCCTGGCGCAGCCCCAGAGTGACAGGAGCAGAGTCGCGCGGCGCTTAGCCGGAAGGAGTCGACGCGGCAGACCGGATTCGACGCGGTGGAGTTGATGTAGACGCTTTGTTGTTGAAGAGGAAGTCAGCGTGGGCTGCACGTCCAGCCCCTGAGTCTTTTTTGTCGAGTCGGCGAGGTGGAGTCGACGATGCGGAGTCGAATAAGGCACGAGAGTCGCCTTATCGAGTGCAGTGATGAAGTTGATGTCGTGGTTGATGCTGAAGCGCCAGCCCTCGAGGGTATGTGGTGCCCTTCTAGGGAGCGGGCTATCTGTGCCGGTGTTGTAGATGCCGGCTCTGCTGACGATTGGATTGCGGTCAGTTGCCCGATCGTCAGCTGACCGCATGCGTGTGCAAATCATGATTGTACGGCCATCCGGATAGCCTGTGCACACAAGCAGTGATAGTAGTAGAAAAAGAGTTTTGCGGGATTTGTTAATGGTTAACGTAAAGATTGGAAAGATATCACCAGCATGGTCGTGCGGCGCTGAGCCGACAATAGTTGACGCGACAGGCAAGTCGATGCAGACGGAGTCGTTGATGTGTAGTCGATGAAGACAAGGCAATAGCCCCCGAGTCTCGGGTGCGCGTGCATACGCCACCTTCTTCCCGAGTCAATGGTCTGTCGGGTTCCCGTGGTCCAGCGGCCGATGCTGATCGCGACCGTTTTGATGGATGAAGTTGAGGGAGTCGGAGTTGGCCGAGGCGGGGTCGGCGATGTGGTTCGACTACGTCACAGGCAGAGCCGGCTGCGGCGCTCGCCTTGGGCCTTGGCGGCCTGGTTGTTTGAGCAGTGTAACGGCGAATCTGCGAATACCACCGCACAAGCCGGAAATAGAATATTCTTCAAAATAATTAATCTGTACTTTTAAATAGAAAAATAGCATCTGATATTTTGTTTAAGTTCCACATCCGTAACAAAGCCGACAACTTCACATGGAGTCTTTTTGCTGTGTACGGTGCCGCCCAGGATGAGCATAAGTCTGCTTTTCTCAGAGAATTGGTTAACCTGGTGAAAGACAATACATATCCTATAATTATAGGTGGTGATTTCAATTTACTAAGGTTCCCACATGAGAAGAGTAGAGGCAGTTTTGACAACCGGTGGCCTCTCTTATTTAAGGCTGTCATTGACAGTCTTAGTTTAAGAGAGGTCTCCATGACTGGGAGGCAATACACTTGGGCTAATAGCCTCCCAGAGCCAACATACGAAAAGTTGGACCGTGTATTGATGGACTCGGATTGGGAAATTAAATACCCACTGGTCTCAGTACGGGTCCTCGAACGTATAGAGGCGTTGTCAGATCATGCACCCATACTTCTAACCACGGGAACACCTAATCTATCTAGTAAACACCAATTCAAATTCGAATTGCGTTGGCTACATAGGGAAGGTTTTTTCGAAATGGTCAAGACAGTGTGGGAGAGACCAGTGCCTGGTGTTACCCCAATTCAAAGGTGGAATAACAAAATAAGCGCATTGCGCAAACACCTGAAGGGTTGGGCCAAACATATGGTAGGTCAGTTAAAAAATGAGAAGCTTCGGTTGTCATCTATTATTGATGAACTTGAAGCTTTTGCGGAGGTTAGACCGTTGTCAACGCAAGAGATTGAATTTAAAAATCGATCTAATGCTGAGATGGTGGCCCTTCTTCGTGAAGAGGAATTTAAGTGGTACCAACGGTCGAAAGCCCAATTTATATTGGAAGGAGACTCGAACACGAGATACTTTCATAGTCTTGCTAATGGCAGACATAGAAAGAAACTCATTCATTCTCTTATCCAGGAGGAGGGCACGATCGAAGGCCATGAGCAATTAAAATCCTACGTCACGAAGTACTATAAAAATTTGTTTGGTGAGCCGGATGCAGATAATTTCGCACTCGACGAATCACAAACGAATGATATTCCACAAGTTTCTGATCAGAAAAACGCGCACTTGACAGCCCCCTACTCTGAGGAGGAGGTGAAGAAGGCGGTTTTTCAAATGGAACACAACAAAGCGCGGGTCCGGATGGTTTTCCTGCTGAGTTTTATCAAACTTTTTGGGAAGTAATCCAGTCGGACTTGCTCGAAATGTTTCATGCATTGCATGTCAGACAACTCGAGCTATTTCGCCTAAATTTCGGTGAGATAATTTTGTTGCCAAAGGTTGATGGAGCAGAAAGGATTCAACAATATAGACCTATCTGTCTTCTGAACGTTAGCTTCAAAATATTCACTAAAACCGCTACTATTAGGCTTAACTCGGTGGCTGATCACGTTGTGAGACCAACTCAGACGGCTTTCATGCAAGGGCGCAACATACTAGATGGTGTTGTGGTATTGCATGAAACGGTTCATGAGATGCATCGGAAAAAACTAAATGGAGTAATCCTAAAAATTGACTTCGAGAAGGCATACGACAAAGTCAAATGGTCTTTCCTCCAACAAACACTCAGGATGAAAGGTTTTTCAGATGAGTGGCGGGCAATGATACACAATTTCGTTTCTGGAGGAAGTGTCGCCAACAAAGTTAATAACGATGTTGGTAGATACTTCCAGACAAAGAAAGGATTGAGACAAGGCGACCCATTATCACCAATACTATTTAATATAGTGGCTGATATGCTAGCAATTATCATTGAACGTGCGAAGTTGGATGGGCAAATTGTTGGAGTGGTCCCGCACCTAGTGGATGGCAGTCTGTCCATTTTACAATACGCTGACGATACAATTCTTTTTATGGAACATGACATGGAAAAAGCTTGAAATCTGAAATTAATTTTGGCAGCGTTCGAGCAACTTTCCGGTCTAAAAATTAATTTCCATAAAAGTGAAGTGTTTTGTTTTGGCGAGGCTCAGGACGAGGCAGCCCTATATGCTGAGCTCTTTGGCTGTGGGCTTGGCCAGTTTCCAATTAGCTACCTTGGCATTCCTATTCACGTTAGGAGGCTAACGATTGCTCAATGGAAGCACGTCGAGGAAAGACTACAAAAAAGGCTAAGCAGCTGGAAAGGAAAACTGCTATCTCTTGGTGGTAGATTGGTTCTCATAAATTCAGTACTCACTAATATGGTATTGTATATGATTTCCTTCTTCCAATTACCAAAAGGAGTCTTGCATCGATTGGATTACTTTCGATCTAGATTCTTCTGGCAAGGGGATAACGAAAAAAAGAAATACCGGCTGGCTAAATGGGATGTAGTGTGCCGTCCTAAGGATCATGGAGGCCTTGGGATTCATGACCTACAGGTCAAGAATAGAGCACTCCTCGGTAAGTGGCTGTTTAAGCTGCTCACCGAAGATGGGGTGTGGCAAACTCTTCTCAGGAGAAAGTACTTAGGATCAAGTGCGTTATCACAGGTTACTTCGAAACCAGGTGATTCCCACTTTTGGTCCGGACTTATGGCGACGAAGAAATTCTTCTTTCCATATGGTTCTTTTTCCATTAAGGATGGATCGGAGATAAGGTTCTGGAAGGATAGGTGGCTAGGTGCTACCCCTCTCCGTGAACAATATCCAGCGTTGTATGATATAGTCCGTGGATGTCACAAGAGTGATACGCTCGCCAAGTTTTGGTTGATAATCACCCAATTGTGACGTTCCGACGAGATCTTGTTGGTCCAAGACTGGTAGCTTGGCACGAGTTGCTACAGCGACTAGCGGCTGTCAATTTGACACAAGGGACCGATGAGTTTCGGTGGAATTTACACAATAGTGAAAAAATTTCGGTGGACTCTATGTATACTGCACTAATCCAGCCAGAAGTGCCAGTAGATAATAATAAGAAAATCTGGAAGATGAATATCCCACTAAAAAACAAGGTTTTTGTGTGGTATCTAAATCGAGGGGTTATTCTTACTAAGGACAACCTTGCAAAATGCAATTGGCACGGGAGTAAGCAGTGTGTCTTCTGTCCTAAGGACGAGACAATCAAACACTTATTCTTTGAGTGCAAATTTGCTAGTTCTATATGGTCAATCATTCCAATAGGTTCTACTATATACCCTCCAAAAAGCGTTGCGAATATTTTTGGCAACTGGCTGAATGGGGTGGATAATAGGTTTAAACAACTTATTAGAGTGGCAGCGCTTGCCGTAATATGGTCGCTTTGGCTATGTAGAAATGACATGGTTTTTAATGATAAAAATTGCTCTCTTATGCAGGTTATCTACCGGACTACTGCTACTCTCTGTTCGTGGTCTTAGTTGCAACGTGTGGAGCATCGAGACCTGTTTATGGAGGTCTGTACTAGACAGAAGGACACGGCGAGAGACTTTTTTATCCCGACATGGATGGCAGCATAATTTGCGGATTGGCCCTCCACCACCATAGGCGTTTTTACAATTTCTCATTCTGATATGTAATGCGCCTTTTGTTTATGTTTCGAACTTCAGACTTGTTTCGGCTGTGTGCATCTTGGTTATGCAGAGGCTGGGTGTAATACTTAAACATTTTTAGTAATAAAGCTCCCTTTATCTAAAAAAAAAAAATATTTTGTTCGATGAAATTGAGGCGGCGAGTCGACGTAGGTCGCGATGGCGTTGAAGTTGTCGAACTGAGACGCCATGGCGTGCTGACTCGCCGATCGCTCGTGTTTATACGTGCTTGATGCGTACACACAAGCTAGCTATCCAGCAGCTTAATGGATCTTTGACCTGGGTATGTTGTACGCGATTTGTCTTTGGCTTGCTTTTGCTTGCCTTCCTTGAATTAATTTCCTCGATCCGTGTGCGAGTCAAAGAACATATGTATCATGTTTTGGCCTTCACGTGAACATTGTGGCAAAATCAAGTTTAACACAAAATGAACCTCGGCCGAAACTATTTCACGCGTCTGACCCTTTCGAGTAGCGTCCCACGATCCGGCGCTACACTCTACAGGATAGCCCCTTGAGATCAGGCGCGACACATCTTGTCAGCGTGGCGAGCCGGGGCCACGGCGGGCCCAGATTTGGAGGTGTAGCGCCTCATGATCAGGCGCTGTGGTGCGATCATGTAGCGCCTGATCACAGGGCGCTACACCCTGACTTAGAAAATTTCCCGGGCTTTTGGTCGACTGAGCTCTCTGGAACCGTTCGGGTCAGAAGTGTGGCGCCTTAAGATTAGGCGCTATGGTACGTACATGTAGCGCCTGATCATGAGGCGCTACACGATTAGTATATAATGCTCGCACGGGGTCGCCCTTCCCAGCTGCTTCTTCCCCAAACCGGACGGACCAGAGGTGCCGGCGGCTGGCGCTTCCCCCCGCCGAATCCTCACGAAATCTCACGATTTCGTCCGTGGATCTTGCTCCTCTTAGCTACTACAGGTAAGATCTCTCGTTCCCGTTGTTTTGACCCATTGGTTCTTGTCTTATCATGGATTTATGTCCAAATGTTGGAAACCCTAGAAATTCGAATGGTTCTTGTCTTTCCCGTTGTAATGGCTAGTGCTTGTTAGGTTAATGCCACGGATTGCTATGATTTACGTTGTTGTTGTTGTCATTATGTTAGGGATGCCTACAATTGTTCATGTTCATCATGTCGATAAAGATGACTTTTTGAAAGGCAATATGGAACCAGACCCGTATGAGCTAGCAGTGGAGTTCGAGCAAAGTCCTACCTACGCCGAGGTTTTGAAACAAGTTAGGATTGAATTGCATTTGATGAACCCAAATGAGGTTGTAGAGTTGGAGGGAAGACATAATGCGGGTCATGGAGTGCATCTCCGTTGGAAGTTTTTGCGTATCAACTCCGAACTTCATTGGGTTGCATACAAGGAAACCGTGGCCGAATCTCTAGACAAGTCTCTTGAGTTATTTGCCACGGTAAAGTTTGATGCGCATGTGAACTTGGACTTCAACGGACTTGCGCCACCATTTGATGGTACGAGCCCACCACTCATGAATCAAGATGGTCGGAGCCCCATTTCAAATGAAGAGCATGGGGATGATGAGAACGAGGACATTGAGGATGGGATTGACCTCCACGACAACAATGTTGGAGATTGGACTTATATATTGAGCAAGAGACCATGGAGCATGACATCCCTTATTCTCGATGCTATGCGTCGGACTCGGATGATGATGGGCCCGATGAACAGTTCAATTGTTATCGCCATCTGACGCTTCATATCATCATGTCCTTCCTCTTTCTCAATGGCCTCCATTCTTGTGTCCATGATGAATTTGTTCACTTCGTCTACCATATAGTTGTACTTCTTCTCAATCTTGTTCTTCTCATCTGCCACCTTCTTTAGTAGCTTTGCATTCGCAAGTGTCTCATCAATTCTAGCACCGTTGCTGTCATGATACATCCCCCACAGTTTTCGTAGGGCATTCTTCGCAGCTTCTGGCCATTCGGCATCTACCCAAGACACAAAACCACAGTTCTTTGCCTCCTACAAATGAGATACCACAAAATTAGCGATTTACAAAACCATTTTCAATAGAAACATCTATTATGACGCTCCTTCTACGTACATCTTCGACAGAACACATGTAGAAACGCCGGCCAGTGTCGAAGCTTTCGAATGCAACACACCTCCGAGGGACGAGCTTGTGGACACGGCAAAACGAAGGAGCATCCGACGCTATACTGAAGAAAGTGGGGTCCTCGCAGGTATCAGGGGCACAATCACGGTCGGGCAACTCCTAATCGATACAAGATATTAAGATTACAAGACCTAAATCGACGAATTGCATTCAAACCTAACCCTAAAAAGAGGAGTGAAATTAAATCCTACAAAAAGGCTTACCGAGAGGAGGGACTCGCCCTCGCTGTAACCAGACAAGGAATGCCAGTTAGCCATCGTTCCTCGGCCCGACGGCGGCGGTGAGCAACGCCGATGGCGGCGCCGGTGGCGGCCTTGGGACGGGTCGCGCGACGGCTTTCAAGTATCAGAAGTGTAGCGCCCTGTGATCAGGCGCTACATGATCGCACCATAGCGCCTGATCATGAGGCGCTACACCTCCAAATCTGGGCCTGCCGTGGCCCCGGCTCGCCACGCTGGCAAGATGTGTCGCGCCTGATCTCAAGGCGCTATCATGTAGAGTGTAGCGCCTGATCGTGGGGCGCTACTCGAAAGGGTCAGACGCGTGAAATAGTTTCGGCCGAGGTTCATTTTGTGTTAAACTTTCGCCCAGAGGTCAACAGTGTCGATTTTTCCGAACATTGTTGCCTGAATCGCACCAACCGATCTTCCCGTGGCTGGTATCTTCTTGGAACTTGACGTGCTGCCTTGGATCCACGTGAAGGTTCAACCCGAAATTTGGTCTCCTCTGTGCCGGCCGCCTCGATCAACGATTGAGCTGGTTGCCTCCTGCCCCAGCGCCACGCACCCACGTAGCAGGTTGTGCTTAGGTCCCGCGTGACATGGAAGGCTGATGTAGACGCGGGAGTCTGCAGGGACGTTGGAGATCGGAGCGGACGCAGGCGACCCGAAGTTGCATGATGATGGCCAAACTTGCTGATTACGCCTGCGCTTTTCAGAGACGCTGTCGCCGCGTGCGCTAGTACCTGCTCCTTGGGACTTGATTCAGCGACGGGTTCCCCGTTCGTGACGAACTCGTGCTGTTTTGTCTCGTGATTCATTGGAACGCCGCTGACGAATACCGATCTTCTCGAATACCGATCTGGTAGATGTGATCAGCAGCACCCGAAGGCAAGGGTGACGTCGAGCCCCCGGGCGTTGATCTAGTGCGGCGAGTCGCCGCCGCTGTTGTCGAAAATTGGAGCCGCCGAAACCGTGAGTCCAGCGCGCGTTCTTCCCACAGACGGCGCCAATTGACGTGGGTAGCCACGGCAAATCCCAAGGTCGAGATACCCAGGGTTTCGTATAGAGGGAGAAGTTGGCGCGCTGGTAGTTCCGTCGGCTGACAAGCAATGATTTACCCAGGTTCGGCCCTCATTGTGAGGTAAAGACCTACTCCTGCTTGTCTGATCTGTATAGATGTATGATTACATGGTGGCCGCAATGGCGATTATGGTGGTGAGATGCAATTTCGCTAGGGCTATGCCTACCTGTTGTGTGGTGTGTCTTGTATGGATCTGTCTATGGGGTGCCCCTGTCTGGCTTTATAAAGGGAGCCAGGTAGGGTTTACATGAGTCCTAGTAGACTACGTCTTGGAGTCCTTGTCTTGTACTTCAAATAATTGTTGGGCCGCCAGGTGGGCCTCTGTGTGCGCCTTTGGCTGGGCCGCACCAGGTATGACAATGGTAGGGGACCCGAAGGGTACATCCCCATCAGATGTCCTCGTGGAGATCCTGCGGCAGCTCCCGCCAAACTACCGCCGCCGATCACGCCTCGTGTGCCAACAGTGGCGTGAGACCGTCCACGAGCGCACGACGACAAACCTGCGGAGCTGCACCAAGACCCTGCTCGTCGCCAAAAACGCAGCGTACGCCTTAGACGGCAAGTGGCAAGTGAAGCGGGTAATGGCCACCCTGGACGACGGCCGTGTCATGGAAGTGGTCGGCACGTGCAATGGCGTGATCTGCTTCTGCGACGACTGTCAGCTCGGCGGCGCCATCTCCCTCGCGAACCCGGCTGACGTGGGGTGGCCACGGAAAATCCCAAGGTTGAGATACCTAGGGTTTCGTATAGAGGGAGAAATTGGCGCACTGGTAGTTCCGTCGGCTGACAAGCAAGGATTTACCCAGGTTCGGCCCCTCATTGTGAGGTAAAGACCTACTCCTGCTTGTCTGATCTGTATAGATGTATGATTGCATGGTGGCCGTAATGATGATTAGGTGGTGAGATGCAATCTCGCTAGGGCTATACCAATCAGTTGTGTGGTGTGTCTGTCTATGCGAGTTGTCCCTCCCTGGGGGTGCCCCTGCCTGGCTTTATAAAGGGAGCCAGGTAGGGTTTACATGATCCTAGTAGACTACGTCTTGGAGTCCTTGTCTTGTACTTCAATTAATTGTTGGGCCGCCAGGTGGGCCTCTGTGTGCGCTTTCAGCTGGGCCGCACCAGGTATGACAATGGTAGGGGACCCGAAGGGTACATCCCCGTCAGTAGCCCCCGGTGTCTGGTCGATTCGAAGAATCGGGCAGAGACTAATAGCAGCATGTCGAGTAGGCGTAGTCGATGCGTCGGGTATGTTGAACCATGTGATGAACATATTAGCCATGATCTGAGAGTTGACTCATTTATGAAATCCAGTGTAGGTGTAAGAAAACTGATAGTAATAAATCCGATGCGGGCCATAGAGAACCCGACTTGAGGAATCCGGTGCAGGTTATAGAGAACCTGACTTTGAGAAATCCGGTGCAGGTTACAGAACCCGACTTTGAGAAATCCGGTGAGGGCTATAGAAAAACCCGACTTTGATAATTATAGCACTCGAGCCGGAGGCGAGCACGCTCCCGATGGGAGTTGTCGATAAAATTTGAGCTATCCAAGGAGGGGCTGAAATTGGCTCAGTCGTCACGCCATTGCTGTGTTGTCCAGTGATTTGACTCGGTAGTTCATCAGTGCGTGACAGCGCTCCCGATGGGAGTAGCCCCCGAGTGTCTGGTCGATTCGTTAGAATCAGGCAGAGGCTCATAGTCGAGAATTCATCAGGTGTGTTTTGCCGAGGAGGTGTTAGTCGGAAGTAAGTCGACTCATGCCCGGTTTCTATTTGTTTGAGAGTTGTGAGCTTAGGCAGGTCCAGCGCAATCGACGGATCGGGCTGGTTAATTGCTCTTGGGCAAAAACCTTGCTAGCTATAGTAGGCTGGGGAAGCTTGGCTCAGGCCGCGGAGGTCTTATAGAGCCAAACTCCAGCATTAGTAAGATAAGTACCCAACGCGTCCGTCGGATTTTCATCATGTCGTAGACACGGAAATGTGCAGGGTAAGCGCAGCCGGTTCGGTCCCTGGCCCTACTCGACTGATCGGTGGGTCTTATCTTCAGATCGTGGATGCGGCATCCAGGTGTTACTTGCAGCGGATGCAACCGGACAATAGTGGAGGTAAAGGTCTCCTTTTGTATGAGTACTGTGTATGACTGCTTTAATCAACTCATAGGGGATTTGTCTTGTCGACATTGTTGAGTGCCTGTTGGCAAGATTAATCTCGGTCGATCTCCGGAGAGGACCTACTGAGTTATTTCATCGGGTGCGCGACTGCGTGTTGCTGTCGAGTATCTTGTGGTGCTCCAGTCTTTGTGCCTGCTGGCATAGACGTTTGTCAGGTGCACAACACTCGAGCCGGCGGCGAGCGCGCTCCCGATGAGAGTCGACGCGCGACGGAGAGTCGGACCGACGGATGGAGTCGATGAAGGCAAGACGCTGATACCCACAAGTATAGGTGATCGTTGAAATCTTCAATGTGTAAGTATTAGTATCGATCCACGAGGAGTAGAAGGTATAAGTATTTATCTCTCAAATAAGAGTGTCACTTCTCTTATTATCTATGCACTAGACAAACTAAAATGATTAAATGATGCAAGTGTTTTAGGTTTTTGGTGTAGAGTTTGCAATAAAGTAAAAAGCTGAAAATAAAATATGATGAGTGAAAGCTCTCAAAGAGAGAAAGCCCAATCCTCTATGCAGCAAGAGGACAAGCTTAAGTGTGTGTTTCTTATGCGTGGAAAACGTTCCCAAGGGCTACATGGATTTCATGGCATAGATATTTCTAGAACAACAAGGTAAACATTTTGTCAAGTTTTAATCTTCTTTGGACGAGCATAATTAGGTGTAGCTAAATAAATAAACTAAACCCTTATGATGGTTCTTATGGCCAAGTAAATGACTGCACAAGAGTTATTAAGACATAGAGTCCCACCATAGCCTTAAACTCTAAGGTCCCCGATATAAATCCCCTCCTAATGGTACTTCATGTATTAGACCACAGGTTTACGTGTCCTCCAGGTCCTACCCATTCCATCATTAGTGTGATCACCTTCATGCATTACTCAACATATGTGTGCACCCATACGTTGTACAATAAGATAACCATAAAAGATAAAAACTTGACCAAATACTCAATACATGTTAAGTGGAAATCATTGCCAATCCATCCTATGCCCCCAGGAACATGAGAACTACTCACAACGCGAAGACATGATATGATTCAATGGTATAAGTGATACAACACAATATGAAAATATAATCTCCCCACAAAACAATGACAAGTAGCAATTCACAAACATGTAGAATAGTACTTAGACAATAGCTAGGGTTCGAACAATCTCAAACTATGAGGGGGGTGAAGTGGATCACGAAGATGGTGATGGAGATGGTGCTGGTCTTGACGGTGGTGTTGATGGATACTCCGGAGGGGGGATGGAGGAGCCTTCCGGGGTGATCCGGCGCGTTTCCCCCCTCCAATCTTCTCCGGCGCAAGCCTTCTGTCTCCTGTTTCGTGGTTTTGTGTTTTCTGCCGCCTCCTCGCGAAACTCCTCGGGGACTATTTTTATAGTCGTTTTAGGTCAAGACTAGCCACGGGATGAAAACGGACGGCATCGGAGCCACGAGGCCCAGATGGGGGTCCCACGCGGCCAAGGAATCTGGCCGCGTGGGCCCACCTCTTTTGGCCCTCGGGTCTCCGTTTGTTCGCTTCCTTCGCTCCACGCTTGTTCCTTCCAAAAAATGATCCCCGCAAAATATTAGGTCATTTGGACGTCGTTTGGGTCCCTGAAAGGTAAAACATTGAAAAATAGGGTTTTGACAGTGCAGGGTTAATTCCAGAGAAAATGGGGAAATTGTGAAATATTCCCAAAATCAATATAAACAATGATATAACCCTTAATTGATGCATTATGATTGAAATATAAGTAATATAATGCAAAGTTCATGTATGCATTTTACATGCATCAACATCCCCAAGCTTAACCTATACTCGTCCCTCGAGTATGAAGGTGATAAAACTAACATGGACTTTGCATTTTAATACTATCAATGGATATCAAAGATGATTACTATTGCTAATAGTCAAATGATTCATTCTTCAAAGGAGTAGCAATATACAAGATGATTATAAAGTGATATCAAATATTCAATGAAAGGATGTTCAATGATAATTCACAAAGTGTAACATAGAAGAAAGTACTATGGACCAAATGTATGCATAATGAAAAGTAAAAACATCCTATAATGGTCATAGAGTATTCTATGAAATCTAAATATAAAAGGTGGACACTTTGGAAAGATAGATATAAATGAGTAGAGGTAAAACATGAATAAGTTTCATCTAACTTTCAAATGCTTCTACTTAAGTTAATGTTTGCAATGTGGTATTCATTGGTGTCAAGCTCTCATTACCCCTATCATAGCATCTTGAATGGTTAAAGTTTAAAGTGAAAGCAAATATGTAGTATGCTTGACAAAGTATGGGTTGAATGTCTCATGCCCCGTGAATACGAGTACCTACACCACGGTGTTACTCAACTTGGGACACAAGCAAGTTCAAGTTAAGGTCATGTAAGTAATATAATAGCGTCATCAAGAGCGTCAACTGGGGTACCTCTTGTCCCAGGACATGAAACAAGCCCATGTCAAAATGACAAGACAAACAAACAAAATGAACAATCTCAACACTTTTTATTTACTATTGGTATAGCTTTTATTGTGGGGTGCATCACTGAAGGTTCACCATAGCATGTAAGTAAATTTCCACCATGAATGATGCATGGCTTAGATTAGCGGCCCAGTCGTCTCTCTAGCCATTTATACAAACTTACTAAGTTTCCACATTTATTTGGCACCATGATAAGCATCCATAAACAAAAGTACATGATATCAACAAAATTAAATGCACGTTGAAAGCTTGCCATGTGACAGCACATATGAGCTAACTCCCAATCAAGACTCTTGTCAAGCTCACAACTTCATAATTTTAATCACAATGGGTCATGTTTATTAAATGCAATAAAAGTAAGGTGTGCATCAAGTTCGTGAGAGCTCTTTAACCAACTTTCCCATAACAATCAATAACATAAGAATTTTAATTCAGAAGTATAGATAATACAAAATAACATGATAAACATACTCGGAATAGCATAAAGCTAATAGGTAGATATGGTGACTCACTGGAAAAACTTGGTTGAAGGTGTTGGAAAACAAGTTTTTACTTGTTGGAATTTTGGGCTAGCAAGAGGGAGAAAGTTGACGTCTAAATGCATGCATAAGTGTCCATAGAACTAACCAATCCATGTTAAACAAAGTAAAGTGACATTCAACATCAAAACATGAAAAAAGATAGCTCTTAATAAACACTTGCAAATTAATACTCATTAAAAAACACATGAATCATGCAACTATATGTATCTTTTTGAATCAACTCAAACATCCCTTTCCCAATCTTTTTTAATAGCATCCAACTTAATTCAACCCAAAATTCAGTACCTCTCCCATAAAATAAATGATAGTGATGGTCTTACGAAAAGCAAAACAAAAATAAAAAGAACAATAAAAGGACGCTCCAAGTTTATGCGATAGTAATGCGTTGATAGAAAAACAAAATAGACGTGTGCAAACCGAGAGTGTTTGGTCCAGTGGGGTGCCTTGACATCCCCAAGCTTATGGTCTTCACCATCCTTAGATAGCTCTTGGTGCATCTCCTCTAATCCCTGTGAAAAAACTTCAACACAAAATTTTCTCCCATCTCTTTTCTGTGGGGTGACATTAGTAGGTACAAAAGATAGAATGCTTGCTGCAAGAAATTCATGAACATAAATTCATATTAAGTGTCCAGCAAGTGTATATATTGTATGCTTCCTCATAAACTCAAGTCAATCAAGAAGATTAAACTTAAAAGTTCAAAGAATACATCAAACAAATAGGACATAATCTGTCCAGAAAAACAGCAGCAGCAAAACGTATTTATTTACCCTACTTAGACATGTCCAAAAAATCAGCAAAAATCATGCATACATAGAGGATGAAAAGTTGCAACTACACTTGAAATTTGAGCTTAATTGGAGTTATATAGGAATGAAAAATCATACCGTGCACAGATTCGTGCTAGAATAAAATCTCCGAATACAAATAGCAACTTTTTCAAGCCAAAATAGGTAAAACTTGGCACTTTATTAAGAATTCCAGAAAACAAAACAAAACTAAGTCTCTTGTTACAGCAAGAGGACACAAAGAAAATCAAAAGTAAAAGCAACCGGGTTGCCTCCCGTAAAGCGCTTTCTTTATAGCCATATAGCTAGGCTTACTTACTTGGTATCAAGATGGTTGGAGTGAGGTGGCTTGGCATCCCCAAGCTTGAATTCTTGTACTTACATGATATATGTAGAGTGAGCCTAGGGGTAACATCCCCAAGCTTGAGTGTTTTGTCCCTCTTGATCATTGTTCATCACCCTCAACTCTTCCACTTGAAAATTCTCTTTACACAAAACTCATCATAAAACTTGATTAGAGGGGTTAGTGTCTCCATAAATTAAATCCACATAGGTACAGCAAAGACATATCATGAGTTGATTCTAAACATTAGCTACTGTTACTATGGTTGTGTATTGCTCTTTGATCATAGAACCACACAAAACACAAGTAATGAGAGTAATGCAAAATAAAGACAGAATCTGTCAAAAACTGGACAGCCGTAAAGAGTGAATTTTCAGAGGCACTTACGTTGCTCAAATCAGAAAACTTTGAACTAATGAAATGTGTAATAATAACTGAATATTGCTGTCGTAAATATCAGGTCAAAATTCCTCTTTTGTGATTTCTAACATTTTTCGCAGTGAAGCTTAGGAATCTGTTTTCTGGACAACAAATCACTATTGTTTGATCCTACCTCTCAAAAGAGGTTATTCTTGCCATAAAGATGAAAAATAAGATACAAAGGTGTTGTTGCAGTAGTAAACAAGCACCTTGACTAAAAACCAAAACTTAAACTGAAGATAAAAGAAATAAAAAAGAAACAAAAAGAACTAAGAAAGAATCAAAAAACAAATAAAGAAGAAAGAAAATATTTTTGTTGTTTTTGATTTAGCAAAAGGGCAAAAGAAGAAGCAAATATATACAACATAAACACTCTTTTTATTTGGTTTTAGCTTTGGGAAAAGTTTTAATGATAGAGACTTTGCAATGGTTCCATTGGCATGAACAACACATGTTCAAGGTCGACCCCAACTTCTCCATTACTCATCCTTCTCATTTACTTTCCCAAATTTTATATAAAGTGAAAATCTTAAACTAGCAATTCAAAACAGTAGGTAAAGTTATTTTGCATGTTCTCAAGATATAAAGGTGTGCTCAAACCGAATAGGAAATAAAAGCATAAAGAGCACAACACAAAACATTAAACCATTAACTTTTAAGTCTAACTCCTTTTCTATGCATTGACATTTTATATATGATAAATAGCAGCAATTTTGTGGTAACCAATGCATGTAATGATCAGTAGGTTGCATTTTAAATAACATAGAAACATAAATTAAGTCTTTCTTCCTCTCTCATAATAATTACAAGTAGTGGAACCAAATTTGATAAAACAACTATTAGATTGGTGCAACTTTGCAAACTTAGGAACATATAAAGGATTATTAAAACTATCATGTAAGATATTAGCATGTTTTCCTCTCTCAAAATAATTGCAAGAAACATCATAAACATGATGGTTGTGGGTGGAATGGTTATTAGTGCAAGATAATTTCAGCCCACATAAGTACTTTTCAACATATAAAAGCTTCTCCTCCATGGTGTGAATAGGAGAATTCAAAAATAAAGTAGGACTCTCATAAGTGAGAGTGCTGTCACAAGCAGCAAGTATATCATTTTTATCCTCACATAAAGTAATAACAGCTAAACATGGAGGATTATCAATAAGCATAGGTCCATCATCTAGAGTACTATCATAAAACATGTCTAAACCATACTCCTCATCATCATCAAAATTTTATCAATAATGTTATCATTAGGCATAGGTTGATATTCCTCCTCATTATCAGAATCATAAGAACAAAGTTTATCATAACAAAAAAAATTAGTGTTACCCTCATCCATAGGTGGTGAGGTGGAAGTTCCCACTCTTCATTCTCTACTTGTTCATCATTTTCATCATCTTCTTGGGGTTGCACGGGCATCCCCAAGCTTAGGTTTTTATCCTCCTCTTCACATACTTCCTCTTCCAAGCTTATGTTTTCATCATCTTCTTCCGCAAAACATTAGAGCTCTTGGGCAGCTCTCTTCCTTGTGTCAACAACATGGATATTTTCATTAAATTCAACTATGCAGAGATCAAGGATAGTGGCAATCAAAACTTTAAATTGAGAAGCTATAGGACAGGTTTCATGTTCATCAATGAAGGTGTATAATTCATAGGCTGCCATAAAAATAACAAATTGCTCTACTTCTTCCATCCCTAAGTGAGCATAATTCCATGCATGATAATTGCAATAACATGTTCTTTATTGGAAGGGCATTGGAATTCAAAGTGTCTAAAGTATTAGAGCAACAAATTTCTTCCTCATGATAATTAAGCAGCCCACTAGCAATTTATTTAGAAGCTCTATGTAGCCTCCTAATCTTTTCCCTTCATTTGATTTTCTAAATTCAGCAGCTATCATGGCGTTTTCATAATAGTTTTCCATTTTCTAATTTTTTGGTTTTGATATATATAACTGAAAGTAAAACTAAACTAAATGCAAAACTGAAGGTAAAAGGTATATGCAAAACTGAAAATAAATATCTAGTGCAAACAAGAATAAAAACTTAAGCGCTAGACTCCCGGCAACGGCGCCAGAAAATGTCTTGATACCCACAAGTATAGGGGATCGTTGAAATCTTCAATGTGTAAGTATTAGTATCGATCCCACGAGGAGTAGAAGGTATAAGTATTTATCCTCTCAAATAAGAGTGTCACTTCTCTTATTATCTATGCACTAGACAAACTAAAATGATTAAATGATGCAAGTGTTTTGGGTTTTTGGTGTAGAGTTTGCAATAAAGTAAAAGCTGAAAATAAAATATGATGAGTGGAAGCTCTCAAAGAGAGAAAGCCCAATCCTCTATGCAGCAAGAGGACAAAGCTTAAGTGTGTGTTTCTTATGCGTGGAAAACGTTCCCAAGGGCTACATGGATTTCATGGCATAGATATTTCTAGAACAACAAGGTAAAACATTTTGTCAAGTTTTAATCTTCTTTGGACGGAGCCATAATAGGTGTAGCAAATAAATAAACTAAACCCCTTATGATGGTTCTTATGGCCAAGTAAATGACTGCACAAGAATTATTAAGACATAGAGTCCCACCATAGCCTTAAACTCTAAGGTCCCCGATAAATCCCCTCCTAATGGTACTTCATGTATTAGACCACAGGTTTACGTGTCCTCCCAAGGTCCTACCCATTCCATCATTAGTGTGATCACCTTCATGCATTACTCAACATATGTGTGCACCCATACGTTGTACAATAAGATAACCATAAAAGATAAAACTTGACCAAATACTCAATACATGTTAAGTGGAAATCATTGCCAATCCATCCTATGCCCCCAGGAACATGAGAGAACTACTCACAACGCGAAGACATGATATGATTCAATGGTATAAGTGATACACCACAATCTGAAAATATAATCTCCTCACAAAACAATGACAAGTAGCAATTCAGAAACATGTAGAATAGTACTTAGACAATAGCTAGGGTTCGAACAATCTCAAACTATGAGGGGGGTGAAGTGGATCACGAAGATGGTGATGGAGATGTGCTGGTCTTGACGGTGGTGTTGATGGAGACTCCGGAGGGGGGATGGAGGAGCCTTCCGGAGGTGATTCTGGCGGCGTTTCCCCCTCCGATCTTCTCCGGCGGACAGCCTTCTGTCTCTGTTTCTTGGTTTTGTGTTTCTCTGCCGCCTCGCGAAACTCCTCGGGGGACTATTTTATAGTCGGTTTTAGGTCAAGACGAAACCACGGAGACGAAAACAGACGGCATCGGAGCCACGAGGCCCAGATGGGGGGTCCCACGCGGCCAAGGAATCTGGCCGCGTGGGCTCACCTCTTTTCGCCCTCGGGTCTCCGTTTGTTCGCTTCCTTCGCTGCTACGCTTCGTTCCTTCCAAAAAATGATCCCGCAAAATATTAGGTCATTTGGACGTCGTTTGGGTCCCTGAAAGGTAAAAACATTGAAAAATAGAGTTTCTGACAGTGCAGGGTTAATTCCAGAAAAATGGGGAAATTGTAAAATATTCCCAAAATCAATAAAAATGATATAACCCTTATATGATGCAAATATGATTGAAATATAAGTAATATAATGCAAAGTTCATGTATGCATTTTACATGCATCAGACGCCAGCCCCGAGTGTTGGGTGCGGTCAAGGCGAATTTGTTATGGCCTGTGTGGCGCAGCCCCCGAGCATCGGGTGCGGCCAAGGCGAATTTGTTGCAGCCTATGCGGGTAGCAACCGATAGAGTATCAGGTGCGGCACCCGATAAAGTATCATGTGCGGCCAAGACAAATTTGTTGCGGCCTGTGCGGCCTGGCACCCGATAGAGTATCAAGTGCGGCCAAGGCGCTTTGTTGCGGCCTGTGCGGGCGCGACACCCGATAGAGTATCAGGTGCGGCCAAGCCGAATTTGTTGCAGCCTGTGCGGCGTAGCACCCGATAGAGTATCAGGTGCGGCCAAGGCAAATTGTTGCGGCCTATGCGGCGCAACATCGATAGAGTATCAGGTGCGGCCAAGAAATATTTGTTGCGGCCTGTGCGGCGCATCACCGATAGAGTATCAGGTGCGGCCAAGGCAAATTTGTTGCAGTCTGTGCGGCGTAGCACCCGATAGAGTATCAGGTGTGGCTAAGGCAATTTTGTGTAGCCAGTATGGCGCAGCCCCCGAGTGTCAGGAGCGGAGTCGACGCGGCGGACCGGAGTTGCCGCGGCGCAGGATGTCGATGCGGCGGACCGGAATCGACGCGGCGGAGTTGTGCGGCGAGGTAGATTGTGTAGCCAGTATGGCACAACCCCGATTGTCGGAGGCGAAAGTCGCGTGGCGTTTTGCCGGAAGGAGTCGACGCGGCGGACCGGAGTCGACGCGGCGGAGTTGTGCAGCGAAGGGGTCGACGCGGCGGACCGGAGTCGTCTGACCGTATGCGTTGATGATGCTTTGTTTGTTGAAGACGAAACACCAGCCCCGAGCCTCGGGTGCGCGAGCATACGCTGCCATCTTCCGAGTGGACATCGCTGCCGTAATAGTCGTGGAAGATGTCCGCAGTGGGTCGATGACCAATCAGAGTCGCTGTACGGAGAACTGGTGTAGCAAACCAGCATCCTGGGATCTCCTCGTACATGCGCATATGCATATAGAAAACAAAGTGTTATTAATAGACAATAATGAATATGATAATTGGATGAGTAAGACAAGGATCGATCTGTGATGGAGATCGGATCCATGCGTGCATGTCCTGCGGATGATCTTGCTGCTCTTGCTGCTTGCCATGGTCGTTGTGTGTCGGGTCGCCGCGTGGTCGTCTGAAGCCGGTGCCGACGGTGGGCAGGTTGAAGTCGTCCGTGGTGGCGTCACTGACGGCGCGTCCGCTGGCCGCTTCCTCGGCAGCGTTCGTGTGCAGATCGATCTCCACGTGACGTATAGGAGTACTGCTTCTTCTTGTCTTTTTTTTCTTTCACCAGAACTTGTGGCTGCTAATTAAATCAACTTTATCCTCGGACTTGATCCATGCGGGCTGAGATTTTGCTGCACTGTGCGCAATATCAACGAAATTTTGACAAAACAGACCACATCGACAAATGAAATGTCAAAAAAGACCACCTGCCAAAATATTTGTCAAAAAGGACCACCTCTTCCGTGGCGGCACGCGCGCCAGGCGACACGTGGAACCTGCCGCCACGGACAGGGGCGACAGGGGAAGGCCGCCTGGCAGGGTGGCGACAGGTTTCTTCGCAACGAAAAAACGACGCTCTGGAACGGAAAATTTGACCATGTGGGTCCCAGCCGCCTGGCATGGTGGCGGCAGGATGAGGTGGCGGTGGCCGCCTTGCCTCCTGGCGGCCTTCGGGCAGGCTGCCGACAACCCCATGCAGAGAGGCACGCCACACTGATTAAAATACTTCTTATCTACTACACTGAAATAATAATGTAATCCAACAGTGTAAAGCTTTGTACTCGTAGGCTGCAGGCAGCCCTTAATTAATCATGCGTCCTGCTGCTGATTATGCGTGGCTGAGGTACTCGAGTAGCCATGCATGATGTAGTTAATCAGGGCACGCATATGCAAAGCGGCAGCCTTGCAACACGCCACCATGCCAGGCGGCTGGGACCCACACGGTCAAATTTTCCGTTCCAGAGCGTCGTTTCCGTTGCGAAGAAACCTGCCGCCACCCTGTCAGACGGCCTTCCCTGTCTCCTCCGTCCGTGGCGGCAGGTTCCACGTGTCGCCTGGCGCGCGTGCCGCCACGGAAGAGGTGGTCTTTTTTGACAAATATTTTGGCAGGTGGTTTTTTGACATTTCGTTTGTCGATGTGGTCTGTTTTGTCAAAATTTCCAATATCAACACGATCCGAGTTGGAACCTAACTCGAACTCGTGCCGTCCGCACGGAAGCGAACCCTGTAAACAATCGACTCGCCTGGCGGCGGAATTTCTGTCGAGCTTGCCTCGGTTTAGCTTCCGCGATCCAGCAGATACGACCAACTCTTGCACGAGGGTGATAGTGAGCCGCCGCCATGCATGTTGCTCCAAGCGATCTGTCACGGCGATTTTTCTTTTCTTTTCTCGGGACTTGCTCCAGCGATGGATTATTGTTGTTCTTTGTATCGTGCTACTGCTTTTCTCGGCGTCCACGCGGAAGGTGAGCCTCGTGAGCCGGAAGCTGGCTTCGTCGATGGCATCCAGCGTCTTGTACGCCGCCTCCAGATTGGATCGGCTAGCAGCTACACGGAACGCCGCCGCCAAAATTTTCGATATTGTAGATCTGACCGGCTGCGCGTGTAGGCGGTGGTGATGTCGAGCCCTTGAGTGCTGATCCGTGTGGCGAGTCGCCGCTGTTGTCGGTGAAAATTGGAGCCGCCGAAACCGTGATCCAGCGCGCGTTCTTCACACAGACGCGCCAATTGACGTGGGGTGGCCACGGCAAATCACAAGGTCGAGATACCCAGTGTTTCGTATAGAGGGAGAAGTTGGCGCACTAGTAGTTCCGACGGCTGACAAGTAAGGATTACCCAGATTCGGCCCCTCATTGTGAGGTAAAGACCTACTCCTGCTTGTCTGATCTGTATAGATGTATGATTACATGGTGGCTGTAATGGCGATTATGGTGGTGAGTGATACGTCCATTTTGCATCACTATTTTATATCATAATTTACTGCTATTCATCGATATATTTCATATTTAGAAGTGTTACTTATGTTATTTTACCTATTTTGCATGTTTGATGAATAATGGAGAATTGGACACCGGAGTCAGGATTCTGCTGGAAAAAGCACCGTCGAGATGCACTATTTCTGAAGATCAATAAATCGAAGGAGACATATGGAAGTTCCTATTTTACCAGAAGATGGAGGAGGCCAAAAGGGGAGCTGAGATGGGCCATGGTGGGCCCTCCTCACCCCTTGGCGCGGTGGGGCCCCCTGCCGCGCCGAGAGGTGGTTTGGGGGCCCTGGCCCACCTCAGCCGTTCCCCCTTCGCGTACTTGACCCCCTCGGAACCCTAACACAGGAGGAGGCCATCGAAATATTCCGCCGCCTCCACGAGGCGGAAAACACCAGAGAGCGAAAAGCTCCCCTGCAGGAAGAAATCTGCCGGGGGAAATTCCCTCCCGGAGGGGGAAATCGTCGCCATCATCACCGTCATCGAGCTGGACTTCATCGGGATCATCATCATCATCATCTCCACCGCCAACACCATCATCACCGCCGCTGCACCCGTCTCCGCTATAACATCTAGGGCTGAATCTTGTCTATTTCATAGGGGAAACTCTCCCGGTGTTGATTACTCTTGTTATTGATGCTATTGGGTGAAACCATTGGACTAAGGTTTATGTTCAGATTGTTATTCATCATCATATCACCTCTGATCATGTTCCGTATGATGTCTTGTGAGTAGTTCGTTTAGTTCTTGAGGACATGGGAGAAGTCTTGATGTTAGTAGTGAACTATGTTGAGTAATATTTAATGGTTTGATGCTTAAGTTGTGGTGTTATTCTTCTAGTGGTGTCATGTGAACGTCGACTACATGATACTTCACCTTTATGGGCCTAGGGGAATGCATTGTGTATTCGTTTGCCAATTGTGGGGTTGCCGGAGTGACAGAAACCTGAACACCCGTTGGTATATCGATGCATGAGGGATAGCAGGATCTCAAAGTTTAAGGCTGTGGTTAGTTTAACTTAATTACTTTCTTGTATTTGCGGATGCTTGCAAGGGGTATAATCACAAGTATGTATTAGTCCTAGGAAGGGCGGTGCATTAGCATAGGTTCACCCACACAACACTTATCAAAACAATGAAGATTAATCAACTATATGAAGCGAAAGCACTTGACAATATTCCCGTGTGTCCTCAAGAACGTTTGGTCATTATAAGTACAACAACCGGCTTGTCCTTTGCTGTAGAAAGGATTGGGCCACTCGCTGCAACTATTACTACTGCATTTTATTTACTTGTACTTTATTTATCTGTCATATCAAAAACTCCTAAAAACTTGTCTGTGAGCATTTACAGTGAATCCTTCATCAAAACCGCTTGTCAACACCTTCTGCTCCTCGTTGGGTTCGACACTCTTATTTATCGAAAGTACTACGATACACCCCCTATACTTGTGGGTTATCAAGACTATTTTCTGGCGCCGTTGCCGGGGAGTGTAGCGCTATTGGTAAGTGGAATTGGTAAGGGAAACATTTATTGTACGTGCTGTTTTTATTTTTGCCTGCTGCTATATCTCATTATGGAGGGGTCTTCTCTTGAATTCCTATTTGGGAAAACAACTACCACTGCTAAGGTAGTAGAGGAGGCGTCAGATGAGCAGGTAATACCGTTCAAAATTCCTATGAAAATTGTTGAACGTGTCACAAATAACCGCTATGCAGGAGATGGAACTGTCCATCCTGGAGATCATTTGTTATTTCTGCATGAATTGTGCGAGTTATTTAAGTGTGCAGGTATCTCGATGGGAGAAGTTAAGAAGAAATTATTCTCTCTATCACTGTCTGGTAAAGCTGCACATTGGTATAAACTGCTGAAGAATGGGTATTCTCTTGGATGGGAGGAAATTGTACCTCTCTTTTACTCCAAATTCTATCCTCCAAGTGAGATTCATAAGGATCGGAACCTCATATATAACTTCTGGCCCTATGATGGAGAGAGTATCGCTCAAGCGTGGGGGAGATTGAAGGCATTAATGCTCAAATGTCCCATTCATGAGCTTCCTGGTAATATTGTTATTGATAACTTTTATGCAAGACTCTCCTTTCAAGATAAAACTCTATTGGATACCACTTGTGCTGGATCGTTCACTCGTAATAAAGAAGAGTTTAAGTGGGACCTTCTTGATCGGATTCAGGAGAACACTGAAGGATGGGAGAATGACAAAGGTAGGGAGTCAGGTATAACTATGACTTTGAGTGTGTTAAAAATTTATGGATACTGATGATTATCGCAAAATTAGCACTACTTATGGTCTTGACTCTCAAATTGTTGCAAACTTTTATAAAGCCTTTGCTTCCTATTTCGGTTTGCCGAAGGAGGGTTTTAAAAATTATCATGAACCATATAAAGATGAATCTGTTTCTCATATATCTAAAGGTGTTGAGGTTAATGTTGCTGATCGCATTATTCCAGAACCTTATATTGAAAAAGTTCCTTTTCCTAATAAGATTAAGGAACATACTATCATAACTGGTGTTGTTAGTAAAAGTAATAAGAAAACTACCAAACCTGATGAGCAAATAACTGTTGAACCTGTTGTAGCATTGGTTAAAGATCTTGTCACTGAAAATTTAGAAGATAGACACATTATCTTTTGTGAGGATGCTTCTAATATTGTCTCACATCCTAAAAGTTCTAGGAAGTCTAGTGTTCCTGTGCTTTCTGTTGGGATAGGTGATCATTGCTATTATGGTTTATGTGATATTGGTGCAAGTTCTAGTGCTATTCCTTATGAGCTTTACAGGGAAATTATGCACGAAATTGCTCCTTGTAAACTTGAAGAGATTGATGTGGTTATTCAGCTTGCTAATAGGGAAACTATCTCTCCAATTGGTATCATTAGAGATGTCGAAGTCCTTTGTGGTAAGACTAAATACCCTGCTGATTTTCTTGTACTTGGGTCGGCTGCCAATGATAGTTGTCCTATTATTTTTGGTAGACCTTTTCTGAATACTTGTGGTGCTGTTATAGATTGTAAGAAAGAGAAAATCTTTACTAAATTTGCTGGTGAATCTTATGAATTCAATTTCTCTAAATTTGCTAAAGCACCTTATGAAACTGAATTGCCTAGTGAGGATTTTGAAATTGCTCAACTTGCATCTATTGTTCTTGCTCCTAACAATGCTTTGCAGCAACATATGGAGAATCATGAAAGTGAGAACTTCAGGGAAGAAAGGAATGAGCTTGATGAAGTATTCCTTCGTCAACCTATGCTCAAACACAATTTACCTGTGGAAGATTTGGGTACCACAATGCCACCCAAGGAGGATCCTGTTTTTGATTTGAAACCTCTGCCTGATAATCTTAAATATGCTTATATTGATGATAAGAAAATATATCCTGTTATTATCAGCTCTAAACTTTCAGGTACAGAGGAGGAAAGGTTATTGGGAGTGTTGAGGAAACACCGCGGAGCTATGGGATATACTCTTGATGACCTGAAGGGAATTTCTCCTACTATATGTCAGCACGCCATCAACATGGAACCTGATGCAAAGCCTGTTGTTGAGCATCAGCGTCGTTTAATACCCAAGATGAAAGAAGTGGTAAGAAATGAGGTATTAAAACTTCTTGAAGCTGGTATTATTTATCCTATTGCTGATAGTAGATGGGTAAGTCCTGTGCATGTGTTCCTAAGAAAGGAGGAATTACCGTTGTTCCTAATGAAAATGATGAACTAATTCCTCAAAGAGTAGTAGTTGGTTATAGATGTGCATTGATTTTAGAAAGGTTAACAAAGTAACTAAGAAAGATCATTATCCTTTGCCTTTTATTGATCAAATGCTTGAGAGGTTGTCCAAGAAAACTCACTTTTGTTTCCTTGATGGGTATTCTGGGTTTTCTCAAATTGCTGTGAGAGCGCAAGATCAAGAGAAAACTACTTTTACTTGTCCTTATGGAACTTATGCTTATAGACGTATGCCTTTTGGTTTATGTAATGCTCCTGCTACTTTTCAAAGATGCATGTCTGCTATTTTTCATGGCTTTTGTGAGGAAATTGTGGAAGTCTTCATGGACGATTTCTCCGTCTATGGAACTTCCTTTGATAATTGTTTGCACAACCTTGACAAAGTTTTGCAGAGATGTGAAGAAACTAGCCTTGTTCTTAATTGGGAGAAATGCCACTTTATGGTTAATGAAGGAATTGTTCTTGGACACAAAATTTCTGAAAGAGGTATTGAAGTTGATCGAGCTAAAGTGGAGGCAATTGAAAAGATGCCTTGTCCCAAAGATGTTAAAGGTATTCGTAGTATTCTTGGTCATGCTGGTTTTTATAGGAGGTTTATTAAAGATTTCTCTAAAATTTCCAAGCCTCTTACTAATCTTCTTCAAAAAGATGTACCCTTTGTTTTTGATGATGATTGTAAGGAAGCTTTTGAAACTTTGAAAAAGGCTTTAATCACCGCTCCTGTAGTTGAACCACCTGATTGGAATTTACCTTTTGAAATTATGTGTGATGCTAGTGATTATGCTGTAGGCGCTGTTCTTGGGCAGCGAGTAGATAAAAAGTTAAATGTTATTCATTATGCTAGTAAAACTCTTGATTCTGCTCAAAAGAATTATGCCACTACTGAAAAAGAATTTCTAGCTGTAGTTTTTGCTTGTGACAAATTTCGACCCTACATAGTTGATTCGAAAGTCACTATTCATACTGATCATGCTGCAATTAGATACCTTATGGAAAAGAAAGATGCTAAGCCAAGGCTTATTAGATGGGTACTTCTTTTGCAAGAATTTGATTTGCATATCATAGATAGAAAAGGTGCTGAAAATCCTGTTGCTGATAATTTGTCTAGATTGGAAAGCATTCCTTATGATCCTATTCCTGTTAATGATAGCTTTCCAAATGAACAATTGGCTGCAATAAGTGTAAGTTCGCGAGATAGTCCTTGGTATGCTGATTATGCTAACTTTATTGTTTCCAAGTACTTGCCTCCAACCTTTTCAGCTCAGCAAAGAAGGAAATTCTTTTATGACTTGCGGCATTACTTTTGGGATGACCCACACTTATATAAAGAAGGAGTCGATGGTATTATGCGAAGATGTGTTCCTGAATATGAACAACAGGAAATACTGAGGAAATGCCATGGAAGTGCTTATGGAGGGCATCACGCTGGAGATAGAACTGCGCAGAAAGTTCTACAATCAGGTTTTTATTGGCCTACCCTCTTTAAGGATGCAAGAAAGTTTATTTTATCTTGTGATGAATGTCAAAGGGTTGGTAATATCTCTAGACGCAATGAAATGCCTATGAGTTATTCTCTTGTTATTGAACCATTTGATTGTTGGGGATTCGACTTCATGGGTCCTTTTCCTTCTTCACAAGGTAATACTCATATACTTGTTGCTGTTGATTATGTCACTAAATGGGTAGAAGCTATACCTACTAAAAGTGCTGATGGTGAGACCTCTTTAAAAATGCTTCAAGATGTCATTTTTCCTAGGTTTGGTGTACCTAGATATCTTATGACTGATGGAGGTTCTCATTTTATCCATGGTGGTTTTAGAAAACTCTTGCTAAATATGGTGTTAATCATAGAATTGCTTCAGCCTATCATCCTCAAACTAGTGGACAAGTAGAATTGTCAAATAGGGAGATTAAATCTATCTTGCAAAAGACTGTTAATAAATCTAGAAAAAATTGGGCTAGTAAGTTAAATGATGCTTTATGGGCTTATAGAACTGCTTATAAGAACCCCATGGGCATGTCTCCTTATAAAATGGTTTATGGTAAAGCTTGTCACTTGCCTTTAGAATTAGAACACAAAGCTTATTGGGCAGTGAGAGAACTTAATAGAGATTTTAAACTTGCCGGTGAGAAAAGGTTGTTGCACTTAAGTTCTTTAGATGAATGGAGAAGTGAGGCTTATGAAAATGCTAGACTCTTTAAAGAAAAAGTTAAGAGATGGCATGATAGGAGAATTCTTAAAAGAGAATTTAATGTTGGTGAGAAAGTTCTATTGTATAGGTCTCGTCTCAGATTTTTTGCAGGAAAGTTACTCTCAAAATGGGAAGGACCATTTGTTATTGTGGAGGTGTATCGTTCAGGTGCAATAAAAATTGCTTCATTGAAAGATAACTCTACACAAGTGGTAAATGGTCAAAGACTCAAGCATTATATTTCTGGAGATTCTATTAATGAAGAGGTTGATACAATTAAAGTGGTGACTCCGGAAACTTTCATTGAAGAACATTTTTCTGGGACTGCAGAATTCGATTCGAATAGGTAACAGTTTCGGTAAGAAAAGTTTCGCGAATAACTTTCTAGAAGATATTTTCGTCGTTTTTATTAAATATGGAAAAATAAGAGACCGAACCGGATGGGAGACGGCACCCGTGGTGCCCAAACCATAGGTCGGCGCGGTGGGCCCCCAGCCGCGCCGCCTGGTGGTTTGAGCACCCCGGAGCTCGTCTCCGATCAGGTTTCCTCCTGTACCTTCCTTATGTTGTAAAACTTTTTGCTATATAACTCACCCGAACCCCCGAGGTTCGTATCTCGCCTTTTCATCGTGTTTCGTTTCGAGCTGTTTCTGTCCAGATATTGTTTTCAGATTTAGAAGCGCCATGGTCTCCAACAACAACAACAAGGGCAAGGAGCCTTTGGAAGACGAGACTCAAGACCCCAAGCTGAAGGAGGAAGTCAAGAGCAAAGATGAAAGCGCATGAAGGAAGTAAAGGGGATGCCGTCAACAAAGGGAGAACAGCCTGCAGTCAGGAAGCCCACCTTTGTGGGATCGGTTAACGCTCAACGTGCTTTTTCTCATAACCTGCAGGGAGCAATACCACCTATTCCGGACTACAGCTCTTTTCCGGCAGTGACGGAAGTACTTCGAGTTACAGATGAGTTCTGTGATCAATACCGAGCCCTGCGGAGGGAGGTGGAAATACTCCAGGAAGAGAATATCAGACTCCGCCGAATGCTGGAACGGTTTCTTACTCCAATCCAAGTCATACCGCCACCACCACCGAAGGAGTAATTCATCATAAGTATTGGCATCCCCTTGGTTTGTTCCAAGCTTGGGGGAGTGCCGCGGTATCACATCATTATCTTTACCTTTTACTTTTCCATAAAGTCATATCGTGAGTAGGGAAGTTATCTTATATGATGGTTTGCAATGTGGAAGTATCTCTCTTTTAGTTGGTTATCTATGTATCCCTTGGTGTGAGTTGCCGTTATGAAATATTAATGAGAAGTTTTATCATTTACTTTCTGCATACTTTATTTTAGCTTGCAATTCTCTTTCATATTGATAACCTTGTTGTTAGTATAGGGATCACTTTTTAGAGCACCAAGTTAATCTTTTTGGTTTTGGCAAACTTAGCATTGGTCAGTAGTAGACAATACTTTGAGACTTAAGTAGAAGAGGGAGTGCATGCAAATATATTATTCCATGATCTTTCTTTCTTTGTGCTCATAAGCTTAGTATTCTTAAGTTAAACTATTTGTGCTTCTAAGGAAGATTGCATGATTATTCTTATCACTTGTATAATTGTTTGTATCCCTCAACTCTTATGCTTGCTACATAACCTTGCTAGCCAAAGACCTGTATCGAGAGGGAATGCTTCTCATACATCCAAACCTTGAGCCAAACCATTGCCATTCGAGTCCACCATAACTTCCTACTATATGGTATTTTGCGCCATTCCAAGTAAATACTTCATGTGCTACCTTTAAATTATTCAAAACTTATTACTCCTAGTTTTGTGTCACTGTTTATTAGCTCATGAGGGTTCTGTAGAGTTTCTCTAGCACTTTTGTCAAACAGACTTTCACCAATGGACTAGTGGCATATACACCGCTTATCCAACAATTTGCAAAAAGAGCTGGCAAATGGGGTGCCCAGTCCCAATTAACTACAACTTTCATTAATAATTCTCTTCACATGTTTTGCCCTGATTTATCAGTAAGCAACTTAATTTGCAAATAGACACTCCTCCATGGTATGTGAATGTTGGAAGGCACCCGAGGATTCGGTTAGCCATGGCTTGTGTAAGCAAAAGGTTGGGAGGAGTGTCAACTATAAAGAAACTAAAATACATGTGTAAACAAAAGAGAAGAGGGATGATCTACCTTGCTGGTAGAGATAACGTCCTTCATGGGAGCCGCTCTTGAAAGTCTGGTTGACAAGGGGTTAGTGTTCACTTTACTACGATTCGTTGACAACGACATACATAGCTCAAACAACTATTTTCATACTCTCTATATGCTTTGCAAAACTTAAAAGCTCTAGCACATGATTTAATCCCTGCTTCCCTCTGCGAAGGGCCTATCTTTTACATTATTGTTGAGTCAGTAAACCCATTCCTCTCTATCTCAAGCAAGCATTTGAGTTGTTGAGATCCAATTAGTTATATGTGTTGATACTTCTAATCATATCTCTCATTTCCTTGTTTCGCACAATAGCTTTTATCCGAATGAATATAACTTTGAAAGTTATCAATGACTGTAAGGAGACTGTTATGATTAAGGCATGTAAGTTCTGCTATATAAGCTCTGATATAAAGACTCTTCTCGAAAGATAAGTATGATCTGTTAATTGTTCTCTGACCAAGAGTTTAAGTTTGCCTTCACCAATCATGGTTCTCTTTATGCACTTCATCGTGGTTCCCTTTACTTATTTCAAGTTAGATTATATGAAGGGAAGTTGCTGTCTAGAATGACTTGTGTATCAATGAATGTGATGCTTCTTGTCCGTATTTTATTTATCGACACTTTGCTCCATAAACTTGTGGTCATGTTTACTGAGCTCAGTTTTCGCTTGGGGACAAGCGAGGTCTAAGCTTGGGGGGGTTGATACGTCCATTTTGCATCACTATTTTATATCATAATTTACTGCTATTCATCGATATATTTCATATTTAGAAGTGTTACTTATGTTATTTTACCTATTTTGCATGTTTGATGAATAATGGAGAATTGGACACCGGAGTCAGGATTCTGCTGGAAAAAGCACCGTCGAGATGCACTATTTCTGAAGATCAATAAATCGAAGGAGACATATGGAAGTTCCTATTTTACCAGAAGATGGAGGAGGCCAAAAGGGGAGCTGAGATGGGCCATGGTGGGCCCTCCTCACCCTTGGCGCGGTGGGGCCCCCTGCCGCGCCGAGAGGTGGTTTGGGGGCCCTGGCCCACCTCAGCCGTTCCCCCTTCGCGTACTTGACCCCCTCGGAACCCTAACACAGGAGGAGGCCATCGAAATATTCCGCCGCCTCCACGAGGCGGAAAACACCAGAGAGCGAAAAGCTCCCCTGCAGGAAGAAATCTGCCGGGGGAAATTCCCTCCCGGAGGGGGAAATCGTCGCCATCATCACCGTCATCGAGCTGGACTTCATCGGGATCATCATCATCATCATCTCCACCGCCAACACCATCATCACCGCCGCTGCACCCGTCTCCGCTATAACATCTAGGGCTGAATCTTGTCTATTTCATAGGGGAAACTCTCCCGGTGTTGATTACTCTTGTTATTGATGCTATTGGGTGAAACCATTGGACTAAGGTTTATGTTCAGATTGTTATTCATCATCATATCACCTCTGATCATGTTCCGTATGATGTCTTGTGAGTAGTTCGTTTAGTTCTTGAGGACATGGGAGAAGTCTTGATGTTAGTAGTGAACTATGTTGAGTAATATTTAATGGTTTGATGCTTAAGTTGTGGTGTTATTCTTCTAGTGGTGTCATGTGAACGTCGACTACATGATACTTCACCTTTATGGGCCTAGGGGAATGCATTGTGTATTCGTTTGCCAATTGTGGGGTTGCCGGAGTGACAGAAACCTGAACACCCGTTGGTATATCGATGCATGAGGGATAGCAGGATCTCAAAGTTTAAGGCTGTGGTTAGTTTAACTTAATTACTTTCTTGTATTTGCGGATGCTTGCAAGGGGTATAATCACAAGTATGTATTAGTCCTAGGAAGGGCGGTGCATTAGCATAGGTTCACCCACACAACACTTATCAAAACAATGAAGATTAATCAACTATATGAAGCGAAAGCACTTGACAATACTCCCGTGTGTCCTCAAGAACGTTTGGTCATTATAAGTACAACAACCGGCTTGTCCTTTGCTGTAGAAAGGATTGGGCCACTCGCTGCAACTATTACTACTGCATTTTATTTACTTGTACTTTATTTATCTGTCATATCAAAAACTCCTAAAAACTTGTCTGTGAGCATTTACAGTGAATCCTTCATCAAAACCGCTTGTCAACACCTTCTGCTCCTCGTTGGGTTCGACACTCTTATTTATCGAAAGTACTACGATACACCCCCTATACTTGTGGGTTATCAGTGAGATGCAATCTCGCTAGGGCTTTGCCTATCTGTTGTGTGGTGTGTCTGTCTATGCGAGTTGTCCCTCCCTGGGGGTGCCCCTGCCTGGCTTTATAAAGGGAGCCAGGTTTTGTTTACATGAGTCCTAATAGACTACGTCTTGTAGTCCTTGTCTTTTACTTCAAGTAATTGTTGGGCCGTCAGGTGGGCCTCTGTGTGCGCCTTCGGCTGGGCCGCACCAGGTATGACAATGGTAGGGGACCCGAAGGGTACATCCCCGTCACCGGCCAACGGGGAGAAGCTCCTTCTCCCTCCGCTGCCATGCGCCGATAACTTTATGCGTGGCCGATCCAAGTGGCACAAGTCGTACGGCTTTGCACATCACCATGGGATGGGGCAGTACAAGGTAGTGCGCATCCCGTGCTGCTTCGACAGGCTGCTTTTTCACACGATGCAGGTGTTCACGCTCGGGGAGACATCCTGGCGGGACGTCGCGACGCCGGCAGTCGGTGGCGCGAACAAGAGGTGCCTCCGGGACCCAGCATAGTCAGCGTTGACGGCGCGGTCTACTGGGTGGCGGACGGTACTGAGAGGATCATGTTGTTCGACCTAGAGAAGGAGTGCGTCACGTTCGCGAAGCCGCTACCGGGCCACACAGACCAGACCCGGTAGCAGCTTCCGCCTGGCAGAGGTCTATGGGAGGTTGGGCATCACAATCACAGATGACTCGGCAAAGCTGGAGGAGAACACTACAGGAATCAGGCGATACGCCGACGGCTTGAAGCCGTCGGCAAAGGCCAGAAAAACCGTCGGCGTAGGGTACGCCGACGGCAGCCGTCGGCGTATGGCCCTCGGCGTTATACGCCCTCGGCTTAGCTGATTTTGCTCGACGTATTAAATGCCGTCGGCGTAGGCTAGCCGTCAGCATATGTTTTTCAATTTTTTTTAACTTTTCAAAAAAAATTGATTTTTTTTTCAAATATTTTTTAAACTTTTTTAATTCTATTTTATTTGTATTTCAAAATTTTCCACTTAGCCACATATTTAATCACTAATTACACACTTAATTATAGGTCAAAGTATTTACCCTGGTCAAACTTCTCATTCGGTCACCCATCCTCCATCCCAAGCACGCTTAACTTTTGAGTTCCTTCCAAATTAGCTGCCAAATGAGAAGTTAGGACTTACTGATATTAATATCCTATCAATCATATCAACCACTCGGTTATGATGTTACACTTTTTCATTGTTTAAATTTTAAAAATTTGTTTGAATAAGTAACAATGATTATGTAAAAATATATTTTGAATAAATAACAATAAAATGAATTTTACTTTATTTTTTCCTTTTACATTTAATATGGAATAATTCATATCTTTAAATCCGTAAATCGGAATTTGACAAATAAAATGTCTAAGTCGATTAGAAAAATGAGAAGAATTCAAATATGCCATCCATATCATCTTTTTTCATCATGTATATGACTTTTTGCAACATATTTTTGGTACTTGCTTACTAAAAAAAAGTCATTTTGGCACTTAAAAATGGAAAAATAATATTTATATAAATATTTTGATAAAACTCAGTTCTGCAACATTGTTTGTCATACCAAGATACACCTATGTGTCAAATATAGGCACATTATCACAAATTACGCCACGGGAATGATCATATCAAGGTCATTTGACTCGAAATTTCTACATGTTTATAGATGATTGACCTTTTTGTGAAGAAGTTTTTTGCAAACTTTGTCAAAACTCAAGTTTATCATTTTTTCTACAAACTAGTACACATAAAAGGACTCCATGCCAAAGGATTTCATTTTTGAGTTTTTTTCACTTTCTTTTATTTTGTTTGAAAAAATGTTAAAATGGCCGCCGTGCCTATTCATCGAAAGGGGTCGCATTTTTCAAAACTATCGACGGTTCTGTGATATAACCACTACTGGTGTATCTTAAAATGAATTTTATAAAAATTTCAGAGCAAACTATCACACACTTGTAGTTCAAAATTTAATTACTTTCGGAAAATAGGCATAAAGTCATTTAAATAGGCGAAATTAGGTAGAAACCGATAAAATTCCTAATATTGCTGGATTATCCATAAAATATAGTCTACTTTGTGTGATAATTAGATGGGTGCCATTTTCCACCATATTTTTTGTACTTGCTCAATAAAAAAAAGTCATTTTTGATAATTAAAAATTGAAAAATGATATTTATAAACATATTTTGAAAAAACTCAGTTCTGCAACATTGTTTATCATACCAAGATATAACTATGTTTCTAATATGGGCACATTATCACAAATTATGCCACGGGAATGATCATATCTAGGTCATTTGACTCGAAACTTCCACATGTTTATAGATGATTGACCTTTTTGTGAAGAAGTTTTTTAAAAACTTTGTTAAAACTTAAGTTTATCATTTTTTCTACCAACTAGTACACATAAAAAGACTCCATGCCAAAGGATTTCATTTTTTGAGTATTTTTTCACTTTCTTTTATTTTGTTTGAAAAAACGGTTAAAATCGTTGCCGTGCCTATTCATCGAAAGGGGTCGCATTTTTCAAAACTATCGACGGTTCTGTGATATAACCACTACTGGTGTATCTTAAAATGAATTTTATAAAATTTTCAGAACAAACTATCGCACACTTGTAGTTCAAAATTTAATTACTTTCAAAAAATAGGCATAAAGTCATTTAAATAGGCGAAATTAGGTAGAAACCGAGAAAATTCCTAATATTGCTAGATTATCCATAAAATATGGTCTACTTTGTGTGATAATTGTATGGGTGCCATTTTGCACCATATTTTCGGTACTTGCTTAATAAAAAAAGTCATTTTTGACAATTAAAAAGTGAAAAATGATATTTATAAACATATTTTGAAAAAACTCAGTTCTGCAACATTGTTTATCGTACCAATATACACCTATGTGTCAAATATGGAAACATTATCACGAATTACGCCACGGAAATGATCATATCTAGGTCATTTGACTCGAAACTTCTACATGTTTATAGATGATTGACCTTTTTGTGAAGAACTTTTTTGGAAACTTTGTCAAAACAAAAGTTTATCATTTTTTCTACCAACTAGTACACATAAAAGGACTCCATGCCAAAGGATTTCATTTTTTGAGTATTTTTTTCACTTTCTTTTATTTTGTTTGAAAAACGGTTAAAATGACCGCCGTGCCTATTCATCGAAAGAGGTCGCATTTTTCTAAACTATCGACGGTTCTGTGATATAACCACTACTGGTGTATCTTAAAATAAATTTTGTAAAATTTTCAGAGCAAACTATCACACACTTGTAGTTCAAAATTCAATTAATTTCGAAAAATAGGCATAAAGTCATTTAAATAGGCGAAATTAGGTAGAAACCGAGAAAATTCCTAATATTGCTGGATTATCCATAAAATATGGTCTACTTTGTGTGATAATTGGATGGGTGCCATTTTCCACAATATTTTTTGTACCTGCTTCACAGAAAATGTCATATTCGACAATTAAAAATTGAAAAATGATATTTATAAACATATTTTGAAAAAATTCAGTTCTGCAACATTGTTTGTCATACCAATATACACCTATGTGTCAAATATGGGCACATTATCACAAATTACGCCGCGGAAATGATAATATCTAGGTCATTTGACTCGAAACCACTATATATTTATAGATGATTGACCTTTTTGTGAAGAAGGTTTTTGGAAACTTTGTCAAAACTCAAGTTTATCATTTTGTCTACCAACTAGTACACATAAAAGGACTCCATGCTAAAAGATTTCATTTTTTGAGTATTTTTTCACTTTTTTTTATTTTGTTGAAAAAAATGGTCAAAATGGACCTCGTGCCTTAATTTGTGATAAAATGTCCATATTTGACACATAGGTGTGTCTTGGTATGGAAAACATTGTTGGCAAAAACAATTTGTAAAATATTTTTGTAAATATCATTTTCCATTTTTTAAGTGCCAAAAAATGACTTTTTTATTAAGCAAGTACCAAAAATATGTTGCAAAAAGTCATATACATGATGAAAAAGATGATATGAATGTCATATTTGGATTCCTCTCATTTTTCTAATTGATTTAGATATTTTATTTGTTAAAATTCGATTTACGGATTTAAAGATATGAATTATTCCATATTTGATGAAAAATATTAAAAAAAAAAAGAAAAACAGGGCTACGCCGATGGTTAATCGTACGCCGACGGCCACTTCGACGGGCTGGCCTCCTCGTCCTCTACGCTGACGGCCCCGATAAATGGCCGTCGGCGTATAGAGCGGCCGTCGGCGTATAGGCCCATTCCTGTAGTGGAAGACAGATGTGTGGGTTCCCGGGAGCGCCAGTGGAGAACAGAGGTGGAGGTGTTGGTATAGCATGGAGGTGAGCGTGCAGCCGCCGCAGCTGCTCATGCTGCCGCACTTTGCGCATGGCAAGCACGTGCTGACGCGCGGGGATGGTAAAGAAATTCTGTACAAGCACGAATCGAACTGCACGGAAAAGAGTTGGCGGCATGACAAGATTCAGATTAGCAGCGAGTGGAACAGGGGAACGGCAGCTCTAAGGGGTGATATCTACCAAGCATTCGCCTACGTAGAGACCAAGGAACCGTTGAATATTTATAAGCTTTGGTGACGCCACATTTAATTTTTGCTAGAAATGCACGTCTACATATAAGACGCTGGATATGTTTACAAAATACCATCCTATCGAGAACTTGCCTGTGTCAAAATGGTTAGGTGGGTGGTTGTACCCCAGCCCATCAGAGTTCAAACCCCAGGTTTGACGCTGGTGTTTCTCATTTAAGGCGGAATATTCTTAAGTGGGAGGCGACGTTCCCGTCGACAGCGAGACGCCCGTGGTGACTTCGTCAATCTCAAGACTCGACCCGCCGACTCAGTCTCTCGGAGGTGCTCATAGAGATAGGGTGTGCGTGCGTGCGTTCATAGGGGTGAGTGTGTGCGCCTGTATATGAGCGCTTGTGTTGTACTGTGTTTCGCAAAAAAAAAACATCCTGTCTCTGTTTCTGTGGCTATCCACATTTTTTTTTCATGTATTCGTGTTCTATTTAAGCTTTGGCTTTGCGTGATGTGTTAGGAATGGATTTCACATGTACGATATGTGTAGGTGCCTTTATCTCTCTTTCCATGTTACATGCGCTTGCACATGCAAAGTAAATCACCCAAACACCACAAATATTTCATTAATGTTTAAATCATAAAGTAGAAACCTCCACATGCGTTATACTAACTAATATCATAGTGATATTCCCTTAAACTAGTGTGTTCTTCGTGTCGAGAACATCAAAATAAGTCAAAAGCTAGAAGCTTTTCAAAATTTTAATTTATGATGTTTGGAACTCAGACACTCGATGGAATACGATGATACAAATGTTGCATGCGCATTATCACATGGTGGGGGTGGTACAAGTTGTGTGAGACGACTTTGAACGCGATGCGGTTGATTGTCTCATCATATTTATCCTAGACCAAAGGCCATCGACTTTGAACGCGATGCGGTTGATTGTCTCATCATCTTTATCCTAGACCAAAGGCCATCGAACCCGGATTTATAACTAAAGCTCTTAAGGACCACATGATTAATAAGGTTTGAGTTCGGGTTGCCCACTTACATAAAGATCGAGCTCAAACAAGTAAAGATTGGTTGGGGCGAGCGGGGATAGAAAATAGACATTGGTCGAGATGATCATTTTATCTGGACTGTTCAATCGTGCCATGGAATATGTGCCAAATTATTTATAGGGATGGATACGATGTGCATGTAAAATTGATAAATAGATCGTTGTGGACGGAAACGTTCCTCCCTGACGGCCCCGCGTCGCTCCCTCCCAGGGCGACAACGGCGGCAGTGGACACACCTGACAAACAACACCTCCTCTCTGCCTCCTCCCCTCACCTTCGCGGTGGCCTCCAGCGGGCAAAGCTCGTGTGGCGCCGGTGGCGGCGAGGTCACATTCTTCATCCTGGGGAGCTGGGGACAAAACATCACCCAATTTTTTCCCACGACCAAAATCCTTGGAACACGAGAGCCCAATCTTTAAGGCGATGTGTTGGTTCTCCTTGGCTGTCCCGAAGGAATGCGAACGGTAGTGGGAGGCGTCCCTTGCATTGCTGAACAAGAAGGGTACCCCGTTGGTTTCCTCTCTAACGACCTCTACCTGATGTCGGCCCTTCTAACTGGAATGTAATAACATAAGTGACTTCTTCAACAAGTAACATAAATGACTGGAAAATAAAGGAGGTTGGAGGAGAGAACCTATATGAGGAAATAGGCAAAAACCACAATTATGCTCATGAATAAGAAAGGTAAGAAGAAGGAAATCCCGGGGGTGGAGGGGGGGGGGGGGGGGGGGGTGCGGTAGCCTCCCTATATGCCCTAAGCTCCGCCATTGTTAGGTTGTTTTATGATTTGAAAATTTGTGGTATGAGGCAATATGTTCAGTGGCATTGAGAACACTTTTACATGAGCACATCAGGTAAAAAAAAGAGAAATTTCCTGATGCAAAGTCATGCTATTAGAGATGTAATTAAGGTCCATGAAGATATTTCTTGATCTGTAGCGAGATGGAATTTACCGTCTTATATTTCAGCGGCAAGTGTATCATTTGTTCCTTTTTCTCCATTAGATCTTGCCAACTAAATTATAGTTTGCTCTTTGCATGTTCTGTATTTAATGATTAGCAGATTTTTCATAAAATCAACAACACCAGGGAGTTCACTTCAAGCTTTCGTAAAGTAGGCTAACATAAGTAAGACCAGAGTTGACAGGAAAATTATAAGAAGAAGTACCAACTAGATGAACATCTTATATTCACTACAGAAAGGAGCTTCTACGTCGACGGCCTGCACCTACGCCGACGGCTTTTTATCGGGCCGTCGGCATAGATACCCGCGGTGACCAAATGGTCATGTCTATGCCGACGGCAAGATATGCCTGCGCCCTCCCAGAAGTCGTGATACGTCTCAAACGTATCTATAATTTTTGATGTTCCATGCTGTTATTATACCAATTGCTACATGTTTTATTTACACTTCATAGCATTTTTATGCATTTTCTGGGACTAACCTATTAACAAGATGCCGAAGTGTCAGTTCCTGTTTTCTGCTGTTTTTCTCCTTCAGAATGGCTAGTCGCAAAATATTCTCGGAATTGGACGAAAATCAACGTGTGCAAATATCTCTTCGGAAGACTCCAGAAGCCAGAAGGGGAGACGGAGTGGGGCCACGAGGAAGCCTCGCCAGGCCTCGGCGTGGCCTAGGAGGGGGTGGCGCCCACCCCTGGCGTGGCCGCCTTGGTTGCCTCCCGATGCCACCCTTTCGCCTATATATTCCCGATGTCCCGAAAACCCTAAAGACACCGATCATATTCCACGAAAAGTTCCGTCGCCACCGCCATCGTCAACCCTAGATCGGGAGGGTTCTGAAGCTCTTCCCGGCACCCTGCCGGAGGGGAGATCCTCACCGGAGGCCTCTACACCGCCATGTCTGCCTCCGGAGTGATGCGTGAGTAGTTCATCTTTGGACTACGGGTCCATAGCAGTAGCTAGATGGTTGTCTCTCCACCTTGTACCTCCATGTTTAGACCTTGTGAGCTGCCTAACATGACCAAGATCATCTTATTGTAATGCTACATGTTGTGTTTGCTGGGATCCGATGAATATTGATAGTATGAGCAAATTGTTTATCAATCTATCTATTTATGTTGTTTATGATCTTGCATGCTCTCCGTTGCTAGTAGATGCTTTGGCCAAGTAGATGATTGTAACTTCAAGAGGGAGTATTTATGCTAGATAGTGGGTTCATGCCTTCAGTAATCTGGGCTCGACGATTTTCCCAGAGACGAATCCCAGCTCTGCCGCCATTCGAAACCCTAATTCGGGGGACAGAAGTCTCTATTCCGGAACCCTGCCGGGACGGGGAAGTGCCCCCGGAGCCATCTTCATCGCCGTTGCTGCCTCCCATGATGTGGCGGGAGTAGTTATTCATCGAGGCTGAGGGCTCTACTGGTAGCTATGTGGTTCATCTCTCTCTTCCATGGTGTGATCTTTATGTGATCATGAGCATTCTAATCTAGTTGAATTCATAGATGTTTCCCCTTCATTGTTATAGTTATGCTACTTAAGTGGTTTTATCATTATGATCTTCGGAGTCATGTGACAACACAATACCAAGGTGACAGTGTGGGTGGCGTGTATGGCTCCATTAATAAGATTAGAGGGATATTTACCATGAGTTGTTCTTATGTTGGATGTCACTATAAAATTGTGGTGTTTGTGGACCATTTTAGGATGCTCATAGTTACAGCGTGGGGTGTCCTAGATGTGGAATACAGACTTTAAGGTGTGCTTTTATAGCCCTACGCGATGGTTTTGGTGTTATATGATATTGTGGTGTTTGTTTACTCAGACTTTAAGGTGTGCTCTTTGTAGCCCTACGCAGTAGATTGGTATTTCTATCCAACGGGAGAATAGTTCAGAGTAGCATAGTGAAGGAAGTATTTATGTGTTCAATTATGTTATTATTGTTGAGAGTGTCCACTAGTGAAAGTATGATCCCTAGGCCTTGTTTCCAAGCATTGAAATACCGTTTACTCTCAGTTCTGCTGCATGTTTGCTTGCTGCCATTGTTACTACTGATTGCAATTACTACTTGTAATCATCCATACCACTTGTATTTCACTATCTCTTCGCGAACTAGTGCACCTATACATCTGACAAGTGTATTGGGTGTGTTGGGGACACAAGAGACTTCTTGTATCTTAATTGCAGGGTTGCTTGAGAGGGATATCTTTGACCTCTACCTCCCTGAGTTCGATAAACCTTGGGTTGTTCACTTAAGGGAAACTTGCTGCTGTTCTACAAACCTCTGCACTTGGAGGCCCAACACTGTCTACAAGAATAGAAGCGTTCGTAGACATCAAGCTCTTTTCTGGCGCCGTTGCCGGGGAGGTAAGGTAAAAGGTACTCACATCCTCCGTCTACTAAGCTATTTTCTAGCACTGTTGCCGGCGTGTGAGTGCTCGAAACTATCTTCTTTAGATTCTGCAGTTATATCTTTTTGTTTCTTGTTTTTATTTCACTAGTTAGGCTTAATGGAAAAAAAAATTAGAGATCTTTATGAAATTTATATTGATTAGGACATGATTTTTGAAGAGAAAATTAAAAAACCTATGGAATTTGTTTGCATAATAGTAGCAATGTTATTAGCATAATTCTTTGAACACCATTATTGCTAATGCTATGGAAAAGTCTAAGCTTGGGGAAGCTGGTTTTGATGAATATGATATTTTTAGTCCCCCAAGTTTTGAGGAGAAAATTTTCTTTGATGATACTTTGCCTCCAATTTATGATGATATAATGATAGTGGTATTTTGGTGCCACCTACTATGGAGGATAAAGTTTATTATGATTATACTATGCCTGCAATTTATGATGATTACAATGATGGTTGTGATAGTTTTACTCCCACTATTACTAATAAAATTGATTATGCTTATGTGGAGAGTAATGATACTTTTGTGCATGTGGATCATGATAAGAATGCTTTATGTGATAGCTATATTGTTAATTTGTTCATGATGCTACTGAAATTATTATGAGAGAGGAAAATATGGTTGTAAAATTTCATGTTACTAAAACACCTCTCTTTATGATGAAAGATTTGAGATTTCTCTTGATTGTTTTTATTTGATGGTTACTTTAAGACCTACTGGTCATGATGAGAGAGGGAGACATGGATTCATATATCACAATAATATTAAGTCTCCTCTCTTTATGTTGAAAGATTTGAAGTTGCAATTGTTTTGCCTTCCTATGCTAGTCACTTTGTGCTTCATTGATTTATTTTCTTACAAGATTCCTTTGCATAGGAAGTGGGTTAGACTTAAATGTGTTTGGTATTTTGCTTTTTATGCTCTCTTATATTCAACTCTTATACATATGAGAGCATCATCAAAATTATCATGCCTAGCTAAAAGGTTTTAAAGAAAAGCGCTTGTGGGAGACAACCCATGTTATTTTATTTTCTGCAATTTTCTTTTATTGAGTCAAGGAGCTTGTCTACTTCTGTAACAACTCCTTTGTATCTTTTATTTATCGTTTTGTTGTATCAAGAAAAGTCTCTAATGATAAGATGATGCTAGATTTGGATTACTGCGCAGGAACAGATTTCTGCTGTTCACTGTACGAAAATCCTAAATTCATAGAAACGTGATTTAAATCTGCAAATTTTTGTGCATAATCCTGATATATGCATGCATCTTTCGTTAGTTCAACGTTGTTTGATCTGAGCAACGTAAGTGTCTCGGAAAAATTCGCCTTTTCGGATGTTTTGATTTAGACAGATTCTGTCTTTTATTTTGCATTCTCTCTTTTATTAGTGTTAAGTGGGATTCTTTAAGTGGAAGAGCTTCACATAAGGCTAGTAATAGTAGTTAATGTTTAAAATGATGGTCATGTTTGCGTCTTTACAGAATATGTGAGTTTTTGATTTGATGCACTAACCCTCTAATGAGAATTATGTTGAGTTTGGTGTGAAGAAGTTTTCAAGGGTTAAGAGAGAAGAGTGATATAATAGGATCAAGAAGAGTGAAAAGGTTAAGCTTGGGGAGGCTCCCATGGATATCCTCAACATATTTCAAAAGACTCAAGCGTATAAGCTTGGGGATGCCCAAGGCATCCCCTTCTTCATCGACAAAATTATCAGGTCATCTCTAATGAAACTATATTTTAATTTCTTCACATCATATGTGCTATTCTTGGAGCGTCAGTGTGCTTTTACTTTCAATTTGTCTTTGTTTTATTCTCTGGTCACTACAATGCTTGATCACGACACTCTTATTTGGGAGAGAGACACGTTCCGCTTTTTCATTAGAATACTCCTATTCTTCACTTATGTTTGTTGAGTATTCCTGTCTAGCGCTGTTAAGCTTTTAGCTCTTGTTTTCATGTACCTCTTGTTCAGACTATTAGTTCTTTTAAAGAAAGTACTCTCTTGCTTCACTTATATTTGTTTGGAGAGTTGTTTAAATAAGTTGATTGGTGTTTGGTTAGAACAGAAAATGCTATGCATGTGGTAGTGGTATAAAAATGCTTACATAGTCTTGTAGATCACTGTCTTGAGTAATTTGATACTTGTCAATTGTTTTGAGTTACCAAGTAAGTAATGTTTAGACTTGTGCATCATATAAGTAAGGGCCATTAGTGAAGAACTACCGTAAAACTTGTTATTATTTGGTTTGTATCATTGGTAGTTCCAAAGTCTAGATATTTTCTAGTAAAAGGTTTTGGTTAACAAGAAAGACAATGTGGAGTCTTATAATGCTTTAAACATGTTTAATTATAATTCTTCTTGTACCAGTTGACAGTCTGTGTTTGCTTAAATAACCTTGCTAGACTAAACTCTGTACTAAGCGGGAATGCTGTTTGTGCATCCAAAACCTTGAGCCAAAATCCATGCCATCTGTGTCCACCATAACTATCTATTATGTGGTATTTTCTGCCATTCCAAGTAAATTTTTCATGTGCTACCTTTAAAATATTCAAAACTGTTACAACTCCTTTTTACAAGCTCATGAGTATGTGGTAGATGGTTTTTATTTCACTTGTTGATCAGCCTTTCCACCTGGACTAGTGGCATATACATCCGCTTATCCAATAATTTTGCAAAAAGAGCTGGCAACGGGGTGTCCAGTCCCAATTAATTACAACTTTAACCATTAATTCTCTTCACATCTTTTTGCCCCTGAGAAATCAGTCAAGCAATGTTCATAAGTGTGTAAACAAAAGAGAACGAGGGATGATCTACCCGCTGGTAGAAATAACGTCCTTCATGGGAGCCGCTCTTGTAAGGTCTGGTTAACTTGTGACTTAAAGTATTGTCTATTTACTGATTCGTTGACCACTAACACACACCTCTCAAAATATATTTTTATACTCTCTATATGCTTTCAAAAATTTAAAAACCTCTAGCACATGATTTAATCCCTGCTTCCCTCTGCGAAGGTCCTTTCTTTTACTTTATTGTTGAGTCAGTTTTCTACTTCTTTCTATCTTCACAAGCAAACACTAGTGTCAACTTTGGTACAACAGTTGTTATATAATGATATGTTTGACTTATTGCATTACTTTGCCTTGACAACATCCATGAGATAAATATGTTAAATTTGAAGCCAGTGCTGAAACTAAATCTTCCTTTGTGTTAGTCAAACACTCTCATTTAGAATCTATTGCTTTGTGAGCTAACTTTTATGCAAACTCTTATAGCTCCATTGTCTCCAAAGTATTATTCATGAAAGTTTGCACTTGTATGATTCATTTTGTTTACTCCTTGTTTACTTGTTAGCAAACTATAGACCATTGACTTGGATCACTTCATTCAGTTCATGTGCTTTGCATTACTATTTGATCAAGATTATGTTGGTAGCATGTCACTTCAAAAATTATGTTGTTTTTATCGTTTACCTACTCGAGGACGAGCAGGAACTAAGCTTGGGGATGCTTGATACGTCTCAAACGTATCTATAATTTTTGATGTTCCATGCTGTTATTATACCAATTGCTACATGTTTTATTTACACTTCATAGCATTTTTATGCATTTTCTGGGACTAACCTATTAACAAGATGCCGAAGTGCCAGTTCCTGTTTTCTGCTGTTTTTCTCTTTCAGAAAGGCTAGTCGCAAAATATTCTCGGAATTGGACAAAAATCAACGTGTGCAAATATCTCATCGGAAGACTCCAGAAGCCAAAAGGGGAGACGGAGTGGGGCCACGAGGAAGCCTCGCCAGGCCTCGGTGCGGCCTAGGAGGGGGTGGCGCCCACCCTTGGCGTGGCCGCCTCGGTTGCCTCCCGACGCTGCCCTTTCGCCTATATATTCCCGATGTCCCGAAAACACTAAAGACACCGATCATATTCCACGAAAAGTTCCGTCGCCGCCGCCGTCGTCAACCCTAGATCGGGAGGGTTCTGAAGCTCTTCCCGGCACCCTGCCGGAGGGGAGATCCTCACCGGATGCCTCTACACCGCCATGCCTGCCTCCGGAGTGATGCGTGAGTAGTTCATCTTTGGACTACAGGTCCATAGCAGTAGCTAGATGGTTGTCTCTCCACCTTGTACCTCCATGTTTAGATCTTGTGAGCTGCCTAACATGATCAAGATCATCTTATTGTAATGCTACATGTTGTGTTTGCTGGAATCCGATGAATATTGATACTATGAGCAAGTTGTTTATCGATCTATCTATTTATGTTGTTTATGATCTTGCATGCTCTCCGTTGCTAGTAGATGCTTTGGCCAAGTAGATGCATGTAACTCCAAGAGGGAGTATTTATGCTAGATAGTGGGTTCATGCCTCCAGTAATCTGGGCTCGACAATTTTCCCAGAGACGACTCCCAGCTCCGCCGCCATCCGAAACCCTAATTCGGGGGACAGAAGTCTCTGTTCCGGAACCCTGCCGGGACGGGGAAGTGCCCCCGGAGCCATCTTCATCGCCGTTGCTGCCTCCCACGATGAGGAAGGAGTAGTTCTTCATCGAGGCTGAGGGCTCTACTGGTAGCTATGTGGTTCATCTCTCTCTCCCATGGTGTGATCTTTATGTGATCATGAGCATTATAATCTAGTTGAATTCATAGATGTTTCCCCTTCATTATTATAGTTATGCTACTTAAGTGGTTTTATCATTATGATCTTCGGAGTCATGTGACAACACAATACCAATGTGACAGTGTGGGTGGCGTGTATGGCTCCATTAATAAGATTAGAGGGATATTTACCATGAGTTGTTGTTATGTTGGATGTCACTATAAAATTGTGGTGTTTGTGGACCATTTTAGGATGCTCATAGTGACAGCGTGGGGTGTCCTAGATGTGGAATACAGACTTTAAGGTGTGCCTTTATAGCCCTACGCGATGGTCTTGGTGTTCTATGATATTGTGGTGTTTGTTTACTCAAACTTTAAGGTGTGCTCTTTGTAGCCCTACGCAATAGATTAGTATTTCTATCCAACGGGAGAATAATTCAGAGTAACATAGTGAAGGAAGTATTTATGTGTTCAATTATGTTATTGTTGTTGAGAGTGTCCACTAGTGAAAGTATGATACCTAGGCCTTATTTCCAAGCATTGAAATACCGTTTACTTTCAGTTCTGCTGCATGTTTGCTTGCTGCCATTGTTACTACAGATTGCAATTACTACTTGTAATCATCCATACCACTTGTATTTTACTATCTCTTCGCCGAACTAGTGTACCTATACATCTTAAAAGTGTATTGGGTGCGTTGGGGACACAAGAGACTTCTTATATCTTAATTGCAGGGTTGCTTGAGAGGGATATCCTTGACCTCTACCTCTCTGAGTTCGATAAACCTTGCGTTTTTCACTTAAGTGAAATTTGCTGCTGTTCTACAAACCTCTGCACTTGGAGGCCCAACACTGTCTACAGGAATAGAAGCGTTCGTAGACATCAAGCCGCCACGTGTCACTCCTAAGCCGACGGCTTGGCCGTCGGGTTACGGCTTGGCCGTCGGGTTAGGTGCTTCCAAAGCTGCTGGGTGTCGTGGGCCCCACCTACACTGCGCCGACGGTACCTACGCCGACGGCCAGCTTTTGGCCGTCGGCACAGCCTAAGCCGACTGTCTTTTTTTTTTGCCGACGGCCTCCTGAGCTACGCCTACGACTACCTAAGTCGACCGACCTAAGCCGACGGCATTTGGGCTTAGCCCGACGGCAAACGGCCGTCGGCGTAGAAGCTCGTTCCTTAGTGATTTACTAATTGGAGACTCGCTAGGAGTTACCACGTTAATCCTAGAAAAACACCAAAAAATAACCGTAGGATCTCAAATCTATGGTCAAGATCAATTAAATAAGGGGGTTAGCCGTCATGGAGTTTTCTGTGCGCACGCTAGACAAAATAGAGATCGTAGGTTTAAACGTGCTTTATCGATAGATCTCATGCAAGTCTGGCTATATCGTCTAAGTTTTCCAAGCTAGCTACCACGCCGCCGGCCGGCGAGTAGCTTATCAGGGTGCAAACGGGACGCACCGCGGGAGCCGCGCGTACTGCCGCATATGCCGCTATACTTGCACAGTATGCCGTGTAGAGCCGCGTACTTTTGCGGCGCCGCGCGCGCTGCGTACGCGCTAGGCTATCGAGCGAGCCCCGTATCATCTATTCCTCTTGCTGGCCGGTCGCTACAGAAATACAAATGCAAACCAGGCAAACCTACTGATCGCTAGCTTAGCTCGGTAGGCACGTGGTTTGATTGGTCGACGGGCGTACGTAGCTGTGCTATTACAGGAGGCCACCGAGGGAGATGGTGAGGGTGACCTGGAGGTCGAGCCGCCACACGTAGTAGGGAGCCACGAGGGAGCCGCGGCGAGGGCATGCGTCCGTGACGCGCACGCGGCAGGTGAACACGGCACAGGCGCCTCACGCCGGCACGGCGGCGCCGTCGTTGCGGCGAGCACGACGCCCGCGTCCGAAGCCGCCGACGCTCTGCTCCCCAAGACTGACGCTCTGATGATGCGGCCGACGCGGTTGGGGCTGGAGCTGGAACGGCATGGGCGGCGGTGTCGGCATGCCGGGCAGGGAGAGCGAGAGCGTGTTAAAATATAAAGCCTAGCCCTTTCCATCAGTTCGGACTTTTGCGATAATTGGCTAGTGCATCAATTTAATATGGTATCAGAGCCAGGTGGTCTAAAGTTCTAGCCCCGGCTAACGCGCTATTTAATAAAAATAGTTGCGGCCTCCCCATCTACCCCACGTCTAAGCTCTTCCCGTTTGTCCAGCCTAGACGTGAGGGGGAGTGTTAAAATATAAAGCCTAGCCCTTTCCATCAGTTCTGATCCTACTCATCTTAGCCGCCGCCGCCGCCGTTCTCTCTCGCCGCCTCCGTCGTCCTCATGTCGACGCCCACCGAGATGAGCTCCTCTTCCGCTGCTCTTCAGTCTTCCTCCAGCGAGGCCGCCGCGGACGCCACGATCGGCGCCCACGGCCTGACCACGCTCGGCGCTCGGCTCGTTCCCGCCGTCCTCCGTCGCGCCATCGTCCTCGGTCGCTGCCCCCACCACCGTCCCGATGGGCAGCCTCTTCTCCGGCCTTCCGTCGCCTGGCGCGTCATCCTCGAGTGGTGCTTCGGCCACGGTGCACTTTGCTCATCTCCTTCCGGTCAAGCTCGGGGCCGAGGACTTCCTCTTTTGGCGCTCTCAGCTTCTTCCATTGCTCCGCAGCTACGACCTCGAAGGCTACATCACCGGCTCCTTCCGTTGCCCGCCCGCGACGATCTCGCACCAGATGACCGACGGCCGCATCGTCACCGTCGTCAACTCGGGCCACCGTGCCTGGGTTCTGCAGGACCAGGCAATCCTGCACGCCATCGTGGGCTCTCTCACGCCCGCGGTGGGCGGCCTCGTCCTCTTCGCGACGACCTCCATGGAGGCTTGGACGACCCTCGTCCACGCTTTCGACGCGCAGACTCACGCGCGCGCCACACAGCTCCGTGGCCAGCTCACCAAGATGGAGAAGGGGGCCATGTCCGCCTCGGCCTTCTTCAATCAGGTCAAGGCTGTCGCCGACACCGTCACGTCCATCGGCCAGCCCCTGCGCGACGAGGAATTCGCCGCCTACGTCCTCGACGGCCTCGACTCCGACTACGACAACCTCGCGGAGAACATAGCTGGCCGCGAGACCCCCATCGCACCCCGCGACCTCTACACGCGCATCCTGCACACCGAGCAGCGTCTGTCTGCTCACCGCGGCAACCACGCCTTCCCTGATCCCTCTGCCAATGCGGCTTTCCGCGGTGGTCGTGGCGGAGGTGGAGGTGGTGGCAGTGGAGGTGGCGGCCCGCAATAGCAACCTCCTCGCCAACCCAATCCCAACCCTAACCCGCCGCCCAACTTCCACAATGGCGGTGGCAATGGGGGGGGGGGGCGTCGCTCTCGCCCGGTGTGTCAGCTCTGTGACACGGTGGGGCACATCGCGTCGCGCTGCTACAAGCGTTTTGATCGCGACTTCCTGGGAGTTGGCAATGACGGCACTAGCACTGCACGTCAGGTGGCCATGGCCACTCACGGACACGGTGGCCCGACTCACGGGCATGGTGGTCCTCCACATGGGCAAGGCAGCCAAAACGGTGCGACTACCTCGTACACCATCGACCCCACCTGGTACTTCGACACCGGCGCCACCGACCACCTCACCGGCGAGCTGGACAAGCTCGCGATGAAGGAGCCCTATCAGGGCGAGGATCAGGTCCACACCGCCAATGGAGCAGGTATGCACATCTCTCACATTGGTCAATCTTCCATTTCCACATCCGGCTCACGCCCACTGCATCTTAAAAATGTCCTTTGCGTTCCTGAAGTTACTCGTAGTTTATTGTCTGTTAAACGACTTACTCGAGATAACAATGTCATTGTTGAATTTCATCCATCTGATGTTTTTGTGAAGGACCGGGATTCGCGGGCTGTAATTCTTAGTGGTCGAAGTCGGGGGCGTGATCTCTATCCAGTTGGTGTGCCGCCTGTTCGAGAAGTTTTCAGCAGTGTCCGTGTGTCGTCGGCCAAGTGGCATTGTCGTCTTGGCCATCTAGCGTCTCCTATCATTCAACATGTTCTTCGTCAGCATGAGCTTCCTATTGAGTCTAGCAATAAAACTATCTTAGTGTGTGATGCGTGTCAACAAGGCAAAAGTCACCAATTGCCTTTTTTATCTTCTACTCATGTAATTAAAACTCCTTTGGAGCTTATTTATTCAGATGTGTGGGGCCCTGCACAAACATCTGTCAGTGGTCATACATATTATGTGAGTTTTATCGATGCGTACAGTCGCTTTACATGGTTTTATTTGCTTAAACAAAAGTCTGATGTCTTTGATGTTTTCCTTAAATTTCAAACACATGTTGAACGCTTGCTCGGACACAAAATTCTCCATGTTCAGTCAGATTGGGGGGGGGGGGGGGGCGAATATCGCAACCTCAACACCTTTTTTGAGAAACTTGGTATTATTCATCGTGTCTTGTGTCCTCATACTCATCAACAAAACGGTGCTGCTGAACACAAGCATCGTCATATTGTTGAAACCGGGCTCACATTACTCGCTCATGCCTTGGTTCCGTTTCATTTTTGGAGTGATGCATTTGCTACTGCTTGTTTTCTTATTAACAGGCTTCCTACTCATGTAATTAATATGCATACTCCCCTTCAGAAACTCCTAGATCAAACACCTGACTACACTTTTCTTAAAGTTTTTGGTTGTGCTTGTTGGCCTCACTTGCGTCCCTATAACAACCATAAACTTGAATATCGCTCGAAAAAATGTGTCTTCCTTGGCTATAGCTCCCTTCACAAGGGCTACAAGTGTCTTCATGTTCCTACAAATCGTGTGTATATCTCTCGAGATGTTATTTTTGACGAAAATGTGTTTCCTTTTGCCAATTTACCATCTCCCACTACACCCGATTTGCATTCATCATCTCCAGTTTCTATTGACCAATTTGAAGATGTTGCATATACTCCTGCGTTGCTTCCTAACCATGGTGCAGGTTCTGTTCGTGGTGCTCGCCTGGAAGTGCTGGATGATACAGCAGCTCCCTCTGCTGATCACGTCGATCGGCCGACAGCTCCTTCTGCTGGTCACGTTGATCGGCCGGCCAAGCCATGCACGTTGCATGAGCCGTCACATGCACCGGCTGCTACGCCTCCAGCTGGGCCCTTGCTGGTTCCCGTGGCCCGGCAGCTCGGCCCGCCACGCCCAGCGTCTCCTGGCGCTGCTTCGACCTCGCCACGGGCCCGCTCGCCCGAGCCGGCCAGCCCTGCAACATCACCACCGTCGTGGGCCTCTCCTGGGCCGTCGTCACCGCCTCGCTCGCCCATGGCCTCCCCTGCGCCTGGACCGGCTCCATCGCCAGCTGCGGCTTCGCCCAGCCCTTCTCCAGCGCCACCACCTCCTGCTGCTCCCTCTCGGATTACGACACGGAGTCGTAACGGCATCGTTCAGCTCAGGATACGCAAAGATGGTACGGTTGCCTGGTTTGCTGCATGCCGTGCTCATGGTGTCCTTGATTCCGCTCTCGAGCCCTCCACCTACAAGGAGGCCCTCGGTATACCTCACTGGCGTTCCGCTATGGAGCAGAAGTTTCATGCTCTCCTTCGGAATGAGACCTGGCAGCTCGTTCCTCCTCGTCCTGGCCTCAACATCATTGATTCTAAATGGGTGTTCAAGGTCAAGAAGCGATCAGATGGTTCCATTGAGAGGTATAAGGCTCGGCTCGTGGCAAAAGGGTTCAAGCAACGGTATGGCCTGGATTACGAAGATACTTATAGTCCGGTGGTTAAGCCTACCACTATTCGGTTGCTCCTGTCTCTGGCTGTTAGCAAGGGTTGGCATCTTCGCCAACTTGATGTACAGAATGCATTCCTGCATGGGGTTCTTGAGGAGGAGGTCTACATGCGTCAACCTCCGGGTTTTGTTGATTCTGCTCAACCCCAGCATCTCTGTCGACTGGTCAAGGCATTATATGGGCTTAAACAAGCTCATCGCGCATGGCATGCGCGCCTTAGTACTGCTCTTCGTGCTCATGGGTTGGTTCCCTCTACGGCTGACACCTTCTTATTCATGCTTCATCGACCCGAGCTCACTATGTATCTGTTGGTGTATGTTGATGATATCATCTTGGTGAGCTCCTCTGCTTCTGCCGCTGGTCGCCTTGTTGAGAGCCTTCGGTCTGAGTTTGCTGTTAAAGACCTTGGTCCTCTACGCTTCTTCCTTGGTCTGGAAGTCTCTCCGGTCTCTGATGGTCTGGCTCTTTCGCAGAAGAAGTATGCGCTTGATCTCCTTCGCCGTTCTGGGATGCTTAAGTGCAGTCCCATGTCTACACCCATGTCTGCTTCTGACAAGTTGTCGTGCACTGATGGAGATCTCTTGTCAGCTGAGGATGCCACTCAGTATCGCAGTATCGTTGGAGGCCTGCAGTACCTCCTTATCACCCGGCCTGATTTGTACTACGCGGTCAACAAGGTCTGCCAGTATCTTCACTCTCCACGCTCTCCTCACTGGGCTGCTGTTAAGCGTATTTTGCGCTATGTCAGCCTCACAGCTTCTCATGGCCTGCATCTTCGTGCCTCTTCCTCCAGCCTCCTCTCCGCGTTTTCTGATGCGGACTGGGCGGGGGACCCTGATGATCGGCGATCAACGGGGGGATATGCTGTCTTCTATGGTCCTAACTTGATCGCCTGGAGTGCTCGTAAACAAGCCACAGTGTCACGATCGAGTACGGAGTCAGAGTACAAGGCGCTTGCTAATGCCACTGCCGAACTCATCTGGGTTGAGTCTTTGCTTCAGGAGCTTGGATTCTCACAGGATCGTCCACCAGTTCTTTGGTGTGATAACATCGGCGCTACATATTTATCATCTAATCCTGTCTTCCATGCTCGAACGAAGCACATCGAGATTGATTATCATTTTGTGAGGGAACGTGTCACTCAGAAGCTACTACATATCCGGTTCATCTCGTCAAAAGATCAACTGGCTGACATCTTCACCAAGCCGTTACCATTGCCGCTGTTTGAGGCATGTCGGCGCAATCTTAACTTGTTAACTTGTTAGACACCGTTAAGATTGAGGGAGGGTGTTAGATATTGTATTGTAGTCCTAACCCTAACCGGTATGTCGGTTATGTATATCTCCATGTACATGTATTGTACTCATATATAAAGTCATCCAGCCAAACCCTAAGGGTATCGAGCTGTCTATCATATACGTTTTATAGAGCGAGAGGGAAGTCGCCGGCGGCGCGGCGGCATCGACTTCGGCGGCGTCTACGCCAGCCTCAAGGCCGGCGCGCACGACGCGCGGATCGACCTGCTTATGGCCAAGGGGCTCAAGGTCTAAGGCCAAGAAGATGGAGCGCCTCGTCGCCGCAACCTCCAAGCTCTGCTCCGAGATGGAGGCGCTCAGAGATCTGGAGGCCGACGAGCGGAAGCTCACCTCCCGCGGCTGGATCCGCCACAGCGGGCCCATCCCGGCCAAGCTCACCGACCCGCCGCCGCTCATGTCTGGCGGAGGCGCCGACACGTTTGGCGCCGACTCGCTCCGGCAGGAGATCAAGACGTAGATGCTCAAGGTGCGGCGGCTCAAGGAGGAGTCCCTGTGGAGCCATAGCCAGGAGAAGGCCGTCGGCCTCATGGCGCGCACCGCCTGCGCCGTGTCCGCCGCGGAGCCGAAGGAGAAAACCAATCCCAATCCTAGTGAGCTATGCGGCGCGACGCGGCAACCGCGTGCCGGCCCACATATGCCGCTTCTTTTTCTTGCAGTTCCGTGGATACTCGCATACATAGCTAAATGGGCCCAAATTTGCGGCGCCGCGGACGGCCCACTCCCTTATTGGACGACGCTGCGAACTCGATCAATTTTCCGCTGCCGCTCTCATCCCCACGTACGCGCAGCAGATTTGCATGCAAGAAGGGGCCATCTATTAATTAACTGCAGGTCCATGCATGGCGGGACGGAGTTACAACTTACTACAAGACAAGATTCTCCATCCAATTGTGAATTGGCTATTCGGTGCCCGTCACAAGATTTACCATGCGATACATGCAAAGAATGAACGAGGTATTCTTCATCTTTAATAGGTTCCTCACGATCTGTTGTGAGCTAACATGCGTGAAAGTTCTTTATCCAAAATATAAAAACGTGCACCCTACTACGTCCAATATGTATATACTACTAATTACTTATCATAGGGAACATTTAAATTAATTTCAAGATAAAATATCCCGGATGCGATACATGGTACATGCACAGTGAATTTTATGCCATGAGTTTAAGCAATCAAATTATTTCAATATTTCTGAAGCGAAAAAATGTATAAGCGACAAATATTTCATCTTAATACGTACAAATACTTCTGAAGTCAATATTTAATTTATTATATTTGTCTATATATTTTCATCTGAAATATGGAATTTAATTTAGGTATTAAGATGTTATATTTCTGATGATCTACAAACAAATATGTATTACTCCCTCCATCTAGGATTATTAATCACTTCTCCAAAAACAGGTTTTCTCCTTCCATAGGGTGTATTTAGCAATTAATATGGCGTTTTGCTTTGGGAAAGGATGGCAGACTCACGAAAAATTAATTGCCCATCCAATCGTTTGGATTCCACAGTTAATACATGCATCAATTTAACACAAAATTAGGCACCTAAAGCGAATTTATTTCCTATACCTCACCTAATAGCGCGCTGCCTTGGTCGCAGAGAAATTGGAGAAGTGACTAATAATCCTAAACAGAGGGAGTACTAGGTTACAAAACTAAGGTGCACTGAAAAATAAATAACTCTAGCATGTACCTGAAGCATTTCTATGATTTATTAGTAATAGTTAACTCTTCATTTTGGGTCATCTAGCCGTCTCTGTTTTGTGGGTGATAACAAGTTATATCTCGCCGTTGAGAATGACTATCTAATTTTACCGCCTCGCTTTGTTTTCCTCTATAGTGAAGGAGTTTCCTCATCTAATTTTGTTTCGTCTTTGTTTTCTGTATGCTAGGGTTTGCGGACATAATTTACATAAATGTCTACATTGTGGGTAACATAAAGTAAGAAAAATCTATAACTGCGGTAGCGCTATTTCTTCACTCATCCATGATTTTACCCGTATAACTATACTACCCATAGTTCCATTAATGGTACGTGGTTGATGTGCGTGCATGGAAAGGAGATGAGACAGATGAGATTCATACCTTACCATCTGTATATTCATATGTGTTATTTATCACAAACAGCTTAATTTGGTCTACCACTTGAGTCGCTAGCATCGAGGCATTTGTGTTCCATTGAAATAACGCCCGGATCCGCATGGTTCCAGCTGTAGCTGCATGCATATGCGTACTATATTGCAATATGAAACATGTCGAAGCATATGGCGATGCATAATTCTGCCTTGAGGTTGTTCCATCTGTATATATTCTCTCTGTTTAGAGGTTAATATTACAAGTGTCTAATTATGACTCCATATATATGCTACTAAACCATGTGTTTCCATGGCTAATCTATTTGTTTCTCGACCAAAATAGGTGAGTAATCATATGTTCGGGCTTAAAATTGTGCTGATTAACAGAGCTGCTGATGGTGATGTAGGCCACGCTACCAGGATGCTTCAGCATTGCTTTCGGTCCAATAGATGGGGCCCTACATTTTAGTCCCTACTATGTTTATATAATCAAGTTTTCCCGACCTTTAATAACTAATTAACTGATAAGCTATTGTTGTGAATTATTTTCTATTTCTTGATTTATATTTTATCGTGAACCTTTGATTCTCTTTTTTGTGCAGTAGATAACTGATGAATTTACCCCGAACTTTAATTATAATCCCAGGTAATATTATTCCCCTGTTTTATCTCTATTTGCGTGCTTTCTCACATACTTCTGAACGTATGATATTTCCCATACAATAAATGGTGTCTAGATATTTTGTCGTTTATATGGTTTTCAAAAGTGTTTGCCCATGCAGGCACAAAAGGGAGGCAGTTGTGGTCAGTGTTGTTTTAAAAGGGGGCCAGTTTATAGTTGCAGGTTTCTCTGAATCAATTGGTAACGGAATTTAGGCTTTCACAATGGCATCGACGAGGCCGCGTGGTCTTCAGTCTATCACAAGATGAACCCATCAACATTACATTTTTTTAATGAACCGAACGTTATGTGCAAATATCACCATTGTATATGTTGTTCATATGAAAATTGGAATGTCAAATTAAAAAAATTACAAATTATTCCACATGATAATGGTCGCAAATTCAAGTATCTATAGATTTTTATTGTTTATGTTTCAATGTTCCTGAAAGAAAATATGTTGATGTTTACATAAAACACTCCCGTCAACATAGACGAATGTGGTACTAATGAATGAACAAATATTTCATTTTAAAAAATATGTTTAAAGGTTTAAATCCATACTATTTATTGGGTTAGCATGGTCATGGTAAAATGATTTGCAAATTCTAGCTCGTGCAGGTGCACGGGTGGACGACTAGTATATAATAGACAGAGAATGTTTGCTACAAGGGGTGCATCAATCCACACTAGTAGAAACAGAGGCTTCGGTGTGGCCTTTTTGCACCGGTTTGACAGGAACCGATACTGAAGGGGGCTTTAGTACCGGTTCCAAAGGGCGAGGCGGCCGGCAGGCAACCGTCCCGGTTGGTGCGGACAACAAAAGGGTTGGGCCAGGCAGCTGCAGTGGGGGGCCCCACGGCGAGTACCGGTTTGTGTTACGAACCGGTACTAAAGGTTCCGCATTTTTCATTAAATACGAAATAATTCATATCTTTAAATCCGTAAATCGAAATTTAACAAATAAAATGTCTAAATCAATTAGAAAAATGAGAGGAATCCAAATATGGCAACAATATGATCTTTTGGATCACAAAACACATTTAATTTGGGGAAATTACTTTCAAAAAATCGACATAAACTCATTTAAGGGTTATTTACTTCCTCCTCCTCATCGTCGTTGTGGGAGTCGGGGTCGGAGTCGGAGCCGTGACCGTCGTCGTCGCCCTCGCCTTGGCTGTCCTCGTCGCCCTCACTGTCGTCGTTGCTGTCGAGGTTTTCCTGCCAGTGCCCGTTGTCCTCGTCCCACCACTGGATGGGGTTGCCCTCGCTGTCCGAATCGCTCGGAATGACGTCGTTTTGCCACCATTCGTCCGCCATGTCCGAGAGAATGGGGTTTTTGGTAGAGAGAAAGAGGTCAGAGAGAATGGGTTTTTTTTGGGTGAAGAGAGAGGAACTACTTTGGAACCGCATACGCATTGGGGGTTTTATGTGTGAGGAGGATAGAGATGATTTCAGTGTGACGGCGCGTAGATCGATAAATGCCTGCGGAACCGAACAGACGGATGTAACGCTTCGTTCGTAAAATGACTACACATTTTACAGATTATATTCGCAATGTTCAAATTGACTGCAGTTGGAACAGTTTGGTGAGTTTTTTGAAAATTTCATGTTGCAAATCCAAAACCAATTCTCTTCAACCTTAGACTTCCTAGTTTGGGTTTTGAGATATCACACCAGATACATGCATTTTTTGTTCGAATGTATCTAGACCTTGTTTATCAACTTGAGTCGTTTGTATACGACATCTTAAGACTATGTGCGCAGGTTTTTCAATTTTTTGATTGTTTTTCAATTTTTTATGCATATTTTGAAATTGGTCAAACCTAAGTTTGACCAACATTTAAATAAGTTTAAAACATGAAAACGAAAAACTAAGGCTGGATCCTTCTTAGCCACTCCAAAATGAAAGTTTGGTGAGTTTAAAAAAAAATGTGTTGCAAATCCAAAACCAATTCTCTTCAACATTAGACTTCCTAGTTTGAGTTTTCAGATATCACACTAGATACATGCATTTTTCGCTCGAATGTATCTATACCTTGTTTATCAACCTGAGTCGTTAGTATACGACATATTAAGATTATGTGCGTAGGTTTTTCAATTTTTTGATTGTTTTTGAATTTTTTATGCTTATTTTGAAATTGGTCAAACCTAAGTTTGACCAACATTTAAACAAGTTTAAAACATGAAAACAAAAAACTAAGCCTGGATCCTTCTTAGTCACTCCAAAATGAAAGTTTGGTTAGTTTTTAAAAAATTCATGTTGCAAATCCAAAACCAATTATGTTCAACCTTAGACTTACTAGTTTGAGTTTTGAGATATCACACCAGATACATGCATTTTTTGTTCGAATGTATCTAGACCTTGTTTATCAACTTGAGTCGTTAGTATACGACATATTAAGACTATGTGCGCAGGTTTTTCAAAAAAAAATATTGTTTTTGAATTTTTTATGCTTATTTTGAAATTGGTCAAACCTAAGTTTGACCAACATTTAAGCAAGTTTAAAACATGAAAATGATAAACTAAGCCTGGATCCTTCTTAGTCACTCTAAAATGAAAGTTTGGTGAGTTTAAAAAAAATTATGTTGCAAATCCAAAATCACTTCTCTTCAACATTAGACTTATTACTTTGAGTTTTGAGATAACACACCAGGTACATGCATTTTTCGTTCGAATGTATATATACCTTGTTTATCAACTTGAGTCGTTAGTATACGACTTATTAAGACTATGTGCACAGGTTTTTCAATTTTTTATTTTTTTGAATTTTTAATGCTTATTTTGAAATTGGTCAAACCTAAGTTTGACCAACATTTAAACAAGTTTAAAACATGAAAATGAAAAACTAAGCCGGATCCTTCTTAGTCACTCTAAAATGAAAGTTTGGTGAGTTTAAAAAAAAATTAAGTTGCAAAACCACTTCTCTTCAACATTAGACTTCCTAGTTTGAGTTTTGAGATATCACACCAGATACATGCATTTTTCGTTCGAATGTATCTATACCTTGTTTATCAACTTGAGTCGTTAGTATACGACTTATTAAGACTATGTACGCAGGTTTTTCAATTTTTTGATAGTTTAGGGTTTGAATTCCTAGATATGATTGATAGGATGGCATATTTGAATTCCTCTCTTTTTTCTAATCAATTTAGACATTTTATTTGTCAAATTTTGATTTACGGATTTAAAGATATGAATTATTTCATATTAAATATTATTACATAATCACTGTTATTTATTCAAAAATATTATTACATAATCATTGTTATTTATTCAGAAAATATATTACATAATCATTGTATTTATTCAAAAAAAATTTGAAAATTTAAACAATAACGGATTTAGAGATATGAATTATTCCATATTAAATATTATTACATAATCACTGTTATTTATTCAAAAATATTATTACATAATCATTGTTATTTATTCAGAAAATATATTACATAATCAATGTATTTATTTAAATAAATTTTGAAAATTTAAACAATAAAAAGTGTAACATCATGACTTAGGGATTAATATGATTGATAGTATACTATTATCAGTAAGTTCTAACTTCTCATTTGGCAGCTAATTTGGAAGGAAATCAAAAGTTAAGCGTGCTCGGGCTGGAGCAGTTTGAGAATGGGTGACCGAATGGAAAGTTTGACCAGAGTAAGTATTTTGACCTGAGATTAAGTGTATAATTAGTTTAAGTGTGTGGCTAAGTGAGAAATTTCCTAATAGAATTAGGAATAGAATTAAGAATAGAAATAAGAATAATTAAGAATAGTATTGAGAATAGAATTGAGAATATAACTGAAAATAAAATTAAAAAATTCCCGGAACCTTTAGTACCGGTTCGTAATACGAACCGGTACTAAAGGTCCTCCGCCTGCGCGCGCTGCTATGCCCACGTGGAGGCCTTTAACACCGGTTCGTGAGCAACCGGTACTAAAGGGGGTACCCTTTAGTCCCGATTTATTAGTACCGGTTGCTCAACCGGTACTAAAGGCCCTATAGAACCGGTGATATTGCCCCTTTTTCTACTAGTGCCAGTACATACACTAAAGATGGTTGCTACAGGTAAAGCATAAATGATGCCTAGAGATTACATCATCTATCAGGATAAATATTTACAAGTTAACATTAGTGTTTAGTCCATTTAAGCACTGAACGAATCTTGCAATAGTATCCAAATCTTTGCTTATAATGTTAGGCCGTCTCGCGATTTTAAAATTTGTGGTATGAGGTAATACGTTCATCTTGTTGGTACTTGGCATCAAAGCATATCCAGGATTAGTGACCTCTATTTTCCAGCTTTTCATCTTCCTTCGACATTAAGTGTTCTGCAAGGTAGACCGTTTTGAAAAGGCACTCCATATGCATGACCAAACTGACCTGGAGATCATGTGGCGGCGGCTCCCGCCAAACTACCGCCGTCAATCTCACCTCGTGTGCCAGCAGTGGCGTGACAGCGTCCACGAGGTCACGACGACAGACATGTGGAGCCGCGCCAATACCCTCCTCGTTGGCAAAAACGCAGCGTACGCCTTAGGGCATGTCCAGCCGTCCCCCAGCGCCACCCAGGTGCCGTTTTTAGCGCCGGCGCACCCAAGCCGAACCCAACTCGTCGGGTTCGGCCTGGGGGGGCAAAAGGCGACGTGGGCCAGCCTTGTCGGCGAGATGAGGCGATTTCCCTCCCATTTTTCCCTTTTCGCGCCAGCTCTCCCGCCATTTCGCCCCACATATCCCCTCCCCATCTCGCAGCTCCCGCCATTTTCCCCCAGATCTCGCCGCCATGCCGCCCAAGAAGTTCACCGGCCCACGCACCGCCGCCGCCGCTGTCGTCGCATCCTCCGCCACCGCCGTCGTTATGAAGGGGCCGAAGAAGAGGAAGCCCAGGGAGCCGAAGAAGAGACCGTCGGGCATGTCCAACGTAGAGTGGATGGCGGACGTGGCGCGCCGCAAGACCGAGAACGCCGGCCGCCGGAAGAGGGAGAAGGCGCAGCGCGCCAAGGAGCTGGCCGAGGGTGGCGGCGAAGAAGAGGAGGAGGAAGAAGATGAAGAGGAAGAGGTGGAGGAGGTGATGGAGGTGATGGAGGTGGATGGGGCAGCCAAGGTGAGGATCGGCCTCCCACCTCATCCTCAGTTTGCCGGATGGGGGCAGCCAAGCCAGCGTCGCCTCGCCGACGGGTTTCTCGCCGTCGGGCTACTCGCCGTCCCGTCGCCTCGCTGGAGCGTGTCTCCCCACTACGTCCCTGCGTACGCCGACGGCGACCCGCGCGGCGGCTTCAACCCCATCATCGCGTTCCCGCATGGTGCGGCTCCGCCTCCATCTCCACTCTATGCAGGATCGCCGGGATACTCGAGCTCGCCGTCGCTTCGCCGCAGCCTCCCTTTCGCCCCGAGCGGAGACGCCTGCATGCTGTTCGGTGGAATGCAAGGCGACACCTTCATGGACGAGCTCATCACCACCGGCTCCATCACTTCGGCCGCAGCCCCGGGGTTCTTCTCGCAAGGCGGGGATTCATCGCAGCAGGCCGGTGTTTTTGGTGGCGAGGAAACCGCAGAAGTCGAGGGCGAGCCGGCGGACGAGGTCCTCGGTGAAGAAGAAGCAGCACCGGCCGCGGCCAAAGGCAAGACGAAGGAGAAGAACCCCAAGGTGCCGAAGCCTCCCGCCGAGCCACGCATCAAGTGGAGCCACAGGGAAGATGTGCTCCTCGCCCAAACCTGGATGACGGTGAGCTTGGACCCGATCGTCGGCGCCAACCAGAACATGGACAACTACTGGAAGCGGTCAAGACTTCGTACGATGAGCGCCGGATCGTCGATCCCGAGTACGCCAGCTGCGGCATTCACGGCGAGAAGGCCACTGCCAACCATTGGGCGGTCATTCAGCATGCTTGCAACAAATGGCATGGCATTCAAGAGGAATGCCAGAATCGGCCGAAGAGCGGCGCCAACAACGAGATGAAGGTGAGCTCTTTTTCGCCATGGTTTCTCTCATCTATGCCGGCTTGCTCATTTCGGCCCTTGTTTCGCCTTTGTAGTATGTCCGAATGTTCCAGATGTACCGCGACGACGAGAAGGCCGATTTCATCTTCCTCCACGTCTTCTTCACAAGGATTGAGGGGTGCGAGAAGTGGACGGAAGTTCGTCAAGCTCTTCGCAAGGCCAAGGAGTACGTCCCGGATGCGGCGGCAGCTGGAGCGTCAGATGGGCGCCCGGACGGCCACAAGAAAGCCAAGGCGGTGAGGGACACGGCGCCAGCTGCGGCGAAGCTCCAAGCATCGATCGAGACATGCATCGCCGACGCTGCCACACACGCCACCAAGAGAGAGGAGAAGACGGAGGCGAGGTGGACGGCGCTCATGGCCAACCAGGGCTTCAAGCTCGACCTGCTCAAGACCACCACCGCGGCGAAGAAGAGGAACAATGACCTCGCTTTCCTGATGGGAGGCGACCCGGCGGCGATGGATCCCCTGGTCCTGGAGTGGTTCATGGCGCAGAGGCACGCCATCCTCAGCCAGATTGCTCCGGCGACCGCGACACCTCCGCCGAGCGCCACCCCTTCGGCCGATACGAGCTCCACTCCTCCAGCCGATCCGAGTCCCGCCACTTCAGCCGACACGAGCTCGGCCTCGGACACCGCCGACACCGCCACGCCGCCGCCGAGCACTGCGCCGGCCGCCACTCCGAGCTCCGCCCCTATTCCGACGACCACACGCATCGAGCTGGACGACGCCGCCGAGGTGTCGCCTGCGCATCAGCATGCCGAATGTGGCACTACATCGCCAGACAATGGCATGATTCGATCGCCAACTTGTGGCTTTTTTGTATGATCGCCCAACTGTGGCTGCTTTGATCACCGAACTAGGGCTGGTTTTGGGGCGGGAAAATGAAATTTTAAATAATGTTGTTTGTGTTCGCCTTGGGGGGCCAAACAAGTGGAAACTCCAACCCCAGCTGGCCGAAGTTTGCGCCGGCAAAGCCAAAAAGGCATCGGCGGAAGCCCCGGGGGGGGGGGGGGCACAACGGCTGGAGATGCCCTTAGACGACAAGTGGCAACAGATCAGAAGCAGCCACGAACGAAAATAAAACGAAAACGAAGTGACGATACAGAGTCCAAATGGTAAAATGGGCCAGAGCCCATTGACGGAGTCTCGTATCCGGACGCAACTGACTTGCCGCTAAAAGCGGTAAATAGGCGGCTCCCCTAATCCACCATCGTGTTGCTCGTTCTACCCGGCGATCGTCAAGATCCATCCGAGAAATTCCAATCCAAACCAGGCGCAGCTAGCTAGGATGGACGTGTTGTTTGCTGCTAGTGCGGGAATTGCGCTAGGTTCGTTTAATCCGCCCGTCGTCGACGCCGCCGCCATCGCCGACCCCCCCCCCAAGAGCTGCCTCCTCGACTACAAGCCCTTCTTCGGCGAAACCACCAACGCCACCACCGCCTCGTACCACATCAAGGACCAGGACGACGAGATGTCAATTCAGCTCAGCCTGTTCGTCGCCCGCCCGCCTCTCATCTCCTACGTCCTCGCCTGGTCCACCGGCACCTATTTCGCCCAGGTGCCCTTCATCCACTGCACCCACGGCGGGCTCACACTAGTAGAAACAGGACCTTTGGTCCAGAGTCGTTTTGGGCTCTAGTCCCAGATGGCTTTTGAACCAGGACTAGAGGGGGGGGACTAGTCTTGGTTCAACGGCAACGAGGCCGTGCAGCAGTTGTCCCGGGTCGTAGGGAACCTCTAGTCCTGGTTCGTGATACGAACCGGGACTAAAGGTCTGTGGCAGATCAGCCGCAGAGGGGGGCCCGCGCGAGCACCTTTCGTCCCGGCTCGTGTCACGGACCAGGACTAGTGATGGACTTCTAGTCCCGGTTCGTGATACGAGCCGGGACGAAATTTAAAACCTGTTAATCTCCCGCCGACGCGTTGGAAGTTGATCAAGCCGCCGTTTTGATTGTGCTTTGGAAGATGATCAGCCCGGCGTTGATTCATATGGAGTGCTTTGGAAGATGATCAACCCGAATTTAATCACTGCATGCGCCGCCCGCCGGCCTCCCTCTCCGCCTATATAAATGCTACACTAATCCATGGCTTAAGCACACATAATCTCTCTCTAATCCTTGCAAAAACTCTCTCTCTCTCGATCCCTCTCTTCTATTCCAATATAGCCACTCGCGCGCATACCTCCGTCTCGGTTGTACTACTTCATCAAAGAAGATATGCACTTCAAGGTATGGGTCACCCTCCGTGCATCACGCGTGGAGAGGTGGATCCGCGACGTGAAGAAGTTATTTCTCGACGCCGCACCGATCAAGTGCGTTGGACTCGACTGCAAGTTCACCGACCCTCTCCCGGGTCGACAGAGGGATCTTCCACCCGAGAAAAGTCAGTGCGCCGCCGTCCTTCAATTCTCGGTGGCGTCCGAGACTCTTGTCTTGCAGATCTGCAAGGCTGATGGGGTGCCGCAGCTCCTCGTGGATTTCTTAGGTGACGAGACCATCAACTTCTACGGCGTGGCTATCCACAATGACGTGCGGATGCTGCGCTACTATGGAATTGTTATTCCGTCCGCGGTCGACCTCTAGAGGGATAGCCGGAACCCAACCGGCAATCCTACTCCGAGTCTCTATGCTCTCTCCAATGCTATCATTGGGACAAAACTTGAGAAGAAGAACAACAACAAGAAGGACAAGAAGAAGGGCAAGGATGACGACGACTTAGAAGACCTCCGAATTTTCGGATGGGGCAACGTTCCATTGAGCTACGATCAAGTCTTGTATGCCGCTCTGGACGCTCGCCTCGGCTTCGAGATTGCACGGAAGTGGGATAGTCTACGTGGCCATAATACCAATGACGATCGTCTTAATATCGTTGATGAGTAGAATAGCTATATAGTGATGTGTGTGCTCCCGTTGTGTGTTCTCATGTAAATTTCAGTCAATTCGGTCCATTCGGTTACCTAAAAATTAATGACCGAAATATTTGGATTCCTATCATTTTTCTGTTCGATTTATACATATTATTTGTCGAATTTCGCTTTACGGATTTAAAGATATGAATGACGAGGTTATACTCTGCGGGTACCCCAGCATAAGGGTACCTGGTGCACGTGATGATTAAAGAAGCCCAACGATTAATCGAAGCCCACGAAGAAAGGCCCAAGACGAAGAGTGTTTTCCAAGCTAGATCAAATAATAGTCGGTTAAGACTTTCCATACATGTAACCTTGGTCGGTTGTGTTTCCCGAGACCTAGCCTCCTATATAAAGGCTGGGAGGGTGATCGATCAAGGACAAGCAATCCATAGCCACCAAAACCTCGACGAGATCTACTGATCGTCGAACCCTTGTAACCTCCATATTCAAATCATAAACACAGACAAGCAGGAAGTAGGGGTTTTACCTCACTCGAGGGCCCTGAACCTGGGTAAATCCAGCTTGTCAGCCGTCGATTCCACCAATACTACGCGTTCTCTACCACACAATCAACCCTAGGTATAGCAACCATGGGAATTGCCGAGGGCACACCTCGACAATGAATTTATCCATATTAAATTGAAAATGGCAATAATGATATAAAATTCATTTTTTTGTTATTTGTTAACAATTATTATTACTTAATCATTAATATTTATGCAAAAGATGATATGGACACACTATTTAGATTTCTATCATTTTTCTGATCGATTTATACATATTATTTGTCTAATTTTGAATTACGGAGTTAAAGATATGAATTTATCCATATTATTTGTCGAATTTCGTAAGGGACCTCTAGTCCCGGTTCGTAATACGGACCGGAACTAGAGGGGTCTGGCCCGGCAGGACCACATGCGAGACCCCTCTAGTATCGGTCCGTATTACGAACTGGTACTAGAGGTCCTCTGCTCTATATATGTCGCCCCTGCTCACCCCCTCTCTCTCTGTTTTTTTCCAGCATTTAGAGATGAGAGGTGTGTGCTAGTTTGTTGTTTACTTCCTATGCACAAGAGGTGTTCGATGAAATGCCCGAGCTAGCCAGCTTCATTCTCCTCTATTCTTCACCACCGAGCTCGAGTTTATCCCTGTTTTCTCCACGATTTGTCAAGATTTGGCGGCGCCCCTTCTATTGAAGTGTTCCAAGAGGTCAAGATTTGGCGGCTGATGGCGTGTTAACGGTAGAGTGTTTTATCACTTCCCAGCAACAGCACCAGAAGATCTGCTTGTTGACCGTGACAACACACGTTCGTTGGGAGACCCCAAGAGGAAGGTATGATGTAGTGCAGCAGCGGTTTTCCCTTGAAATATGACCAAGGTTTATCGAAGCAGGAGGACACGAAGATTCTTCAGAAGGTTGTCAGCGGCGCAACTGATGTGGAATCTGCACACAACACAAGCAAACTACTTTGCCCCAATGAAACAGAGAGGTTGTCAATCTCTCCGGCTTGCTGAAAACAAAGGATTAAAAGTATTGTGTGGAAAACAGTAATGTGTGCAGAAAGTAACAGAGAACAAATGATTGCAGTTGGTGGTTTTATCAGTATGAGGAAATGGACCGGGGTCCACAGTTCACTAGTGGTGTCTCTCCATGAAAGATAACTAACATGTTGGGTAAACAAATTACAGCTGGGCAATTGACAAATAATGAGCGCATGAAAATGCAATATATGACAAGATGATTATTATGAGATTTAATTGGGCATTACAACAAAGTACATAGACTTGCTATCCAACGCATCTATGCCTAAATAATCCACCTTCCGGTTAGCATCCGCACCCCTTCCGGTATTGAGTTGCAAACAACAGATTATTGCATGAAGTAAGTGTGTAATGTAAACAATGCAAATGACACGTAGACAATGCATCATTGTTTTATCCCTAGTGGCAACAGCACATCCACAACCTTAGTCGTTTCTGTCATCTCGAGCCCAGATTACTGGAGGCATGAACCCACTATCTAGCATAAATACTCCCTCTTGGAGTTACAAGCATCTACTTGGCCAAAGCATCTACTAGCAACAGAGAGTATGCAAGATCATAAACAACATAAATAGATAGATTGATAAACAAACTTGCTCATAGTATCAATATTCATCGGATCCCAGCAAACACAACATGTAGCATTACAATAAGATAATCTTGATCATGTTAGGCAGCTCATAAGATCTAAACATGGAGGTACAAGGTGGAGAGACAACCATCTAGCTACTGCTATGGACCTATAGTCCAAGGATGAACTACTCACGCATCACTCCGGAGGCAGGCATGGCGGTGTAGAGGCCTCCGGTGAGGATCTCCCCTCCAGCAGGGTGCCGGGAAGAGCTTCAGAACCCTCCCGATCTAGGGTTGATGACGGCGGCGGCGACGGAACTTTTCGTGGAATATGATCGGTGTTTTTAGGGTTTTCGGGACATCGGGAATATATAGGCGAAAGGGCGGCGTCGGAGGGTACCCGAGGTGGCCACGCCAGGGCTGGGCGCCACCCTCTCCTAGGCCGCGCCCTAGGGTGGCGTGGCTGCCTCGTGGCCCCACTCCGTCTCCCCTTCTGGCTTCTGGAGTCTTCCGATGAGATATTTGCACACGTTGATTTTTGTCCAATTCCGAGAATATTTTACGACTAGCCTTTCTGAAGGAGAAAAACAGCAGAAAACAGCAACTGGCACTTCGACATCTTGTTAATAGGTTAGTCCCAAAAAATGCATAAAAATGCTATGAAGTGTAAATAAAACATGTAGCAATTGGTATAATAACAACATGGAAAATAAAAAATTATAGATACGTTTGAGACGTATCAGCGGCACCCCATCCCCGTCCTCACCACCGTCGATCGCCTGCGCCGTCCTGTCCCCGGCACCAACTCGGTGAGCCTCTTGTTTTTATCTTTTATTTTAAAAAAATCTTAGTTATATGATTTAGATACATAATTATTACTTGCATATAATTTTCTTAGTTGTATAATTGTTTGTTATATATAGTGGCATGGTTTTGACATCTGTCCACACCGGCTCTCGTCCGCTATATTATTCGGATGTGGTATGATTGTTTGTTATAACTATTTGTTTCATTTCGTGTTTATGAAAATTATGCCGACCAACTTGACATAGATATTTTTTTATCTAGGAGGTAGTTGAACCGAAAATTCCAACTGACCCTATTGTCGAGTTTTTTGAAAAAGAAAACAATGATTTGAAAGCAAAATTGAAAAGAAGTGAAGATCTTCGTCTCCAATGCTTAGAACAGAAGATGAAATTGGAGTTCAAGCTTGCCGACGTCGTCGATGATCACGAGATCAAGATGAATGCAATTCGCTTGAAGCTTAAAAAGATTAGAAAATATGCCATTAATCAAGAGGCTTGGTATCATTATGCTGTTGGTTCAATAATTACCTTTGTTGCGATTTTGATCGCATTTGTTGTTGGATTTAAATTCTTTAGATAGTTGTATGTTAGTTTCAATTAATGTATGTTTTATGAGAACTATGTATTAGATTTGGTCACTACTCTACTTTTGTTTTAATGTGGTGAACTTCTATTAATGAATTTGGTCAGTTCTCTATTCTATTCATGATGTAGTGTAATTGGTCGATTACGTTCGTTTACCGTAATGGGTTTTAGCGGTGATTATATTTGATATACTTATATAATGCAGATGAGCCATCCATGGAGGTCCGCTGACCGACGCTCTAACGAGTACATTCAAGGCCTGCGTTCTTTTCTCAATGTGGCTGAGGCAAACACGCGGAATGGTTTTATGTGTTGTCCATGCAAAGTCTGTCTAAAGAAGAGCCCATTGTTGATGAGCCCAATGATGATTTTCGTCAGGCCATTCGTGATGCACAGATAAACTGCGGAAGTGAAAACGAGAGGTTGAAGTTGGAGCGCATGTTAGCTGATCACACAAAATTGTTGTACCCAAATTGCGAAGATGGCCAGAAAAAGCTGGGTACCACACTGGAATTGCTACAATGGAAGGCAGAAAATGGTACTTATGACAAGGGATTTGAAAAGTTGCTGAAAATATTGAAGAAGATGCTTCCAAAGGATAACGAATTGGCCTCTAGTGGCGAGGCCACGTCCGACCGCCTCCCCTTCCCCTTCTTATCCACGGAAAGATTACAATAAGTTTCATGACATTCCGCCCTTCACAGTGAAAACTGACCCAAGCATCGTGTTAAATGATGAAGATTGTCCATGGTTACGGCACAATCAGAAGAAAGGGACACAAATGAAGAAAAAGTTTATACCACGACAGTAGAGATGGATGTTGGTGGTCATGTGTAATAATGTATGAAACCTTTTTATTTAACTGTGAAGGAAACTCTAATCACTGATTTTTGGTTCTAGCTAAATACTCCAACGGCTTACAAGTGCTTGAGAAAGTTGGAACAAAACACACGGTTTCCCCTGCATACAGCCCAACGGTGGCTCCTGAGTGCCCGCATATCAAATGCACCGTTGGACGTATGCAGGGAATCCGAATGATCTGTATTCGGTCGATGAACTAAAGGATTTGTAGATAGAACAAAACACACGGTTTCCCCTGCATACAGCCCGACGGTGGCTCGTGAGTGCCGCATATCAAATGCACCGTCGGATGTATGCAGGGAATCTGAATGCTCTGTATACCAAATGAACTACAATGAGTACACACTGAGCGCCGAACATGTCCGAGAGGTAGGCTATATATAGGGTCGTGGGGCTCACGAAGTGGTCATGATAGTGCTGATCCAACAGCTCACAAGCCCTCAAAAGATACACACCCCTTATCCAACGGCTCACAAGCGCTTGAAAGAAACACACGATCCGTGTGCTTCTTTAGTCCCGGTTGGTAACACCAACCGGGACTAAAGGCGGGTTTTGCGGTCACGACTCGTGTCAGTCACGTGTCCTCCCCCAGCACTGCCATAACCACGTGTCCTCCCCTAGCGCTGCCCTGGGCACGTGTCCTCCCCCAGCGCTGCCCTTGAGGTCTTTATATATTGTCGCCGACGGGGTAAACCCTAATCCACCATTCCTAGCCACGAACGCATCGTCTCCACGAGATGGATCCGCCACGCCCGCCGCAGGGCGTCCTGGACGAGGTCGAGCGTGCTCGGCAGAGCGCGCTTGGGCGCTACCGCGGGAGCCTACCCCGCCGTATGCCCACGAGCCCGGCGTGGAGAGGAATGCCCAGCTACCGGCCTCCTGCTCCGGTGCCGGTACCTCCACCAGGCGCTGCCGCTCCTCCCGCCGAGGAGGAGGAAGAGGACGACGACTTCGACTGGAGTGACGACGGGGATGAGGGCTTTGGGGCGCAGATGCAGGAGGCCATGGAAGCCTCCTTCCAGTCTGTCAGCGACGACCGTGTCCAGCAAGCCAAGACTGACTGCCAGCTCAAGGCGAAGGAGGCCTCATGTTGAAATTTTAGAAGTGATTCAAATTCAAACACTTTTCATGTTGAATTTTTTGTCAGATTCAAAAGTATGCAGAAGCTATTCAAATTCATATTTAAAAAAAATTGAAATTCATTTTTAATTGAAAATGGCAAAATGGTTAATAGTTTGGATAGTTAGAATAATTATTTTAGAAAACAAAAAATTGTTTTGGATTAGTTATTCAAATTCAAACACTTTTCATGTTGAAAGTTTTGTTAGATTCAAAAGTATGCAGAAGTTATTCAAATTCAAACACTTTTTAAACTCAGTTTCAAAAAATTTGGGCCTTTGCGCGCTAAAAAAAACACCTCTGGTCCCGGTCTGTGGCACGAGCCGGGACTAGAGGTGCATTTGCGCGGGCGTTTTCGGCGCCGGTACTAGAGGTGTGTGGGTATAAATACCCACACCTTATCCCGGTCCGTCCCACCACCCGTGAACAGAGGAGGTCCGCCGCCGCCACGACGAAAACGACGCCGTGAGGCTGCAGAAATCGCCGCCGCGCGCCGCCGTCTCCCCTCCACGCGCCCGCGCCTCTCCTCCGCCGCCGCTCCGGCTCTCCTCCGCCTCGCCGCCGCCTCTCCTCCACGCGCCCGCGCCTCTCCTCCACGCGCCCGCTCTCCTCCCCCTCGCCGCCGGCCTCCACGCGCCCTACCCCTCCGCCTCGCCGCCGCCTCTCCTCCGCCGCCGCGCCCGCTGCCCCGCCGCGTTGCCCGTACTCCTCCGCCTCGCCGCCGCAGCGCCGCGCCTCCGTCCGATCCGCCGCCCGCAAGAGGTAGTTTTTTTAGTTTAGTTGTTTTTTGTTTTGTTTTTTTAGTGTAATTTAGTGTTAGGCATTTTAGTGTTAGCAAATTAGGTGTAATTTTAGTGCAAATTAGGTGTAATTTAGTGCAAATTTTATAGATTTTGCTTATGTGTTAGTAGAAATTTTGCTAAGGTGGTGTGTAGAGTAGAAATTAGGTGTGTAGATTTTGCTTAGTTGAAATTTTGCTAAGGAGTTAGTAGAAATTTTGCTTAGTTGATTTTGCTTAGTAGATTTTGCTTAGGTGTTAGTAGAAATTTTGCTAAGGTGGTGTGTAGAGTAGAAATTAGGTGTGTAGATTTTGCTTAGTTGAAATTTTGCTAAGGTGTTAGTAGAAATTTTGCTTATGTCTTATAAAAAAATGTGTTTTTAGTTTATTGTTCTCGGCGACGATGTCCTTGTTGGACCAGAGGGGCGATGTCCGGGACTGGGCTCCGCCGGGTTGGCACTGGGAGTTGCTAACTTCCGGGACGCGTAGCTTGGTGAGGAATCCGGGTGACGTCGTCGACCCGGATCATCTTTGGTGGCAGTCGCGTGGGCCACGCTCGGTGCAGAGGGAGCCGGCCCCCGAGGAGGTGGTACGTAGCCGTATCAGGAAGGAGGACGAGCACGCCGTCGCTACATGTATTTGTTGGATACGCCAACGGTGTATGATAGTAGATGGTCGTTTTTTCATAGGTTTCCTTATGACCCCGTGATGGTTCCTGTTCTTTGGATGCGCAGCGCCGGCCACTCAGCACCCGCGGCTTAGGACCCGGTCGTAGTTAGTTTGAGAGGTTAATGCATGTGAGAGGAAGATGTATTATTGATATTATTCGTGATGTATTTAGGGTTAAATAAAAATGGACCCGAGCTATGTAACTGGATTAAATAAAGATGTATGAGCGACACTTTTGCATATTTGTAAAATTCCCTGCTTTGAATTATTCTGCTAATGCTAACCTTGTTCCCATGATGCGGCAACCCGCGGATGGAGCTGAAGACGGTAGAGATGTTCCCTTCGTAAGCAGAGAAGGGGAAGAAGAGATCTTCTCCATGATGCGGCAACCCGCGGATGGAGATGTTCCCTTCATAAGCAGAGAAGGGAAGAAGAGGTCTCTTTTGTTCAATTCCTGAGATATCAAGTAACTAATTAATAACTCATTTATTCATTTGTTTGCCGGGCAGGATTTGGAAAGATTTCATAAAGAGAACAGCTGGTGATTTTAAAGAGGAGCTTAGGTTTGTTAATGCCAAGGTAAGTAGTACGAGCTAGGTTCGCGCATCTCTTTAATTCAAATTTCAATACCATCATACCATGCTTGATTATTATTTGATTGAAATCTATTCTCGTAAAGTACTGTGAAAGGCAGCCACTGGGGACCAATTTGTGTGGATACTACGTCTGCGAGTGGATTCGCCGGGAGGTCTCTGAGCGGAACCCATCGACATTTATTGAAGTAAGTGAACAAATATATTCACAGTTTTATTTTATTACCATCAATTGTGTTGAGTGTCATTCATAATTTCTGTTATGATGATTGATATGCATATTGATCTCCTTCTTTTATAGATGGATAGAATGCGGAGGGACCTGCAACCAAAGGACCGCTTTCGACCAATTCAAGAGGAAATTGCGAGATTTTTTATGAACTATGTCATAAACCCAAAGGGAAAATACAATGCCACCGAATAGACGGGCTCTAGTCCCGGCGATGATCATGTAATCGAATAGACGACGGGCTCTAGTCCCTGTTTTATATGATCTCTATGTAATTAATCGAATAGACGGGCTCTAGTCCCGGTTGTGATCTCCATGTAATCAATTAAAAATGATCGAATTCTCATAAAGATTTCTTTTATGAATATTTTGATATGCTATATGTATTTTTCTGATTTATAATTAATTAACCATATATTTTGCAAGATTAATCATAATATTCAATAGGGAAACAAGAAAACCAGAAGCCGCCACGTGGGAGAATCTCTAGTCCCGGGTTGTATTACCACCCGGGACTAGAGGTCCTCTGCCACGCGCTCTGCCCAGGCCCCGCGTGGAGCTCTCTAGTACCGGGTCGTAAGCCACCCGGGACTAGAGGGGGGGAGCCTCTAGTCCCGAATCCGGCGTCCTGGGTGGGAATCCGGTACCAGAGGCCCCTACCACCCGGGACGATAGCCCCATTTTCCACTAGTGTCATCCTGCTTAACATGGCCGTACACACCAACAGGAATTCCTTCCCGCAATACTACATCTACCAGCCCGGCGTTCCGTCGCTCCAACTGGTCCCACAACCGGCCGAAGACAGGCTCTTGGCCGACGAATCCTGTGGGGTCGGCCTCCTGCCAGACGGCAGCGGCGGAGGCTACCACGTCGCCGTCCTAACCACGCAGGGGGAAGGAGACTTGGAGCTCTTCCTCTTCTCCTCCAAGACGGAGATTTGGACCATGAAGAAGCCCCTCCTCGTGTCACTGGATCAGGACAGAGCCCCCGACTTCGTGCCGGACAAGGTTATCACCGTCGGCGGCGGCGTCATGGCATTCGTCGACATGTGGAACGGCATCCTCATCGGCGATGTCCTAGTCCAAGGTGATGGCAACCCTGAGTTCCACCATATCCCGCTGCCATTCGGAGATCTCCGCCGACCGTGGATGGACAGCTATAGGTTAATGCCCCGTGACGTTAGCATCGACATCATGCCCGCCGGCGACCTCCGCATCAGATTGGCTGACGTGGTTTGTCCTAATGACTTGTCTGCTTGGGTTGCTACCACGTGGATCACTACCACTGCGGCTACCAGTCCCTGGCGCCAACTCAACCAGTGGCACATGGACTCCTTGCTCCAGGCTAGACATCTTTTGGTGGGTGACGGTCAGGCTGGACACGAGCCAGCTCGGTCCAGGCTCGGGCCGAGCCTGCATTTAGCTCACCACTTTTGAGCTCGGCTCGGGCTGGCTCATTTGGCAAACGAGCTGGGAAAACAGGCTCGGCCTGGGCAATGCAGAAACTCGGTCCAGCTCGGGCTGGCTCGCGAGTCAGCTACAGATCAAAAACAGAGGAAAAACATAGCAGAAACAGAGCAAAACAGAGCAGAGATAGAGCAGAATTTGATAGCACAAACAGAGCATAATTTGATAGCACAAACAGAGCAGAATTTGATAGCAGAAATAGAGCAGGTTCTAAGTTCAATAGCAACAGCTCCATTACACAAATCATAAACGTCAAACACAACAAGTTGATAGCAATAGGGTTACAATTTAGGTTCTAAGTTCAATAGCACAAATTCAAAATAAAGCAACATCCTCATGAAAGGTTTCCAAGTTCCAATTACACAAGTTCAACATAAGCAACATGAACCGATGAACATCCATCTCCAATCTTCAACTCAATTCTCCATGAACCGAAGTAGCAACATCCACATGACTTGAAAGTCTAGAAGTAACAATAGCTTTAGTTGATGCTTCACTCAATCACTCATATGACAAGTGGAATATCAAACATGTAGTAAATATCTACTTACCAATTGTTGTTATTCACCACACTCTTAGGCAACTTGATGGTCTCCACATTTTCCTCCTCATCTTCCTCCTTGTCCTACACTTGTGGAAGTTAGCCACCAATTTTACATTATATGACAATGAAACTTGTGGCAGTTGAAATGCAAGAAAGACATGAAAATCGTACCATCGCATTCAAGCCACTATGGGAACCTTTGATATAACTTGCACCACACACCAATGCCTCCACCATATCCGGTTTTAGAGAACTCCTATAGTCATCTAAAACTCTTCCACCGGTGCTAAAAGTTGATTCTGAAGAAACGGAACTAGCCGGGATAGTCAAGAATCGTTTTGCCATCTTTGCCAACAATGTGTATCTAAGTGAATTCACTTTCCACCAATCAAGGAAGTTGAATTTAGCATCCGGTTCCTCAAGGGCGTCTTCTAGGTAGTTTCTCAATTCACTCTTTGATGACTTTGTTGTGGTGTTTAATCGATGGGTTTGAAAGTCACTATCGGATGCAGGCATAGAGGAACTTGTAGTGCAAACCTTGGATGACGAAGTGGCACTTTCCTCGGATTGCTTCTTTGCGGTATCAAACTTCTCGAACAACTCTTCCAACTCCAGGCGCACATCAGCCAACTCATCTTCAGCAGTTTGCTCATCATAAAGTTGTTTGAAAGCCCAATCTATATAGAACATCTTGTACCTTGGATCTAAAACAGTAGCAAGCACCATGACATTGTTTTTTTCCAACCAATACTTGTTAAACGTATCCATCATTGCTTCTCCCATGGCCTTATAGGTCGGATCCTTATGCCGCATGGCTTTTCTCAATGCAATCTTGATACTCACAATGTGACGGTAGAATATGTTTGCTGTGGGATATGATTGCGCTGAAAAAGCAGTAGTTACTTGAGCAAAAGCGAAGAGCATTGGCTCGATGAGCTCATATAACTTCCACTCATCACTTGTAGGTTGCCATACATAGTGTAGATCCTTATTAGCATACTCTCTTAATGCTTCTTTATATGGACGACCAGTAGCTATCATCTTGTAGGTTGAACTCCACCTTGTACAACAATCTAGGGTCAAGTGAGCACCAATATTGAGGTCTAAACCCCGGCAAATGTCGACAAACCTTGATAAGCGACTAGTTGACTTCTTGAAGTACTTAACTGTCTCCCTTAAATTGGTGATCAAACTGCCCATACATGATGTCCCATCTTGCACTACCAAGTTGACAATGTGTGCACAACAGCGAACATGGAAATAACCTTCTTCAAATTGCTTGCATCGCCGGAAAGTGAACTTTGCCTTCAAATCTTTAACAGCAACATCATTGTTTGAAGCATTGTCAAGTGTGATGGAAATAACCTTACTCTCTATCTTCCATTCAACTACGCAGTCCCAAACAACATCAGCAATCACATGTCCAGAGTGAGGTGGGTCCAACTCTATGAAGGCAAGAACACGGGTCTGCATCTTCCAGTCTGCATCAATATAGTGTGCCACCACACACATATAAGCAACGGTTTGATTGCTAGTCCACAAATCGGTAGTGAGACTAATGTATTCCACATCCTCGAGTGCTGCTTTAAGTCTAACTTTTCTCTCTCTTGAAAACCCTCATGCACTCAGCTCGGATTGCCTTCCTTCCCATGGACTGATAGAGTGGATTTAAATACTTTAACACAATGTTGAACCACTGATGTTCAATCATTCTGAATGAGTACTCATGTACCATTATCATCTTAGCAATGAGCTCCTTAACAATAGCTTGGTCAAACCCTATATGTCCCGGAGTTGTTGACACCGAAATATTAGCATTGACTGCCTTGAAAGTCAGACGGGACTGGACCTGCTCCCTAAGACGTTGTGCATTGAGGGCTTTGCATTTTCCTCTCCAATATCGTTGGGCAATGAAGACATTGTGCTTTCAAAACCTTAGGCCCCCCTGGATTATCTTCATCATCAACCATCACCTTCACAAAATACTTCCAATCCGGTGAATTCTCACAACAACTTGTGTCCACCTTTTTCTTCTTTCGTTTCTTATTTCCTTGGGTTCTGCCTTCATCTTCTCCTGAACTAACATCAACGGTTGCTTGCTCACCATCTTCTCGAGAAGTGCCTAGAGCATCACCCTCGGACATATCATCAGCATGGTCAAAAGAGTTGCCATCGTCTTCTTCATCGTCAGCATTGGGCACATACGTATCTTCCTTATCGTCATCATCAAGGTGATGGTTCTCTTGCTCACCATCATCCTCCTCTTCCTGTTAGAATCATTAAAAAAAATCACTACATTGCATACACAACTTGCTGTTTCAAATTTCATTGTAATAAATATACTCATTGAAATATAGCAAACTGAATTTATCTAGAAACTACAAGCTACCAGCTAACTGTACTATTTTAGTTCACCGTTTTATGAACAACCGCTGGGCCAAATAGAGCAAATAACCACTCAAAATGATCGGGGGGAACATAACCTATATTTCATATCTTACGGAGTTCATCTAATTTGTCCATCTAGATACTCGAAATTGCAGATTTTCGTAGCTGTTTGCCCAGGAACAGAAACATGACACTATTTTGCCTAATTTCCAACAGAACTTGCTAATCCCCTGCCCTAGAAATCATGGAATCAACATGTACAAAAGGTGAGCACGAAATCTGTCACTCACCAGCAATACCATCGAAGAAGAGGCAACACCGCCCGCCGCACGCCCGGCGGCGGCTATGTTGGCAGCGAGTCGACGAGGCGGAGGCGGGTGTCGCTTCAGGAGCACCGGTTGCTCTACCTTTTCCTTGGGATCAATCAGCACGATGCTCGGGTTCGCCTTCGAGCAGCGACCGTTGCTGGCCTTCTTCCCCATTGAGGACGCCGGCTTGGCGGCAACGGCGGGCAGTTTTCCCCCATAGAAGCCGGACACTTTCTTCTCCTTATGAGGTTCCTTCGGCTTCATCGATGGAGGCGGTGAGCCGGCGACGATCTGTGGTCTGCGGAGCGACGGCGGAGACGACCTGCGGAGCGGCGGCGGAGTGAAGGAAGCAGAGGACTGAGAGGAGTGAGTTGAGTCGAGTGAGATAGGGTTGCACACTTGCACTGCTGCGGTGCTGCCTCCTCTGTGACCTAGCTCGCGTGTAGATGGGCCGGTAAAAGGCCGAGCCAGCGGGCTGGACCGAGCCGAGCCAGGCGAGCCACGAGCTCGCTGCGGTCCAGCTTATTGGGCTCGACTCGGTGAATTCTCCTCGCGGGCCGAGCTGAGCTCGGGGCGAGCCTGGAAAAGCTCGGTGCGAGCCAAAAAGCTCGCCCCGAATGTCCAGCCTGACCTGACGGTGTCAGCGTTGCGGAGCTGCTGCCGCCCTCTGAGGAGGCTGCAGATTTCGAGCCACTGGATTTTGGGTTCCTCTTCGTCGATAGGCCAATGTTGAGCTTACACCAAGACAGCATTGTCTGTTTCTTGGCCAAGCGCCACAACCGAGACGGGCAAGTGTTTGCGATTGCTGTCGACATGGTGGAGAAGAAGCTGAAAGGAGTCAATCCTCTTCAGCCTGGAAGAATAACACGACTCTTCTACAGCACCATCTCTCAGTAAGCTAGTTCAGGTAATAGATTAATCTTTTTGCCCTCGATTTGGTGTGTTGCATTGTACGGTGCGTTTATTTCATTGCCATATTCATATTACAATTGTTTGCCATTGGAAAATGTTTCAAACCACTGCAGCATCAAGAAATGGCATGGGTAATAGCTGGGTGGACAATAAGTAACATAACCTACTCACTTAGTATGTTCATCATTAAAACAAGCTAATCCATAGCTTTGCCGATATGCTGAAAACCTATTGGCCGAGATTGATGTTCCTGGCCATGCTCTCTCATGGTAAGACATTCCATTCTGTTCACTGATGTATATTGAAAATATGCAAAATTGAATCCCAGGCAATTAAATTGGTTGGCATTTGTTGAATCACACTGTAAATCGACATTTTGCTCATAGAGATTGCAAAATGACTGCTAGAACCGCAAGGGACCTGCTAAAATATTTGATAATAGTGAATAAATCTGTTCGAGCTAATGTCGTAATTTCTTACAACATGACACATTTTATCCAGCGAGGGTGGAGTCAAGATACCTTAGTGGATTTATGTCTCTCTCTATTTTTGGGGCTCCAGCTCCACTTGGAAGATGTCAGTGCGCTGCATCGTCTTCTTGCCAGCATAGTAGAGCTCCATACAGCTGCGTTGAAGGCGACTTCTAACAATGTGGTAAGTTGGTAACTGGCTCCCATGCTTCTTGTGGATCAAATGTTCGGTCATTTATGTTACTAATTGCTTCTACTGCGAGGGATGTCTGTTCAGCTAGCTATTCTGCAGCAGCAGACATTGCCCTAATTATGAACAAATTACTGATATACTTTATCGGCATGACTTACCTTGGGTTAATCTAATTTGAGAAGCTTCATATTGGTCAAAACTTGTCTCCCTGCAGCAGCAGATTATTTCCTATAGTGGAGGGATTTCATTAACCATCTTGCAATCTACAAATAATTGTTTACTTTTATCACAACGATGGCGTCATCTCTCTATTTGTGTGAATGGTCAATCTTTTTCTGCCAACAACTCTTCAACTGTGATAACGAGTGATATTTTGCATCTTCCACTTTCTGAAGAAACATGTGGTCAACACCTAAACTAATTAGCAACAAACAATGCACAAACCAAGAAACAAAACGTAGGAGTACGTACTACTTCCAAAGCCTGTGGCTGTGATCGAGTTGTACAGAATAAAAAAAATGAATACTTCAATGATTGGTGCTATCGATTGTTTTTTATTATTATTATTATTATTATTATTATTATTATTATTATTATTATGTGAAGGGAGACCTAGAACTGATTGATAGATTGGATACATATCTACCGGTACGTGCAGGTGCAAAGGGAGACCTAAAACGGCTAGGAACACAGCTAGAGGCATATCCCGGGACCTGGAACACGCCAAAAGCGATGCCTGGTTTAGTTTTGCCCCGTGTTTGTCCAAGTCTGATATTTAAATAGTTTTATCATCATCTTTGGATTCATGATTATTGCTTTAAGGAAGAAAACCACCGACATTGAGTTGTCAAAGTTTGATGTATTATTAAGAATTTTAATTAATACTCACATATTGGTTCCAGGATGTTAATTTGGTTGTAGTTAACGAACATGACATTAGCTCCTACTCCAAGGCTAACTCGTTTATTTTGCCTTGCAGTTACAAAAATGCTCTTCTAGTTGTATGGACTTATGAACCTGTATTACAAACAGGTCAAAATTGTGTATTACTAGGTAATAAAAGCTATGGGTCATAAATATTCTAATGGTTCAACGCCAATCATGTGAAGCATGTAACTTCGGGATTGCAATGTACCTACCTGAATGCCCGTGTGTTACAAAATCATCTATAGATAAAATTGACGACTAAACAAAGCTTTTTATATGTTCCTAGCTTTCTCTCCTCCTATTGAGTGTACACATCTTCCCTTGCAAGTTCATCACATACGGACATGGATCTCGCTTCCGGTCATCAAGAATGAGATCCCCTTCGATTAAGCCCATATAGTGCTCTAACTTTTGAATTCACATCTACTTGTTTGAGATATGTAAAAAGGAAATGAAAAGCATGAGGCTTCATCTATATCGGCGACAACAGACCATTATGTCGTTGTCATGTCAACGATCTTCATCTATTGTCGATCTCGACTGCATCATGCACGACGTCGAGCCCCGTAGAGACCTGGAGCTCGCAGGAGAGATCAGAATTAGTGGATGCTAGAGTCGTGGAGCTGCTGACAAGGAGATCATAGATGGGTCGGGCTCACGGCGTGAGGTCGTGTATGGGGTTGAGGCCGCTGCAGCTTGCAGTGGGTGTCGTCGGGGTGGTTCGCCTTTGGTCTGGAAAAAAAGATGATGAGACAATCCACTGCGTCGCGTTCACAGTCGTCTCACACAATTTGTACCACCGCCACCATGTGGTAATGTACATGCAACATTGTACCATTATTTCAACCGAGTGTCTAAGTTCCAAACATCATAAATTCCATATTTGAAAAGCATCTAGCTTTTGGCTTTATTTTGAAGTTTTCATTCTGGGTTATCAGTACGATATTGGTTAGTGTAACAGATGTGGAGGTTTCGATTTTATGATTTAAAGTTTATTCAAATATCTGTGGTGTTGGGAGATTTACTTTGCATTTGCAAGCGCATCGTAACACGGAAAGAGATATAATTGGCAGCTACACATATCCTACGTCTGAAATTCAGAGCAAATACATCACGCAAAAAGAACACTTAAAAATTTAAATAGAACACGAATACATGCATAAAAAGTGGATAACCATAGAGACAGAGACAGGATGGTGTGTTAACAGCAACATAAATATCCATAGCCTATAAATATTATTTTTCCAAACAAAATCTTATATGTAGACGTGCATTTTAGCATAAATAAAATCTAGCGTCACCAAAGTTTATAAATATCCAACGGTTCCTTGGTCTCTACATAGGCGAATGCTTGGTAGACACCACCACCCCTTAGAGCTGCCGTTCCCCTGTTCCACTCGCTGGTGATCTGAATCTTGCCATGCCGCGACCTCTTCTCCGTGCAATTCGGTTCGTGCTTGTACATAATTTCGTTACCATCCCGGTGCCCACGCGTCAGCACGTGCTTGCCATGCGCAAAGTGCGGCAGCATGAGCAGCTGCGGGGGCTGCATGGTCACCTCCATGATATACCAACGCCTCCACCCTGTTGCCCCCTCGCGCTCTCGAGAACCCACACATCCGTCTTCTCCAATGGCTTCGCGGAGTCATCTGTGATTGAAATGCCCAACCTCCCATGAACCTCCGCCAGGTGAAAGCTGCTCCCGGGTCTGGTCTGTAGTGGCACCGGCAGCGGCTTAACGAAGGTGACACACTCCTTCTCTAGGTCGAACGACATGATCCTCTCGGTACCATCCGCGATCCAATACACCGCGCCGTCGATGCAGATGATGCCGGAGTCCCGGAGGCACCTCGTGCCGGCGCTGCCGACCGCTGGCGTCGCGACGTCCCGCCAGGATGTCTCCCCGAGCGTGAACACCTGCAGTTTGTGGAACTCCATGTCGAAACAGCAGGGGATGCGCACGACCTTGTACTGCCCCGTCCCCTGGTGATGCGCGAAGCCGTACGACTTGTGCCACTTGGATCGGCCACGCATGAAGTTATCGGCGCATGGCAGCGGCGGGAGAGCGAGCTTCTCCCCGTTGGCCGGGTTGGCCAGGGAGATGGCGCCGCCGGGCTGGCTGTCGTCGCAGAAACAGATCAGGCCGTTGCAGGTGCCGACCACCTCCATTACACGGCCGTCGTCGTCCAGGGTGGCCATTACCCTCTTCAGCCGCCACTTGTCGTCTAAGGCGTACGCTGCGTTTTTGCCGACGAGGAGGGTCTTGGTTCGGCTGCGCAGGTCCGTCCCGGTGCGCTCGTGGACGGTCTCACGCCACTGCTGGCACACGAGGCGGGATCGTCGGCGGTAGTTTGGCGGGAGCCGCCGCAGGATCTCCACGAGGGCGTCTGTGGATAGGACATCGCAGCGGCTGGGATCCTCCTCGTCCATGGCCATGCGTCTCGCCGCCCCTCCGCTATCGATCTACACAAGGAGGTTTTAGGTCTGTTTGGGGTTAAGAATCTCCTTGCGTTTTCCCTGCTATTTAACCGGATTCTCGATAAATCGGGACGTATGTCATTATGTCTCTCGTTCAGGCTTACGTAGTTGTCAATGTTGGCTTAGTTTCCATGCTAGAGTTAGCCAAGTCCAATCAGGGCATGAGCTATACGGCGTATGCACCACGTAGCCACCTCGGCAAGCATGAATTCTGGGATGCCGCCTCGGCGGCGAAGCGAGAGGGGCGGATCCAGGGGGGGGGGGGGGGTGCTAGCAGGGGTTAGACCCCCCCCCCCCCAATGGTTCGCCCCCCTCAAGATATTGCAGCGCATGCTAGTAGTATTAGTACGTACTAATGGCCGTAGAAAGTATTTGCTTACTTAGTATTTAGGCCCAAATTTAGCACTATCAGCGGTCTAGTGCATGCACTGGAGCCCAACAACAACAAGCAGCCCATCGACTCATGTCCACATGGATCATAGGAAGCCTGGAAGTCTTTTCCTTTCCGGTTTGCCCCTCAATTAGATCGTGGCGGAGGGGTAGGATACGTGAACGACTTGATCGTGGACTGATAAATTCTGCATGGGCAAATATATACCCAAATGCGGCGTTGATTCACTTGGAATTTTGTCGATCAGATCATCGTCCGCTTTTGGTTGACACGGGACATTATCTGGAGATACAACACGCAGGTCCGAGGAGTAGACAGCAGTTCGAAGCTCGTTGGCTGCTTGAGGAGAAATTTACAGACACTGTAATGCAAGCGTGGGAAAAAGCAGTGTCGGATGGCCCAGCAGATGATGTCCATGCGAAACTAAATCGCATGCATGCGGAGTTCCATGACTGGGACCAGCGGGTACTCAAAAAACCGAAGAAAAGGCTACGGAAAGCACAGAGAGATTTGGAGAATGTGATGAACGGGCCTATGAATGACGAGAATGAATTGAAGAAAAGAGACTTGGCTGCACTCGTGGAGCATTTACTGGAACTTGAAGAGGTGCAATGGATGCAACGATCACGGACTAACTGGCTTAAGAATGGCGATCGTAATACGTCATACTTTCATAAGTTTGCATCTGCTAGGAGAAAGAAGAACTTTATAAAGAAACTGAAAAATGACCAAGGGGAGTGGATGGAAGGTACGGATGTTTTAAATTCTCATATAAGAAACTATTTTGCTCATCTTTTTGCTTCGGAGGTTGCTGAAACGCAGGATGATTTCCTAGCAAAAATACCGGTAAAAGTTTCTGACCAAATGAATGAGATGTTGGTGAAGCCGTTCTCAGCTGATGATGTTCGGAAAGCTGTGTTTAGTATTGGGGACCTGAAAGCGCCTGGGCCAGACGGTCTCCATGCAATTTTCTTCAAGAAATATTGGCATATAGTGGGGGCAGATATCACAAGGGAGGTCCTGCATGCTATCAATACTAGTATTATTCCTGAGTCTTGGAATGAGACTATAGTTGTGATGATCCCGAAAATTGATTCACCCGAATTGGTAACTCAGTTCAGACCCATCAGTTTATGTAACGTGCTCTACAAAATCATTTCAAAGATGCTTTCTCTTCGCTTGAAAAATATATTGCCCGAGGTTATTTCTCCACAACAGAGCGCCTTTGTCCCTGGACGTTTAATTACAGATAATATTTTGGTGGCCTATGAGTGTGTGCATAAAATCAAGAATCAAAAGGCTAGTCAGAAGGGCCTTTGTGCTGTTAAGCTGGATATGCATAAAGCCTATGACAGAGTGGAATGGAATTTTCTTAGGAATATGATGCTGAAGTTGGGCTTTAGTGAGCAATGGGTGAATCTTATAATGGCATGTGTATCTTCAGTTCGGTACAAAATAAGGTACAATTCTCAGGAGACCGAATCCTTTATTCCTACAAGGGGCATTAGGCAAGGGGATCCTCTATCCCCCTATCTATTCTTATTATGTGCAGAAGGTCTTTCTAACATGTTGCAGTTTGAAGAAGAAGCTGGTGGCATTGAGGGGATCAAAGTGTGCAGGGGTGCACCGTCAGTCTCACACCTTTTATTTGCTGACGATTCTTTGATTCTCATGAGAGCAGATGTTATAAATGCAGCTTCCTTACAGCAAGTGTTAGATACGTACTGTGCAAACTCAGGTCAATTGGTGAGTCTGGCTAAATCAAGCATATTTTTTAGCCCAAATACTCGTGTTGACACAAGAGTGGATATGTGTCAATTGCTTCATATAGACACAGAGGCTTTATCAGATAAATATCTGGGGCTGCCTGCTTTGGTGGGAGCTGAACGAAGTGATTGCTTTAAACACTTTCAGGAAAGAATCAGGAAGTTTTTAAGTGGGTGGAAAGAGAAATTGCTATCCTTAGGCGGTAAGGAGATTTTACTAAAAGCGGTAGCTCAAGCCATTCCAGTATTTGCTATGTCAGTGTTCTTATTGCCCAAAGGTGTGTGTAAAGATATCACGGATCTTATTGCACGATTCTGGTGGGGAGATGATGATGAATCCAAGAAAATGCACTGGTATGCTTGGTGGAAGCTTTGTTTTCCAAAAAGTGAGGGAGGTATGGGATTCCGTGATCTGCACTCTTTTAACCTTGCAATGCTTGCAAAACAATGTTGGAGGTTAATTACAAATCCGGAGTCGCTCTGTGCACGAATTTTGAGAGCCAAATATTATCCTCATGGGGATCTCTTGCAAGCTGGACCAAAAAATGGATCATCGTTTACCTGGCAGAGTATACTTGCTGGATTATCTACATTTAAACGAGGTTTTATATGGAGAATTGGGAAAGGAGATGGGGTGAATATTTGGAAAGATCCTTGGATACCTTCAAGTCCGACACGTATGGTTACGCAACCTCGAGGTAATGTCTTGATCACAAAAGTGCGTGATCTGATTGATCATGAGAGGGGATGTTGGGATGAAGTTTTGATTAGATCCATTTTCAATCAAACTGATGCTAGACGGATTTTGCAAATACCACTACATTTGGACGCCTTTGATGATTTTGTAGCTTGGCACTTAAGCAGGAACGGAATATTTTCAGTGCGCTCAGCATACCATGTAGAATGGGAGCATCGATTCAAGGGAGAGGGCCAGGCGATTACTACTGCAGGAGCAACTCTATCTCCTTCTGTTTGGCCTCAGCTCTGGAAACTGAATATACCGAGCAAGATTCACATTTTTCTTTGGAGAGCTCTCCGTGGGATTATTCCTTTAAACGCTATCCTTGCACAGCGGCATATTGGAACGTCTGATATATGTCCCATATGCCAGCAAGGCCCAGATGATGTACGTCACCTTCTGTTCACATGCACTATGGCGCAAGGTCTCTGGGGTCGATTGGGAATCCAGCAGATAATTGATGATGCTTCTGGTAATGGTTTATCAGGTCCTGTAATTCTCCAAAATTTATTGAATTTGCAGATTAAATCTCTTCCAAGGGTTCCAAGCCTTGGACTGCAGGAAGTTATTGCGGTAGGAAGCTGGTACTTATGGTGGGTGCGCCGTAAAATCACACATGGTGAGAAACATCCCCGTCCTGAACGCTGGGCTATGTCGATCTTGGCTATCTCAGGGAATGCTATGAGAGCAAGAAGTAAAGTTAATTCCCAGGGGTCGGCTCGTTGGATTCGACCTTTGGGAGGAGCTGTAAAACTCAATGTGGATGCTGCGTTTCACCAAGATATAGGCGCAGGCGCCGTGGCAGCGGTGGTAAGGGATGGCTCGGGTAATTTTCTCGCTGCCAGGTGCAGATATGTTATGCATGCTTCTGATGTGACTACGATGGAAGCAATGGCAATGTTGGAGGGGTTGCAACTAGTTAATAGCATGGGGTTCCAGAATGTTGAAGCTGAATCTGATTCTTCAGAAGTCATCAATTTTTGTGTTGGTCAAGAGCAATGGTGGGATCCGGCCGCAGCTATTTTTGCCTCTTGCATAGATGAAGCAGCAATGATTGGGAAGGTTGATTTTTTGCATTGTTTGCGTGACGCTAATAGCGTTGCTCATGAGCTAGCAGCATATTGTTTTACTTCAAATAGTGATTGTAATTGGGTAGATGATCCACCTGATTTTCTGGTGGACAAACTGCTGAACGATGTAATTGTGTTGGATGTTTAAAGCAGCAAGTTTCAGACGCACTCTTTTCCTTACCAGGGTACCTAAGGGGACTGGAAGGTTTTTAATGAGGCGGCTTGCTAGCTTAATATAGTGTGGTTAAATTTCAAAAAAAAAAGATCGATCTCGGTTATTTCTAGTGCGGCGGCCGCCGCTCGCTGGCTCTGTTGTTCACCTCGAAGGGCGCCGGCCAGTAGGAGATGTAAACTGGGAACACGGACACAGGTCGCTACTATTATGCTAGGCTGCTAGCCGCTTCCGTGGAGCTATGCCGCCAAGCACTTCATCGATCAGGTACGCAGGTTACCGCTGGTAGCTAGTTTTGTTTATAGATTTATGACCTAGCAGTATAGTAAATCAGTATACTTAACATGTACTATGAAAATTGAATAATTAGTTTATAGTTAGATGTTCCTTAGAAACGAACTAAGAGCTTGCCCTATGTATCCTCAATTTCTTTGTTGGTCCAAAATTGTTTAAAATATGAGTTAGTTGGCACTTATGAAATTTTTGTTGTGATTGATGGTTCAGAATATGAGTTTATTAGTACATTTATACTATAAATATTTCACATTCAATTAGCCTCAAGATGTATAGAAATAATCGATATCTTCCATGGAAAATATCAAAAACTCTAGTGACTAAGCATTTCAATCTATTTTTTTTTTTTGAGTTTTCGACCCGCCCCCCCTATGTTCAATTCCTGGCTCCGCCCCAAGCGACCCGGCGTCCATGAGCATAAGTACGCAAGAAGGGTTTTTGTAGTCGCCGTCGCTGCGGAGGACGGCGTGATAGTGTGCAACGTGGGCCGACACGTGCACGGGCCAGAGCAACTCTAGTGTTTGTCACTCGCCTCCTGGTCAGGGTACTAGGCGACCTTGAGCATGAACACGGTGGAGTAGAACTGTCACCGACAAGTAGCGAGGAGGAGCATTGCGTGCTACGCATGTCAGTTAGCCGAAGTCACATTCCGCCTCCGCTTCCTCCTACTGTGTCTCCCCTGGCTATGGGTCGATGAAAGACGTGGAGTTGTTGAACAAACACCCGAGGCCGGCGTCGGATATGAAATGTCGAAGCGTAACCTTTATCTCGGGCGTCTGCGCGTTTATATAGGAGCACAACCGGTTCAAGGATTTACAAGATAGGCTATATTCGGTTTATATCATACTAAAGCTACAAGCTGTCTTACTCAACACGTTATATATTCACGACATTTTAACATCCGCTCTCAATTAAAACTTATCAAAATTGAAATTGATGTCCATGGCAGCACCCAATCTCAATCCTCACCAATTTATCTAAAGCTGTGTAAGAGGGTCATTTACCACGTTTTTTTTGAGATTTACGTCTTGCATATTTGACGGTGTAATTCATTGTACCAAGTTTCAATTCATGTAAAGAAAATCAGGGGCTGAGCCCGATAGGCCAACAAGGCTCCAGAAAATATTCCTCTTATGATCAACATGTAAGACGATTTGTAGGGAGCTCAAGTATGACGCGTAAGGCGGAGCGAAGCTTTCATAGTACCCCACATATTGGGCTCGGCCCATTTAGTTCGGCGGAGGTATTTGACTGGCCCAATAACAGGTAATTAGTTTCATCTTTTTTTACTTTTTTAAGTAAACAATAAAAAGAAATAAACATTTTTCAAATTTGAACATTTTTCGAAATGAACATTTTTTGAAATGAACAATTTTCAAATCTGAACATTTTTCAAACATGAACAATTCTCAAATCTGAACAATTTTTAAATCTGAACACTTTTCAAATTTGAACATTTTTCAAAAATGAACAATTTTCAAATCTGAACATTTTTTAGTTTAGAACATATTTCAAATCTGAAAACATTTTAAAAAATAAACAATTTTCAAATCTGAATATTTTTCAAATTTGAATATTTTTCCAAATGAACAATTTTCTAATCTGAACAATTTTCAAATCTGAAAACATTTTTGAAAAATAAACGTAAACAGAAAGAAAAAAGAAAGAAAAAAAGAAAAAGAAAAACAGAGAAGAAAAACGAAAAATAAAATAAAACAGGAAAACGAACAGAAAAAAACTAACCTGTGAAGCTATACTCGGCCGGGCCATGAGTCGTGGGGTACGCGAACGGTAATACGGTCCGCGGTACGCGTGGATTTTCCCGATTTATACACAACCGTGGACCATGGGCTATAGGGGTATGCCGTAACTAACGAAGTGTTCGCACATTGTCACTCCACAGCCCATGTAGCGCGGCCCACCGTTGAGGTTGTGATAGAGTTTTTTCGTTGTGCCGGCGTGAGATATTGCTGCCTTTCATTGTCTAAAAAGGAAGTAGCTCTTCCACAAAAAATGCTAAGCTCAAAAGAAATAAGTTGATGCCTTTCATTGTCTAAAATCCTTGCGAACATTTCTCAAGAATTTCTATGGCCGGTGCAAGGCAGCCGCACGCGCCTCCTCCGGCCGGCCGTCTGCGTTGCCTCGCTCTTACGGTACTCGAATACTCCATCGATGGATCGCCCTCCGCCGACGGAGGAACCAAAACGATTGCAGCTTCGCCTTTGTCGGTTTCGGCGGCGCACTCATCTTCGCCTTTTATTTAATGATCTAGTGTATATATTACAGTCCAACGTACAAGTGCCCCAATTGTGAGAGCTACGAAAAGTACGTGCATCAGCCGGCTAGCTACAACGACGGCCATCTTCCTGAACGTTTTACATGAAACAATCGGAATTTGTCAGCGTCGTCGTGTTTTACAAAATATAAACACGAAAACACCAAACTCCGTTCACATATCGAAGCTCAGAAGCCACTCCAAAGTCCCAGCTAGTACAATACCCGTTGGTTGCGGCGGAAATCTTCTTAGAAACTTTAATGTGTAAATAAAGTTATAAGACCAATAAAATATAAAGTTATCGACAAAAGTATGAGAGGTTCAATTGTACTGAGAGGCTAAATTTAATTGACGTAAAATTGTTGTGTATTTGACAACAATCCAGCCCCAAATATATATGGTATATCTTTTGGTTGATGATGTAATTTTGATTGAATAAAGAGGTATAATGTGTTGAAAAACAATTGGTGAAATGGACAATTATGTGATTTAAAAAAATTAATGATTTGGATATGTTGCATGTAATATATATAATCATTAATAAGTTAATAAGTGTTAGTGGAATGATATGAACAATTGATTAGCTAAATTAGTACGTGTTGTGAATAATTTGCATACAACTGAAAGTTCTGAGTTTCCTTCAGAGTTTAGACGTTTGGTGTGAATCATTGAACTGGCTGAGTCATTGCTGAAACTTCGTGTTCACGGATCATTTGGAAATTTTCAAGTTGGTAGGTACCAACTACATGTACTAGCGCAGCATTACCCATCACTAATTCTAACACGCAAGTTGAGATTTCGTACGTCAAAGATTCTAGCCTAGTCCGAGTTCAGACACCACGACATGCTGCATTTCTTCTTCCTCTGTCTTCGAAACAATTTGCACTAGCGTCAGATCCACATACGCAGAGGGGTAGATGGAGTGGTGGCTATCTTGCGGACCCGAAACTGAAGACATGTGCTAGTAAACTTTCAGATCAGGCTTGATGGCTAAGATATCGGCAGCACATCCGTAGACAAGGGGTTTCTTAAGATATTGATTGAATCGAAAAGTAATCCGTGGTGCCATTTTCGTGGTTAATATTCAGCAACAGCGGAAGTGTCAACATCAGCATTTCGTGGTTAATCCGTAATTGACCGGCCGGTAGCTAGCTAGCTAAATATAAGCAAGAAGAGGGAAAAACCTGACCTACTCACCTACTCAAGTAAAATTTGGCAACTGCTTCAGATTACGTGATACTGAAAGCATATAATATTTTGCTTGATTGCTCCATGGATTGAGCACCGGCCAGAATCTGCCAAGAGATGTTTAGCCACTTAATTGTTCGGTCTCCACACTTTACAAAACAAGAAAGACACGTGTTGCGAGAGCAGAAGCGCGTTCTCTGCCAGAATCTTTTTTTTTTTTGCGGAAAGGAGCTGCTGATATTTTAGAACAGAGTTCTAACAGAAAAGTCCAGAAACAAAACAAAATTACAAAACGGTCCCTCTGGACTCCACTGACGATGACGAAGACGTATCGCCGACGCGCCGCCACCGCTGCTCCTCACACGCCTTGGATTAGGAGTAGCCTCTCTGCGGACGGGAAGTCGACGAAGCTCGGCCCCGGAGGACCTCCATCCAACGCCGCCGTAGCCAGCGCCCTGCTCTGCACCACCAGCACCTTGAAGATCTTCAACTACCCGGATACGCCGTCCCACGGACTCCGGCGAGGGATTAACGCACCCAGAAGCTCCACCGAGCCCCGAGCATGCGGAAGACGGAAGATCAGCAGCAGAGCTCCTCAGACCTCCACCGCCGGAGAGGAAAGACCTCCGTCGCAAAACGCCACTCCGGCCGCGCCGCCCATCCCCAACGCCACCGGCTAGCTCCCAAACCGACCCTACGCTATTTACACACCGCAGATCGGGGCTTCCCCATCCTCCCGCTGCCGGAGCAGCCGCCGGAGGGTGAGGAACCCGCCGATCTAGCGGCGGCGAGGTGGATCGCCCCGAGTCGCCCTCTCTCTACTGTGGACGGGGAGAGGATAAGGCTCCAAGGTGCCTGTTTAGTGCCACTTTTGATCATATTATTAAGTCAACGCGTAGATTTTTTTGGCACAACGTGGACGTGACTATAGCTAACTAATCGCCAGCTTAGCGCCTGCCCAACTTATATGAAATACCATCACTCGTGTTTCCTGTCTCCTGATAATTAACAAAGAGGGGGGGGGGGGGGGGGGGGGGGGGGGGTGGAGGGTGGCTTGCTAATTCTACGTAGATCGATCTTTCTCCAAAGCAAACTATAGTTGTCGTGCATGCGATGTGTGATAAAATAGCAGGTGACGTGCATTTTCATATCTCACTTTGGTTCATCGTCGATATGGTAGTTATGGCCAACTATGTTGTAAAATAGCGCAGCAAAAGTAGATCAAATAAAGAACAAGAACACGGTTTTAACGTGGAAACCCTTACGGGAGAAAACCACTGACGCACAAAGGCGTATAACTATAATCGTCTTCCCCGTGCCCGTACGCCGCCGCCGTGCTTCGATTCGCCGCCTCCTGACCTCGCCTTGCCCAGCGCCGCCACAGTTTGGTTGCCCGCGATGCGCCGCGTCGAACGCGCTAGGTCGCGCCGCCCCTCTCGCCCTCAGTCGAAGCCACCATGCTCGACGTCGCCGCACGGGGAAGAAGAAGAAGGTGACCATTGCTGACGTCATCGGACGACGTCAGCAAGGGCCCCACCAGTCAGATTCCCATCCTTTTCGTAATTTTTTTTTTGCAAATTATTAAACTTCTGACGCGCGGGTCCCAGCTGTCAGGACTTTAATAATAATTGCATTAAAAAAACTGATATTTGTTAAATTCATATCTTCCAAACTGTAATTCAGAATAAATCAAATGATATATCAAAATTTGCAGAAAAATAAGATTTTCCAAACAAGCAAAGGCGCCCTGTCAGATTTTTTTCCCATAATTTTTTTTAAAAAATGCTAAACTACTGACACGTGGGACCAGCTGAATTATTTGAACATTCCAATTTGCCAAATATTTTAAAATACATTAAAACACATCAAAACAATTTGCTAAATAGTACTATATATAAAACATTTCGAAATACGTTAAAATACATCAAAGTACTCAGGGAAAAAAAAAGACAACAAATTTGAAATTTTCAAGTTGCTAAATAAAAAATTAAAAAGAATGCTGGGTTCATTTCAATATGCTAAAAATTTGAAACTACACTAAAATATGTCAAAATGCTCACAAAAAAAAATCAAAACAACTAAACATTTCAATTTACTACAAAAAAAAGGATGTTCCCTAAAATATATCCACATAATCTAAATGTAATTTCCCTAATTACATTAATTCAGATTCATAAAATCAATTTGAACATTTCAATTTGCTGAACATTTAAAAACACAAGAAAAATACATCAAACTGTTCAGGGGAAAAAAATGAACAAATTTAAGCATTTCAAATTGCTAAAGATTTTTTTTTTTTTGAAAGAATCTTGAAAATATCAACATGCTCACATTTCAACTTACTAAATATTTCGAACTACGCTAAAATATATCAAAGTACTCGCAACAAATACATTCATCACAGACGAACATTTCAACTTGCTACTCTAAAATATATCAAAATAATGTAAATGTATTCCCTCTAACTACATTGAGTCAAATTTGATAAATACTCGCATATTGCTTTCTCCCTAATTATAGAATTAAAATTTACATTTCAACTTACTAAATATTTTGAACTACGCTAAAATATATCAACACACTAGCAACAAATACATGCAACACAAATGAACATTTTAATTTACTAAACAAAAAATGGAAATACTCTAAAATATATCAAGATAAGGTAAATGTATTTCCCCTAATTACATTGAGTCAAATTTCATAAATCAAATAGGGCGCTCCACAGAAATTTATGAAATTGCCGAACCTCTAACATGTGGGCCCACTTTATTTTCAGGTATTTCATGATTACAGAAAAATGTTGAAATTTGGAAGAAAAAAAATATATCTTCTAATTTATGATTCAAAACAATGCAAATAATATGTCAAAAAATTGCAAATTTAAACCCTGACATGTAGATCCTACATGCCAATTTTTTCATGACTACAGAAAAAATGTTGAAATTCAAAAAAAAATATCTTCCAATTTAAGATTCAAAACAATGCAAACAATATGTCAAAAAAAATACAAATTTACCAAAGTTTCAGGATTTTCCACGCAAAAGTTGCACCAAAATTACATTGTGCACAAAATAATGCAAACAATGTATCAACATTTTCCAAATTTAACAAATTTGCATACTTCCCACACAAAAGTTTCAAGAAAAAAAAAACCATTGTGCACATTTCAAAATTTAAGAAATTTCTAAATTTATGAAATTTTCAAACTTTCCACAAGAACTAATAAATGTTCCACACCTAGATGAACCTCCTCTCCTGCATCCTATCGAGAACAAATTTTCAACTGTAATTTGCAAATTTTACACCAAAGGCACGCCATGACAGCGCGCCAAAGATATTCTCATATGTTCAGTATTAAAATGTCACAACTATATATATCCTTAGATATATAACACACGTTATTCCATTGTGCAAACTATATTTTTCATGTGGTTCTACAATTGCCTTACCGATGTCCAGTAGATCTTTAATGTGATTTTCTTGCACTGTATTTCAGAGTTTCTATTTTCGTCACGACAAAAGATTATGTGTAAGATACATGAAAAAAAGAATAGATAAAGCAAATAATATGATAAGTTCACAGGCAGCGTTTGGCTATTTTGTAAACACTACAAAAAATTAAAATTGAATAACTTCCAAATTCTACAGTTTCTAAAATCTACTTGCGAATTTCAACGCAAATTTTAGATTTACATATCTTCCCATTTTAAATGCCTTCCAGCTCCGAACATTTCGTGAACATTAAAAGAGTTCAAATTTGAATACATTCCAATGCGGATAACTCTCAAATTCACTACATTTCTGAAGCACAAACTCTCTTGAATTCAAATAATTTTCAGATTTCAAAGACTATTGAATATAGACATTTACCAAACAGGCGCGGCATTGCCAAAAATTCAACATGGCAAGCCCACATGGACACATACAACAAACGTTGCCTATTTATGGCAGTTAAATTTTAGAAATGCTTACTTTAGTAAATATTAGAAAAAAATGATTTCCTCTAATTATTGATTGAATTCAACGAAATCTACTACAACGCATTTCCTCATATTATATAATTGATTTGAATATTTATGTGAGAAAAAAAACATATTTGGCCATTCCAATTTATTAAGTTCAACTAAATATTAATGCCACAATATAAGCGTATTTAAACATTCCAAATTGCTAGATACTTACAAATACCCTAAATGACAAAGCATCTGAAATTGTTGAATATTTGAAGCCAACATAAATGTACTCTCTCTAATTATGATCCTAAATTTAATAAATGCTTAAATTGGTCAACATTTTGGAAAAATCATAATGTATTCCCTCTAATTATGGAGTTCAGTAAAATATTTATGCCAAAAGACAGCCATACTTGATCTCCTCAATTTAATTACCACAATTAGAGATAATATAGCTACACTTTCTCTAATTATGCAGTTGCATTTTACAGATGGTTGCTTTACTAACCATTGCGAGAAAATACGAATATATCTCCTGTAATTATGGATTGAATTTGATGAATTCTCATACAATGCATTACCTCAAATTATGCAGTTAAATTAAATATTTATGACAAATTACGAACATATTTTGGGATACAAATGTTTTCCTCTTAATGTTTCCACTTCGTAGATACAAACATATTTCGAGATACAAACTTTATCACAAATTATCGCCAAGGACGCGGCATGCTGCCGCGACGAAATTCAACTTTGTAAATACAAACTTCTCCTTTTCAATTTCGATACATTCAAATGTAAACAAATTTTGAATATATACAGCTTCAAAATTGAATTTCTCCCACCACGGTATTCACAGATATGACAAACATATCAACATTAACACAAAAAAAAACATCAACTATTTATGCCATATGATCAAATTTCAAATTTGGAAAACTTCAAAAATTTCAACGGCTTCCAAATCTGAGCATTTCAACACCAAAAAAAAATACGAATAGCTTCCCGCTTTCGCCAATTTTTGAAATTGAAACAAGTTATAAATCAATATATCTAAATATATCCGTCAGATAAATACAAGTAATATGTCAAAACAATCAGAAAAACACATACAAACTACTTATGATAAGGAAAAAAAATTAGAATATTCAAATTTTGTCACCATTTAGAGGTAATTCAAGTGCATTTTTCTTAAATTCAATTAAATATTAACACCGGAATACAAACATGTTCGAATATTTCGAACTACTAAATATTTAAATATTATACAAAGTATATCAAAAAATGCTCACAAAAAATACTACCTATTCATAACAAAATAAAAAACATATTTGCAAATTACAATTTGGCCAACATTTGGGCGCATATTTCCGATATTCCATAGCAAATATCCAAAATGCTAAAAAAAAACGCTATATAGTATACTTATAGCAGAACACAAATATATTTGAACATTTCAATTTAGCCAATATTTCGACACCATAAGAATAAACTTTCCCCAAATGTCGAATCAAGTTCAATTGGATTTTTCTAAATTCAATCAAATATTGACGCCGAAATACAAACATGTTCGAACATTTCAAACCACTAAAATTTTGAATATTCTACAAAATATATCAAAAAAAATCACACAAAAAATGCTACCTATTCATAACAAAACAAAAGCATGTTTGAACATATCAATTTGGCCAACATTTTGATGAACAAAAAAAAAATATTGTACAAAACAATTCACCAAGGGCGTGGCGTGACGCCACGCCAAATTCAACTAGTTCGTATCAAAAGACCGTCGAAACCCTAATTCCACGCCACGCCAAATTCAACTAGTTCGTATCAAAAGACCGTCGAAACCCTAATTCCGGCCTTTTGGTCATTTGTTTTACTTGTGCGGACCAACCAGCCTTTAATAGAAACATGAGTCTAATTATCTTGCATGGTGGAGCTGCCATCCATAAATCCAACAAGTCAACTTAAGACCTAAATTATTCAAGCAAATTTACCTACTAGTTTGGTTGCCACGCACTAGGAGGCAGCAAATATTGGCCCTGCTATTTTAATTCTATCGTGTCTACTCGTCGACGGGTCAGTCCACACACTCGAGGATCGCGTTTATCATATTATTCAGTCGACGCATATATAGATTATCTTGACATGACGTGGAAGCGTGTTTACTTGTACTAATGGACAGGTTTACTCCCGTGAGTATATCTGTATATACGTACGGAGTACTATTAATGGCCTAGGATCGTCATCTGGTAGTGTTTGATCTTGTCTCCAGTGTTTGATCTTGTCATCTGGTGGCTCAGGTACAAGTCGTGCGGACGATGTGTCCAAAATTAGCAGGGTGATCGAGCCCCTCGCGTCGCTCCCCCAGGCGGCGCCCGGGAGCAAATCGCGCCGCCAACAACCCTCTCCGTCCGGTGACCTCCTGCCGTTGCCATCGTTGGCCTTGTCCGCGGCGGTGGCGGCGCCCCCCACTGCGAAAAGGTGGTCGGGGGGGGGGGGGGGGGGGGGCTGGCCCTCGAGTCCTGCAAGGTGGAGGACCGGCTGCATTAAAGAAGAAAAGAAACTAATAGAAGTCGAAGACGCGGAATGATAGTGAATAGAGAGAAAGATTCTTCTGATTTTCTTGTTCCTGAAAATATTCTATCTATCTCCTAGACGCCGTAGAGAATTGAGAATTTCATGTCTTTCAATTCTCGTACTCGTAATTGGAAAGTTACGGAAGGAGACCCCTCATTTTGCAATGAAAACAACATATAAAACTCTGGGGGGGGGGGGGGGGGGGGGTCAGGGTTGGGAAAGGAAGCCGAGCCGGCGGGTTCGGGTAGAGATGGCGGCCGGTGGTTTCCCAGGCGCCGGTGCGGCGCGGTGGGCGCGATCGGCGCGGATGGCCTCACATTCGAGCTTCGATCTGGGCCTAGTCGGGCTCGATCTGGGCCTGGCGGGCGGCGAGCGGACGGTGCGGGGAGATGGCGTGTGACGACAGGCGGTTTCGCGCGTGTTGCCGCCGAGGGGGAGCGGTGCTGGCCGGCGATCCTTCGGCCGAGGCTCCCGGTGAGAGGAAGCAGGGGTGGCGGCCCCGGATCGATGGCGCCGCGTGAGGGCGCGAGGAGGCCAGGGCGGCGGCCCTGGGGCGATGCAGAAGCATCGGTGCGGTCGGGGTTGTCCCAGCCGGGTGGCCATGCTGCACCTCCACATGTGTGTTCGTCATGCACCGGTCGAGAGGATGCCGGGGCGGCGGCCCTGGGCGCAGCGGCGTTATGCTACTAGTCATGGCGTGAGGTGCCACGGTGGCTGCGGCATGTGGTGTCAGTGGCCTTGCCGGTCTCGAGGAGGCCAGGGATCAGTGGAGTCAGCTGGTGGTTGGCGACAGCGAGCCTTCGTTTTCGGCTAGCGGGCGCGCGGCCTTGAGGCCGGCGTGGATGTCCGAGGCGGCTCCGGGTTTTCGTCTTGCGTTGAGATCGTCTCCGTCTGTTAGTGTCGGCTATGGTTGCTAGGCCGACATAGTCGTCGACTCGTTTTTTGGGGCATGGCCTTGGGGGCGGTGTGGTGTGTTGTGTTGTATAGTTTTTAGCCGGTTTCGTTCATAAACTGTCAAACTCTTTTCGACTTTATCAATCAAAGGCATTGCCGACGTTCGAAAAAAATTAGCACGGTTTAGGAAAGCAACACCACATGCATTGCTCGATGGTTTTACCCGCTCGCTCGATTCCGTCGATCGCGCGCGTGTGGCCGCCCGAAACCTGCGATGGGTGGCGACGACCTCGCCTCCAGGGTAAGTACAACGTTGGCTCGACACGGCGCTCGCGCGCATGCATGCCGATGATATTTCTCCTCGGGCGCACGGCACACCGGCGCAACCAGCCTTCCACGTACGCAAGGAACGGAAGGATAAAAGAGAATCGATGGTTCGACGGCCAGTAGTCCGTTCGCCGTCCCTAGTCAGCGCGTCACGTCGGACGTTGCGCGCGCTGCCCCGGCGGCGTGTCGCGCCTCCGAGCTGGCTAGCAGGCTGATGCAATCTAAAGGAGTACTTTTTCTCCTTTCGAACTTGGGCTCTACTGAAGCTAGTAGGAGCAAAAGAAACCGGTGGCTCTCCGCCACGTGCCCCAGCAACATGTGCCGGCGCGGCAAAAAGGTGGGCGGTTGTTAGCAAATTTCTATCGTATCAAACCGCACGCACTGATGAAGCAAATGCGTCCTATGATGTGCGTGTCTGTAGGCTATACTGATCTATAGCTAGGCCCGCCACTGTGCAGCACTCACTGGATACGCGATTCCACCGATGCGAAACGACGACGTACGGATCCATCGATCCATCGACCGATCACCAACCCAACCCAGCCACAACCACGTACGCATCGGTCGATCGACACGTCGCCCGGCCACAAACCAACTGAGCGCTTTTGCTGCCGAATTTCCTTCCGCGCTAGCTACATGGAAATTATCTGACCAGCGAGTCGTACTTCTCCCTCACAGCCTTGGTCACTCTTTACGTTTTGCTTTTTTTTTTCGAAACACAGTACAACACAGACGCTCACATACACGTGCACACACTCATCCCTATGAACACACGCACGCACATCCTACCCCTATGAGCACTTTCGAAAGACTGAGCCGGCGGTCGGGTCTTGAGATTGACGAAGTCACCACTGGCGCCTCGCTGTCGACGGAAACATCGCCTCCCACTGAAGAATATTCCGCCCAAATGAGAAACATCAGTGTCAAACCTGAGGTTTGAACTCTGGTGGGTTGGGGGTACAACCACCCTCCTAACCATCTTGCCACAGGCAAATTCTCACTCTGTACGTTTTGCTGAGTAGAGCACATATGTATCACATCGACCAAACCAACCATGCCCTCCACTAGAGGTACAGGGGCTCACAAATTGTGGCATTGCTATGCAAGGTGATGAAATAAATTGGTCATGCCGATTGGAAGAGAATTTTAATTTCGGGATGGAAACCAATTGCACCTAATTTTTTTACCAAAGTATGGAGCTTTAACCTGCTTATTTTTATTTGGCTCTATATCACCTAATTGTTTTTTATGAAAGTATGGAGCTTTAACCTGCTTCTTTTATTTAGCTCTATATCACCTAATTGTTTATCAAAGTACGGAACTTTAACCTGCTTCTTTTTATTTGGCTATATATCACCTAATTATTATCATCAAAGTATGAAGCATTAACCTGCTTATTTTTATTTGGCTCTATATCACCTAATTTTTTTATCAAAGTATGGCAACCTGCTTCTTTTATTTGGCTTTATATCACCTAATTCGTTTTATCAAAGTATGGAGCTTTAACCCGCTTCTTTTTATTTGGCTCCATATCACCAAATTTATTTTTACCAAAGTATGGAGCTTTAACCTGCTTCTTTTTATTTGGGTCTATATCACCACATCGCCATCCTACGTGACATTATGTTGATGCTCAATTAATTTGTATGTGCATAATGTCTATATTTTCTTATGTTATCCTGTTCATTTTTAATTTGTCATATAATTGTGGTATACGGTATAAAGACACGGGTCCACTGGTCGATACGCGTTAAGAGACAAAATCTTGTATTTTGGGTTAGGTGCAACATATTACCCCAAAAGTTGTGGCAGCTGCAAAACATGTTTAGATTATGTGTTTTGTGCAGCAAAGATATCTCTTTAGCGGTGCTTGGAAAACTACCGCAGGTAGTTTCCGGTAGCTCCCCTCGAAAATTATTTCAGCCGTCTGATTCGTACGTAGCACTGCTAAATTATTCCAGCCGTCCAAGTATTAAATTTTTTTGACTATAATCACACAGGGGTATTTTAGTCATTTGTCCACCAACAAATTTCTCGTCCTCGTCCGCCCGTCGATCCGCTGACTGCGGCGCAAGATAAACAACTCCTTCTGGAGCTCGATCCAGATCAGAAGATTTGACTGCTCTGATCAGGTCTGCGCGTCGCTTTGAACACTGATACGAGTCATTCCCCAACTTGCAGCAACCTGGACTGCTTTTGTACACGCCTGTGCCTCTGCACTTGCTGCGTTTGACACATGCATCAGTTTCATATATCTATCCTTGGTAGAGATTAAAGAGAACGGCTGCACGAAAAAAAAACATAAGATTGGAAAAATGGGTATGTACGTTATTTAAGGGCTGGTGTCGTCGTATTGGTGTCGTCGTATGAAACAACAGATGCCTAGGGGTAGGCTTAAGTTTGGGGCCGATGGACGCTAGAGGATTCAGGAGAGGGATAGCACTAGGGATGAAAACGGAGCGGAATCTTTCCGACTTTTCCGCGGAAAAACGGAAACGGAATGGAAATACGAAAACGGAAACGGAATTTTGCAAAACGGAAACGGAAATGGAAACTTTTATGCGGAAACGGAAACGGAAACGGAACAGCAGATTCCGGCGGAATGACCACGGAAACGGAACTTTCCGTTTCCGGTAATACGGAACTTTCCGTTTTTGCTATGCGGTGCTTTCCACATCCAGTAGGGCCAGTAATTCCAGTAGAAACATTTAGGAACATTACATGATATGTATAAAAAAATAAAAGGATCTGAAGCTACCGTGTTTAGGCCATATATACTCGCATATCATGTCCCTCTCGAGTCATTACCAGTTTGACATTTCAGTTGTCCCTCTCGAGTCGTTACCAGTTCGACATTTCAGTGTCGCACTAGTGTTAAGGACGATAGTAGATGTTTCTTAATGTTGCCAAAGTTGATAGCATATGCACACTATATTATTTAATCATGATAACTCGTTATATTTTATTTCATCTTAGAAAATTGACAATTTTGTTGGTTTGATTGAGTTTTCATGCATTATTTAAGGGGTTGCTTTGTTCCGGCAAACATCCGCTTTCTGTTCCGTGTCCGCACCGTATTCGGTACATATCTGTTTCCGATAATTTTTGTTTCCGTATTTGTTTTCGGGGTTTCTGTATTCGTTTCCGCTTCCGCAAACAAATATGAAAACAAATGTGGCACCACCCAGTTCCGTCCGTATCCGCTCCGTTTTCATCCCTAGATAGCACGCTAAGAAGCACACACGAACAAACAGACGAACACAAGGATTTACCCTGTTTCGGGGCTCTCGTGAGGAGATAAAACCCCTACTGCAGCATCTAGCCTATCGGTGTATTCTCCTCTCTGCATACGGTCTGTACAAATGCTCCTCGAGCAGTATGGAACGAGCTATGGAGATGAGCTCCAGGGAGCCAGCAGACGCTCCAGCTGCCGCCGCGTCGGGGACGTACTCCTTGGCCTTGCAAAGTTGGTCACGGAGCTGCTTCCATTTCTCGCACCCCTCGATCCTTGTGAAGACGTGGAGGAACTTGAATTCGACCTTCTCGTCAGCGCGGTACATGTCGAACATGCGGACATACTACAAGGCAGAACAAGCCGCGGATGAGCAAACACGGCATAGCTGGGGGAATAATGGCGAAAAGAAGCTCACCTCCGTCTCGGCGTTGCCGCCGCTCTTCGGGCGATGCAGACATTCCTCTTGTATGCCGTGCCATTTGTTGCAAGCATGCTGGATCACCGCCCAGTGGTTCGCCATGGCCTTCTCGCCGCGATCAAGGCAGCAGGCGTACTCGGGATCGAAGATCCGGCGCTCATCGTACGACGTCTTGACCCGCTTCCAGTAGTTATCCATGTTCTGGTTTGCGCCGATGATCGGGTCCTGGCTCACATTCATCCATGCTTGGGCGAGGAGCACATCTTCCTTGTAGCTCCACTTGACCCGAGGCTCGCCATCTTCTTCGGTGGTCTCCTGGGTCTTCTTCGCCTTGCCTTTGGCAGCGGCTGGGGCTGCTTCTTCTTCACCGGGGACCTCGTCCACCGGCTCGCCATCTTCTTCGGCGGTCTCCTACGTCTCCGACTCGACGAAGGCCTGCGATGACTCCACGGCCTGCGACAAGAACCCAGGAGCTGCGGCCGCAGCATTGGATCCGGCGGCGATGAGGTCGCCCATGAAGGTGTCCCCTTGCATTCCGCCGAACAGGATGGGGTTGAGGCTGCGGCGAAGCGACGGCGAGCTCGAGTATCCAGGCGATCCTGCATAGGGGGGAGGAGGGGGCGGAGGTTGAGGCGCACCGTGCGGGAAGGCGATGTTGGGGTTGAATCCGCCGAGTGGGTCACCGTCGACGTACACGGGGACGTAGTGGGGGGACACGCTCCAGCGAGGCGACGGGGACAACGAGTAGCCCGAAGGAGAGTAGCCCGACGGCGAGGCGACGCTGGATTGGCTGGCCCATCCGGCGAACCGCGGATGAGGTGGGAGGCCGATCCTCACCTTGGGCGGTGGAATCGGCGCATCCACCTCCCTCACCTCCTCCTCCTCTTCTCCTTCTTCATCTTCTTCCTCCTCTTCTTGGGCGGTGGAATCGCCGCCGCCTTCGGCCAGCTGCCTGCTCCCTCTTCCGGCGGCCGGTGGTCTCGACCTTGCAGCGCGCCAATTCCGCGATCCACTCGGTGTTGCTCATGCCTTCCGGCTTCTTCCTCGGCTGCCTGGGCTTCCTCTTCTTCACGGCGACGGAGGTGGAGGAGGATACGGTGACGGCGGCGGCGGAGGTGCGTGGCCCGTTGAACTTCCTTGGCGGCATGGCGGCGAGATCTGGGGCGAATGGGGAAAAATGGCGGGAGCTGCGGGATGGGAGGGGATATGTGGAAGAAGATGGCGGGAGAATTGGCGCGCAAAGGGAAAAAGGGGAGGGGAAAACGCCTCATCTCGCCGACAAGGCTGGCCCACGTCGCCTTTTGCCCCCCAGGCCGAACCCGGCCAGTTGGGTTTGGTCTGGGAATGCCGGCGCTAAAAACGGCGCTAAACGGCGGAAATCGGCCTCCTAGGGGCGCGACTAGAAAAAATTTCCTTCCGCCGGCGCTAAAAAAGCCGCCTGGGGGCGCTGGGGGGCGGCTGGAGATGCGGTCGACACCGATTGTTCGCCGGCCGGTCACGTCGTCGGCGCGCGCCCACCGGGGCGACGTGTCGATCGACGGACGCATACGTTGTTGTGGTTTGGGTTGGTGATCGAACGATCCGTACGTCGTCGTTTCTCATCGGTGGAGTCGTGTATCCGGTGAGTGCACAGTGGCGGGGTCACACACACATCATAGGACGCACTCGCTGCAGTTTTGATACGACGGAATCGCCTAACAACCGCCGGCACTATGGGGGTCGCCGGGGCACGTGGCGGAGAGCCATCGGTTTCTTTTGCTCCTACTAGCTAGCCTGGTCGGGTTGCATCAGCATGGAATCACTGGTTCCACGCCCGCACTTGCATTTAAGGGTGCCTAATTAATTAAGCTTCCACTCCAAATGTGCGCCATTTTCTTCCACGCATGCACACAACCATCACATGTTTTTCAACAGGATATATAGTAATTCCACGCACCGTACGAACCAGCGCCTCCCGCGCGTCTCTGTCGATCCTAGTCCAGGTCTACGCAATAGCTGCCGATCGGGTCCAATCTGAATTAACTGCATCAGCATCATCTGAATGGACAAGTCCGTACGTGTTCAATTAGTGTTAGACCCGGCTCAGGACGCCATGTTGTAGTCGTGTCAAAGCCACCACGTACCAGTCACCTTGGTAGCAGATCGAGGCAGCTCCATCGCATCGATGCCATCTCCTTGGCGTCTACTACGCGATCTTGCCGATGCATTTGCGTTTGACCTTCCTTACATCCCGTGCATTTTTACGCCACATTCAATGCAGCTACGACTTATCATCGATCCGTAAAACATTTACCACATGGAGTTACATCCATTGCTAACCCGCTAGCTACACGTTGACATTCTGTCGCCGTACGATCCATCGTGTGGTGCTCAGTGCCATTTGCGGTTGCGGGCCGGGGCACCATCACCACTAACCTATGCAATCAAATCATACCTTGCCGTGGGAGATCTCCTTTTTCCGCCGCCGCCGCTTAGAACCTAGCCGCCGCACTTCTTCTCCTCCATCGTAGATTGGTTCCTCCTCCTCCGCCCGGCCTTGTCGGCGTCGAGAGGGGTGGGAAATCCGATCTATGAGTGGAGTTTTTAATAAAATTAGTGTTTCAATTTAGGGTTTTGGTTGTCGTCGTATTCATCAATGGAGATGACATCTTCTACAATAAGCAATTTTCCGGCTTTCGTTCGACGGCGAGATCTCCTTCCCGACGTCAATGGTGGTTTTGGAAAATTAATTTTGTCTCGGTATGGTTATTCAGATCTTGCTTCACCAGATCAATCTTGGATTGTTTCTCATGATTGCCGCGAGGAGGATTGTCCTCGCAATATCTCTCCCGGCTACTACGTCCTCGGCAATGGTGATTCGTTCTCTCGGCTCCCAACGACGTCGACAAAGTTGTTCGGTTATTTGTTTCCTGCAATATCAGTGGTGGTGCTCTTGCCGATTTTGCTTGATTAATTTAATGCCTACGTGCGTGCACAAAGACTTGACATTGCGGCTCAAAATTAAAAGGGGAGAATCTTCGTTGGTATTCACAGGTCTGTGATTTGGTGTATTCGTCGTTGTTCTACGGCTGCCTTCAGAAAAGTACAAGACTGTGTCATGAAAGAAAAAAGGGGTTGAAGATCTCAAAGATTTGCTCATCTCTTTTAGTATTGTTTTTGTAATCGATGTAATCATGTACTATTTGCCGGTTTAATATATATGATATTTGCTAAAAAAAAATACCTTGCCGGCTCGCTGCATCGCCACGTGTCCCAAGCAAACCGCTCGTGTCGCCAAACCTCGGCCGTCCACCTGTCACAGACTCCCCGCGCACGCTTCTATATATACCCGCCCAACCCCAGCCCAGCTCGCTCAATCGATCGATCTCGCCTCAAAATCTTCTTAGCTAAACCACCACCAAGCTGTCACCCTCCATCGACCATTAATTCCTCGGTTCTTTTTCCATTGATTTCTGCTTCGTTTCTTGCCAAACGCAGGCAGCCAATCCGACAGTTCGATAACTTCGATCTTCAGAGTTTGAACAGATTTCCTGATTGGTAGCTAGCTGGTGATCAATCGACCATGAGGAATCACAAGAAGTTGCTGCAGTTCCTGCGGCCGGACCCGGCGGTGGCGGCGGCCAAGTATTCCGACGATGACGACGACGACAGGTGCTCCTCGCTTGCGGCGCCCACTACAAGTGTCGGCACGTCGACCGCGGCGTCACCATCGCCTTACATGCCGTCGCCGTGGGTCAACCTCCCTGGACTCGGCTCCGGCGCAGTCGCGGATACAACGCACACAACGGGGCTCCTGGGGTCGCTCGTGAAGGCGGACGGGCACGTGTACTCGCTCGCCGCGTCCGGGGACCTGCTCTACACCGGCACGGACTCCAAGAACGTGCGTGTGTGGCGCGACCGCCGCGAGTTCGCCGGGTTCAAGTGCGGGAGCGGCCTCGTCAAGGCCATCGTGGTCTCCACGGACGGCAGGATCTACACGGGCCACCAGGACGGCAAGGTCCGCGTGTGGCGCCCGTCCGAGGACGACCCCGCCGTGCACAGCCGCGTCGGCTCGCTCCCGAGGCTCGGGGAGTTCCTAAGGAGCTCCGTCAGGCCGTCGCACTACGTGCAGACCGGGCGGCGCAAGCAGAGCTCCGTGTGGCTGCGCCACTTCGACGCCGTGTCGTGCCTCAACGTGGATGTTCAAGCCGGCCTGCTCTACTCCGGGTCCTGGGACCGGACGTTCAAGGTGTGGCGCGTGGCCGACTCCCGGTGCCTCGAGTCGGTGCGGGCACACGACGACGCCGTCAACACGGTCGCCGCAGCGGGGTTCGACGCGCTGGTGTTCACGGGGTCGGCCGACGGCACGGTCAAGGTGTGGCGGCGGGAGGCCGGGAAGGGCGGCGCCACCAGGCACGTCATGGAGCGGGTACTCCGCCAGGCCGACAGCGCGGTGACGGCCATCGCCGTGGCGGCGGAGGTTCGTGTCGTGTACGTCGCCTCGTCGGACGGGGCCGTGACGCACTGGCAGTGGCGGCGGGGAGCCGGCCGGGAGAACGCGCCGAGGAACGGCGGCGCGCTGCGGGGGCACAAGATGGCCGTGCTGTGCCTCGCGGTGGCCGGGCGCGTCGTCGTGAGCGGGTCCGCCGACCGGACCATATGCGTGTGGCGCCGCGACGAGGGCGCCGACCACTCCCGCCTGGCGATGCTGACCGGACACACGGGGCCGGTCAAGTGCGTGGCCATGGATGAGGAGGACTCCCTGGACGCGGACGGCCACCGCCGGTGGGTGGTGTACAGCGGCAGCCTCGACGGGTCGGTCAAGGTGTGGCGCGTGTCCGACGCGCCGGACGCGCCCATGTGGACGCGAACGCCGGCGCACGTGTGGAACGGCACGCCGTCGCCGCCGCTGGGCGCGTGGAACACTCCGTACAGGGCGCCGGAGCGGAGTTGATCGAAGCGCGTGAAACAAGTAGTCTTGCTCGGGCAATGTGGAGCACGCACGTGTAAACAGTGCGAGAGAGTGGTAGGCTAGCTAGGCTGTAGGTATGCGCGCGTACGTAGAATGTAGAAAATAATACTATACCGTATATAGTATGTATGGTATTGCGCGCGTATTCTGTTTTGTTTGTTTGTTCCGTTTGGAGGAGGCTGCCGAAATGGGCGGGTGGAGACGTTGATAGATGAGTGTGTGGTGGTGGCTTTGTCGGTGATCTGATGGGCGGCCGAGAGATCGATTTGTACACTCTCGACTAAGCTAGGATTAGTTCTTCTAACTGGGACTTAATGTGAACGGTGTGTGGTGATTTTGTGTTTGTTTTGTAAGACAAAGTTGTACACAAGTTTTGCCTTGTCTCAGAAGAAAACAAGGAAAAGATGTTGGTCATTTGCTTTGATTTCTTCAGGCATAGATCTAGGTGGTTTTAAGCAAACTACATGTTGATTAAGGATTTTGACTATTTTTTGGTAACGAGGGAAAAGATTTGGCTTTTCATTGGTATAGGAGAAAAAAGTTATCCAATTTATAAGAAAAAATTGTCAGTTGTATAGGTGCACTTGTTTCGCAAAGAGATGATAAAGACGGGTAATATGGATGGGAAAACCAGATTTTCTAAATCTGTAATAAAAATGGCAGCAAGGTAATAAGTAACAAAAGTGACTAATAACGTTTCAATGCTTGGAAATAAGGCCTAGGGATAATACTTTCACTAGTGACTACTATCAACAACATTATTAACAAAATTAAACACATGATAAACTGTCTAAAGCATGCATGGTACTTGTTACTTCGATTTCCTTCATTTTGTGGATTAAAACGGGATGATTTTTACGTACGGTTACAAAAGCACACCTTAAAATTCGTTTTTCGAAGGAGCAGGTAACAAACATCGAGTAGAAAAAACTCCTCGCTCCCGCGGCGATGGGAGCGAAACCCTAGCGTGCCGCCTCCCCAACCCGTCTCCTCCTCCCCTCCTTCATCGCCGCCGGCGGGAGCCGCTGGGCAAAGCCCGTGCGATGCCGGCAGCGACGGATCTCCTCTACCCACGTGCCAGGGCGTCCTCGCAAAGCGGTCGCGGCTGGCGGTGGTACGGTCTGGAGCCCAGCTTCTCGCTCAAGGAGTTTTTCTGAAAGTTATAATTTCTATAAGTTTTTCAGATTTTTCGAGCAGATTCATTTTTTGACCTTTTTCTACCATGCAAAGACAAATAAATTGAAACTAGCACTGGGCACTGGATTAAAAGGTTAATCAAATAAATTATATAAAAACCATAGTAAAATATGTAGCAATGGTATAAAAGTCGAATGAAACAATAAAAAATTATTGATAACATATCACCTATCACCACTGCGGTACTGTCCACCGTTGCCGTGGTACTGGCCACCACCTTGGCGACGAGAGACATTCTTTGTTGAAGACTGAAAGAAGCTAGTATTTTGCCCGTTTTCGTTTAGCATGTTCTCTCGGTGCTCATATGATTGAAGTTGCGCACACATGTCATTGAGCGTTGTTGAGAGGACGACATTGATGGAAGCAACAGGAGAATTGTATCACCATCAAGGCCAACAAGGATGAATTCACACAACTCTTCATCACCAATGTGTTAGAGTTAACAAAAGCTCACTTTATCTAGAAAATGCAAATTAGATAGCAAGCACATGCACATCCGGCACAACAATCCACGGTCACTAGACGATTATAAGTAGTCCCTCAGTTCAAATTAGGAATGTAGGGGGAAAGCACTAGGGGAGCTTGTAGAAGCTAAGCAGACAAGCAATGGCGGAGCTTTAGGTATGTAGGGGGGCCACCGCCCCCCAACATGAACATGTGCACGCGATCCTAATTTGTCAGCGTCGTAAAAGCCAGCCACCACCGGAGCATGCAGGGCTTGAAGATGGCCGGCCACGACCAGTCCCCAAGGCGGATAGCAGCTGTTCGCCCATGGCCGCCGGCGAGTTTATTCCAGAAAGATTGAGGTGAGCCCATTTTTTTTACAATGTTTTGCTATGTCCCTCAAGACAGATCTAGCTATGCATGGTCCGTTGATGAAGCGATAAACTAAATCCGCTCGAGAAGATGCGCTCGACAAAGTGTGCACAACAAATTTGATCATGTCTGGTGATGATTGGAGAGGGAGTACGTGGTGACCATGGCTAGAATGCTAGGACGAAAGATGAGCATGAGGTGGATATAGAGGCACAGAAGAGGAGAGGATCATACGGAGTAACAAAGGACATTAAGAATTTAAGACAAACACCTTAATTACGGTTTCATGCTCAGCCATTTCCATAAATGCCGCTCGCTGTGAGACAGTAATTGAAGAACATAATAGAAGACATACAGAACGGAACGAAAGCGTCAAAGGTGGAGACTTTGCCTACGGTTCAGTTACACATTAGGGGCGCGTTTGGTAGCCTGCAGCCCTTTCTCACCTGCGACGGGGCAGGCTGGGGAGGGCAGTGCTGGGCTAAAACGGACTCTGGGCCATGTTGGGCTAGTTGTTTGGTAGCCTGCAGCAAAGAACGCCGCATGGGCTTAGCCACTCTGACTGCGTGTTTGGTTACGTCGACCGCATGCTCAAATGCAAGCAGGCATGTGTTTGGTTGTATGCAATGCTGCTGCTACGGTAACCTCTTGCAGCCTATGGTGAGTTTACCAGACTATGAAATGTACACAAATGAACATGATCAACATAGCATAGAAGTATACCATAATCGACATACAGAAGTAGCCGATCTACCTAGGACGAACATTCAACAGTCTTCGTCTTTCTTGAAGTTCAGTGGGTGCTCAGGGCACTGTCTCACCACCTCACAGCCAGAGTTGTCGAAGACAATCACCTTGTACTCCATTCGACCGAGCTTCTTGAACATGACCAGATAACCAAGATCTAAGCCGTGTGCTATGGCAAATGCTGGCCAACCTTTGACGAGGCAAGCTCTTCCATTGACATCAGCAACGTTGATAGTCCAGATGCACCCAGTGTTCGTCTTGACAGTGATATCACCAGGCACCTCAACCAAGTAGGGCCTGAAGGCGGCAGGAACTGGAGGAGGTCAAGTCCGGGTGCTAGCACCACTTTGCAGAAATGGTTAGGGGAGGCTGTGTCCTTGATCCATCCATAAGTTGCCTTCCTTCTTTTGAATACGGTGTCAATGTCATCCGTGGTCATTGTCATGTTCGAAGCCTGCTACAAAGATAATGGTATGGGTTATAACACTTTGTGTAATCCCCAGTTTCATCATTGTAATGGAGATTGTACTGGGTGGCCTCAGTTTGAAGAGATGGTTGAGACAAATTTCCCACCAGACTAGCCAACAAAAGCAAGTAGAAGCCACAACGATCTGTGACTGGTTCTCATTTTGTTGGACGTCTGGTGGTGATGGTTGTGTCCCAGCCCTTACATCATTGGCCTTAAGACTTACACGAAAATCATAGCTGCAACTCAAAGTCGAATGCAAAAAAGTGTTGCTTGATCTCAGCACATGTAGAACCAGGTAAGCGCCTACTGACTAGCTAGCAAAAGAAAAAAACAGCCACATAAGATGGTGGCTGTTTATAACTTTTGCTGGCAGTCAGCAGGCGACAACTCTAACACATTTCATCATGGACCTAAATTGCCTCATAAATAATAGCACACATAGTTCTCCGAGAGTATATAATCATCCGAGAGTAACAAATGGCTCACGAAGACTATGAAAAGTTGCTACAAATATAGGCCTCAGACTTGCATTTTTACATGGTAGGTTTTAAAGAGGTGATACTATTGAACCGAGAACACAGGATAATCAATTAATCGTACGTTGCACAAGGTTCAGTACGACAACCTCTATCACGAAGGGTGCGTTTGGTAGCTGCAGATTCATCATAGGCCAGAGAAAAATAGATCGGACTTCGTAACATACTGATAAACCATGGATCAAGTATGAAGAACACCCCAAAATGACCAGAACACACCAAAATGAAGAACACACCAAATAAAATGGAACCTGCTTTCAGTGCAAGCACAGATCTGTAATGAGCCCTAAAACAGCATAGATCTACGGTGCATGTCATAATACCGGAGTAAATCAAGCCGGATCTACAGATCTATATTGCGAAAGATAGATAGAAGGAGTCCAAATCATCATACCGCCATTGACGAAGAACTCGACGAACTCGAGAGGACTCGGGGCTGGCGATGGGACAATGAAGCTCCGCTTTGGCCACGGACGAGTCGACGATGGTCTGCCTTCTTCTCCCGCCGAAAATGGCCGCCGATGTGCCGCTGGTGAATCAACCGCCGTCGAAGAGAGAGAGGTAAGAGGAGAGCGAGTGCAGTTGGGAGTGGGAGAGTGGGCGGTGAGGGGAATAAATGGCGCGTGTCCCCGAAGGGACGCGGCGTCTCCCCGTGTGCGAACTGCTGCCACCGCTTGCGCTCCACTCGGCATGGCCCCAAGAAAACGGCCGATTCGGCCGTTCCCGCAGTGCCTGGCCCGAGGGTGCTTTGAGGACCTTGCTATGCAGGCCCAAGAGGAAAAACGGATAACCAAACGCCAGGACCTCGCATCTGGCGGGCCGGACCACCCTATCTGCAGGCTACCAAACGCGCCCTAGGCTATCAAACATTTTAGGGTGACTTGGCTTCATAGAATTGCAGAAAAATCTTGTAGTAGGGGTTAGCTATTTAGATATAGAAGATATAGGGGCAAGGACTGGCGAAGCTTGTAGAAGCTTAGCAGCCATGCAATGGAGGAGCTTAGGGTGTGTAGGGGGGCCACCGCCCCAGCAACATGCACACGCGGACACGGTGGGATTCAGGGTGTTAATTATCTTGAGGAAGTATCAATCAATAAAACTTTTTCTCTCAGTTTGGTTGCCGCTTCCCCGTTAGTGGTGTCTGAATTTTTTTCTTTGTTTATGCTGGTAATTAGCGTAATTATAAGGGAGGGATGTTCTTCACTCAGCCTCTTCACTTTCTCGGCAGCCAACAAGGGTTGTGGTTTCAAAATTTTCTTACCTTTCTTATTGACGAGCATAATTGTGGGTTTTGCCAATTTCCTCATGCAGGTTCTCTCCTCCAACCTGCTTTATTTTTCAGTCATTTATGTGTTGTGTACTCGTGTTGCACAATTCACTTATGTTGCAAAATTTGGTTATGTCAGGTATACATTGTAGTCAGAAGGGCTGACATGACATGACACCCGCCGCGTTGCCACGGTGGTGTTCTCCGCCTTTGTCATCTTCGACACCAAAATGATGGTCATCTTTGATTCGGGCGTCACACTCATCTACTGGCAGCTGACAAATTGCCACGACTTTTGTTTAGTAATTAGGTGTATATAATGCTTCACGTACCCTTATCAATAGCTATGAAGAGTATATCTGGGCATGGGCAGCCAGGCACGAGCTCGGCCCTAAAATCTCGGGCTGGGCTTGCACTTCGGGCCAGGCTCGGGCCTTGATTTGCAGCCCGAAGCATAAGTCGGGCCGGGCACAGGCTTCAGTTTTCAGCGCGAAATTAGCCTGGCCCGGCACGAACAACACCCCGATCTGAAAATCCTTGTACATCTGATCCCACCGCCGTATAAAAATAGATCTCCCCGAGACCCCTCCCGGCCAGTGTAACCTAAATCCAACAGACAACCCCTCCCAGCAAACAAGAAACGCCGATCCTGTGCGAGCGAAGCTTGGATCTCCCGCTCTGATGTGTTCTCCTTTTGGAGATAGATTGATTCACTTTTGTGTAATGGCTGTGCCTGTGCATCTCCGTCCCCGATGTGTTCCTTTTTTGATGCTTGGGGCCATGTGCACTTGTATTGCTAGATGCCTAGATGTATGGATGCGTAGCTAATGGATCTGTGTATTTTTGTGTGCTTGTGAATTGCTAGATCTATGGATGCGTTGTTGCTGGTGTATTTATTTTTGTTTGTGTTTTGACTTCTGTTACGAGATGAACAGCGGCAGTTTTCACAGAATGGTCGGGCCTCGGCCAGTTCGGGCTTTGTCTCGGGCTGGGCCCAGGCCTGGACTACGGACATCGGGCTTTTTGGCCCGGCTCGAAGCCCAGCCCAGCCCGAGATATGGCCATATATAGAAGAGTACGTGCATCGGCCGGCTAGCTACAATGACAATAGACAGGCATCTTCCTAGATGTAAAACATCTAGGGATCGTAATTTGTCAGCGTTGTTGTCTTGACATATCTGAAAGGCTTGTACGACAATTTTCGATGCTACAGTAGCTGCCCAAAGAAATCAAAGCAAATGACCAACATTTTCCTTCTTTTCTTCTGAGATTAGGCAAAACTTTTGAACAACTTTGTCTTACGAAACAAACACGAAAACACCAAACACCGTTCACATCGGGAGTCATCTCCAAAGTCCCAGCTAGAAGAAGTATTCCTTGCTTAGCCGAGGGAGTGTACAAATCGATCTCTCGCCGGACCCATCAATCAGACCACCGACCAAACCACCACCACACACACTCATCCATCGAACCCGGTCCCACACGTCCATTTCGGCGGCCTCCTCCAAAATGAACAAACAAACAAAAAATCACAAATCAGAATACGCGCGCAATACCATACCTACATACGTACGGTATACGATTCTAACTTGTACGTACGCGCGCGAATCTATAGCCTAGCTAGGCTACTACTCGCTCGCACGGTTTACACGTGCCTGCTCTACATTACTGCAGCAACAGGCCGCGAGCGCGACTTCTCCGATCAACTCCGCTCCGGCGAATTATTCCACGCGCCCAGCGGCGGCGACGGCGAGCCCTTCCACACGTGCGCCGGCGTCCGCGCCATCATCATCGCGCCCGGCGAGTCGGAGACGCGCCACACCTTGACCGACCCGTCGAGGCTGCCGCTGTACACCACCCACCGGCGGTGGCCGTCCGCGTCCAGGGAGTCCTCCTCATCCATGGCCACGCATTTGACCGGCCCCGTGTGGCCGGTCAGCACAGCCAGGCGGGAGTGGTCGGCGCCCTCGTCGCGGCGCCACACGCAGATCGTCCGGTCGGACCCACTCACGACGACGCGCCCGGCCACCGCCAGGCACAGCACGGCCATCTTGTGCCCCCGCAGCGCGCCGCCGTTCCTCGGCGCGTTCTCCCGGCCGGCTCCACGTCGCCACTGCCAGTGCGTCACGGCGCCGTCGGACGAGGCGACGTACACAACGCGCGCCTCGGCCGCCACGGCGATGGCCGTCACGGCGCTGTCGGCCTTGCGCAGCACCCGCTCCATGACGTGCCTCGTGGCGCCGCCCTTCCCGGCCTCCCGCCGCCACACCTTGACCGTACCGTCGGCCGACCCCGTGAACGCCAGCGCGTCGAACCCCGCCGCGGCGACCGTGTTGACGGCGTCGTCGTGCGCGCGCACCGACTCGAGGCACCGCGAGTCGGCCACGCGCCACACCTTGAAGGTCCGGTCCCAGGACCCGGAGTAGAGCAGCCCGGCGGCAACGTCCACGCTGAGGCACGACACGGCGTCGAAGTGCCGCAGCCATACGGAGCTCTGCTTGCGCCGCCCGGTCTGCACGTAGTGCGACGGCCTGACGGAGCTCCTTAGGAACTCCCCGAGCCTCGGGAGCGAGCCGACGCGCCTGTGCACGGCGGGGTCGTCCTGGGACGGGCGCCACACGCGGATCTTGCCGTCCTGGTGGCCCGTGTAGATCCTGCCGTCAGTGGAGACCACGATGGCCTTGACGAGGCCGCTGCCGCAGTTGAACCCGGCGAACTCGCGCCGGTCGCGCCAGACACGCACGTTCTTGGAGTCGGTGCCGGTGTAGAGCAGGTCCCCTGACGCGGCGAGCGAGTACACGTGGCCGTCCGTCTTGACGAGCGACCCCAGGAGCCCCGTTGTGTGCGTTGTATCCGCGACGGCGCCGGAGCCGAGCCCCGGGAGGTTCACCCACGGGGAGGGCATGTAGGGCGACGGCGACGCCGCGGTCGACGTGCCCGCGCTGGTCGTCGGCGATGGTAGCGAGGAGCACCTGTCGTCGTCGTCGTCATCGTCGGAATACTTGGCCGCCGCCACCGCCGGGTCTGGTCGAAGAAACTGCAGCAACTTCTTGTGGTTCCTCATGGCCACTCACCAGCTAATAAAGAAGAAATCTTCTGAGAGTGATCGAATTGTTGGATTGTCTGGTTGTGTTTGGGAAGCAGCGAAGCGGAAATTCAGGGAGAAGGTGGTCGATCGAGACTCGAGAATGACACTTTGTGTTGTGGTGGTTTAGCGAAGAAGAATTTCAGGTGAGATCGATCAATGGAGCGAGCTGCGGTTGGGGTTGGGCGGGTATATATAGAAGCGTGCGGGAGAGGGGAGGTCGTGACAGGTGGACGGCTGAGGTTTGGCGACAGGGTCGATGTAGCTTCTGCCTTTTGCGGGTCGCACATGGCGGGATTGTTCGTTTGGGACACGTGGCGAGGTACTACAATGATTTCGTTCCACATGTGAGTGGTGATGCTGCCCCGGCCCGCAACCGCAAATCGCACTGAAGCCGGCGAACCCACGCGATTGATCGTACGGAGCCAAAATGTCAACGTGATGCCGGGTTAGCAATCGATTTAATTCCTTTAATTCCGTGTGTAAATGTTTGGGTTACACATGCGGACGGATGTTGAGAACTTGCCTGTGACAAAATGGTTAGGCGGGTGGTTGTACCCCTATCCCACCAGAGTTCAAACTTCAGGTTTGACGCTGGTGTTTCTCATTTAGGCGGAATATTCTTCAGTGGGAGACGACGTTCCCGTCGACAGCGAGACGCCCATGGTGACTTCGTCAATCTCAAGACTCAACCCGCCGATTCAGTCTCTTGGAGGTGCTCATAGGGACACAGCTGCAGATAGGCTCAACAAGGTAGCCCTAAAGAGGAACGTCGAGTAGATTACAGACGCACCTCGAAGATTACCGCCACTGACCACATAGCTGCTAACAGGCTCAACGGAGAAGCCCCAAGGTGCAGAACGAGTCATAAACTTTGCCCGAAAGGGCCCGACGAGAGCACAAGCACCGCACGCATCGCGACGCCGCGAGCCAGCGTGGTACTACAATGATTTCGTTGCGTAGGTGAGTGGTATATATAGTGGTGATGGATGGTGCCCCGGCCCGCAACTGGAAATCACACTGAACAAGCCGGGCGCACCACACGATCGATCGTTCGGAGCCAAAATTTCTACGTGAAGCGGGCTAGCAATCGAATGTAAATTTTTGGAAAAGGTCAAATTTAAACCGTGAACTTATAGTGGTGGAGCGGATCGAACCCTGGTCACGACCCGCATCTCCATCGCATGCTCCCTTCCACAATCCAACCAATGAGCTCCTCAACCAGCTCCTCGAGTTCGGCGCGAGGTCCCACCCGACGCCCGCGCGACGCGGCATCTGGACGGCATACGGGACATCGATGTGGGCGGCGCGCGGAGCGGTTCTGTTGTGTCCGCGCCTGCTAGCTGGAGCTAGTGGCCGCGTCGGAAGACCACCTTGGCGCCGAGCTGCTGCAGCTCGAGCAGGCACCGACGTTGTGTGGTGGGGGATCTCGCGGTCGGTGGCTGTGAAGAGCCGGGGAAAGTCACGGTGGTGAATAGGGAAGGAGATGAATATAAAATGTGGGCCTTTGTAGCCAGCGATAGTAGTAATTATATTTAGACCAGGTTTCAATGGTTCAGGGGGCAAACAACAGTGATTTTGACTTGAGATTCGATCCGCATGATCTCTATGAGTTTAAGATTTAAAATGGACTTTTACCCTACACATAGAGACTGATAAGTCGTAGCGGCGTTGAATGTGGCGTAAAAATGCACAATAATGTAAGAAAAGTCAAACGCCAATGGCTAGGAGATTGAAACACAACGAGGCCGGCCGGCCGGCAAGGTCGATCACGGTAGACGCCGAGGAGATCTCATCGGCAACAACGCGATCGGGCTGCCTGCTAACAAGGTGACGTGATCGCTAGCTAAGTATTGCGTGGAACGGATCCCTGCGACGTGTAGACCTGGGCGACAGAGACGGCGTGTGGATTTAATTATTACCGAGTTGGAAAACATGTGATATTTCTGTTGATGGCGCGGAAGGCTCGATCGACCGGCCGGGACCAAGTTTGCGAGGTGCCTCGCGATTGATTAGGGCTATACATACTGCTGCCCTCGATCGCGCTTTTCTGCTCTACAAAAATCTTCATCTCTCATTTTCGAGCTTGTACCGCCACGTGCCGCGGCGAAAAGGCAGGCGGTTGTTACGTCGTATCAAACCGCACACACTGATGAAGTGCGTCCTATGATGATCGATGTGCAGCACTCACCTGCAGATACGCCACTCCACCGATCAATGCGAAACGACGACGTACGGATCCATCGACCACCGATCAGCAACCCAACCACAACCATGAACCACGTATGCATGCGTCCGTCCAACGTGACCGGCCGGCGTCGATCGTTCAGGTTCAGGTTTCTGTCGCCCATGGCCTGGCCTGTGAGGATAACATTCGCCGCGCCGTGTCATCGATACAGCGGCTGCAGAGTCGCGTAGGGCTATCTATATATGTATGTGTGGGTATCATGATTAATTTCACAGATATTGTGTGAGTGCAGGTTGTCACATGTTGTACTTTGTGTTTCTAAAAACAAGATGTCTAATTTTAAGAATCTGTAATGATAAATTTGCAATGCCTTATAATGTTTATGTGACGTTCTATGTTTGTGCAGAAATTTATGTCCTAAAAACTTATGAGGTTAATAGGCTGAACTGAGGATGGTTGGATGTTCGCGTAATTTCTTACAAAACTGTGTGCACCTTGTTATGCAGAGGTTGATGCATTAGAGTTAATGAAACCCCCCTTTATTTACAAAATGTATATTAAATAGCGGAAAGATCATGTACGGCAATCCATAGTCATTACATGATTAAGAAGTATACCGTTTCAGCAATCAACACCATAAGTATCTTCGGCCGCGGGTTTTCCCCTTTTGCGACTAGTTTAGATGCTTGGTCAGAAGTGGAGCAAAGATCCAACCATACCAGGAACCAATGCAACGATAAATTATGCATTGCAATTCGGCTAAATCACATACCAATACCTCTATTTTGTACTAAAATAGAGTGCTATTTGGAGCTCGGCCTCCAAATGCAATTTCCGGAGCATAGTACTCATAGTGTTAATTCAGCTCCGGAGACCTTTGCACGTTAGTCGACGCGCGATCAAAGACACATACGCGATATGCAGCTGGTACTTGAATCGAGTTATTGCCGCCCATGGATGGCGACAATTTTGGTGCCGGTGAAAATGAGTGATGGTCACTCACTGATTTTGGATACTTGCGTACGTACATACTGTTGATGTGACTTGATTCCGACGAGATCAATGAAGTACTTGATCCAACATAGCAAGTATATACTCCGTCCGTCCAACAATAACTGTCTTAGATTTGTCAAAAAGTTGATATATCTAGACATGAAACATATATATATACATCCACTTTTGTACAAAATTGAGACACTTATTTTGGGACGGAGGGAGTATATGTGTTGCACCAAGTAATTAACATCAAAGCTTCTAGAAGTTTTTTTTTTAATTCACTCACTGCGTGCAACAACCGTTCCATGCATGCAGCAATCATACAAGCAGAAGCAACACACGCGGGCTTGGTGGGTGACTGACTGACAATACCTACGATCGAAGGCATGGCTGATGCAACCCGACCACTTTTCTGCTCCAGATATCTCCTTTTCCGTGATTGGAGATCTACAAGTACTCCCTCCGTTCCGATTTAAATGACTTCTACTTGTTAACATGTGAATATATCTAGACATGTTATAAGTATAGATACATCCACATTTTGACAAAGTGAAGTCATTTAATTTGAAACGGAGGGAGTACTAGCTACGAGTGGTAGGATAGAAAAGGTAACCGCTGGCTCGCCGCCACGCGCCCCGCCCCGAAAAGGAAAATCCTTGGCTCGATCGCCATGGAAGGCTCGTTCCGGCGTGCCGTGCGGCCGCGGTCTGTCGACGGCAAGTTCAATTCCGTCGTCCGTCCAGGCGGAGAATTTCCATTCATCGGCATGCGCCGTGTCGAGCCAACGTATACCCTGGACGCGAGGTCGTCGCCTCCGATCGCAGGTTTCCGGCGGACGCATGTACGGCCACGGGCCACACGCGGTCGACGGAATCGAGCGGATAACGAACGAGCAATGTGGTGTCGCTTTCTTTCCCGTAGCGACTTGGGCTAAACGAGATCTTTATATGCATAATTTTTTTTTGCATGGTATCTTTATATGCATATATGTCATGCCACCCTGCTCCTTTTGGACGTATCGTCCGCACGACGTGTACGTGAGCCTGGTTACTTAATTATAAGTGAAGGTCTCGCATTAACTAATATATCGGGAGACAAGATCAAAACCATATACTACTAATGTTGATCATCATACTTGTTGCATGAGGGTAACACGACATGGGCGGGGTTTAAGCCGCCGATACATCATATGACCAAGTCTGGAGCACCAAAACAGAGCCTAAACGCAAAATAGATGGCTATCATCTTCCTCCATCGACGGGACGCACCGAAGATCTTTTGTGATACTTTGCTTAGAAAAAGAGGAAACGGTGGATTTTCCACGGAAAATAAAGTCGAGGTAGGTAGCCTTCCCCGTGACTTAGGCACAGCCTTCTTGTTCCTTTTTCCTCTCTTTCCTAATGACAAGGAAGAATAACATCTAACAATCATATATCGCCCCTTCATATTTTTCTTTTGGCTAAAATAAAGCACACGATTTATTTTTGAAAAAGGGCAAAAGCTTAAAGGCATGTACAATGGTTGATAAGGCTGTATTATCTTAAACCGTCCACGTAATTTAGATAAGTTAATAAAACTATGATGTACAATGGTTGATTAGACAGATCCTAAAAATATGGCGAGAGATATTGTTGCTAAGAGGAGAAGGCAAAGCTCTTTTTTTTTGGTTTCTCTCTCCTCTGACTCATTAATCATCATACGTGCCACCGCTAAGATAAGACCATTGTATATGTCCTAATAAGACCAAATAAGGTCGGGATCTTGCAGTACTGCCACATGTTTCTTTATTCTCTATTTATTAAGTAGATCTTACTGTTGTTTGTAGCGGCTTGCAACTAAGGGTGAGAATCTTGCTGTTTTTACCAATTAATCAAGCTAACCTAGTAGCGCAAACAAGATAGCGGCTGGCTATAGCTACCTGTCAAATTAGTGAGCCAAGAAAAACTGAGACCGACGACGACAATACTGCCGCTCTTACTGACAATTAACTTCAATTCTACCACTGATTCCTTTTCATTATCTTAAGCGCTAGATCCTTATCTACGGATGTCTTGTCGACCACTTAATTTTCAAGCCCGATCCTTGCATTCAGGTGAGTAAATAGTACTTATGTGTCCAACATCAAACTTCTTTGATTGCAGCGACAGCTACACGTGGAAAAGGAGGGCCTTGTCTTGTCTGCAACCGCTGATTTTGTTGGCACCATGAGAACCATTTAAAAATTGGAGCTAAATCGATAGTGAGTTATGCGAAGACGGTAGTACCTATGGTATGTACATCATTTTTACTTCGACATTAATACACTCCCTTTGTCGGAAAAAAAAAAGTACGTATCGATCGGTTCAATAACATTGGTTTAAGCAAAAAAGAAAAAAAAAACTGTTACCATGTCGTGGGTATCTTCTCTTGGAATTAATATGTTAATCTCGATCAAAAATTAAGCTGAATGTTTAGCTTGCACGTTCGACAAAAGTACGTGGCAGTCAGTTGGCAGACTAAGCATGATCATATAGTTGACATCAGTACCATATCAATGATGGATCAAAGCGAGATCTCAAGATGAACGTCACCTGCTGTGTTAAGGACACATCGCCTGCACGACGTGTACACACGTGCCTACCTAGTACAACCACACCAATAGTTTGGTTAATTAGGGGATCGATCTAGCTAGAATTAGTAAGCCACCTCGCTTTGTTAATTATCAGGAGACAGAAAAAACGAGCATGCATGACTTGTGATGATGCTATCTAAAGATATAAACGGTGAGAAGCTCTCCAGCGATTTGGACTTTCTGACTGTCCGATCCTCCCTGCTCTGTGCCTCCGCACCGTCCGATCCCCGCCGGCTCCTGGAGTCGGAATGAACAGGGATTCGCAAAGTCGCTAACCGTACCAAGCTTCGTGCACCCACTCTCGCTGACGTCCTACGTGGATCACCCCTGTAGCTCGAGGGCCCACCCGTCGGCCTCACGCTGCGCGTTTAATCGGTGTGGCGGACGTGCCAGGGTGGTGTAGATTCGCAGCGCGTTCATCCCATTGGTCGATTTTGTTCATTTACCGTACTGAGTTTTATCGAATGCATTGTGTGTCCCTCTGGGAGAGCTTTCTTCCTACGTGGTTCCTTCCCCCTCTCTCTCGCTGATGATGGGCCCCTTCCTGTCCGAGGCCCACAGGTCGGTTGCTCGGGACGTTGTGTCGCCCATCGTTTCCTTGCGTGTGTCGTCGCGGTGTATTTTCTACAGTAGGTCGGGGCACGTATGGTATTTCGCGTCGTCGTCGGGTACCTTGCACTGTTCGTGATGTCAGGGAGAATTCGGGCCTGATTTCTCCGCCCGAGGTGGCCTCCCTCCATTCGTCGGCGGGTACGTTGCACTGTGCTGGTAGTCAGAAGGCCCGATTCCTCGTGTCACTGGCGTCTCACCATTGGTTCCGAGTGGTTACCGACCTAATGGGGTTGTCGTGCACACTGTGCTGGGGGACGGGGTATATAGGCTGCGTTCTAGATCGGATGGTTACTACAGCTCTCATTTCCCCCCTTTTCTTCTTCCTCCCTGTTCTTGCTCCGCCGTGCTTTTCTCGAGCTCTGTCGGTATTCCACAGAATCCGTTTGTTGTTCTTCCGGTCACGTTTGTTCCCGTTCAGATCAGGTTGGGTTTTCTTACCGTGTTTTACTCTCTGATTTTGGTCGTTCTTTGTTCATGCAGTTGACCGTGTGCTGGATTCGTGTTCGTTGGTTGTTTGTTGCTTATGTTGTTTGTTCTTTTTTTTTGGGTTTCTCATCTTTGTTTCCTGTTTGTTGCTCTGTTTTTTCGCAGGTCGTCGGTTAATTGGTTTCATGTTCATCCGATTAAGGTCAGTTCTATTGAGATCTTTGTGTGTGTTTATTTTGTTTTCTTTGCACGGTTACTTTTCTTATTGATTTATATATTTCCGTGTGTCGTTTTGTATGACAGGTGTGTTATTTTGTTTTGTTTCTGTTCATGCAGTTGTTTTTTTTGCTTTCTGTTTCTTATTTGTTTGTGGTCTCTTCTCCGCTGATTTGTTGCAGGTCGCCGTCTTGCTCGGGTTTGTCTCAGTCGCTGGTTTTCCTACTGCTGTCTAGTTTTGTTTGGTGAGCTTTCTTACTACATTTTTTATGTTATTGTGTGCTTCTGACGTGTTTACATGAGTTTGATTTATCCGTGTCTCTTATTTTCTTTTTCTTTTTGGTGAGATTTGTTTTGTGAGATCTCTTTGTTCTTGCGGAAAGTATAAGTTTTGTGCGTCTGTTTGTATGTTTGTCTGTTTCATTTTTTCCTGTTGTTCTGTTGTTGTTTTGTTGCAGGTCGCCGACTTACTCGCGAGAATCGAGTCGTTGGTTTTCCATGTTGTTGTTCAGCTTTGTGTGGTGAGTTTCTTTGCACGCTTTATGTTATTGCGTGCTTTTGCCTTTGTACACAAATTTGTTTTAAATATGTTTGTTGGGTGAGTTTTTTTAACCCAGTCAAAAGTTTTGCCTTTTATATGTTTTCGGTTATCCGTTTTTTGTTTTGCTTCAGGTTGCGGTGGAGGATATTGTTGATTTGCTTCCTTACGTCTGGAGCCGGCCGTTGTTCGAGCACGGATGTTCATGTGCTCCCTTTTTATTTATGTGTCGTGGTATTTCGCATGGCAATGCCATCAGGAGATGACTTCTTGCGTGGACACTCAGGTGGCGTACGACGGCGTACGCACGGGATCGGATACGAGCAAGGCTGACACCGAGTCGTACACAGGTTCAGGGCTCTCGTGTGGAGGTAACACCCCTACTCCTGCCTAGTGTGGTATAGGATGGTCACAAGGATAACAATGGTGCTCCTCGAGCTGTATGCGGTGTTCTCTTCCTCTTTGGAGGCTATCTGTCTCTCTAGGGTAAACTGGGGGCTCTCCTTATATAGGCAGAGCAGCCAGTTACAGGGAGACTACCGGGTAGCCGGCTAGACGAGACGGGCCGCCGGTGAAGAGGTGGCAGGGCGTGGGGGAACGCGCCAGCATGCGTGATGATGGCCCTGCTCCTCCTGTCTTGTTGATGTGGGCTGCAGGGTACGGCACACAGCAGCCGTCGTCATCTTTGACTTCGGGGACCCGACGCCGTACCTGGTCTACGCCCCTTTGTCTTCTAGCTCTTGTACGCCTACGAACATGATCCAAGGTGCCAGCTGGAGCGACAGGCCGACAGCCGGATCTGGGCGACCGGCCTGGAGGGTGGCACCCGGCAGAATCCGCGTATTTGTGGCCACCCGGGGATTATATTCCCGACATTATGGGTTCTCCGTTTTGTTTTGATTGTCGCTGTTTTATTGCTTTTACCTTAATATGATTTTTTTCGTGAAAGCTTTTGTCTCACGAGAGAGAATCAACTGTGTTGATGTAGTGGATATATGATATGTTTATTCTCTTTGGTCTTGTCGTGTCCGTTTTGGTAGGTGTTTCACATTGCAAGAAGATACGAGGTTCGCCCGTGCCGCGTTCCGGACAAGGTTGTTCTTGGGCCTAGGTGATTCGGCTTCACTTCTGCCGTGTTGGGCAGTTGAGATGGCGACGTGAGTGACTTGATTCCGACGAGATCAATGAAGTACTTGATCGAACACAGCAAGTATGTTTGTTGCACCAAATAATTAGTTTCAATGCTGGAAGAACTCGAAGTTCTTCGCCAACCTCCTGCTCGGGGTTCTTCGTGCAATTTGCAGGGTCCTCTTTGTGTTTTCTTTTCTTTGTTGGACTTGGTTGTAAGTTGTACTGAGTATTCTGCATATATGAATTGGATCCTTTCCTCAAAAAAAAAAAAAAAAGAAGTTTCAATGCTTCTAGAAGTTCTCACACTGCGTGCAACAACCGTTCCATGCAGCAATCATACGAGCAGAAGCAACACACGAGGGCATGGTGGGTGTGACTGACTGACAATACCTACGATCGAAGGCATGGCTGATGCAACCCGACCAGGCGCCTGTTCACTTTTGTGCTTCAGATATCTCCATTTTGAGCTTTTGGAGATCTACTAGGTACGAGTGGTAGGAGAGAAAAGGTAACCGTTGGCTCGCCGCCACGTGCCCCGGCAGCAGCACACCGAACATGCCGTGCGGAGCGAAAAGAAGAATCCCTTGGCTCGATCGCCATGGCCATCATGTCACTAGCACAGTGTTGCTGCAAGCAAAGCGAATGCCCTCCTATAAATGATGCCCCACGATCTAGCGATGTAGGTAGCTTAGGCCCATGGGAAACGAAGACGCATCGATCGATCGGCACCCGTTAACGGCGTCATGTCTAGCTCTCACCCGAGCCAAACCTATCGCGCGAGCTCGACAAGTCGGCGCCGGGCGACGACACGAACCTGACGGCGGCCGGCGATCCGCGCGCTCACCCGCCCGTCGAAGTCCAACGATCGATTTCTTTCTCTTCTTTCCACGACGTGGAAGGCTCGTTCCGGCGTGCCGTGCGGCCGAGGTCGTCAGCCGACGGCTAGGTCCGTCCGGGAGGGGAATTTTCATCGGCATGCGCGCGCGCCGTGTCGAGCCAACGTATGCCCTGGAGGCGAGGTCGTCGCCGCGGATCGCAGGTTTTGAGCGGACGTACGGCGGCCACACACGATCGAGCGGATATAACGATTAACGATCGAGTGTGGCTCGCTTTCCTAGCTAAACGAGATCTTCCGATTGATGCATATCATGCCACCCTGCTGTAGTTTTGGACACATAGTCCGCACGACGTGTACGTGAGCCTGCCTACCTACTTAACTAATTGAAGGTCTAGCATTAGCATCGGGAGACAGGATCAAACACCATCACGATCCTATTCCTAGGCCATTAGCCATGTATTAGGGATATTGCAAGCAACATCTTGGTGCAACAATTTATTTTTATTTTCTAGTCAGTGCTCGACCGAACGATCAATTAGCAGACGCGATGCGATAAAAATAGCAGGGCCAATATTTTCTTCCTCCTAGTGTGTGGCAACCAATGTAAGGAAATTAGCAAGAATATTGGGCTTAAGTTTACATGAATTTTTAAAATGCAGTCACAGGTTTTCAAGTATTTATATGAACATCGCAGAATAAGTCACACTTAGCAACTCCAGCTTGTTGCATGAGGGTACCCCGACATGGGTGGGGTTTAAGCCGCCGATATATCGTATAACGAAGTGTGGAGCACCAAAACAGAGGCTAAGTGCAAAATAGATGGCTATCATCTTCCTCCATCGACGGGACTCACGTCAATTAAACAATCTTGCAACGCCTGGATGACCACACAGGAAAACTTGCATCGTGTGCAAAAGTATCACCGAAGATCGTCGGCGATACTTGGCTTGGAAAAAGAGGAAACGGTGGATTTTCCACGGAAAATAAAGTCGAGGCAGGTAGCCTTCCCCATGACTTAGGTAGCCTTCTTGTTCTTTTTCCTTTCTTTCTTAATGACATCGTCGGCGATACCTTTATTCCTTGTTTATTAAGCAGATTTTCCTGCTACTTGTAGCGGCTTCCAATTAAAGGGTAAGGATCTTATCCGATTAATCAAGCGAAACTAGTCGTGCACATAAGATAGCGGCTGGCAGAGGACGCGCGTTCAGCGCAGTGGCTTGGTACGGCGGTGGCCTACCAGCCCGCCCGAGTTCGACTCGCGAAGCGAGCGAATTTTGGGTGTCTCACGGGATTTATGCAGCCAGGCACTAGTTTGCTCCCATATTAGTTTCAGCTGCCTCCCACGCGCGATCGTGCCACAACTGTCAGATCACAAATCGCGGGTGCTCCGTGTGTATAGCTGTAGGTCTAGCTTGTGTACTAGTGGTGTGCGTGTGTGTGGTGTGAGTGTGATGTGAGTTGGTTCATGAGTTCAGATACTACAACTGTACCACCGATCGAGAGGCTTAAAAAAAAAAAAAAAAAAAAAAAAAAAGATAGCGGCTGGCAATAGCTACCTGTCAAATTAGTGAGCCAGGAAAAACTGACACTGACGTCGACAGTACTGCCGCTCTTGCTGACAATTGACTTCAATTCGGAAGTACTACCACTGATTCCTTTTCATTATCTTAAGCGCTAGATCCTTGCCTACGGATGTTTTGTCGACCAATTAGTCTTCAAGGCTGATCCTTGCATTCAGGTGAGTAATGTGTTAGGCCTCAAATTTCTTGATTGCAACGACAGCTACACGCGGAAAAGGAGGGACTTGTCTTGTCTGCAACCACTTATTTTGTTGGCACCATGAGAACCATATAAATTAGAGCTAAATTCGATCTTGAGTTATGCGAAGAAGGTAGTACGTATGGTATGTACGTCATTTTTACGTCGATATTAATACACTCGCTTTGTCGAAAAAGAAATGTATATTTTTAGATCGATCTGTTCAATAACATCGGTTTAAGAAAAAAAACATGTTACCATGTCGTGTGTATCATCTTGAATTATTATTTTTTAGATAAAAGACTTTATTACTAAAAAGTTTTAAGCATTACACCCGGACTCTGCATATAAATGCACACAGCCGCAATCCAACGAAATAAAACACAAAAGGTGCACCAACCGAATTACAAGTAAAACGCTAATGTGATGGGTGAATGCCCCTGTCTATGGAGGACCAATGCGACGATCAAGCGACCACCTATGTCGGATAAAAATATCCCTCTCCATCCTCTCCAAACGTGCACATGCCTCCGTAAAGAGGTCGCGATGCCCCACCCGTTGTAAGGTGGACCACGAACGGAGAATACCTATGCACCGGTAGAGTACCTGCAAGCGAGAAGAATCTTTGTTATTGAAAACCTTGTCATTTCTACTTAGCCAAACCGACCATATAACTGCTATCGCTCCTACCCTAATAACTGTTCTAAACTTCTTATCAATCCCATGTAACCAGTTGCCAAATACGTTTGCAACCGACTTGGGTGGATATAAGTTAGACACTATTTGGATAGCTGACCAAATGGAACGTGCAAAACTACACTCGAAGAATAAGTGCTTAATTGTCTCCTGTTGTGGACAAAATACACACTCAGTGCTTCCATGCCAGTTTTGCTTAACAAGGTTATCCTTTGTTGAGATGACACCCCTACGAAGATACCACGTAAACACTTTTAGTTTAAGTGAGATTTTCATTTGCCATTTTTTTTATTTTCATCGACTGGTATATCAGAATGTCCTAGCGCCCTATACATGGAGTGTACTGAGAATTTTCCATTCCCACATAAACTCCAACGAAACTCATCATGCCCTTGTGTAAGTTGAACCGAATTCAACTGTGCCAACAAAGCATTCCAAGACGAAAGTCTCGGTCCAATGAGATCCCGTCTAAACGTCACATTTGGAGGTGAAGACTGCATAACCTGAGCTATGGTATCCCCTTTGTGATGCACAATGTTCTATAGGGCCGGATACTGATCCCGGTGGGTGGTATTTCCTAACCATTTATTCTCCCAGAATCGAATCTCCGAGCCATCCTTAAAGTTAAATACACCGAAGCGGAAAAAGTGTTTCTTTGCCGCCATTAGTCCCGCCCAGAAGTGAGAATCATCAGGTTTCCAATATACCTATGATACCGCCTTCGTGCCAATGTATTTACTCTTAAGGATCGTTTGCCATACGCCATCTTCGGTTAGTAACTTAAAAAGCCACTTACCGAGGAGAGCTGAATTCTTGACTTGTAAGTCATGAATACCCAGCCCCCCTTGATCTTTTGGTGGGCAAACAACATTCCATTTAGCCAGTCTATATTTATTTTTCTCACTATCACCTTGCCAAAAGAATCTTGATCGGAAATAATCCAATCTATGTAAGACCCCTTTTGGTAACTGGAAGAAGGATATCATATACAGTACCATATTCGTGAGTACTGAATTAATGAGAACCAATCTCCCGCCCGGTGATAGTAATTTTTCTTTCCAACTAGACAGCCTCGCTTGAAGACGTTCTTCGACATGTTTCCATTCCGCATTTGTCAATTTCCTGTAGTGAATTGGGATCCCCAAATACATTATAGGAAATTGACCTTGCTCACAACCGAAAATCTCGGCGTACTGAGCAGCTGCGTCCTGGGCATCGCCAAAGCAAAACAACTCACTCTTATGGAAATTAATCTTCAACCCCGATAATTGCTCGAATGCTGATAAAATTAATTTCAGATTCACAGCTTTATCGATGTCATGTTTCATAAAAAGAATTGTATCGTCCGCGTACTGAAGGATTGATAGACCCCCATCAACAAGATGGGGGACTACTCCCTCAATTTGGCCATCCTCTTTTGCCCGTTCAATCATGATCGCCAACATATCAGCCACTATGTTAAATAGTATAGGCGATAGTGCATCACCTTGCCTTAATCCCTTTTTTGTCTGGAAGTAATGGCCGATGTCATCATTAACTTTGACAGCCACACTACCCCCAGAAACAAAATTACGAATTAAAGCACACCACTCCTCTGAGAAACCTTTCATTGTCAGAGTCTACTGGAGGAACGACCACTTAATCTTATCATAGGCTTTTTCCAAATCGATTTAAAAAATGACCCCATTTAGCTTTTTAGTGTGCATCTCACGGACGGTTTCGTGCAGAGTAACGACCCCATCAAGTATATTCCTACCCTGCATGAAAGCCGTTTGGGTAGGTTTTACCACATGATCTGCGATCGAATTGAGCCTAATGGTTGCCACCTTCGTAAAGATTTTGAAGCTAACATTCAGGAGGCAAATCGGACGATACTGTGGTATCCTCTCAGCCTCCTGAATCTTTGGTAGCAACACGATTTCCCCAAAGTTAAGGTGAAATAACTCAAGTTGACCGGCATGCAAACATCCGAATAACTCGAGTAAATCTGGTTTGATTATTTCCCAGAAGTGCTGATAAAATTCAGCAGGAAAACCCAAAACACGACGGAACGGACAACAAGGCTAGCTATAGCTACTTCTACTTGGACGACCACCTATATATCCACTACATCGTATGATTAACATCTCACGTACGGATGAAGATCCAGTTAACAATGATCCATCCATACGCGCGCCGAACAGAACACACATACCTCGCATGGGCGGGTCATCTCTTCTCCTTCTTCGTGAGTAATCAAGAGCGACCTACGGGAGGGAGGATTCATAAATCCATGCATGGATTACTACTACTGACTCCATCGTGCAAATTTGAATGGAAATAGAAGATGGATCCGTAACCTGGTGCTCGATGCAAGAGCTCGCGGCTGGCTGCCGCAGACCGTGACGACGACGGGGACGGCCATCGGAGCACCTCCGCTCTCCGCCAAGCTCGCCCAAGTCGCCAAGTCACACGCGCAACCGCACGCGGCTCCGTGGAGACGCTCTTATATTTATAGATCCCGTCTGACTCGTTATTTGGAGGGAACAAGGTTTAAACGAAAAATTTCAACCAAAATAAAAGAGGGGGAGAGATATCTTGGCGGGAAGTTGCCAATTTTTCGTTTTCCATCTCTATTTTTTGTGGTGTGAGATCGAAGATACACGCACGGCTGAGATGGAATCTGCCCCGGATTCATGACGTGTCTCGTCAAATCAGCCGCGTAAATAATGCATGCATAATACGGATCGTTGTGATTTGCACGGAATTCCGCACCTTCCTTACTCGGTATCTATGTGGTTTAATTATATCCCGGATTAGCACCTTCCTTACGTACGAGTTGTATAACATATCGGTCTGATTTAAATTCCGGATTACTAGCACCTTCCTTAAGTATAGTCTTGTATAACAGATCGGTCTGGTTTAAATCCCGGATTACTAGCACCTTCCTTACGTACAGACTTGTGCTATAACAGATTGGTGTGGTTTAAATCCCAGATTACTAGCACCTTCCCTACGTACAGACTTCTATAACAGAACCATCTGCTTTAAATCCCGTATTACTATCTATGAGATAAATCGGAAAAATCTCGCTCTTGCTATTTAATATTAGAACCTGGTTTGTTAGGAGTCACTCCGTGACTGTTTCGACCCAGGAACATTTTTCTGAGGCATTTTTTCTTTCTTTCATATACCGTGGATGCATGTCAGATTTATGCAACTTGTGACTTGCACACCGTGGATGCATGTTTCTCAAGGACAAATCATGATCACATTTTCACAAAGGGGCACCGAAAAGGATGTCGACTTTACTACTCTCTCTGTTCCCCAATATAAGATGTTTTACCTTTATCCACATGCACATAAGTGTATCTAGACATATTTCATGCGTAGGTTCACTCATTTTATTATGCATGTATACAACATGTGTAACACCTAAAACATCTTACATTTAGAAACGGAGGAGTATTTGGCTTCCTCTGATCTACAAACATACATGTAGCAGATAGTTCCTTCTTGAACAAACTATAAACCACAACAACTACATCTAATACCAGCAAGGCAAACACAAAATTAGTGAAACAAGATTCCTCGATCCTCCTCCTGGTAACTCGCTCTGAAACAGCAAACTGTGCAGAAACACCAAAATCCTACTACTCATTTAGTTCACGAATCGAGAAGAAACACAGGCATATCAATGATGCCTTTTATTATCTGCAGGTGGTGTCTAGTGGGTGCAGGGGAGGGTGAGGCGTACAGCTGTCCGGTGTGACCTGGTTGTTCCGGCGTCGGCGCTGGCTGTGGCATATCAATAGTATGTACTCGCTCCGTTCCAAATTAGATGACTTTCCGTTCTCCACATGTGGATGTATCTAGACATGTTACATCTATAGATACATGTGCATGTGAACAAATGAAAGTCATCTAATTTGGAACGGAGGGAGTAGTACATATATTAGTGCTTTGTAGTATTCGGTCCCAGTTAATGGTGCCGTCTTTTTTGTCCAAGTCGAGAGGAGAAGTTGTGAAAATGATCCTAGTAAGAAGAGAAGAAGCCAGCAATGTTTGGGCCAAGATTTCACTGAAAACAGGATAACTGTAGGTTATTGGTGTATTTCTTGTCAAATCTGGCCCTTTGGCCAAACTAATGTTAGCCTTTGGACGAACCGCCAAGTCACACGCGCAACCGCACGCGGCTCCGTGAAGCCCTCTTGTATTTATTGACCCTGTCTAACCCATGTATTGGAGGGAAGAAAATTCGAACGATTTTTTTCAAGCAAAAGAAAGAGAGGGAGAGATATCTTGGTGGGAGAAGCTGCTAATTTTCCGTTTTCCATCTCTGTTCTTTGTGTGACGCACGGCTGAGATGGAATCTGCCCCAGATTCATGACGTGTCTCGTCAAATCAGTCGCGTAAATAATGCATGCGTAATAGGGATCGCTGTGATTTGCACGGAATTCCCGCACCTTCCTTACCTATAGACTCGGTATCTATGTGGTTTAATTATATCCCGGATTACTAGCACCTTCCTTCGTACAGAGTTGTATAACATATCACATGCCCAGTGGCGCACTGTATGACACAGATTCAAGGAAATGAGCGATGCTTGTGAGAAACATTTGCACGAGCATACTTAAAATTGGTGAGAGGAGGCCCCGGCCTCTTGGACACTATTTTTTTTTTTAGAAATAAAGGGCTCCGCCCAGTTCCATTGAAGAAACCACGTATCCTTACATCAGTTTTGAACAGACTAAGCTCAGAGTTTTGGCCAACATACCAGGTGCCAAAAGTGCTACAGCACTAAGAAAGCGAACTACAGGAAGAACTAGCCTATTACATCCACGAGTACCAGGAAAACTCGTAACAGCCACATCAGTTGTTGTCGACAACTTTGAGATTTCGACCAACTTCGACTAGCTTGAGTCCCTTCCCCTCGAGAATCTTGGCCAGGCCAGCGACATCTCTTTCCCAAGTTTTGGCCTCTTCACCTCCCTCCAGTTCTTGACGGTGTTTCACGATCAGTTCCTTGTTGATCGTCACCCAGGGTCTGGCCAGCACAACGGAGGAGGCCGCTGCGCTAGCTGCTCCACTTCCCCAATCACGCTCTCCAGCTTTCCTTTTGTGTCCCCGGAGAACAGGACCTTCCAATGAGAAAGTAGGGCCGACAGCCGTCTCCAGATGCTCTGTAAACCAGGCCAAGGAGCACGGTTAAAGCATAGGTCATTTCTGGTATTCCAGATAACCCATAAGACTGCTGCATGAGTGGTATTGTGGACACTATTTTTTCAGGATGACTGCAGCAATGAGGGGCATTGAGGCTGGTTACCATCATAAACTCCTTCAGTAAGGATAGGGTCATATACGATGTGCCTTCTTATTTTTGAAAGCAAAACAAATATATTTGTAGGTGATGCCAGCTGCTTGATAATTTAAGCAACTATAAGATCCTGCTTGTTGTACAAAGTGCGTAATGCTGCACGTCCCCGCGCGACGAAAGAGCGGTGTCATGCGGGTATGTAACGTGACGTCCTCCTAGCCGCGCGTGGTTCAACAAAAGAAAACTCGACGTGTGAACGGAAGACCACCTACAAAACTGGATCTTTTTCCCCTCGATCTCGTGCGCGTCTGCATGACGGATCGATCGACTAGTGGAGTAGTACGAACGGAGTATGTGATTAAGTCCCACACGTACGCATCTGCAGCCGCGACTACTCTAGCTAGCAAAATTAACAAGCAAAAACCACCAAACTAGAAAAGGGACCTCGGAACAAAACCACCACGCGCTTTAATCACAAAAAGGACCTCATCCACATCCACATGGAGACCAAAGTATCAGACATGTCCTACACACAAACTGGACTAGGCCACGACGAGTTGCTACGATTATTATGGGGGATCTACTTATGTAGTAAAACAAGAAGAACACAAGCTCCTATCACCATCAGCTGCAGCGTGTTCAGATCATCACCCAACCCCATGTAACTACTTACCGCACTGAGCGTCGCTGTCTTTGGGCCCGGTGTCGTTGTCGGTGTCCCACAGGAAGGCGGACTATGGGGAGGGCACATGACTCTTGTGCGGGCAAGCCCTAGCCGCCCGGTCGAAGCAGCTCAAGACGCCCTCCTCGTCGCAGTACACCTCCCACATCAGCTTAGCGTACTCCAACAACAGCTCGTCACGATAAACATGCCTATAAATCTGCACAGAAGTAAAAAAATGATTTAAGCATTGGTAAGCTCAGTTTTAGCTCAATGTACTCAAACTGAAAACAAATGTGAACATAACCACCATAGCTAGTTTAGCTAGAGAATAATGCCCAGTGAAGACAATAAACCCCAGGTCCAAGACCTCCACATATGTATAGCTCATGTCATTCACTACAACCAACTTATGATGTGTTCAACAGTAGCAAATCAAATAACCAATATAAGCAGTTAAACATACCAAGACAAAACTCATGCATACAATATGTGGAAGTGAAACATAGTATATCAACTAAAAAGAAGTCCCTGTCACAGCATTGTGACACCTCTGATGCATGATCTGCAGTCATGATTGTCACTGTCCATTGGAGACTTCACAGAATAGTAAACCGAAGCTAATCCTAATCGCACGACCACACCACTGAGTCCTAAAATACTAGATCATCATTCTATGGCCGGAGCACAGAATAACCAAAGCTTTCTGGCCATGGTATCATAGAGCATCTAGAGGAAAGAAGGGAAGACCGAGAGACTTACCTAAAGCATGGAGATGAAGAAGAGGCCACCGCTACCGAGGTGAACAACCGCCGTCGCACGACAGCCGAGGGCGGAGGTGAAGGATGAAGTAGTCGAAGCCTACAACCGCGGGCAGGGCGCAGGAGGATGTCACCAGCACAGCGGCGGCAGTGCCATAGCCACAACATCTGGTCACGTGGTCACGCCTGATCCAGTAGACATGGCTCCCTCCTGGCTAGCTCCAGCTCGACTCTCCCTGTTGCCCTGCAAAGGGTGGATGAACATAATCAGCAATTAATATTGCAAGCCCCCAAAGCCATAAGTCGAGGGGATAAACAACAGAACCATTAAGTTGTAAATGTTACTTGCATTGTATAGTAACATGAGAAAACAGTGTCCGGAATAGAAAAGCCAGGTAACAATGCCTTGTTATATAAATTTCATCACTGCCAACACTTTGATGTACTCAACTAACACCAAAGCAGCAGTATTATTTGTTTTATATTTGAAATAACAGTCATTACAAATGAAGCCATATCAGCACATCAAGAGAATGAACCAAACTTTTAGTGTTAGAAAGCACTGAACCCAAGTTCAAAAACATGAACCCAGCATCAAAATGTAAGAGATGACTCGGGTCATACAAGACCCACAATTTTTAGTACTTAAGCTTTAGCATCAAAGCCATGAGATGTCACAAGCCTGACCTCGATTAAATTAAAGAACCAGATTTGATTGGCATATCAAGATAAATTATAGAAGGAAGCATCTGTCCATATACATTAACCTAAGAAAACAATGACGAGCAACCTTAAAAGCTTCAGAAACCAACATGAAACCACATGCATCTCATTGATTAACCAGGAACTAAAAACTCGATGGCAAGGCATTAAAAACACCTTCTCTCTAACTGCAAGGACTAGTCACTGCACACGCACTGGAAAAATCAGCTAGGGCTCTAATACACGAGAACTTGGCCTCCCTCTGCTTCCGCTTTCGTTGCCACTACCGCCTCAAATACAAGATATTCTTCATATCTGCACACGAGTGCAGCACAAGAGGTCAGCGTATGGTGGTTATGACATCAGACGAAAAGATATCTCCACAAGCACTTAAAAATAATCACGTTAAAGAAATGTTTAAAATTGCAAGTCGGATAACAAGTAAGTTCTCCACCTCTGACCTAGTGAGCTTTCCAACAAGATGTTGTTTTAGGACGATACAGCTTCAGGACAAGAAAAAGGAAGATAAATTGGAAGGGAATAAATGCATTGCACAACTTAAGCTCAATCAGAGAGCTGCGAGTGAGAGAAGCCATACTCCACTACTCTGCAAAATATTTTCGTTTAATCATTGATGGCTATGTACCTTCTAACGATCCAACAAACAATCCTTTATACAAGTTCTACACACATAAAGAATGGACAAATCCTAATTCAACAACCACCAGCAGTGAACTTAAATTAGAGGCAGCTTGTCAGCTGCTCGATGGCCGGAATACAGTACGTCGCACAGAGAGGAGAAAGGAGAGGAACCAGAACTTCACCTTAACCACAAAAACAAGAATAAAAAGATGCAGCCGCCTTCGCACGGACACGAAGACAGAGGAAGCTGAGACGGAGCCTCACGAGGCCAGGCAGCGTCTTAATACCTACAAGGGAGAAGGAGATGAGTATTAGAGTAGTTGGATTCTTCAAGCATACTTGAACAACAACTTTAAATATGACATACACGCAATAAACAAATGATCAAGCAAGCCCAATTACAGTACACACATGCAGGTGTAAGTTAGCAGGTAGTGATCTCCTTGGAGGGGAAATAAACAATTCATGATCAGCTAGGCATGAATCTCTACAAACAACAGCTCGGGAGGCATATGAAGCATCATTCATGCAATGTACACATTATTAAATTAAAGAACGAGATTTGATCTGCCATATACTTTAACAAAAGAAAACAACAGCTGAAAGCCTTGAAGGCGTCAAAAAACACTGCATCTCATGGATTGACCGAGACCTAAAAATTGATGGCAAGGCAGAATCAACGTCACCTTGTTTCTGATTGCAAGGACTGGTCGCTGCATACGAACTGGAACAATCAGCTAGGCCTCGAATACACGAGAGCTTGACCTTCTACACGACATGGACGCTCCCCGCAAGGCATTCAGATCGGGTGTGTATAGGTGCCGCACTCTGCAATCAACCTGGCAGAAGAGCAAAAACAGAGATTGAGACAACAATAAGGTAGATCATCAATCAACCAATAAAAATACGATTCAACAAGAAACCATGGGCCAGCCAAGGAATAATCTGATGCTAAACAAGAATCAACGATAGCAGGTCCAAACTAAAGCATCAAGAGCTCTACATGAATCCATATGGCATCTATAGTATCTGGATAATCTACAGGAATAATATTGATCGAGAGCACATGCACCAAATCGTCCTAAAAAGTAAAACTTGGACCGACAAATAAACCATAGAAGATGGGTACAGCAATCAACATGCTTTTTAATTCTAGGAGTTTCATCACGTTAACCAAATGCATCTAGATCAAACCGTAACATGAACAATCGCGCATATGCATCCAGATCAATCTTACACCATGGACAGATAACTAGGGTGAGGCGGACAGATGTCTCCAGGTCATGACCATGTCGTTGCTTGATGGTTCCATCCATTTGGTAGTATTCCAGAAACCCCTACAGCTTTGCATTCTCACAGACAATCAAACACACGAGCCTGCTTCTGGTGCAGTATAACCTACAGACAGCAAAACGAACATGTTCAAGAACTAGTAAACACAAGTCTGATGAAAACATGAGGAAGTTTACGACACTCAATACTACATAAATCCATCCATCCAGTACACTAATTGAGTGTACTGACGGCAATCAATCCTTCCAGCAAGTACTAAACAATACCAGTACACTAAATTATTCAACTGTTGTCTAGTCCAAGCAATCAACAGAGTAGACAAATGAAGATAGATATGCATGAGATATCTCAGTCTTACTTGGTGCCTCTCCCAGTTCTAGACTTCTAGTATGTTCAGGTGACTAACACAAGACAAAGTTCCAGACAGGATAGACAGCCAACATCTGCAGCATCTACATGTACAGGATCACACTTTGACACAACATGCTTAACCCGAATAACACGTTTAAAGCATGGAGAATTCTCAATGAAAGATTCAGGATACCAAAGTGAGCTACTGTCCAACCTTAGGCAAGGAAGTTGTATACGCGTGCATCATGCTGTACAAGTATGATATTTACGCATCAGTTCAAAAAAAGTAAGCACAGTAAACAGAGCAACAAAACTCTGCATGGCAGATGTACTTTGCTAGTAAAAGCAGCAACTTGAAACAATAAAACCTGAAAACAGTCGTATAAGCTCCAAACTCTAAAGGTAGAAACTGATGGAAAATATTATTTTGAATGATTAGTTGGTACCTACAACTAGTCATAGAAACCTCCAATGAAACAATAATCAATAGATATGCAAAGTCTACAACACTAAAATTAACATGCATAGGCTACAAAAACAAGTCAACTTCCATTTGATACAATTCCTTGTACAGAACCTCATGCTGTTCATGTACGAAAAAGCAACACTAGCTAGGGAACATGTGAAATTCCTTTTTTTACAGGACATGTCAAATTCTTTGTCAAATGAATATAGGCAACACCTAAATAGATGAGAATTCACTCCATAAGTAAATCCAACATCACAATTCTGAAAATTCATGACTGTGCCAGAAGAAGAACAAAATGAAGATTTAGTGTGCTACTTGAACTACTGCGTAACCTTGGGCAAAAAGAAAAAACTACGCTTATCTGGACCGATTCATGAGATAAAAATAGAACAAAATTTAGCTGCCAGGGTCCAAATGTAATCAGTGCAAGCTGCGCAAGAGATCATCTTTTTGCACTAGGGCGGAGTAGTGGTTCGGCCCAGGGTTGGGGGAAGAACGAGGTGTCTCACCGGCCGTCAAGGAGGACGGACCCCACGCGCTGTCCTTCTTCAGAGTAGGAGGACGCGAGGAAGGAGGTCACCCCACGGATCTCGCAGCCACGGCGCCAGGAACTTGGCGCCCCCAGGATCTCCTCAACACGCGAGCCGCCTCTGGTGCAGTATAACCTGCAGGCAGCAAAAAAACATGTTCAGAAACAGGTAAACAGAAGTCTGATGAAAACATGAGGAAGTTCATGACACTCGATACTACATGAATCCATCCATCCAGTACGGTAAATGAGTGTACTGATGGCAATCCATCCAACCAGCAAGTACTACACAAACCCAATACACCAAATTATTCAATTATTGTGCTAAGAAAGATCACTGTTCAAGCAACCAACAGAGTAGACAAATGCAGATAGATAGAGCAGTAGATGAATGAGACATCATTCTCAGTGTTACTTGATTCCTCTCCTAGTTCTAGTCGTCAATGTTCAAGTGACTAACACAAGACAAATTTGCAAGCTACAGAACTAGTCATAGATAAAGACATGCTATAGAACTCTGGGAAGACCACCAAACGACAATCAGATCAGAACACATGAATACAATCATAGATAAACACATCAACGGTGGGCTAGCTAGCTTGGGCAGCAGCACATGATACAGACCATGTAAAATCTGCCTTTAATCATTGTCGAAAATTTATATTTGGCTAAAAATACTCTCTCAGCCCAGGGAGTAAAATAGGTGCATGGACAACTAAGCAGTAGTACAAGCTCTAAGGGTAAAACCAAAGAAACAATAATCAACAGTAAAATCAGATAGGCAAAGTCTACAACACTGGAAGTAACATGCATAGACTCTAAAAACAAGTCGACTTATAGTCACAGGATCCATCTCATGAAATTCCTTGTACAGAACCTCATGCTGTTCATGTACGAAAAAGCAACACTAACTAGGCAACATGTCAAATTCCTTGTCAAACGAATATAGGCCAGCACGTAAATAGATAAGAATTCACAGATTTCCATAAGTAAATCCAACACCAAATTCTGACAATTTGTGAAAGTGCCAGATAAAAAATATAAAGGTTACACAGTAGTTCAAGTAGTACTTGAACAACTGTGTACCGTGCGCAGCAACCAAACATACATACATAGGGGAAACCAGCAGGGTTGTTAGAGAGAGTGAGAGATTACCCCGTCACCCTACTTGTTGGTGATGCCGGTGCGGATGTCCATCCTCGTGCTGGAGGAAGTGCTTGTCCGTCCACAGCTGAGCAGCAAGACGCGGGTGAGCGACATCAGATGGTACCAGATCCCTGTGTTTGTGTTAGCCGGCAGCAGATCCGGCAGAGGTGCTGTCCAAGACCACCGCCACAAGTGGTGACCTGCAAAACAGAAACACGAGAAGATGAGGATGCTGCTGCTACCCATGACAGAAACTAGCTAAGGAAACATAGCAATGCCCCAAGTCTGAAATTGAATGATCAGGAGAAGACACCAGTACGTCACACTTTCAAGCATGGAGAATTTTGTTACTACTATGTCCAAGCGATCCTAAAGTCGCTTGAATTACTATCAGCAATAAATTAATTGATGTGTTGAATTACTATCCAATAAATTAATTGTTGTTAATCAGTACATGAATAATATAAGCTTGATTCTTTCCAAAGCAATTCATATGGGTGCTAAATTATGACATGTTAATAAATCAGAGGGAATGTACTATACCTACATAGATCAACATATAAAAGGACAAATGATAATAAGTAGAGTTTTGCTAGATTATTTAATGCTCGCTAGGAAAGAATAGAAAGCAGATGTTGTAGAGGCACAGCTGACAACACAAAGTCTATATATCAGCCACTAGTGCTCTAGGCGGCAAGTGCTTCTCTTGTGTTGTGCAGAGAAGTACAATTGTACCCAAACTGGACAAAATATTTGACACATTTTGGCAAGAATATAGATAATGCACACACACACAGCAGATCTGCAGCAACCATACATACATAAGGGAAACCAGCAGGGTTGTTGGAGAGAGTGAGGTTACCCCTTCACGGTACTTGACGGTGAAACCTGGGAACCAGCAGGATTTCGGCGCGGCTGTCCATCCTCGTGCTGGAAGGAAATGCTTTTTCGTCCACGACTGAGTAGAAAACATGGAAAAAGGCTTCAGTATTTAACAATACGAATTGCTATTAAAGGATATATCTAGACATAAAAAAGTGCTCCAGATTTATAATTACAGCAGATGAGAGGATCCCCTTTTCCTTGACAGACATGACACCACCAATTGAGAAACCAAAGAAAACATCCACGGAAAGAAAGCAGTAGCAATCAAAGACTAACAGACTAGTAATTGCAATTAGAAGTTTGGTAATACTAGTACATAACAGTCGCATGATTCCTCATATTCTTTTCCTGGGAACAACAAACACATGAGGATGACATGCAGGGGCGATGGCATTAACATTTACTGTATTAGCTAACCGTGCACCACTCCAGAAGCTAATAGTTTCAGCTTCCTCTCCAAAATGGTTGATCGTATTGATACCCCAACATGGTGTTGCAAATGCCACCACGTTCCGTTCATTACACAACAGAAGAGACTAGCTAGGGCTGAAAATGAATTCAACGGAGAACTAACTGATGCAACAGTTTCAGATACGAAAGTGAAAGACCAACCCAACGCGCTCAGATTATTATTACAGGGTTTGCAGACTAGCTAGCCTCTATGGGTAGTATCGAGCCTTGTAGGAGAAAAAAAAAGCTGCAAGTTTTGTTGAAACCAATCTGAACATGGGTTGCAGCATTACCAATCGAATGCCCCACGAATCTGGGAGACGACACTAGATCTCTCATAACCAGTAAAAGACGCACAGGATTGAGTCTCCAGCCTAGGGTCCCTAGAGAGAAGGCGAGATCGATGTATCACCGGCTGAGGTGATGGATCGCTGCACGCGGGGACGGAGGACGACCTGCCTGTCGGCGCCGGATCTCGCGGATGGATGGCGGCCCCGAGCTGTGGGTGGCGAAGTAGATGGAGGCGTCGCGTCGTGCTGGCCGGCAACCCCTCGCCGGCATGCATTGAACTCCGTCCGCCACGCGGCTGGCGTGGCTCCTGGGCCGCCATGGACGCCAAAGATGGAGGCTTCTACAATCGCAATCCTGCGCCTGGGCTAGGGTTTGTGTGGGCGGGGCGTGGAATCGGAGGAGGAGGAGGCGGTGGACTGCGGCGCGAGGGAATGGCGAAGTAGGCGGCGGCAAAAGGGGATCGCGAAGTGATATCAGTCTCCCGCTTTTTGGCCCAAAATTGCCGCCGAAACTTTTTCGCTCCATAATTAAATTAAATGGTTTTTTCTTCCTTCTCTCGGAGTTGGTTGACCAAGTGTTTTTTGCTGGTTTCCTTCGGGGCGTTGGATGGGTAGGCGGTGGACGGTGGGGATGGCCAATCCGGGTAGAGAGCTACAGAGTCATGTCATTGGCTACGCTCGGTTGGATCCGGATTCGACGGTCCGATCGTGACGAGAAGGGCCGAATGGACCATGTGTGTCCACCAGCAGTTTTCCTTACAACATACTCCCTCCGTCGCACAATTTAAGATGTTTTAGGTGTTACACATGTATGTCTAAATTCATACTGAAAAGGATGGACACATATATTAAAATGTGTCTAGATACATGTGTGTATATGTGAATATGGAAATAGTCTAAAACATCTTATATTATGGAACGGAGGGAGTAATTATCGTGTCATCAGAATTCCATAATGACGGGCGACACACACAAGGTCCGCATCAAGGACCGCCACGCCGATTAACGGTGTCGTGATTGGCGTTACTCCAACACTATCAGCCCTTTCATCGACACCATGATAGCAATCGAGTGACGAGTGAGATCCTGATGAAGAAAAAACAAAACCACCTAGTGCGGGTGAAAGGGTAAAGAGATCCTCGACGATGCCCTAGTAGACCTCGAGGGGCATGACGACTCCCTGACCTTGACGCTGAAGCATCCTAGCTACATCGGCTAGAAGCAACTGTACTGCGGCTCACACCCACACCCTTATATACCAATATTATGACCTTGTGCAAGAGGCGGAGGGTTTCGCGTGGTTTTAGGCCAAACCCTGTTCTCTAGGCCTCACGACTTCTACCTCCTAGCTTTCCTTCGAAAGCGGGAGTCCACAATCTTATAGTCCAATTTATGAAGGAGGTGTTTCTTGAGAGTTGTGTACTGGCTTTTACTCTCTATAATTGGTTGCGGTTTTCCAACACTTTATTGTGCAATTTCACGCAAAATTGTGTTAGGATAGGTCATAGTAACATGAACAACCTAAATAGAGACGATGCACTTATAAAAGTTGGACCGGTTGGGGGGTTTCGCACTATAAGTCCACAATTTACGCGCACAATAGTCATGTGAGTGAAGCACAATCCTATTATATGGCTCCTCGAACAAAAAGGAGGGTTTGTATCCTTCTTCGAGTAGTTTCAAGCAAAATCCTTTTATATGGAACCAACGACGTCTACCACCGAATTTCCATCAAAAGTGGTTATTACATGTGACATTTTTATTTTTGTTTGTGTCCGGCAGGCCGCCATCGCCGACGGCCACGGCCTGGTAGCTGTCGTTTGTCAACTCGATTGGGCGAAAGTGCTCAGTGTGCAACGTCGCCGACTCATCGGTGTTGTAGACAAGAGTCAAATTATCGCGGTGGCATGCATGTTCGTCGTACACGAAGTAGTCGTCGTCGCTAGTGACCACGATGTTGCTTCCTGCGTGAAAGTGTGGATGCGACCCCACCATGATAAAGCCTAGGCGGAAGATTGACCGTGCGAGACGTTGCGTCTCCATGTCGGCGTCTTTGCTACTGCCGCCAGCGAGCATATATACCGTTCTTGTTGAGCTATAGTTATTTTATATTTGTTTATGTTTATGTTAGGACGGGTAAAAGAAACGTATCAAATAAAAATGAGAGTCATCACATGGCCTAATTTATGGTCAAAGTTAAATCTCAGAAAAGCATGCACCCATCATATTTTAGAAGGGAGGGAGTACTATTAATACATTAATGAATCCAAGTGAGTTTAATAAAAACATTTACCAATGTCATACTCTCCACCTTTTGTCGTTGATAAACTTTGTAGTTGGTTATACGTGTCATCGAGTCCACCCAAGTAGGAGACTAGACAGGATAGGAGATGTGTAGGTGGAGAAGAATAATTATTATTGTGCACATAAAATAATAGGCTTCAATAATGGCATACCATGTTTATCGGTACAAGAAAAAGATTACCAAATGAACATGACATGAAATAATATATATTATATATTTTCCATCGTATAATAAAAACATGTAATAAAGTTTTATGCATAATATAAAAAGATAATAACAATGCTCATAAATTAATATACATTCGTATAATAAAAAATGTAATAGAGTGTCATGCGTAATTTATGAAATACTCCCTCCGTTCCACAATGTAAGATGTTCTCTCTACCTCACATGTTGGATAGATGCGCAAATTAAAATGAGTGTACATACACATTAAAACATGTCCACATACATCTAGATACATGTGAATGTGGACAAAAACTAAAACATCTTATATTTAGGAACAGAGGGAGTATAAATGTACCAACACAAGAGTTATCAAAATGATAGATGACAACTCTCTCAACAATATATAATAAGTACAGATTGATAAGTGATAACAAAACATGTTTCCAATAAATATGTCAGATTCAACATGAAAAGTGGGAACTAGCTTGGTGGGATTTGATCGTGAACTACTAACATTAGCAAATGAAGTTTAGTAGTAATGTGATTTTGTTCATCATAAAGAGCAACCGAAAAGATAAATTAATCATATGAATCAAACTAAACTTTTAAGATCATATTTGTCTAGTTGGCGACGCTTCACCAAAAAAAAAGTTAGATAATCTTCTTAAGGTCCAGTGGTGCTTCGGGTAGCAGCCGCTAACACCCATTTGATCAGCCACATGTCTGACGTCACTTCTGAGTTGCCATCCACCCCTTTTGCGCTAACCATAACAACCTAATCTCTCGACTACCCACCCGACTACTTAGGGGTAGAAGAGACGATGCCGTGCCCCCGACTCTCAACTGGAGATGTAGGAGAGAGGGAAAAAAAGACGCAAACGAGAGTGGCCGAAATATTTGTCGATAGTTTCGACCTCACTAGCATTATGGAATTTTCTCTATTTCTTGATACAACCAAATCCTGGAAAGCACAAGTCTGTAAAACCCTTATTTTCCGCGAGCTTTCAACACACATGTTAAATTCGTGGAAAACCTTATAGACGGTAAAATCTTTGGAAACCAAAAAACAATTTTGTTATAGGCTTGTGTAGAAACGGACGGCAAAAATAATAGGGCAAATGAAACCATGCATCCATGCATACAATAATAACATGCGACTTAAAAAAAGGCACATGAAATCTTAGGTTAGCTATCACTGAGCATAAAATAAGGACGCGCAACATAACAAATGCACATGAAATGATGGTTAGTATCCTTTTTTATCTTGAATTAAGGGCCCGATAAAAACACGGCGAACGGTAAGACACGAAACGACGGGTTTTATGGTATCAATTCATGCATAAAATAATAACATCCAACATAGTGAAGAACCGAAAAACAATAACGCACATTAATGAGATGACACACACATGAGATGATGGTTAATCATTTACACTCAAGGGTCTTGGTTTTCCTCCTCCGAAGTCTTGCTCGATTGTTGTCGTGGTGCGAACTGAGGCGCCCGTCTTGATAATGGTGGAGTCACACCCACCGGATAACCGTCGATGTGGCAATAATAGCTATGGACCCAGTGTGCATGTTGCTCTTCATGGTAATGAAATTCCCGAGCCACGTATGGTAACCAATACAAATTTCTATTCTAAATCACAGATTTAGGGTCTAGATTCTAGGGTTTAAACTGTAGACCTAAACCCTAATCCCGAGCTACACCCTAGCCCTTAGACCTAATTAAACTCTAGACCTAAAACATACTCCCTCCGTTCCAAATTAATTAATTTTCATTTGTCCACACATGGATGTATCTAGATATTTTACACATATAGATACATCCACATGTGGACAAATAGAAGTCAATTAATTTGGAACGGAGAGAGTAGATCTAAACGGTAAACATAGATCGTTGCTCTAGACCTCTAGTGGATTGAAAATAAGCCCGGAAAGCAATGGATATACGCCAAATACATCCACGGTGACAACATCATATGACCCTCTAGTAATCGTTTACCGATATCTACCCAGAGCTATTCGGATCCGCGTTTTATTTCTACTCCATCCGTCCCAAAATAAGTGTCTCAAAGTTATCCAAAAGTGAATGTATCTATACTTGTTTCATGTCTAGATACATCCACTTTTTGACAAATCTAAGACAATTATTTTAGGACGAAGGGAGTATTTGTTATATTCCATGTCGAATGCGTGCACGTGCCTAGCTAGTTGATCCCACCACCTGGTTGAGCTGCCCATGTATCCATTTTTACGTATGTACATGCATGCATGGCCTTTTCATTTGTAGTGGAACGCACTTAATTAGGTTTTTAACATCAGAGCGATAGTTCCTCGTAGGGTTAATTACAAACGTTGACACGTACCAAAGATTCTTGAAAGCGAGCAATTGATAGTACTCCGTATTTGTTTGGGGCCAATCATGCATATTGGCCAGTTCTGGTTTCCCGACCGACCTCAAATCTCGCCCTAAAACATAGGAGGGAATTAAATGGTGCTGTTGAAAATACGGTATATGTATAGGAAGAAATTAACAGGGCCGTGAAAACAGGATGGAAAATAAAAGAAAAGGCGGTCACAGAATTAAAATAGGAAAACACTTGTTATCCCCGGGGGATTGTGCGCTCGCATCCCCCGGGTCGAGCCCACGTGTCCCACACGTAACGGAACGAAGCCTTATCCTCTCGTGTCCTCTCCCGTCCCCAGCCCCATCGCCTCTTCTCGCCGCCTCCCGCAACCACCGCCGCGCTCCGGCCACCGGCCTCGTCATCTGAGACACGCCGCCGCGGGCCGGCTCCCCTCCGCCCCCGCCTCCTCCGCGCTCGGTGCGCCTCGACCATCCCCGCCGGCACCGCCAAACTGCAAGATGCTGCCATGGCGCCCGAGCCCCTGCTCGTATCCATCGAGGCCGACGACTCCCAGTGTTTCGTCGCGCCACCCGCCCCTTGTATTCCTCGCGGACGAGCTATAGGGCCGGCGAAGCCAGCGCCTTCCCTCGAGGCCGAGCCGCAGGGCCGGCGGCGATGCCAGCGCCCGGTGCTCCGCCGCGCCGTGCGCTTCCTCCATCCCTCGCGGCCAGCCAGGGCCGGCGCCGCCAGCGCTTCCTGGTGCTCCGCCCGCGTTGTGCGCCACTGGTCTCCCTCGCGGCCGAGCTGCAGGACCGGCGACGCCAGCACCTTCCCAGTCGACGCCGAGCCGTGGTGTGCCTCGCGGGAGGAGGTTCAGACGCGACGTCATCGAGGCTGCCGTTCTTCGCCATGCTCCATGCGCTGGCCAACACTGCTGCCAACGGTGGTCCGTGTTGCTACTTGCTACCAGGGGTTGTGTTTGGGGATTTTGCTATATCTTATGCAAACTTTTGTAGGTTTTGTAGCAAAATTGTTTCTCTATTAACGCAAATCCATAGAATGATTGTAGCAATTTTGTCCCATCAATAATGTATTTTTTTTAATGTGATGCAAATTTTTTGAAAGAGCACAAATTTCTAGTGCTTTCAATCCACGATGACGCTCGCGGCATTGCTACCGAGTAGCCCGACGATGCTGCGCAACAATGCTACTGATGGCGCGCGATGTTGCTACTGACGAGACGACGATGCTACCGTTGGTACCCGGCAATGGTACGATCGAGCCGACGATGCTACCGACGGTATCCGGCAATGCTACGATCGAGCGAATGCTACCGATGTATCGCGACGTTGCTACCGACGAGCCTGCGATGCTACCGACGACGCATGACATTGCTACCGACGAGCCGACGACGCTATCGGGGCGCACGACGTTGGTACCGACGACACGCAGCGATGTTACCGACGACGCGTGTTTTGCTGCGTAAAAGCATCTACGATGGTGCGAGCGGACGATGACGGCGGATGGCATTGCTACCGACGAGCTGACGATGCTACCAGCGGGAGTGGTGTTGTTACCGTCTGCACGCGGCGATGCTACCGATGGCGGCGTCGTTGGTACTGACGAGCCGACGATGCTACCGACGATATCTGACGATTCTACCGACGGATGCTACCTACATCTCGTGACGTTGCTACCGACGAGCCGGTGATGCTACCGACTAGACGGCGATGCTACCGAGGCGCGCGATGCTGCTACCCGACGACGCGCATTTTTGATCCGCAAAAGAATCTACTATGGACACGTAGTACTTTCCATTAAAATAGGTGTGAGAATTTAGGCAACTAACACTCAGGGCTCTCATTTCCAAACGAAGGGACATACTAATTTCACGTCTCATTCATCTTCGCGTGTGACTAGGGTTAGTATTTCATGTTAGAAAAATATGCCTACGGTTATTATTTTTGGGCCTAGGGAGGTAGTATTAGCTATAAGTTGGCATAACCCGCTAAAAATCCAGCAGCCGGGATCTTTGCCTAGTGCTCTCGACAATGCCGACGCCACCTCCTCCCGGTATGTCTTCTTAGTTGTAGAAAAGCACAACGCGACGTGCATGTACATACGTGAGGGAAATATAGCCGATCTCGTGGCAGATAGCGCGCATGGCGCCAGCTTGGTACGGCGACAGTGTCGTCCGAGGTTCCTGGAGGTGTGGGCAGATGTGGACTTGTGGGTGTGAGAGCCGTAGTGGGGTTGGCGGCGCGACTCTATGATGGGGTCGGCTTGTGTGTCGATTACGTGGCGAAGTGTTGTGCCAGACGGCACCGTTCTTGTTGTGGTAAGCTAGCTCCCGACAACCTCGAGGCAGCCAACTTTGAAAGCTCCATTAGAATGTGATATATACATTACGTAATTTGTAATCATTCACATTTAAATATGGTGAGTAAAACATGGAGCAAAATACATATTACGTAATTTGTAAGCATAAAATAACAATTTTTAAGATGCATACACCGGGGATGTGAAACGATCGGAGATGGGATCTTCAAAAACTGCCCCGAAAACATGGCAAAATATTATGAAACATCATTTTTTTTTAATCCGCATCAGGAAAATCGATGGTGTGTTGTGGAAGTATAATATCTAAAATCCATATTTATTTTTCGTTATCTGGCTAGGTTGAGCCGAGTAAAAAAATTCTGGGGCGAGGTCGGGTGTGGTGGTTATATTCATGACCTAGACACCTCCTCCCACAACTTCTAAACCAACTTGACAAGGCTCTTTCTGTAAAGACAACACTATTGTCTAGCCCAACGAGTAGTGGATCGCCAAGAGCTCACAAAGAACAATCACGCTTGACAAACTATACATATCTACGACATCGCCATGCAGTAGAATCTTGAACCCACGATGGAACATGTAGGCGTGTGTGAATCGTGTCCCATCTCATTTTTCTCAAATGTAATTCAATATGGGCTTAACTAAAGTGAATATATATATGACTCTTCGATGAATACCCTCGTAGCCCATGGTCCACGGTGATTTTTTTTTTTGAACGTCCACGGTGGTATATAAAGTGTTCTAAATATTTTATAGACCCTTGTTTGCCTACCTAAGTGATATTTGTTATGAATTGCACCGTTATATGTGTAGCATGTGGTAAATTACCCTCTTAAACAGCTTTCAAACTGATGTGGCATAGATCTAGGTTGTTTTATGCAAACTACATGTTGATTAAGGATTTTGACTATTTTTTTGTAACGAGGGAAAAGATTTGGCTTTTCAGTTGTATAAGTGCACTAGTTTCGCAAAAAGATGACAAAATACGGGTAATATGGATGGTAAAACAAGGTTTTCTAAATCTGTAATGAAAATGGCAGCAAGGTAATAAGTAACAAAAGTGACTAAAAACAGCATTTCAATGCTTCAAAATAAGGCGTAGGAAGACTACTATCAACATTATTAACATAATTAAACACATGATAAACCGTCTGAAAGCATGCATGGTAATTGTTACTTCGATTTCCTTCTTTTTTGGGGATTAAAATGGGATGATATTTATGTACGGTTACAAAAGCACACCTTACATTTTCAAAACACAGTACAATGCAGACGCTCACATACATGCATATACACTCACCCCCTATAAACGCAAATACGCACACCTAACCCTTACGAGCACCTCCGATAGACTGAGCCGGCGGGTAGAGTCTTGAGATTGATGAATTTACCACATGTGCCTCCCTGTCGACGGTAATGTCACCTCCCACTTAAGAATATTTTGCCTTAAATAAGAAACGTCGGTGTTAAACCTGGGGTTTGAACTCTGTTGGGCTGGGTGCTCCAAATAACCATCCTAGCACATGTAGATTCTCGCTCGATCGTTATCCACTCGATCGATTCTGTCGATCATGTATGTGTACGTACGTCCGCTCGAAACCTGCGATCCGAGGCGACGACCTGGATTCCAGGGTACACGTTGGCTCGACATGGCGCGATAAAAATTCTCTTCTCCTGATCATACTTAGTCTGGCAACTGACTTCCACGTACCTTTGTCTAGCTTGCAAGCTAAACATTCATATCAATTTTTTTACACAGATTAACATTTCAATACCAAGATGATACCCTCGACATGGTAACGTTTTTTTTTTTGCTTCAACCGATGTTATTGAAACGATGGATGTAAAAATAGCGTACATTTCATTTTCAACAAAGGGAGTGTATTAATATCAACTTAAGAATGATGTACATACCATATGTACTACCTTCTTCGCATAAATCACGATCGATTTAGCTCCAATTTATATGGTTCCCATGGTGCCAAAAAAATCAGCGGTTACTGACAAGACAAGCCCCTCCTTTTCCACCGGTAGCTGTCGTCGCAATCAAGAAATTGGAGGCCAGACACATGCTGTTTACTCACTTTTTTTTTTTTGAACACACACAAGGCCCGAAGGCCTGGAAGCTGCATTAAACTGTCGTGGACACAAACTTACATAAAGGACCCTGCAACCTGCAGGAAGAACAACTGGGTCCTTGTGAATTACAAAGAAGACCTTAGAACAAAAGGTAAAAACGCAATCAAGTCCTTGGTCTTCTCCACCGCATCGCCATGAACTCCAGAGACAGGCACCAACGCAGCCACCGGGGAACTTGCCACTTGGGGTCACGCCAGCAGGGAATCCTGTGAGGAGATCCTTGAAGATCCTCCGCCATGGAGGAAGAAATCGCCCGGGCATTAGGCCGATCGCGGAGTGGTCACGCTGACCAAGAGTAGCGATAACAACACCTTGCCACCGCTTGGGAACTCCGCAAGAGGTTGTCGCAGCTTCCTGAAGCACACAGATGAGCGTGCGCTCCTTCTTCGAAACCCACAGGGCAACTGCAACGGGATTGACCGGGACTTGGTCATCCCCTTCTCCACCATCACCACGACGGGCAGGAACGGGAGATAAGCTCGGATCCCTTCGTGACAGCACCCCAACAACGACGAGCTTATTGAACATACCTTGAGCAAGACGCCTCCGCTGGGCCTTCCACCATGGAAGCACACCGCAAAGTCGAATCCCTCCAACACAAGCAGCACTCGCCAGTGCCCGCATCAGGTATGAAGAGGGGAAGACGGCTTTATTGATGGAGATGCCGAGGCTCAACTCCTCCACATGCCACCGCTCCTGCCACCGAAGCAGGACAGGAGAAGAAATCGCGCCTAGGACTCGCCAGATCCAGCCGATGGGATCCAGAGAACTACTCCAAAACGACAAGAAAGTCAAAGCAGCAAACAAACTACACCTACTATGAACACCGAGGAGGCCGGAACCTCGCCTTAGCCGCTCCCCGTTGGCATCGCCGCCGGGGAGGACCGCGGTTTGGCCCGGATAGAGGGAGACGACTCTCAAAGTACTGTAGCAGAAGAGAGAGAAGAAAGAGATGCGAATGAGCGCCCCCCATACTCACCTGAATGCAAGGATCAGACTTGAAGACTAAGTGGTCGACAAGACATCAGGAGATAAGGATCTAGCGAGTGTGATAATAAAAATGAATCAGTGGTGCCGATTTGAAGTTAATTGTCAGCAAGAGCGGCAGGCGGCAGCACTATCGACGTCAGTTACATTGTTTGCTGGCTCACTAATTTGACATGTAGCTACGTAGCCACTTTTTTGTGTGCGCGACTAGCTTCGCTTGGTTAATCGTTTAAAACAGCAAGATCCTGACCCTTAATTGCAAGCCGCTACAAACAACAGGACTATCTGCTTGATAAACAGGGAATAAGTAAAGTGCATCAGAACTACAAGATCTTGGCCCTTAATTGGCCTTATAATGCATTTTTCCTTAATATTGTGCCTTATTTTAGACAAATAGAATATGTGAAGAGGTTGGATGTAGTTTTTTATTTATGAAATGGAGACGCTCTACCATGTCATTAAGAAAGAGAAGAAAAAAGAACAAGAATTCAGAGTTTCCTCTTTTTCCAAACAAAGTATCGCCAAAGATTTTCGGTGATTTTTTTTGCACACGATGCAACTTTTGTTACGTGGTCATCCATGCGTAGCAAGATTCTTTACCATGAGTCCATGGAGAAGATGATAGCCATATATTTTGCATTTAGGCTCCATTTTGGTGCTCCGCACTTCGTCATATGATACATAGGCGGCTTATACCGGAAAGTGCTTTCGGAGCACGGGCACGCTAGAGCCCGTTTTTTGAATTTTTAAAATTGATATTTTAAAGTTTCAAAAAACTCTATAAAAAACCTAAACATTGACAATGACCTATTCTACGATTCTGCAAATTTTCAACGTTAAATAGTTTAGTTTCCGGCCTACACAAAACTAACACATACTGACAAATCTGGAAATTTTTGAATTTTACACGGTTCACATCTTAGATCTAGATTTTTTTATTTTCACACAGACCAAAATATATAATATTTCGCATTAGTTTTTTGCACAATGGTAGAAATAATCAAGTACTACTTCTATGATTTTGTTTTTCTTATGTTTCGAAACTTAGAAAAGTCCTTTTTGAATTATTTTTTAAACGAGCTGTGTGGAGCTCGTCCTCCATATCAGTGCACTCGGCTTATACCCCGCTTATGTCGGGGTACCCTCATGCAGCAAAGCTAGACTTGCAAAGTGTGACTGATTATGGGATGTTCATATGAAAAATTGAAAACGTGACGATTTGAAAAAAAAAACTCAAGTCAACTTAGGACCAATATTGTTCAAGCAGATTTCCTTAGTTTGGTTGCCACACACTAGGAGGCAGCAAATAACTGCCCTTCTATTTTAATCGTATGTTGTCTACTAGTTGATCGGTCGGTCGAGCACCGACCCACTAGAAAAGAAGAAGAAGAAGAAGAAGAAGAAGAAGAAGAAGAAGAAGAAGAAGAAGAAATGACACGCGTTGCAGCAAAAGACGTTGCTTGTTCTTGTTTATAGAACATGGGAGGATCGTGTTTATCATATTATTCGGTAGATGCATAGATTATTATGGCATGAGGTGGAAGCATGCATGTTTACTTGTGGACAGCTTAGTGCCGTGAGTATATAATAACGGCCTAGGATCGTCAATTGTGGTGTTTGATCTTGCCTCCCGATCCTTGTATCCCGATTGAATTCTAGCTAGACCTTGAGTTAGTTAAGTACTCCAGCTAGGCTCAAGTACACGTAGTGCGGACGATGTGTCCAAAATTAGCAGGGTTTAGGGAAAAAAAACACCACATGCATTGCTCGATCGTTATCTGTCCGGTTTTTTAAGCGCAAAAGACCGAGGTAGCAATAAACCAGAAAAATATTGCGGGCCCTAGCCATGGGCCATGTAGAACGCATGAAGCCCAATAGGCCAATACCATCTGTCCTAGCATTCTTTTGTGTTGTAGTACAAAACTAAATAGTATATATAGCATTTTATGATGTTTTTTTCTTTTCTGAAATTAACTATGTGATTCATTAAATCTACCGGTTTTCTGTCGGCATTGAACCGCCTGAGCGGGCGGTTGGACCAGTGAACCGGCGAACCAGTCACCCCACCAGTTCGGTTTTCTAAACTATGCTCCCGATTTATACAACGTTGAGTTCATTAGTACGGTTGTGGTTGCACCGTTGCGCAGGTCAAGTCAAATCAGCGCGGTGTCTCCTGCCCGTAATTCTCACCAACTACAGCAAGACATCTAACTACAATATTATTGCTTCCGAAGCGATTTGCTTTTTTAATTTACGTTTTGTAAATAAAGGGGAGGGGGGTTCGTTAACGCTAATGCATCGGCCTGTGCATAAAGAGAGGTGCACATAATCGGTACATACCTTATTGGCTAGTGATTGGTGATTCATCTACATTAGTTAGTCTTTTTAAGACATTAGCGAACAGCCAACCATCCTCAATTCAACCTAACCTCTTAAGTCTTTAATTTAGGACATGAATATTATTAGGCATTAGTAGAAAAATAGAATACAATGCAAATTTGTCTTTATAGATTACTCGATCGACGGAGACCTTGTGCTAATTGGCAAGCTCGTTGGTGTGTACGTACTCTATATACACGTACTACGTCGTGCTGGCAAAGGATCTCTCATTTTGACCCTCACATCATCTCGTTCGCTGCAATGCGTACATTGGTGTCCGCTGGAAATCTGTGAACGGAGGAAACGACCAGCTCGCCTCCACGGTAGAACATAGCCTTATGTATGCGGCTCTGCAGTGCACGTTATTTTCTCTCAGTCCAGAAGGCCATGCCATGCCATGGCATCCGTGGAACGGAACTGACCGCGCGCGGCCGCAGCACCGATCGCGAGCTCTCCATGCATGTAGGACCCACACCAGAAACCTGAACCTCAAGATATCGACGCCCCCAGGTGGTCACGTCGTCGGGGCCGGGGCGACGTGTCGATCGATCAACGTGGCGAGGAGATCTTTTAAACAAGATCAATATTGAACATATTTCATACATATTTTCAAAAAGTTCAAATTTTGATTCTGGAAATGGTATTGAAATCACAAATATTTGCATGCATATTTTTCATTATTTTTGCTTCTCACACCACAACGTTGTCGGTCTTACATGGCGTGAGGGCATGCACTAGGTAGGCTCGGATGAGAGTGCGCCCAGCATGTACAAGAACGACAAAGGGCTCCTCCCTGCCGACGAGCACCCCTCCCCCCGGAGGACGACGCGCTTATGACCCGCAACGACGAACATTGGCCTGTTCTGTTTGTATCCATAGCATTTTATGGTGTTTTTTTTTTCCGAAATTAACTATGTGATTCATTAAATCTACCGGTTTTATGTCGGCATTGAACCGTCTGAGCTAGCGGTTGGACCAGTGAACCAGTCACCCCACCAGTTCAGTTTTCTAAACTATGCTCCCGATTTATACAACGTTGAGTTGATTAGTACGGTTGTGCATGGTTGCACCGTTGCGCAGGTCAAGTCAAATCAGCGCGGTGTCTCCTGCCCGTAATTCTCACCAACTATAGCAAGACATCTAACTACAATATTATTGCTTCCGAAGCGATTTGCTTTTTTTAATTTACGTTTTGTAAATAAAGGGGAGGGGGGTTCGACGGTTCGTTAACGCTAATGCATCGGCCTCTGCATAACGAGAGGTGCACATAATCGGTACATACCATTTGCATAGGTATTTATTGGCTGGCTAGTGATTGGTGATTCATCAACATTAGTCTTTTTAAGACATTAGCGAACACCCAACCATCCTCAATTCAACCTAATAACCTCTTAAGTCTTTAATTTAGGCTTACGTTATTTTCTCTCAGTCCAGAAGGCCATGCCATCCGTGGAACGGAACTGACCGCGGCCGCAGCTCAGCACCGTTCGCGAGCTCTCCATGCATGTAGGCCCCACACCAGAAACCTGAACCTCAAGATATCGACGCCCCCAGGTGGTCACGTCGTCGGGGCCGGGGCGACGTGTCGATCGATCAACGTGCTGAGGAGATCTTTTAAACAAGATCAATATTGAACATATTTCATACATATTTCCAAAAAGTTCAAGTTTTGACTCTGAAAATGGTATTGAAATCACAAATATTTGCATGCATATTTTTCATTATTTCTGCTTCTCACACCACAAATATATCATAAAAGTTGCGGACATGTAAAACATTTTCATGTGCACTTTATTTTGTAAATAAATTCCAAAATATATTTTCAATGGATTTTTTTACCAACAAATAAAATAGATGTTTCATAAATTCGAAAGTTTATTTTCCTAATTATAAAAAATATTATTATTGGCGACATGTTGTCTATTAAAAATTTAAAAAATTCAATTTTTGCCATCCACATTTCAATTACTTGAAAAACATCCACTTAGATTACGCACATATTTGAATTACGTTAGTTATTTTTTCAGTTAATTATAGTTCGAACACGGTTCTTTTAAAAAAAATTACAAGTTTCATTATGGAGTTCATATATTTCGAAATAAATTTTTAAAAGGGTCTATTCAGAACCCGATGAAAATCCTTTACATGTGCCAAAAAATTATGAATATTTTGTGGTTTCAATAACATTTTCATAGTCAATTTTTGAAAAATTTAAAAATATGTCCAATATTGTTCTTGTTCTGAAGATCTACTCACGAGGATCTCAAATATAAAAAATCGGACATTCAGTTCAAAAGACTACTTTGTACCCACACAAGTCACCACACTTAAGTTGATTAATCAATTTCACCATAATTAAATTAATGTCATCATACTTAAGTTGACTAATTAAACCCACCAGACTTCCAATTCACATGCATATTAAACTCACCCATTAAATGCACACGTGCTAGATGTTGTTTCATGCTGTCTACATGACGTACCTACTCCGTATTTGTACGATCGGCCGGACGGAGATTCCTAATAACGACGTACTCTCAGCCGTTGGATCTGCTCCGCGCGCGTCCCCGTGTGCCAAAAGTCCGGGCCAGATTTTGCCTAGTATTGATATATAGGAGTAGCAAACAGACAACTAGCTAGCCAGCGGCCCGCCCGAGCCGAAATGCACTGAAAGAGGTACTGTAGAAAAATCCATGGATGGACCCCTGTTGTTAGCGATCATTGACTCATTGTTGACCCGTCGCGTGCTTGATAGTGATCATTTTGGAGTTAATGGCACTTCAAAGTCACTCTCCAGCTGACATCACCACCACGTACATGCATACATGTACTACTCGAACCCAAAATCAATCAGACCGTCAGGCGGCACGTCACGAAATTGTCGCGATCGATCGATCGATCCTTTGCGTGCAATTTTCTTGCAAGCGCAACAGAACCGTCACATGATTTCCTCTTCTTCTCAACCCAGCAACAATTCCACGCACCGTACGTCTCCGTCGCCCAGCTCTACACGTCGCGATGATCCACTCCACACAATAGCAAGCGATCGAGATAACACGTCCCATCTAAATTAACTTAACTGCATCATCAGCCGTAGCATATACGTATATTACTTGGTGTAGAATCAACATCGAGTTAACTGATTCGAATCTGTCAATGGACAAGTGCGTGTTTAATTACTGTTAGACCCGGCAGGGCCGCTATGTTGTGGTCGTGGCTACTGCTTTTTTTTTTAAGACTAAAAGGAACCCAGCTTCCAATTTTCATTATTATGAAAACTGATAATACAAATATTCGGGAATAAGATAACTTCATGCCCAGAGCCTCACCGCTCGATGGAAAATTAACAGACTCTTGCCGGCGTGCAAACCCGCACAACCACCAGCAACAAAAACAAGCTACTCTCCTGAATTCCAAACTACCAACAGTAACTTTCAGAGAGCGTTACATCAGACGGGAACAGCTACTAAACATGAACGAAGATCCCTTTTGCATTACTGAAAACTACCACTAACAAAACTACCACTAACAGATACCAACTCCAGACTTTCATTTAGCTGCTCTTTTTTTATCAGGCGTCTGCGATGCGAAGCACCAACGGCGCCCATCCCTGCCTCCTATGGAAGAAATCAGCCGCCACCAGAGTTAGCATTCTTGCTCCTCTGTGTTGGAGGTTTTGAAGACTTGGTTTCTGCAGATCGGCCCAGCAAGAAATAAAGTGAGTTGTCTGAAAAATAACTACAAAGGGATCCTGTGGATATACTCCATCGAAACAGGCTCCGTTTCTAGTCTTCCAGATGGACCAAATCAATGCAGCAATCCATGTCGACAACATGATCTTATCTTTTGTACAGAAACTATCTAGCCAAGCTGGCAAAACATCAAAACTATGCGGTACTGATTGTAAATTCAGAGCGCAAGCAGCTACACTCCAAGCATACTTTGCTAGAGGACAATCGAAAAAAAGATGATCAATGGTCTCTACATTGCTACAAAACATACATTTTTCACTACCTTTCCAACCCCTATTAAGCAGAACACTCTTGGTAAAGATACTCTTCCTAAACGCCAACCACAAAAAAATCTTAATCTTTAACGGAGTTTTAACAAACCAAACTTTTCTATAAGGAACTTTAACTTGAGATTTCTTAAGAGCTATATATAGAGACTTAACCGAAAAAACACCTGACTTAGTTAAAGACAAGATACATCTGTCCTCTACCTCTGTCAGTCTAACATGCGAACACAAATCCTGCAAATTATACCAGAGAACAGCTAGTTCACCCCACAACGTTCTTCTAAACTTCATAACATTCCAACCTTCAGAGAAAACTTTGGCTACAGTGATGTTCTTACTATGAGAAAGATTGTACAATCTAGGGAAAACATCTTTAATAGGCTTTTCTCCAAATTAGGAATGTAGGGGGAAAGCACTAGGGGAGCTTGTAGAAGCTAAGCAGACAAGCAATGGCGGAGCTTTAGGGTATGTAGGGGGGCCACCGCCCCCCAACATGAACATGTGCACGCGATCCTAATTTGTCAGCGTCGTAAAAGCCAGCCACCACCGGAGCATGCAGGGCTTGAAGATGGCCGGCCACGACCAGTCCCCAAGGCGGATAGCAGCTGTTCGCCCATGGCCGTCGACGAGTTTATTCCAGCAAGATTGAGGTGATCCCATTTTTTTTACAATGTTTTGCTATGTCCCTCAAGACAGATCTAGCTATGCATGGTCCGTTGATGAAGTGATAAACTAAATCCGCTCGAGAAGATGCACCCGGCAAACAAATTTGATCCTGGCTGGTGATGATTGGAGAGGGAGTACGTGGTCTCCATGGCTAGAATGCTAGGACGAAAGATTTGCTTGAGGTGGATATAGAGGCACGAAAGAGGAGAGGGTCATACGGAGTAACAAAGGACATTAAGACAGACACCTCAATTACGGTTTCATGCTCAGCCATTTCCATAAATGCCGCTCGCTGTGAGACAGTAACTTAAGAACATAATAGAAGACATACAGAACGGAACGAAAGCGTCAAAGGTGGAGCCTTTGCCTACGGTTCATTTACACATTAGGCTATCAAACATTTTAGGGTGACTTGGCTTCATAGAATTGCAGAAAAATCTTGTAGTAGAGGTTAGCTATTTAGATATAGAAGATATATAGGGGCAAGCACTGGCGAAGCTTGTAGAAGCTTAGCAGCCATGCAATGGCGGAGCTTAGGGTGTGTAGGGGGGCCACCGCCCCCAGCAACATGTACACGCGGACATGGTGGGATTCGGGGTGTTATTTATCTTGAGGAAGTATCAATCAATAAAACTTTTTCTCTCAGTTTGGTTCCCGCTTCCCCGTTAGTGGTGTCTGAATTTTTTTCTTTGTTTATGCTGGTAATTTAGGGCTGTTCTTCACTCAGCCTCTTCACTTTCTCGGCAGCCAACAAGGGTTGTGGTTTCAAATTTTTCTTACCTTTCTTATTGACGAGCATAATTGTGGGTTTTGCTTATTTCCTCATACAGGTTCTCTCCTCCAACCTGCTTTATTTTTCAGTCATTTATGTGTTGTGTACTCGTTGTTGCACAATTCACTTATGTTGCAAAATTCGGTTATGTCAGGTATACATTCTAGTCAGAAGGGCTGACATGACATGACACCCGCCGCATTGCCACGGTGGTGTTCTCCGCCTTTGTCATCTTCGACACCAAAATGATGGTCATCTTTGATTCGGGCGTCACACTCATCTACTGGCAGCTGACAAATTGCCACGACTTTTGTTTAGTAATTAGGTGTATATAATGCTACGAAGAGTATATCTGGGCATGGGCATCCAGGCACGAGCTCGGCCCTAAAATCTCGGGCTGGGCTTGCACTTTGGGCCGGGCTCGGGTCTTGATTTGCAGCCCGAAGCATAAGTCAGGCCGGGCCCAGGCTTCAGTTTTCAGCGCGAAATTAGCCCGGCCCGGCACGAACAACACCCCGATCTGAAAATCCTTGTACATCTGATCCCACCGCCGTATAAAAATAGATCTCCCCGAGACCCCTCCCGGCCAGTGTAACCTAAATCCAACAGACAACCCCTCCCAGCAAACAAGAAACGCCGATCCTGAGCGAGATCTCCCGCTCTGATGTGTTCTCCTTTTGGCGATAGATTGATTCACTTGTGTAATGGCTGTGCCTGTGCATCTCCGTCCCCGATGTGTTCCTTTTTTATAGATCGATTGATGCTTGGGGCCATGTGCACTTGTTTTACTACTCCCTCCGTCTCAAAATAAGTGTCTCAAGTTTGCTCAAAAGTGGATGTATCTAGACATGTTTCATGTATAGGTACATCCACTTTTGAACAAACTTAAGACACTTATTTTTGGACGGAGGGAGTAGATGCCTAGATGTATGGATGCGTAGCTAATGGATCTGTGTATTTTTGTGTGCTTGTGAATTGCTAGATCTATGGATGCGTTGTTGCTGGGTATATTTATTTTTGTTTGTGTTTTGACTTCTGTTACGAGATGAACAGCGGCAGTTTTCACAGAATGGTCGGGCCTCGGGCGGTTCGGGCTTTGTCTCGGGCTGGGCCCAGGCCTGGACTACGGACATCGGGCTTTTTGGCCCGGCTCGAAGTCCGGCCCAGCCCGAGATATGGCCATATATATAGAAGAGTACGTGCATCGGCCGGCTAGCTACAATGACAATAGACAGGCATCTTCCTAATGTTTTACATCTAGGGATCGTAATTTGTCAGCGTTGTTGTCTTGACATATCTGAAAGGCTTGTCCGACAATTTTCGATGCTACAGTTGCTGGTCAAAGAAATGAAAGCAAATGACCAACATTTTCCTTTCTTTCCTTCTGAGATTAGGCAAAACTTTTGAACAACTTTGTCTTATACGAAACAAACACGAAAACACCGAACACCGTTCACATCGGGAGTCATCTCCAAAGTCCCAGCTAGAAGAAGTATTCCTTGCTTAGTCGAGGGAGTGTACAAATCGATCTCTCGCCGGACCCATCAATCAGACCACCGACCAAACCACCACCACACAGCACACACACTCATCCATCGAAGTCGGTCCCACACGTCCATTTCGGCGGCCTCCTCCAAAATGAACAAACAAACAAAAAATCACAAATCAGAATACGCGCGCAATACCATACCTACATACGTACGGTATACGATTCTACTTTGTACGTACGATCGCGAATCTACAGCCTAGCTAGGCTACTACTCCCTCGCACGGTTTACACGTGCGTGCTCTACATTACTGCAGCAACAGGCCGCGAGCGCGACTTCTCCGATCAACTCCGCTCGGGCGAATTATTCCACGCGCCCAGCGGCGGCGACGGCGAGCCCTTCCACACGTGCGCCGGCGTCCGCGAGTCGGCCACGCGCCACACCTTGAACGTGCGGTCCCAGGACCCGGAGTAGAGCAGCCCGGCGGCGACGTCGACGCTGAGGCACGACACGGCGTCGAAGTGCCGCAGCCACACGGAGCTCTGCTTGCGCCGCCCTGTCTGCACGTAGTGCGACGGCCTGACGGAGCTCCTTAGGAACTCCCCGAGCCTCGGGAGCGAGCCGACGCGCCTGTGCACGGCGGGGTCGTCCTGGGACGGGCGCCACACGCGGATCTTGCCGTCCTGGTGGCCCGTGTAGATCCTGCCGTCAGTGGAGACCACGATGGCCTTGACGAGGCCGCTGCCGCAGTTGAACCCGGCGAACTCGCGCCGGTCGCGCCAGACACGCACGTTCTTGGAGTCGGTGCCGGTGTAGAGCAGGTCCCCTGACGCGGCGAGCGAGTACACGTGCCCGTCCGTCTTGACGAGCGACCCCAGGAGCCCCGTTGTGTGCGTTGTATCCGCGACGGCGCCGGAGCCGAGCCCCGGGAGGTTCACCCACGGGGAGGGCATGTAGGGCGACGGCGACGCCGCGGTCGACGTGCCCGCGCTGGTCGTCGGCGATGGCAGCGAGGAGCACCTGTCGTCGTCGTCGTCATCGTCGGAATACTTGGCCGCCGCCACCGCCGGGTCTGGTCGAAGAAACTGCAGCAACTTCTTGTGATTCCTCATGGCCACTCACCAGCTAATAAAGAAGAAATCTTCTGAGAGTGATCGAATTGTTGGATTGTCTGGTTGTGTTTGGGAAGCAACGAAGCGGAAATTCAGGGAGAAGGTGGTCGATCGAGACTCGAGAATGACACTTTGTGTTGTGGTGGTTTAGAGGAGAAGAATTTCAGGTGAGATCGATCAATGGAGCGAGCTGCGGTTTGTTGTTGTCAACGAATGGTAGTGGGCACTCTAACCCACTTGTCAACCAGACTTTCAAGAGCGGCTCCCATGAAGGACGTTATCTCTACCAGCAAGGTAGATCATCCCTCTTCTCTTTTGTTTACACATGTATTTTAGTTTCTTTATAGATGACACTCCTCCCAACCTTTTGCTTACACAAGCCATGGCTAACCGAATCCTCGGGTGCCTTCCAACATTCACATACCATGGAGGAGTGTCTATTTGCAAATTAAGTTGCTTACTGATAAATCAGGGCAAAACATGTGAAGAGAATTATTAATGAAAGTTGTAATTAATTGGGGCTGGGCACCCCGTTGCCAGCTCTTTTTGCAAATTATTGGATAAGCGGATGTATATGCCACTAGTCCATTGGTTGAAAGTCTGTCAGAAGTAAATGACAAGATTGAAAGATAAAACACCACATACTTCCTCATGAGCTATAAAACATTGACACAAATAAGGAGTAATAAAGTTTTGAATAGTTTAAAGGTAGCACATGAAATATTTACTTGGAATGGCAGGAAATACCACATAGTAGGTAGGTATGGTGGACACAAATGGCATGGGTTTTGGCTCAAGATTTGGATGCACGAGAAGCATTCCCTCTCAGTACAGAGTTTAGGCTAGCAAGGTTGTGCAGAGTTGCTGAAGATGAAAAGGTGGAGGTTGCTACACTCTACTTCACAGGAAAGGCAGATACTTGGCTTGAAAACACTGAACTGGATTTGGAGGAGATACCCTGGGCTCGGTTTTGCAAAAGGCTGAAAAAGAGGTTTGCTGAAAAATCAGCATATGATGTGATCAAAATCTTTCATGCTCTGAAACAGACTGGTACCGTGGACGAATACATTGATCAGTTCGAGGACAAAGTAGGGCCAGTTAGCCATAATTGCAACTTTACCATTTTCTACCGTTTTCCTGACCCATCCAACAAAAGACTCCGGAAACCCTTTCATCTTAAGAATATCGAACACAAAACTCCAATTTATTTTATCGTAGGCTTTTTCGAAATCTACTTTCATATTTTTTTCTTACCTTTCTTATTAACGAGCATAATTGTGGGGTTTGCTTATTTCCTCATACAGGTTCTCTCCTCCAACCTGCTTTATTTTTCAGTCATTTATGTGTTGTGTACTCGTTGTTGCACAATTCACTTATGTTGCAAAATTCGGTTATGTCAGGTATACATTCTAGTCAGAAGGGCTGACATGACATGACACCCGCCGCGTTGCCACGGTGGTGTTCTCCGCCTTTGTCATCTTCGAATCCAAAATGATAAGCAAGTGAAGGACATGTACTTTTGGGGAGTAAAGTAATTAAACCATAATTAAACTTAGATATGTCTAGTTCCCCTACAAAAAACTTATTGAATAGATTAACTAAGTCACCACTAGTCAGAGACCAAAAGTGCTGGTAAAACTCTATTGGAAGACCATCTGGACCTGGGCTTTTATTATGTTTCATACTAAAAACTGCGGATTTAATTTCCTCCACCGAAAAAGGCTTTTCTAAGTTGCGTCTATCACTGTCTGATAAAACATTCTCTAGTACAATGTCCAAAGAGATACTAGTATTATTAATAACAGGACCAAAAAGTTTTTTGTAGTACGATGTAGCATACTGTAAGATTTCCTCGTCTCCCACAATAAGACCTTCCTCCTGCAACAGACTAGTAATTCTACTTTTTCTCTTCATACCGCTAGCTTTAGCCATAAAATAAGCAGTCAGCGAATCACCTTGTAAAAGATCTTTAGTTTTAGCCCTCTGAAACGACTTTACTTGTTCCTCTCTTCTAATAATCATCAGCTTTTCCTCTAGTACTTTTTTACTATAAAACTTTTCTAAAGATAAACCAACCAACTCACTCTCCTTATCTATTTTGTCAATCTCTATAGATAGAATACTTTTTTGTTTCTTGTAAAAAGCTTGATAGTTAATATCCCATCCTTTTAAAACACTTCTTAATTTACGACCTCTATTTTGCCATTTATCTAGCACAATCCTACCGAACGGTTTTTGCTTCATAGAACCATTTTGCGGGATTTCGGTCGAAATTGAAAATTTTGCTGCAATAGCACAAAATTCTTATTACGCGCGAACCGTTTAAGCTTAGGGTGTGTAGGGGGGCCACCGCCCCCAGCAACATGTACACGCGGACACGGTGGGATTCGGGGTGTTAATTATCTTGAGGAAGTATCAATCAATAAAACTTTTTCTCTCAGTTTGGTTGCCGCTTCCCCGTTAGTGGTGTCTGAAACTTTTTCTTTGTTTATGCTGGTAATTATAAGGGAGGGCTGTTCTTCACTCAGCCTCTTCACTTCCTCGGCAGCCAACAAGGGTTGTGGTTTCAAAATTTTCTTACCTTTCTTATTGACGAGCATAATTGTCGGTTTTGCCTATTTCCTCATGCAGGTTCTCTCCTCCAACCTGCTTTATTTTTCAGTCATTTATGTGTTGTGTACTCTTGTTGCACAATTCACTTATGTTGCAAAATTCGGTTATGTCAGTTATATATTCCAGTCAGAAGGGCTGACATGACCTGTCTACGGCTGCGTTGCCACAGTGGTGTTCTCCGCCTTTGTCATCTTCGACACCAAAATGATGGTCATCTTTGATTCGGGCCATTACTTTTGTTTAATAATTACTGGCAGCTGACAAATCGTAAGTTGGCCCAAAACGATTACGGAACGGGACTCACGCACGCGCAACCAAAATACGAGATCTGGTGCCGTTGATTGGAAACCCAAAACACAACGGAACGGACAACAAGGCTAGCTATAGCTACTTCTACTTGGACGACGATCGATCACCTATATATCCACTACATCGTATGATTAACATCTCACGTACGGATGCAGATCCAGTTAACAATGATCCATCCATACGCGCGCCGAACAGAACAAACATACCTCGCATGGGTGGGTCATCTCTTCTTCTCCTTCTTCGTGAGTAATCAAGAGCGACCTACGGGAGGGAGGGTTCATAAATCCATGCATGGATTACTACTACTGACTCCATCGTGCAAATTTGAATGGAAATAGAAGATGGATCCGTAACCTGGTGCTCGATGCAAGAGCTCGCGGCTGGCTGCCGCAGACCGTGACGACGACGGGGACGGCCATCGGAGCACCTCCGCTCTCCGCCAAGCTTGCCCAAGTCGCCAAGTCACACGCGCAACCGCACGCGGCTCCGTGGAGACGCTCTTATATTTATAGATCCCGTCTGACTCGTTATTTGGAGGGAACAAGGTTTAAACGAAAAAATTCAACCAAAATAAAAGAGGGGGAGAGATATCTTGGCGGGAAGTTGCCAATTTTTCGTTTTCCATCTCTATTTTTTGTGGCGTGAGATCGAAGATACACGCACGGCTGAGATGGAATCTGCCCCGGATTCATGACGTGTCTCGTCAAATCAGCCGCGTAAATAATGCATGCATAATACGGATCGTTGTGATTTGCACGGAATTTCCGCACCTTCCTTACTCGGTATCTATGTGGTTTAATTATATCCCGGATTACAAGCACCTTCCTTACGTACAGAGTTGTATAACATATCGGTCTGATTTAAATTCCGGATTACTAGCACCTTCCTTAAGTATAGTCTTGTATAACAGATCGGTCTGGTTTAAATCCCGGATTACTAGCACCTTCCTTACGTACAGACTTGTGCTATAACAGATTGGTGTGGTTTAAATCCCAGATTACTAGCACCTTCCCTACGTACAGACTTCTATAACAGAACCATCTGCTTTAAATCCCGTATTACTATCTATGAGATAAATCGGAAAAATCTCGCTCTTGCTATTTATTAATATTAGAACCTGGTTTGTTAGGAGTCACTCCGTGACTGTTTCGACCCAGGAACATTTTTCTGAGGCATTTTTTCTTTCTTTCATATACCGTGGATGCATGTCAGATTTATGCAACTTGTGACTTGCACACCGTGGATGCATGTTTCTCAAGGACAAATCATGATCACATTTTCACAAAGGGGCACCGAAAAGGATGTCGACTTTACTACTCTCTCTGTTCCCCAATATAAGATGTTTTACCTTTTATCCACATGCACATAAGTGTATCTAGACATATTTCATGCGTAGGTTCAATCATTTTATTATGCATGTATACAACATGTGTAACACCTAAAACATCTTACATTTAGAAACGGAGGGAGTATTTGGCTTCCTCTTATCTACAAACATACATGTAGCAGATAGTTCCTTCTTGAACAAACTATAAACCACAACAACTACATCTAATACCAGCAAGGCAAACACAAAATTAGTGAAACAAGATTCCTCGATCCTCCTCCTGGTAACTCGCTCTGAAACAGCAAACTGTGCAGAAACACCAAAATCCTACTACTCATTTAGTTCACGAATCGAGAAGAAACACATGCATATCAATGATGCCTTTTATTATCTGCAGGTGGTGTCTAGTGGGTGCAGGGGAGGGTGAGGCGTACAGCTGTCCGGTGTGACCTGGTTGTTCCGGCGTCGGCGCTGGCTGTGGCATATCAATAGTATGTACTCGCTCCGTTCCAAATTAGATGACTTTCCGTTCTCCACATGTGGATGTATCTAGACATGTTACATCTATAGATACATGTGCATGTGAACAAATGAAAGTCATCTAATTTGGAACGGAGGGAGTAGTACATATATTAGTGCTTTGTAGTATTCGGTCCCAGTTAATGGTGCCGTCTTTTTTGTCCAAATCGAGAGGAGAAGTTGTGAAAATGATCCTAGTAAGAAAGAGAAGAAGCCAGCAATGTTTGGGCCAAGATTTTTCACTGAAAACAGGATAACTGTAGGTTATTGGTGTATTTCTTGTCAAATCTGGCCCTTTGGCCAAACTAATGTTAGCCTTTGAACGAACCGCCAAGTCACACGCGCAACCGCACGCGGCTCCGTGAAGCCCTCTTGTATTTATTGACCCTGTCTAACCCATGTATTGGAGGGAAGAAAATTCGAACGATTTTTTTCAAGCAAAAGAAAGAGAGGGAGAGATATCTTGGTGGGAGAAGCTGCTAATTTTCCGTTTTCCATCTCTGTTCTTTGTGTGACGCACGGCTGAGATGGAATCTGCCCCAGATTCATGCCCCAGATTCATGACATGTCTCGTCAAATCAGTCGCGTAAATAATGCATGCGTAATAGGGATCGCTGTGATTTGCACGGAATTCCCGCACCTTCCTTACCTATAGACTCGGTATCTATGTGGTTTAATTATATCCCGGATTACTAGCACCTTCCTTTCGTACAGAGTTGTATAACATATCACATGCCCAGTGGCGCACTGTATGGCACAGATTCAAGGAAATGAGCGATGCTTGTGAGAAACATTTGCACGAGCATACTTAAAATTGGTAAGAGGAGGCCCCGGCCTCTTGGACACTATTTTTATTTTTTTAGAAATAAAGGGCTCCGTCCCAGTTCCATTGAAGAAACCACGTATCCTTACATCAGTTTTGAACAGACTAAGCTCAGAGTTTTGGCCAACATACCAGGTGCCAAAAGTGCTACAGCACTAAGAAAGCGAACTACAGGATTTACTAGCCTATTACATCCACGAGTACCAGGAAAACTCGTAACAGCCACATCAGTTGTTGTCGACAACTTTGAGATTTCGACCAACTTCGACTAGCTTGAGTCCCTTCCCCTCGAGAATCTTGGCCAGGCCAGCGACATCTCTTTCCCAAGTTTTGGCCTCTTCACCTCCCTCCAGTTCTTGACGGTGTTTCACGATCAGTTCCTTGTTGATCGTCACCCAGGGTCTGGCCAGCACAACGGAGGAGGCCACTGCGCTAGCTGCTCCACTTCCCCAATCACGCTCTCCAGCTTTCCTTTTGTGTCCCCGGAGAACAGGACCTTCCAATGAGAAAGTAGGGCCGACAGCCGTCTCCAGATGCTCTGTAAACCAGGCCAAGGAGCACGGTTAAAGCATAGGTCATTTCTGGTATTCCAGATAACCCATAAGACTGCTGCATGAGTGGTATTGTGGACACTATTTTTTCAAGGATGACTGCAGCAATGAGGGGCATTGAGGCTGGTTACCATCATAAACTCCTTCAGTAAGGATAGGGTCATATACGATGTGCCTGTCTTATTTTTGAAAGCAAAACAAATATATTTGTAGGTGATGCCAGCTGCTTGATAATTTAAGCAACTATAAGATCCTGCTTGTTGTACAAAGTGCGTAATGCTGCACGTCCCCGCGCGACGAAAGAGCGGTGTCAATGCGGGTATATAACGTGACGTCCTCCTAGCGCGGTTCAACAAAAGAAAACTCGACGTGTGAACGGAAGACCACCTACAAAACTAGATCTTTTTCCCCTCGATCTCGTGCGCGTCTGCATGACGGATCGATCGACTAGTGGAGTAGTACGAACGGAGTACGTGATTAAGTCCCACACGTACGCATCTGCAGCCGCGACTACTCTAGCTAGCAAAATTAACAAGCAAAAACCACCAAACTAGAAAAGGGACCTCGGAACAAAACCACCACGCGCTTTAATCACAAAAAGGACCTCATCCACATCCACCTGGAGACCAAAGTATCAGACATGTCCTACACACAAACTGGACTAGGCCACGACGAGTTGCAACGATTATTATGGGGGATCTACTTATGTAGTAAAACAAGAAGAACACAAGCTCCTATCACCATCAGCTTCAGCAGCGCTGCAGCTGATGGTGTTCAGATCATCACCCAACCCCATGTAACTACTTACCGCACTGAGCGTCGCTGTCTTTGGGCCCGGTGTCGTTGTCGGTGTCCCACAGGAAGGCGGACTATGGGGAGGGCACATGACTCTTGTGCGGGCAAGCCCTAGCCGCCCGGTCGAAGCAGCTCAAGACGCCCTCCTCGTCGCAGTACACCTCCCACATCAGCTTAGCGTACTCCAACAACAGCTCGTCACGACAAACATGCCTATAAATCTGCACAGAAGTAAAAAAATGATTTAAGCATTGGTAAGCTCAGTTTTAGCTCAATGTACTCAAACTGAAAACAAATGTGAACATAACCACCATAGCTAGTTTAGCTAGAGAATAATGCCCAGTGAAGACAATAAACCCCAGGTCCAAGACCTCCACATATGTATAGCTCATGTCATTCACTACAACCAACTTATGATGTGTTCAACAGTAGCAAATCAAATAACCAATATAAGCAGTTAAACATACCAAGACAAAACTCATGCATACAATATGTGGAAGTGAAACATAGTATATCAACTAAAAAGAAGTCCCTGTCACAGCATTGTGACACCTCTGATGCATGATCTGCAGTCATGATTGTCACTGTCCATTGGAGACTTCACAGAATAGTAAACCGAAGCTAATCCTAATCGCACGACCACACCACTGAGTCCTAAAATACTAGATCATCATTTCTATGGCCGGAGCACAGAATAACCAAAGCTTTCTGGCCATGGTATCATAGAGCATCTAGAGGAAAGAAGGGAAGACCGAGAGACTTACCTAAAGCATGGAGACGAAGAAGAGGCCACCGCTACCGAGGTGAACAACCGCCGTCGCACGACAGCCGAGGGCGGAGGTGAAGGATGAAGTAGTCGAAGCCTACAACCGCGGGCAGGGCGCAGGAGGATGTCACCAGCACAGCGGCGGCAGTGCCATAGCCACAACATCTGGGTCACGTGGTCACGCCTGATCCAGTAGACATGGCTCCCTCCTGGCTAGCTCCAGCTCGACTCTCCCTCGTTGCCCTGCAAAGGGTGGATGAACATAATCAGCAATTAATATTGCAAGCCCCCAAAGCCATAAGTCGAGGGGATAAACAACAGAACCATTAAGTTGTAAATGTTACTTGCATTGTATAGTAACATGAGAAAACAGTGTCCGGAATAGAAAAGCCAGGTAACAATGCCTTGTTATATAAATTTCATCACTGCCAACACTTTGATGTACTCAACTAACACCAAAGCAGCAGTATTATTTGTTTTATATTTGAAATAACAAAGTCATTACAAATGAAGCCATATCAGCACATCAAGAGAATGAACCAAACTTTTAGTGTGTAGAAAGCACTGAACCCAAGTTCAAAAACATGAACCCAGCATCAAAATGTAAGAGATGACTCGGGTCATACAAGACCCACAATTTTTAGTACTTAAGCTTTAGCATCAAAGCCATGAGATGTCACAAGCCTGACCTCGATTAAATTAAAGAACCAGATTTGATTGGCATATCAAGATAAATTATAGAAGGAAGCATCTGTCCATATACATTAACCTAAGAAAACAATGACGAGCAACCTTAAAAGCTTCAGAAACCAACATGAAACCACATGCATCTCATTGATTAACCAGGAACTAAAAACTCGATGGCAAGGCATTAAAAACACCTTCTCTCTAACTGCAAGGACTAGTCACTGCACACGCACTGGAAAAATCAGCTAGGGCTCTAATACACGAGAACTTGGCCTCCCTCTGCTTCCGCTTTCGTTGCCACTACCGCCTCAAATACAAGATATTCTTCATATCTGCACACGAGTGCAGCACAAGAGGTCAGCGTATGGTGGTTATGACATCAGACGAAAAGATATCTCCACAAGCACTTAAAAATAATCACGTTAAAGAAATGTTTAAAATTGCAAGTCGGATAACAAGTAAGTTCTCCACCTCTGACCTAGTGAGCTTTCCAACAAGATGTTGTTTTAGGACGATACAGCTTCAGGACAAGAAAAAGGAAGATAAATTGGAAGGGAATAAATGCATTGCACAACTTAAGCTCAATCAGAGAGCTGCGAGTGAGAGAAGCCATACTCCACTACTCTGCAAAATATTTTCGTTTAATCATTGATGGCTATGTACCTTCTAACGATCCAACAAACAATCCTTTATACAAGTTCTACACACATAAAGAATGGACAAATCCTAATTCAACAACCACCAGCAGTGAACTTAAATTAGAGGCAGCTTGTCAGCTGCTCGATGGCCGGAATACAGTACGTCGCACAGAGAGGAGAAAGGAGAGGAACCAGAACTTCACCTTAACCACAAAAACAAAGAATAAAAAGATGCAGCCGCCTTCGCACGGACACGAAGACAGAGGAAGCTGAGACGGAGCCTCACGAGGCCAGGCAGCGTCTTAATACCTACAAGGGAGAAGGAGATGAGTATTAGAGTAGTTGGATTCTTCAAGCATACTTGAACAAACAACTTTAAATATGACATACACGCAATAAACAAATGATCAAGCAAGCCCAATTACAGTACACACATGCAGGTGTAAGTTAGCAGGTAGTGATCTCCTTGGAGGGGAAATAAACAATTCATGATCAGCTAGGCATGAATCTCTACAAACAACAGCTCGGGAGGCATATGAAGCATCATTCATGCAATGTACACATTATTAAATTAAAGAACGAGATTTGATCTGTCCATATACTTTAACAAAAGAAAACAACAGCTGAAAGCCTTGAAGGCGTCAAAAAACACTGCATCTCATGGATTGACCGAGACCTAAAAATTGATGGCAAGGCAGAATCAACGTCACCTTGTTTCTGATTGCAAGGACTGGTCGCTGCATACGAACTGGAACAATCAGCTAGGCCTCGAATACACGAGAGCTTGACCTTCTACACGACATGGACGCTCCCCGCAAGGCATTCAGATCGGGTGTGTATAGGTGCCGCACTCTGCAATCAACCTGGCAGAAGAGCAAAAACAGAGATTGAGACAACAATAAGGTAGATCATCAATCAACCAATAAAAATACGATTCAACAAGAAACCATGGGCCAGCCAAGGAATAATCTGATGCTAAACAAGAATCAACGATAGCAGGTCCAAACTAAAGCATCAAGAGCTCTACATGAATCCATATGGCATCTATAGTATCTGGATAATCTACAGGAATAATATTGATCGAGAGCACATGCACCAAATCGTCCTAAAAAGTAAAACTTGGACCGACAAATAAACCATAGAAGATGGGTACAGCAATCAACATGCTTTTTAATTCTAGGAGTTTCATCACGTTAACCAAATGCATCTAGATCAAACCGTAACATGAACAATCGCGCATATGCATCCAGATCAATCTTACACCATGGACAGATAACTAGGGTGAGGCGGACAGATGTCTCCCAGGTCATGACCATGTCGTTGCTTGATGGTTCCATCCATTTGGTAGTATTCCAGAAACCCCTACAGCTTTGCATTCTCACAGACAATCAAACACACGAGCCTGCTTCTGGTGCAGTATAACCTACAGACAGCAAAACGAACATGTTCAAGAACTAGTAAACACAAGTCTGATGAAAACATGAGGAAGTTTACGACACTCAATACTACATAAATCCATCCATCCAGTACACTAATTGAGTGTACTGACGGCAATCAATCCTTCCAGCAAGTACTAAACAATACCAGTACACTAAATTATTCAACTGTTGTCTAGTCCAAGCAATCAACAGAGTAGACAAATGAAGATAGATATGCATGAGATATCTCAGTCTTACTTGGTGCCTCTCCCAGTTCTAGACTTCTAGTATGTTCAGGTGACTAACACAAGACAAAGTTCCAGACAGGATAGACAGCCAACATCTGCAGCATCTACATGTACAGGATCACACTTTGACACAACATGCTTAACCCGAATAACATGTTTAAAGCATGGAGAATTCTCAATGAAAGATTCAGGATACCAAAGTGAGCTACTGTCCAACCTTAGGCAAGGAAGTTGTATACGCGTGCATCATGCTGTACAAGTATGATATTTTACGCATCAGTTCAAAAAAAAGTAAGCACAGTAAACAGAGCAACAAAACTCTGCATGGCAGATGTACTTTGCTAGTAAAAGCAGCAACTTGAAACAATAAAACCTGAAAACAGTCGTATAAGCTCCAAACTCTAAAGGTAGAAACTGATGGAAAATATTATTTTGAATGATTAGTTGGTACCTACAACTAGTCATAGAAACCTCCAATGAAACAATAATCAATAGATATGCAAAGTCTACAACACTAAAATTAACATGCATAGGCTACAAAAACAAGTCAACTTCCATTTGATACAATTCCTTGTACAGAACCTCATGCTGTTCATGTACGAAAAAGCAACACTAGCTAGGGAACATGTGAAATTCCTTTTTTTAGGACATGTCGCGTTCTTTGTCAAATGAATCTAGGCAACACCTAAATAGCGAGAATTCACTCCATAAGTAAATCCAAATCAGGAATTCTTGAGAGTTGTGTACTGGCTTTTACTCTCTATAATTGGTTGCGGTTTTCCAACACTTTATTGTGCAATTTCACGCAAAATTGTGTTAGGATAGGTCATAGTAACATGAAAAAACTAGAGACGATGCACTTATAAAAGTTGGACCGGTTGCATAACGGGGGTTTCGCACTATAAGTCCACAATTTAGCGCCATAGTCAAATGTAATCAGGCTCCTGAACAAAGAGGATTTTTTGCCTTCTTCGAGTAGTTTCAAGCAAAATCCTTTTATATGGAACCAACGACGTCTACCACCGAATTTCCATCAAAGGTGGACCCCACATGTGTTTTTTTAGAGTTGGTGTCGCAGGCAGGCCGCCACCCCACGGCCTGGCAGCTGTCGTTTGTCAACTCGATTGGGCGAAAGTGCTCAGTGTGCAACGTCGCCGACTCATCGGTGTTGTAGACAAGAGTCAAATTATCGCGGTGGCATGCATGTTCGTCGTACACGAAGTAGTCGTCGTCGCTAGTGACCACGATGTTGCTTCCTGCGTGAAAGTGTGGATGCGACCCCACCATGATAAAGCCTAGGCGGAAGATTGACCGTGCGAGACGTTGCGTCTCCATGTCGGCGTCTTTGCTACTGCCGCCAGCGAGCATATATACCGTTCTTGTTGAGCTAAATTATTTATATTTGTTTATGTTTATGTTAGGACGGGTAAAAGAAACGTATCAAATAAAAATGAGAGTCATCACATGGCCTAATTTATGGTCAAAGTTAAATCTCAGAAAAGCATGCACCCATCATATTTTAGAAGGGAGGGAGTACTATTAATACATTAATGAATCCAAGTGAGTTTAATAAAAACATTTACCAATGTCATACTCTCCACCTTTTGTCGTTGATAAACTTTGTAGTTGGTTATACGTGTCATCGAGTCCACCCAAGTAGGAGACTAGACAGGATAGGAGATGTGTAGGTGGAGAAGAATAATTATTATTGTGCACATAAATAATAGGCTTCAATAATGGCATACCATGTTTATCGGTACAAGAAAAAGATTACCAAATGAACATGACATGAAATAATATATATTATATATTTTCCATCGTATAATAAAAACATGTAATAAAGTTTTATGCATAATATAAAAAGATAATAACAATGCTCATAAATTAATATACATTCGTATAATAAAAAATGTAATAGAGTGTCATGCGTAATTTATGAAATACTCCCTCCGTTCCACAATGTAAGATGTTCTCTCTACCTCACATGTTGGATAGATGCGCAAATTAAAATGAGTGTACATACACATTAAAACATGTCCACATACATCTAGATACATGTGAATGTGGACAAAAACTAAAACATCTTATATTTAGGAACAGAGGGAGTATAAATGTACCAACACAAGAGTTATCAAAATGATAGATGACAACTCTCTCAACAATATATAATAAGTACAGATTGATAAGTGATAACAAAACATGTTTCCAATAAATATGTCAGATTCAACATGAAAAGTGGGAACTAGCTTGGTGGGATTTGATCGTGAACTACTAACATTAGCAAATGAAGTTTAGTAGTAATGTGATTTTGTTCATCATAAAGAGCAACCGAAAAGATAAATTAATCATATGAATCAAACTAAACTTTTAAGATCATATTTGTCTAGTTGGCGACGCTTCACCAAAAAAAAAAGTTAGATAATCTTCTTAAGGTCCAGTGGTGCTTCGGGTAGCAGCCGCTAACACCCATTTGATCAGCCACATGTCTGACGTCACTTCTGAGTTGCCATCCACCCCTTTTGCGCTAACCATAACAACCTAATCTCTCGACTACCCACCCGACTACTTAGGGGTAGAAGAGACGATGCCGTGCCCCCGACTCTCAACTGGAGATGTAGGAGAGAGGAAAAAAAGACGCAAACGAGAGTGGCCGAAATATTTGTCGATAGTTTCGACCTCACTAGCATTATGGAATTTTCTCTATTTCTTGATACAACCAAATCCTGGAAAGCACAAGTCTGTAAAACCCTTATTTTCCGCGAGCTTTCAACACACATGTTAAATTCGTGGAAAACCTTATAGACGGTAAAATCTTTGGAAACCAAAAAACAATTTTGTTATAGGCTTGTGTAGAAACGGACGGCAAAATAATAGGGCAAATGAAACCATGCATCCATGCATACAATAATAACATGCGACTTAAAAAAAGGCACATGAAATCTTAGGTTAGCTATCACTGAGCATAAAATAAGGACGCGCAACATAACAAATGCACATGAAATGATGGTTAGTATCCTTTTTATCTTGAATTAAGGGCCCGATAAAAACACGGCGAACGGTAAGACACGAAACGACGGGTTTTATGGTATCAATTCATGCATAAAATAATAACATCCAACATAGTGAAGAACCGAAAAACAATAACGCACATTAATGAGATGACACACACATGAGATGATGGTTAATCATTTACACTCAAGGGTCTTGGTTTTCCTCCTCCGAAGTCTTGCTCGATTGTTGTCGTGGTGCGAACTGAGGCGCCCGTCTTGATAATGGTGGAGTCACACCCACCGGATAACCGTCGATGTGGCAATAATAGCTATGGACCCAGTGTGCATGTTGCTCTTCATGGTAATGAAATTCCCGAGCCACGTATGGTAACCAATACAAATTTCTATTCTAAATCACAGATTTAGGGTCTAGATTCTAGGGTTTAAACTGTAGACCTAAACCCTAATCCCGAGCTACACCCTAGCCCTTAGACCTAATTAAACTCTAGACCTAAAACATACTCCCTCCGTTCCAAATTAATTAATTTTCATTTGTCCACACATGGATGTATCTAGATATTTTACACATATAGATACATCCACATGTGGACAAATAGAAGTCAATTAATTTGGAACGGAGAGAGTAGATCTAAACGGTAAACATAGATCGTTGCTCTAGACCTCTAGTGGATTGAAAATAAGCCCGGAAAGCAATGGATATACGCCAAATACATCCACGGTGACAACATCATATGACCCTCTAGTAATCGTTTACCGATATCTACCCAGAGCTATTCGGATCCGCGCTTTATTTCTATTTGTTATATTCCATGTCGAATGCGTGCACCGTGCACGTGCCTAGCTAGTTGATCCCACCACCTGGTTGAGCTGCCCATGTATCCATTTTTACGTATGTACTCCCTCCGTTCCGATTTACTCGTCGCGAGGGGGATCAACCGAACGTACAAACCAATTTTACACTTACACCCTTGGTATTTCAAAATCGAACTAAACACTCCTTCCGTGTATCGCAGAGCTTCAGCGTCAGCGATCGAAGCTCCATCGATCGTCTGCCTCCGTCGCTCACCCGCAAGAGCAATCACAGCTCCGGCCGTCCTCCCGCGGCGGAGCCAATCACAGCTCCGGCCGTCCTCCCGTGGCGGAGCCAATCACAGCTCCGGCCGCTCCGGCCGTCCTGCCGCGGCGGAGCCAATCACAGCTCCCGCCGTCCTCCCGCCACCGGAGCCAAGCATAGCTCCCGCCGGAGCCAAGCATAGCTCCCGCCGGAGCCAAGCAGAGCTCCCGCCGGCTCCCGCTGCCCTCCCGCAGCCCGGCTCCCGCTGCCCTCCCGCAGCGCCGGGTCCTCCCGCAGTCCCCGTGGCTGATCCCCTGTCCGTCAGGTCCTCCCGCTCCAGCGACGAGGACCCCAGCAGCTCGCCGTGCTGAATCTCGTGATCAGCGGCGACGAGGACTCTGCGCATAGCTTCTCAGCGAGGGAGGAGCTCATCCTCCGCTCTGTCGCAGTCCGCAGCAACCTTCTCTGCTCGGCCGTGGACGAGGAGGTACCTCTCGTGTGCCTGATACCAACTGTAATCTGTCAGGATTAATGTAATATGAAGAACAAATTTCACCACCTTGTACTCTGAAAACTCTTAAAATGACAGTATTACAGTACCTTCCTGCAGATCTTGGGGAGGCAATTAGCCATTTCACAAAGTGACTGCAAGCTCCAGCACGTCTCGCCGTCTCGCGGGCACCTGCAGCTCGACGAGGTGAGCTCCAGCTCCAGCTCGTTGTCTCGCCGTCTCACCGTCTCGCTAGCAGCTCCAGTTTCCAAATGAATGAATGTTGTTTTCCTGGATTACATGTCAGGAAACAACATGGAGTTGTGGCAATGTTCAAATAATTTTAACAAAAATAGCTTGATCATGCAAACAGGACAATGGCATATATATTGACCAAAAGACAAAGACCAAAGACTAAAAGATTATTTAACTTAAACAGGACAACGCAAGGGCATGTTTGCTAGTCAGTACTGAAGAACGGTTCTAACATCCTGCTAATCAATTCTAGAGCACCGTTCCACAAGGCCGGCGATCAAAATATGAACAGCAAGCACCTGAATTACATCTTAATGGGATACATCACCACTTTTATCAATTCTCATTGAGTGGAATCCCAGGATTCAGAAAAAGGCGATTGTAGATCATTCCAGAGTATCAATGACGATTATAGCTATTCAAATCAAACAAGGCCTATTGAGTTCAGCTAAAACCAGCGGCTTAGACAGAGGCTATATCAGAGTTCAAAGACACTGAAGTATCCCTGTTTATAGCGGTTTGCTGCAAGCATTGTCCCAAATACTAACAGGTTCTGCCATTACAAAGTGAACAGAACAAATATGAGCCTCACAATATGCATCAAAAGAGGCTAATGGCCTCACAATATGGCAGCAAATACATTCATATAATGATTCAGTTCTCCATTTCAGTGTATGGAGTAAATCTCCATCAAACATATAATCCAAAAAGAATTTGTACAATGTGCATTTCTTGACAATATAGGTGCCCAAGTTACTGCACAAAAGGCAAAGACAAACTGACCAGAGACACAAGTGAAAATCCAGTGAGTATTTGCTTCTAATCAACACATCTAGGCAAGCAGTTGTCGTTACAGAAATAAAGAAAATTCAGGTTCATATTTGGGTTCAGCTCGTGCTAGAACCAACTGATAACTGATTCATCTACTACTGTTAGTTATAGTGTGTATCCTGAAGGCAACGAAGGGTGTCCAGATACTTCAAGTACTCATCCAAAGAGCATAAACAGGATGCCTGACAAACAGGAGTACAATTTGTGGCATTCATGCTTTTCTTTGTGGGGTGCCAAAAAATGACACTACGGAGTGTCGTGGATTAGAAGGGGTGAATTACCTGTGGACCTGCTTAGTCTTCTTGCCGAGCGTGTTGAAGAGATTTGAAGAGAACCTTGTCCACGGTGAGGTCCTCGACATCGACCTTGTTGGTCCGCCTGAGCTCCTTGAGGCAGGCGTCCATTACCTCGAGGATGGCGGCCTGGATGCCCACCATGGGCTGGGTCGAGGATGGGGACGCGGACATCAATCACCTCGGGCGGGGAGCGCGGAAGGCATCGGAAGAGGTGTTGGTGGCGCCGTCGGCGGCGAGGACGCGGGGGGTGAGGAAGAGGGCGACGCCCTCCCCGGAGGAGTAGAGGGCGCGGCGCTGATTGGCGGGGAGGTCGGAGGCCACGTCGTGGACCTGCAGGAGGTCGGATTCGACGAGGCGGCGGCGGATTTGGTCCTTGTGGAGGAAGGACGCGGACCTTCGGGACGGGGTTTCCGAGCTCGTGACGCCGCCGTTCTGGGGCCGTCAGAGGAAGAGCGGATGCAGCCTCCCGATTTTGGTCTCCGGGGCACGAGCGCCGCTGCCGGAGCCGGCAAGAAGCACGCTTTGTAGGGTGGTCGCAGAAAAGGGGATCCCTTTGCAGCGTGGGTCGGGTGAGAGTGGGAGAGGGGGAGGGGAGCGAGGCGCGTGGGGAGGAGGGAGGGGAGGAAGGCGTCGTGGATCGGAGGGAGGAGGAAAGCAAGGCGGCGTGGGGTGGCGCCGGAGAGCGACGAGCTCTGTCGTCGGGGACGGTGATTGAGGAAGGAGATGACGGGGACCGCGGGTGTTGTCGGGAGAAAGTGGAGGGCATATTATCTTGAGGAAGTATCAATCAATAAAACTTTTTCTCTCAGTTTGGTTGCCGCTTCCCCGTTAGTGGTGTCTGAAACTTTTTCTTTGTTTATGCTGGTAATTATAAGGGAGGGCTGTTCTTCACTCAGCCTCTTCACTTCCTCGGCAGCCAACAAGGGTTGTGGTTTCAAAATTTTCTTACCTTTCTTATTGACGAGCATAATTGTCGGTTTTGCCTATTTCCTCATGCAGGTTCTCTCCTCCAACCTGCTTTATTTTTCAGTCATTTATGTGTTGTGTACTCTTGTTGCACAATTCACTTATGTTGCAAAATTCGGTTATGTCAGTTATATATTCCAGTCAGAAGGGCTGACATGACCTGTCTACGGCTGCGTTGCCACAGTGGTGTTCTCCGCCTTTGTCATCTTCGACACCAAAATGATGGTCATCTTTGATTCGGGCCATTACTTTTGTTTAATAATTACTGGCAGCTGACAAATCGTAAGTTGGCCCAAAACGATTACGGAACGGGACTCACGCACGCGCAACCAAAATACGAGATCTGGTGCCGTTGATTGGAAACCCAAAACACAACGGAACGGACAACAAGGCTAGCTATAGCTACTTCTACTTGGACGACGATCGATCACCTATATATCCACTACATCGTATGATTAACATCTCACGTACGGATGCAGATCCAGTTAACAATGATCCATCCATACGCGCGCCGAACAGAACAAACATACCTCGCATGGGTGGGTCATCTCTTCTTCTCCTTCTTCGTGAGTAATCAAGAGCGACCTACGGGAGGGAGGGTTCATAAATCCATGCATGGATTACTACTACTGACTCCATCGTGCAAATTTGAATGGAAATAGAAGATGGATCCGTAACCTGGTGCTCGATGCAAGAGCTCGCGGCTGGCTGCCGCAGACCGTGACGACGACGGGGACGGCCATCGGAGCACCTCCGCTCTCCGCCAAGCTTGCCCAAGTCGCCAAGTCACACGCGCAACCGCACGCGGCTCCGTGGAGACGCTCTTATATTTATAGATCCCGTCTGACTCGTTATTTGGAGGGAACAAGGTTTAAACGAAAAAATTCAACCAAAATAAAAGAGGGGGAGAGATATCTTGGCGGGAAGTTGCCAATTTTTCGTTTTCCATCTCTATTTTTTGTGGTGTGAGATCGAAGATACACGCACGGCTGAGATGGAATCTGCCCCGGATTCATGACGTGTCTCGTCAAATCAGCCGCGTAAATAATGCATGCATAATACGGATCGTTGTGATTTGCACGGAATTTCCGCACCTTCCTTACTCGGTATCTATGTGGTTTAATTATATCCCGGATTACAAGCACCTTCCTTACGTACAGAGTTGTATAACATATCGGTCTGATTTAAATTCCGGATTACTAGCACCTTCCTTAAGTATAGTCTTGTATAACAGATCGGTCTGGTTTAAATCCCGGATTACTAGCACCTTCCTTACGTACAGACTTGTGCTATAACAGATTGGTGTGGTTTAAATCCCAGATTACTAGCACCTTCCCTACGTACAGACTTCTATAACAGAACCATCTGCTTTAAATCCCGTATTACTATCTATGAGATAAATCGGAAAAATCTCGCTCTTGCTATTTATTAATATTAGAACCTGGTTTGTTAGGAGTCACTCCGTGACTGTTTCGACCCAGGAACATTTTTCTGAGGCATTTTTTCTTTCTTTCATATACCGTGGATGCATGTCAGATTTATGCAACTTGTGACTTGCACACCGTGGATGCATGTTTCTCAAGGACAAATCATGATCACATTTTCACAAAGGGGCACCGAAAAGGATGTCGACTTTACTACTCTCTCTGTTCCCCAATATAAGATGTTTTACCTTTTATCCACATGCACATAAGTGTATCTAGACATATTTCATGCGTAGGTTCAATCATTTTATTATGCATGTATACAACATGTGTAACACCTAAAACATCTTACATTTAGAAACGGAGGGAGTATTTGGCTTCCTCTTATCTACAAACATACATGTAGCAGATAGTTCCTTCTTGAACAAACTATAAACCACAACAACTACATCTAATACCAGCAAGGCAAACACAAAATTAGTGAAACAAGATTCCTCGATCCTCCTCCTGGTAACTCGCTCTGAAACAGCAAACTGTGCAGAAACACCAAAATCCTACTACTCATTTAGTTCACGAATCGAGAAGAAACACAGGCATATCAATGATGCCTTTTATTATCTGCAGGTGGTGTCTAGTGGGTGCAGGGGAGGGTGAGGCGTACAGCTGTCCGGTGTGACCTGGTTGTTCCGGCGTCGGCGCTGGCTGTGGCATATCAATAGTATGTACTCGCTCCGTTCCAAATTAGATGACTTTCCGTTCTCCACATGTGGATGTATCTAGACATGTTACATCTATAGATACATGTGCATGTGAACAAATGAAAGTCATCTAATTTGGAACGGAGGGAGTAGTACATATATTAGTGCTTTGTAGTATTCGGTCCCAGTTAATGGTGCCGTCTTTTTTGTCCAAATCGAGAGGAGAAGTTGTGAAAATGATCCTAGTAAGAAAGAGAAGAAGCCAGCAATGTTTGGGCCAAGATTTTTCACTGAAAACAGGATAACTGTAGGTTATTGGTGTATTTCTTGTCAAATCTGGCCCTTTGGCCAAACTAATGTTAGCCTTTGAACGAACCGCCAAGTCACACGCGCAACCGCACGCGGCTCCGTGAAGCCCCTCTTGTATTTATTGACCCTGTCTAACCCATGTATTGGAGGGAAGAAAATTCGAACGATTTTTTTCAAGCAAAAGAAAGAGAGGGAGAGATATCTTGGTGGGAGAAGCTGCTAATTTTCCGTTTTCCATCTCTGTTCTTTGTGTGACGCACGGCTGAGATGGAATCTGCCCCAGATTCATGCCCCAGATTCATGACATGTCTCGTCAAATCAGTCGCGTAAATAATGCATGCGTAATAGGGATCGCTGTGATTTGCACGGAATTCCCGCACCTTCCTTACCTATAGACTCGGTATCTATGTGGTTTAATTATATCCCGGATTACTAGCACCTTCCTTTCGTACAGAGTTGTATAACATATCACATGCCCAGTGGCGCACTGTATGGCACAGATTCAAGGAAATGAGCGATGCTTGTGAGAAACATTTGCACGAGCATACTTAAAATTGGTAAGAGGAGGCCCCGGCCTCTTGGACACTATTTTTATTTTTTTTAGAAATAAAGGGCTCCGTCCCAGTTCCATTGAAGAAACCACGTATCCTTACATCAGTTTTGAACAGACTAAGCTCAGAGTTTTGGCCAACATACCAGGTGCCAAAAGTGCTACAGCACTAAGAAAGCGAACTACAGGATTTACTAGCCTATTACATCCACGAGTACCAGGAAAACTCGTAACAGCCACATCAGTTGTTGTCGACAACTTTGAGATTTCGACCAACTTCGACTAGCTTGAGTCCCTTCCCCTCGAGAATCTTGGCCAGGCCAGCGACATCTCTTTCCCAAGTTTTGGCCTCTTCACCTCCCTCCAGTTCTTGACGGTGTTTCACGATCAGTTCCTTGTTGATCGTCACCCAGGGTCTGGCCAGCACAACGGAGGAGGCCACTGCGCTAGCTGCTCCACTTCCCCAATCACGCTCTCCAGCTTTCCTTTTGTGTCCCCGGAGAACAGGACCTTCCAATGAGAAAGTAGGGCCGACAGCCGTCTCCAGATGCTCTGTAAACCAGGCCAAGGAGCACGGTTAAAGCATAGGTCATTTCTGGTATTCCAGATAACCCATAAGACTGCTGCATGAGTGGTATTGTGGACACTATTTTTTCAAGGATGACTGCAGCAATGAGGGGCATTGAGGCTGGTTACCATCATAAACTCCTTCAGTAAGGATAGGGTCATATACGATGTGCCTGTCTTATTTTTGAAAGCAAAACAAATATATTTGTAGGTGATGCCAGCTGCTTGATAATTTAAGCAACTATAAGATCCTGCTTGTTGTACAAAGTGCGTAATGCTGCACGTCCCCGCGCGACGAAAGAGCGGTGTCAATGCGGGTATATAACGTGACGTCCTCCTAGCGCGGTTCAACAAAAGAAAACTCGACGTGTGAACGGAAGACCACCTACAAAACTAGATCTTTTTCCCCTCGATCTCGTGCGCGTCTGCATGACGGATCGATCGACTAGTGGAGTAGTACGAACGGAGTACGTGATTAAGTCCCACACGTACGCATCTGCAGCCGCGACTACTCTAGCTAGCAAAATTAACAAGCAAAAACCACCAAACTAGAAAAGGGACCTCGGAACAAAACCACCACGCGCTTTAATCACAAAAAGGACCTCATCCACATCCACCTGGAGACCAAAGTATCAGACATGTCCTACACACAAACTGGACTAGGCCACGACGAGTTGCAACGATTATTATGGGGGATCTACTTATGTAGTAAAACAAGAAGAACACAAGCTCCTATCACCATCAGCTTCAGCAGCGCTGCAGCTGATGGTGTTCAGATCATCACCCAACCCCATGTAACTACTTACCGCACTGAGCGTCGCTGTCTTTGGGCCCGGTGTCGTTGTCGGTGTCCCACAGGAAGGCGGACTATGGGGAGGGCACATGACTCTTGTGCGGGCAAGCCCTAGCCGCCCGGTCGAAGCAGCTCAAGACGCCCTCCTCGTCGCAGTACACCTCCCACATCAGCTTAGCGTACTCCAACAACAGCTCGTCACGACAAACATGCCTATAAATCTGCACAGAAGTAAAAAAATGATTTAAGCATTGGTAAGCTCAGTTTTAGCTCAATGTACTCAAACTGAAAACAAATGTGAACATAACCACCATAGCTAGTTTAGCTAGAGAATAATGCCCAGTGAAGACAATAAACCCCAGGTCCAAGACCTCCACATATGTATAGCTCATGTCATTCACTACAACCAACTTATGATGTGTTCAACAGTAGCAAATCAAATAACCAATATAAGCAGTTAAACATACCAAGACAAAACTCATGCATACAATATGTGGAAGTGAAACATAGTATATCAACTAAAAAGAAGTCCCTGTCACAGCATTGTGACACCTCTGATGCATGATCTGCAGTCATGATTGTCACTGTCCATTGGAGACTTCACAGAATAGTAAACCGAAGCTAATCCTAATCGCACGACCACACCACTGAGTCCTAAAATACTAGATCATCATTTCTATGGCCGGAGCACAGAATAACCAAAGCTTTCTGGCCATGGTATCATAGAGCATCTAGAGGAAAGAAGGGAAGACCGAGAGACTTACCTAAAGCATGGAGACGAAGAAGAGGCCACCGCTACCGAGGTGAACAACCGCCGTCGCACGACAGCCGAGGGCGGAGGTGAAGGATGAAGTAGTCGAAGCCTACAACCGCGGGCAGGGCGCAGGAGGATGTCACCAGCACAGCGGCGGCAGTGCCATAGCCACAACATCTGGGTCACGTGGTCACGCCTGATCCAGTAGACATGGCTCCCTCCTGGCTAGCTCCAGCTCGACTCTCCCTCGTTGCCCTGCAAAGGGTGGATGAACATAATCAGCAATTAATATTGCAAGCCCCCAAAGCCATAAGTCGAGGGGATAAACAACAGAACCATTAAGTTGTAAATGTTACTTGCATTGTATAGTAACATGAGAAAACAGTGTCCGGAATAGAAAAGCCAGGTAACAATGCCTTGTTATATAAATTTCATCACTGCCAACACTTTGATGTACTCAACTAACACCAAAGCAGCAGTATTATTTGTTTTATATTTGAAATAACAAAGTCATTACAAATGAAGCCATATCAGCACATCAAGAGAATGAACCAAACTTTTAGTGTGTAGAAAGCACTGAACCCAAGTTCAAAAACATGAACCCAGCATCAAAATGTAAGAGATGACTCGGGTCATACAAGACCCACAATTTTTAGTACTTAAGCTTTAGCATCAAAGCCATGAGATGTCACAAGCCTGACCTCGATTAAATTAAAGAACCAGATTTGATTGGCATATCAAGATAAATTATAGAAGGAAGCATCTGTCCATATACATTAACCTAAGAAAACAATGACGAGCAACCTTAAAAGCTTCAGAAACCAACATGAAACCACATGCATCTCATTGATTAACCAGGAACTAAAAACTCGATGGCAAGGCATTAAAAACACCTTCTCTCTAACTGCAAGGACTAGTCACTGCACACGCACTGGAAAAATCAGCTAGGGCTCTAATACACGAGAACTTGGCCTCCCTCTGCTTCCGCTTTCGTTGCCACTACCGCCTCAAATACAAGATATTCTTCATATCTGCACACGAGTGCAGCACAAGAGGTCAGCGTATGGTGGTTATGACATCAGACGAAAAGATATCTCCACAAGCACTTAAAAATAATCACGTTAAAGAAATGTTTAAAATTGCAAGTCGGATAACAAGTAAGTTCTCCACCTCTGACCTAGTGAGCTTTCCAACAAGATGTTGTTTTAGGACGATACAGCTTCAGGACAAGAAAAAGGAAGATAAATTGGAAGGGAATAAATGCATTGCACAACTTAAGCTCAATCAGAGAGCTGCGAGTGAGAGAAGCCATACTCCACTACTCTGCAAAATATTTTCGTTTAATCATTGATGGCTATGTACCTTCTAACGATCCAACAAACAATCCTTTATACAAGTTCTACACACATAAAGAATGGACAAATCCTAATTCAACAACCACCAGCAGTGAACTTAAATTAGAGGCAGCTTGTCAGCTGCTCGATGGCCGGAATACAGTACGTCGCACAGAGAGGAGAAAGGAGAGGAACCAGAACTTCACCTTAACCACAAAAACAAAGAATAAAAAGATGCAGCCGCCTTCGCACGGACACGAAGACAGAGGAAGCTGAGACGGAGCCTCACGAGGCCAGGCAGCGTCTTAATACCTACAAGGGAGAAGGAGATGAGTATTAGAGTAGTTGGATTCTTCAAGCATACTTGAACAAACAACTTTAAATATGACATACACGCAATAAACAAATGATCAAGCAAGCCCAATTACAGTACACACATGCAGGTGTAAGTTAGCAGGTAGTGATCTCCTTGGAGGGGAAATAAACAATTCATGATCAGCTAGGCATGAATCTCTACAAACAACAGCTCGGGAGGCATATGAAGCATCATTCATGCAATGTACACATTATTAAATTAAAGAACGAGATTTGATCTGTCCATATACTTTAACAAAAGAAAACAACAGCTGAAAGCCTTGAAGGCGTCAAAAAACACTGCATCTCATGGATTGACCGAGACCTAAAAATTGATGGCAAGGCAGAATCAACGTCACCTTGTTTCTGATTGCAAGGACTGGTCGCTGCATACGAACTGGAACAATCAGCTAGGCCTCGAATACACGAGAGCTTGACCTTCTACACGACATGGACGCTCCCCGCAAGGCATTCAGATCGGGTGTGTATAGGTGCCGCACTCTGCAATCAACCTGGCAGAAGAGCAAAAACAGAGATTGAGACAACAATAAGGTAGATCATCAATCAACCAATAAAAATACGATTCAACAAGAAACCATGGGCCAGCCAAGGAATAATCTGATGCTAAACAAGAATCAACGATAGCAGGTCCAAACTAAAGCATCAAGAGCTCTACATGAATCCATATGGCATCTATAGTATCTGGATAATCTACAGGAATAATATTGATCGAGAGCACATGCACCAAATCGTCCTAAAAAGTAAAACTTGGACCGACAAATAAACCATAGAAGATGGGTACAGCAATCAACATGCTTTTTAATTCTAGGAGTTTCATCACGTTAACCAAATGCATCTAGATCAAACCGTAACATGAACAATCGCGCATATGCATCCAGATCAATCTTACACCATGGACAGATAACTAGGGTGAGGCGGACAGATGTCTCCAGGTCATGACCATGTCGTTGCTTGATGGTTCCATCCATTTGGTAGTATTCCAGAAACCCCTACAGCTTTGCATTCTCACAGACAATCAAACACACGAGCCTGCTTCTGGTGCAGTATAACCTACAGACAGCAAAACGAACATGTTCAAGAACTAGTAAACACAAGTCTGATGAAAACATGAGGAAGTTTACGACACTCAATACTACATAAATCCATCCATCCAGTACACTAATTGAGTGTACTGACGGCAATCAATCCTTCCAGCAAGTACTAAACAATACCAGTACACTAAATTATTCAACTGTTGTCTAGTCCAAGCAATCAACAGAGTAGACAAATGAAGATAGATATGCATGAGATATCTCAGTCTTACTTGGTGCCTCTCCCAGTTCTAGACTTCTAGTATGTTCAGGTGACTAACACAAGACAAAGTTCCAGACAGGATAGACAGCCAACATCTGCAGCATCTACATGTACAGGATCACACTTTGACACAACATGCTTAACCCGAATAACATGTTTAAAGCATGGAGAATTCTCAATGAAAGATTCAGGATACCAAAGTGAGCTACTGTCCAACCTTAGGCAAGGAAGTTGTATACGCGTGCATCATGCTGTACAAGTATGATATTTACGCATCAGTTCAAAAAAAGTAAGCACAGTAAACAGAGCAACAAAACTCTGCATGGCAGATGTACTTTGCTAGTAAAAGCAGCAACTTGAAACAATAAAACCTGAAAACAGTCGTATAAGCTCCAAACTCTAAAGGTAGAAACTGATGGAAAATATTATTTTGAATGATTAGTTGGTACCTACAACTAGTCATAGAAACCTCCAATGAAACAATAATCAATAGATATGCAAAGTCTACAACACTAAAATTAACATGCATAGGCTACAAAAACAAGTCAACTTCCATTTGATACAATTCCTTGTACAGAACCTCATGCTGTTCATGTACGAAAAAGCAACACTAGCTAGGGAACATGTGAAATTCCTTTTTTTACAGGACATGTCAAATTCTTTGTCAAATGAATATAGGCAACACCTAAATAGATGAGAATTCACTCCATAAGTAAATCCAACATCACAATTCTGAAAATTCATGACTGTGCCAGAAGAAGAACAAAATGAAGATTTAGTGTGCTACTTGAACTACTGTGTAACCTTGGGCAAAAAGAAAAAACTACGCTTATCTGGACCGATTCATGAGATAAAAATAGAACAAAATTTAGCTGCCAGGGTCCAAATGTAATCAGTGCAAGCTGCGCAAGAGATCATCTTTTTGCACTAGGGCGGAGTAGTGGTTCGGCCCAGGGTTGGGGGAAGAACGAGGTGTCTCACCGGCCGTCAAGGAGGACGGACCCCACGCGCTGTCCTTCTTCAGAGTAGGAGGACGCGAGGAAGGAGGTCACCCCACGGATCTCGCAGCCACCGGCGCCAGGAACTTGGCGCCCCCAGGATCTCCTCAACACGCGAGCCGCCTCTGGTGCAGTATAACCTGCAGGCAGCAAAAAAACATGTTCAGAAACAGGTAAACAGAAGTCTGATGAAAACATGAGGAAGTTCATGACACTCGATACTACATGAATCCATCCATCCAGTACGGTAAATGAGTGTACTGATGGCAATCCATCCAACCAGCAAGTACTACACAAACCCAATACACCAAATTATTCAATTATTGTGCTAAGAAAGATCACTGTTCAAGCAACCAACAGAGTAGACAAATGCAGATAGATAGAGCAGTAGATGAATGAGACATCATTCTCAGTGTTACTTGATTCCTCTCCTAGTTCTAGTCGTCAATGTTCAAGTGACTAACACAAGACAAATTTGCAAGCTACAGAACTAGTCATAGATAAAGACATGCTATAGAACTCTGGGAAGACCACCAAACGACAATCAGATCAGAACACATGAATACAATCATAGATAAACACATCAACGGTGGGCTAGCTAGCTTGGGCAGCAGCACATGATACAGACCATGTAAAATCTGCCTTTAATCATTGTCGAAAATTTATATTTGGCTAAAAATACTCTCTCAGCCCAGGGAGTAAAATAGGTGCATGGACAACTAAGCAGTAGTACAAGCTCTAAGGGTAGAAACCAAAGAAACAATAATCAACAGTAAAATCAGATAGGCAAAGTCTACAACACTGGAAGTAACATGCATAGACTCTAAAAACAAGTCGACTTATAGTCACAGGATCCATCTCATGAAATTCCTTGTACAGAACCTCATGCTGTTCATGTACGAAAAAGCAACACTAACTAGGCAACATGTCAAATTCCTTGTCAAACGAATATAGGCCAGCACGTAAATAGATAAGAATTCACAGATTTCCATAAGTAAATCCAACACCAAAATTCTGACAATTTGTGAAAGTGCCAGATAAAAAATATAAAGGTTACACAGTAGTTCAAGTAGTACTTGAACAACTGTGTACCGTGCGCAGCAACCAAACATACATACATAGGGGAAACCAGCAGGGTTGTTAGAGAGAGTGAGAGATTACCCCGTCACCCTACTTGTTGGTGATGCCGGTGCGGATGTCCATCCTCGTGCTGGAGGAAGTGCTTGTCCGTCCACAGCTGAGCAGCAAGACGCGGGTGAGCGACATCAGATGGTACCAGATCCCTGTGTTTGTGTTAGCCGGCAGCAGATCCGGCAGAGGTGCTGTCCAAGACCACCGCCACAAGTGGTGACCTGCAAAACAGAAACACGAGAAGATGAGGATGCTGCTGCTACCCATGACAGAAACTAGCTAAGGAAACATAGCAATGCCCCAAGTCTGAAATTGAATGATCAGGAGAAGACACCAGTACGTGTACGTCACACTTTCAAGCATGGAGAATTTTGTTACTACTATGTCCAAGCGATCCTAAAGTCGCTTGAATTACTATCAGCAATAAATTAATTGATGTGTTGAATTACTATCCAATAAATTAATTGTTGTTAATCAGTACATGAATAATATAAGCTTGATTCTTTCCAAAGCAATTCATATGGGTGCTAAATTATGACATGTTAATAAATCAGAGGGAATGTACTATACCTACATAGATCAACATATAAAAGGACAAATGATAATAAGTAGAGTTTTGCTAGATTATTTAATGCTCGCTAGGAAAGAATAGAAAGCAGATGTTGTAGAGGCACAGCTGACAACACAAAGTCTATATATCAGCCACTAGTGCTCTAGGCGGCAAGTGCTTCTCTTGTGTTGTGCAGAGAAGTACAATTGTACCCAAACTGGACAAAATATTTGACACATTTTGGCAAGAATATAGATAATGCACACACACACACAGCAGATCTGCAGCAACCATACATACATAAGGGAAACCAGCAGGGTTGTTGGAGAGAGTGAGGTTACCCCTTCACGGTACTTGACGGTGAAACCTGGGAACCAGCAGGATTTCGGCGCGGCTGTCCATCCTCGTGCTGGAAGGAAATGCTTTTTCGTCCACGACTGAGTAGAAAACATGGAAAAAGGCTTCAGTATTTAACAATACGAATTGCTATTAAAGGATATATCTAGACATAAAAAAGTGCTCCAGATTTATAATTACAGCAGATGAGAGGATCCCCTTTTCCTTGACAGACATGACAGTATGACACCACCAATTGAGAAACCAAAGAAAACATCCACGGAAAGAAAGCAGTAGCAATCAAAGACTAACAGACTAGTAATTGCAATTAGAAGTTTGGTAATACTAGTACATAACAGTCGCATGATTCCTCATATTCTTTTCCTGGGAACAACAAACACATGAGGATGACATGCAGGGGCGATGGCATTAACATTTACTGTATTAGCTAACCGTGCACCACTCCAGAAGCTAATAGTTTCAGCTTCCTCTCCAAAATGGTTGATCGTATTGATACCCCAACATGGTGTTGCAAATGCCACCACGTTCCGTTCATTACACAACAGAAGAGACTAGCTAGGGCTGAAAATGAATTCAACGGAGAACTAACTGATGCAACAGTTTCAGATACGAAAGTGAAAGACCAACCCAACGCGCTCAGATTATTATTACAGGGTTTGCAGACTAGCTAGCCTCTATGGGTAGTATCGAGCCTTGTAGGAGAAAAAAAAAGCTGCAAGTTTCTGTTGAAACCAATCTGAACATGGGTTGCAGCATTACCAATCGAATGCCCCACGAATCTGGGAGACGACACTAGATCTCTCATAACCAGTAAAAGACGCACAGGATTGAGTCTCCAGCCTAGGGTCCCTAGAGAGAAGGCGAGATCGATGTATCACCGGCTGAGGTGATGGATCGCTGCACGCGGGGACGGAGGACGACCTGCCTGTCGGCGCCGGATCTCGCGGATGGATGGCGGCCCCGAGCTGTGGGTGGCGAAGTAGATGGAGGCGTCGCGTCGTGCTGGCCGGCAACCCCTCGCCGGCATGCATTGAACTCCGTCCGCCACGCGGCTGGCGTGGCTCCTGGGCCGCCATGGACGCCAAAGATGGAGGCTTCTACAATCGCAATCCTGCGCCTGGGCTAGGGTTTGTGTGGGCGGGGCGTGGAATCGGAGGAGGAGGAGGCGGTGGACTGCGGCGCGAGGGAATGGCGAAGTAGGCGGCGGCAAAAGGGGATCGCGAAGTGATATCAGTCTCCCGCTTTTTGGCCCAAAATTGCCGCCGAAACTTTTTCGCTCCATAATTAAATTAAATGGTTTTTTCTTCCTTCTCTCGGAGTTGGTTGACCAAGTGTTTTTTGCTGGTTTCCTTCGGGGCGTTGGATGGGTAGGCGGTGGACGGTGGGGATGGCCAATCCGGGTAGAGAGCTACAGAGTCATGTCATTGGCTACGCTCGGTTGGATCCGGATTCGACGGTCCGATCGTGACGAGAAGGGCCGAATGGACCATGTGTGTCCACCAGCAGTTTTCCTTACAACATACTCCCTCCGTCGCACAATTTAAGATGTTTTAGGTGTTACACATGTATGTCTAAATTCATACTGAAAAGGATGGACACATATATTAAAATGTGTCTAGATACATGTGTGTATATGTGAATGTGGAAATAGTCTAAAACATCTTATATTATGGAACGGAGGGAGTAATTATCGTGTCATCAGAATTCCATAATGACGGGCGACACACACAAGGTCCGCATCAAGGACCGCCACGCCGATTAACGGTGTCGTGATTGGCGTTACTCCAACACTATCAGCCCTTTCATCGACACCATGATAGCAATCGAGTGACGAGTGAGATCCTGATGAAGAAAAAACAAAACCACCTAGTGCGGGTGAAAGGGTAAAGAGATCCTCGACGATGCCCTAGTAGACCTCGAGGGGCATGACGACTCCCTGACCTTGACGCTGAAGCATCCTAGCTACATCGGCTAGAAGCAACTGTACTGCGGCTCACACCCACACCCTTATATACCAATATTATGACCTTGTGCAAGAGGCGGAGGGTTTCGCGTGGTTTTAGGCCAAACCCTGTTCTCTAGGCCTCACGACTTCTACCTCCTAGCTTTCCTTCGAAAGCGGGAGTCCACAATCTTATAGTCCAATTTATGAAGGAGGTGTTTCTTGAGAGTTGTGTACTGGCTTTTACTCTCTATAATTGGTTGCGGTTTTCCAACACTTTATTGTGCAATTTCACGCAAAATTGTGTTAGGATAGGTCATAGTAACATGAACAACCTAAATAGAGACGATGCACTTATAAAAGTTGGACCGGTTGCATAACGGGGGTTTCGCACTATAAGTCCACAATTTACGCGCACAATAGTCATGTGAGTGAAGCACAATCCTATTATATGGCTCCTCGAACAAAAAGGAGGGTTTGTATCCTTCTTCGAGTAGTTTCAAGCAAAATCCTTTTATATGGAACCAACGACGTCTACCACCGAATTTCCATCAAAAGTGGTTATTACATGTGACATTTTTATTTTTGTTTGTGTCCGGCAGGCCGCCATCGCCGACGGCCACGGCCTGGTAGCTGTCGTTTGTCAACTCGATTGGGCGAAAGTGCTCAGTGTGCAACGTCGCCGACTCATCGGTGTTGTAGACAAGAGTCAAATTATCGCGGTGGCATGCATGTTCGTCGTACACGAAGTAGTCGTCGTCGCTAGTGACCACGATGTTGCTTCCTGCGTGAAAGTGTGGATGCGACCCCACCATGATAAAGCCTAGGCGGAAGATTGACCGTGCGAGACGTTGCGTCTCCATGTCGGCGTCTTTGCTACTGCCGCCAGCGAGCATATATACCGTTCTTGTTGAGCTATAGTTATTTTATATTTGTTTATGTTTATGTTAGGACGGGTAAAAGAAACGTATCAAATAAAAATGAGAGTCATCACATGGCCTAATTTATGGTCAAAGTTAAATCTCAGAAAAGCATGCACCCATCATATTTTAGAAGGGAGGGAGTACTATTAATACATTAATGAATCCAAGTGAGTTTAATAAAAACATTTACCAATGTCATACTCTCCACCTTTTGTCGTTGATAAACTTTGTAGTTGGTTATACGTGTCATCGAGTCCACCCAAGTAGGAGACTAGACAGGATAGGAGATGTGTAGGTGGAGAAGAATAATTATTATTGTGCACATAAAATAATAGGCTTCAATAATGGCATACCATGTTTATCGGTACAAGAAAAAGATTACCAAATGAACATGACATGAAATAATATATATTATATATTTTCCATCGTATAATAAAAACATGTAATAAAGTTTTATGCATAATATAAAAAGATAATAACAATGCTCATAAATTAATATACATTCGTATAATAAAAAATGTAATAGAGTGTCATGCGTAATTTATGAAATACTCCCTCCGTTCCACAATGTAAGATGTTCTCTCTACCTCACATGTTGGATAGATGCGCAAATTAAAATGAGTGTACATACACATTAAAACATGTCCACATACATCTAGATACATGTGAATGTGGACAAAAACTAAAACATCTTATATTTAGGAACAGAGGGAGTATAAATGTACCAACACAAGAGTTATCAAAATGATAGATGACAACTCTCTCAACAATATATAATAAGTACAGATTGATAAGTGATAACAAAACATGTTTCCAATAAATATGTCAGATTCAACATGAAAAGTGGGAACTAGCTTGGTGGGATTTGATCGTGAACTACTAACATTAGCAAATGAAGTTTAGTAGTAATGTGATTTTGTTCATCATAAAGAGCAACCGAAAAGATAAATTAATCATATGAATCAAACTAAACTTTTAAGATCATATTTGTCTAGTTGGCGACGCTTCACCAAAAAAAAAGTTAGATAATCTTCTTAAGGTCCAGTGGTGCTTCGGGTAGCAGCCGCTAACACCCATTTGATCAGCCACATGTCTGACGTCACTTCTGAGTTGCCATCCACCCCTTTTGCGCTAACCATAACAACCTAATCTCTCGACTACCCACCCGACTACTTAGGGGTAGAAGAGACGATGCCGTGCCCCCGACTCTCAACTGGAGATGTAGGAGAGAGGGAAAAAAAGACGCAAACGAGAGTGGCCGAAATATTTGTCGATAGTTTCGACCTCACTAGCATTATGGAATTTTCTCTATTTCTTGATACAACCAAATCCTGGAAAGCACAAGTCTGTAAAACCCTTATTTTCCGCGAGCTTTCAACACACATGTTAAATTCGTGGAAAACCTTATAGACGGTAAAATCTTTGGAAACCAAAAAACAATTTTGTTATAGGCTTGTGTAGAAACGGACGGCAAAAATAATAGGGCAAATGAAACCATGCATCCATGCATACAATAATAACATGCGACTTAAAAAAAGGCACATGAAATCTTAGGTTAGCTATCACTGAGCATAAAATAAGGACGCGCAACATAACAAATGCACATGAAATGATGGTTAGTATCCTTTTTTATCTTGAATTAAGGGCCCGATAAAAACACGGCGAACGGTAAGACACGAAACGACGGGTTTTATGGTATCAATTCATGCATAAAATAATAACATCCAACATAGTGAAGAACCGAAAAACAATAACGCACATTAATGAGATGACACACACATGAGATGATGGTTAATCATTTACACTCAAGGGTCTTGGTTTTCCTCCTCCGAAGTCTTGCTCGATTGTTGTCGTGGTGCGAACTGAGGCGCCCGTCTTGATAATGGTGGAGTCACACCCACCGGATAACCGTCGATGTGGCAATAATAGCTATGGACCCAGTGTGCATGTTGCTCTTCATGGTAATGAAATTCCCGAGCCACGTATGGTAACCAATACAAATTTCTATTCTAAATCACAGATTTAGGGTCTAGATTCTAGGGTTTAAACTGTAGACCTAAACCCTAATCCCGAGCTACACCCTAGCCCTTAGACCTAATTAAACTCTAGACCTAAAACATACTCCCTCCGTTCCAAATTAATTAATTTTCATTTGTCCACACATGGATGTATCTAGATATTTTACACATATAGATACATCCACATGTGGACAAATAGAAGTCAATTAATTTGGAACGGAGAGAGTAGATCTAAACGGTAAACATAGATCGTTGCTCTAGACCTCTAGTGGATTGAAAATAAGCCCGGAAAGCAATGGATATACGCCAAATACATCCACGGTGACAACATCATATGACCCTCTAGTAATCGTTTACCGATATCTACCCAGAGCTATTCGGATCCGCGCTTTATTTCTATTTGTTATATTCCATGTCGAATGCGTGCACCGTGCACGTGCCTAGCTAGTTGATCCCACCACCTGGTTGAGCTGCCCATGTATCCATTTTTACGTATGTACTCCCTCCGTTCCGATTTACTCGTCGCGAGGGGATCAACCGAACGTACAAACCAATTTTACACTTACACCCTTGGTATTTCAAAATCGAACTAAACACTCCTTCCGTGTATCGCAGAGCTTCAGCGTCAGCGATCGAAGCTCCATCGATCGTCTGCCTCCGTCGCTCACCCGCAAGAGCAATCACAGCTCCGGCCGTCCTCCCGTGGCGGAGCCAATCACAGCTCCGGCCGCTCCGGCCGTCCTGCCGCGGCGGAGCCAATCACAGCTCCCGCCGTCCTCCCGCCACCGGAGCCAAGCATAGCTCCCGCCGGAGCCAAGCATAGCTCCCGCCGGACTCCCGCCGGAGCCAAGCAGAGCTCCCGCCGGCTCCCGCTGCCCTCCCGCAGCCCGGCTCCCGCTGCCCTCCCGCAGCGCCGGGTCCTCCCGCAGTCCCCGTGGCTGATCCCCTGTCCGTCAGGTCCTCCCGCTCCAGCGACGAGGACCCCAGCAGCTCGCCGTGCTGAATCTCGTGATCAGCGGCGACGAGGACTCTGCGCATAGCTTCTCAGCGAGGGAGGAGCTCATCCTCCGCTCTGTCGCAGTCCGCAGCAACCTTCTCTGCTCGGCCGTGGACGAGGAGGTACCTCTCGTGTGCCTGATACCAACTGTAATCTGTCAGGATTAATGTAATATGAAGAACAAATTTCACCACCTTGTACTCTGAAAACTCTTAAAATGACAGTATTACAGTACCTTCCTGCAGATCTTGGGGAGGCAATTAGCCATTTCACAAAGTGACTGCAAGCTCCAGCACGTCTCGCCGTCTCGCGGGCACCTGCAGCTCGACGAGGTGAGCTCCAGCTCCAGCTCGTTGTCTCGCCGTCTCACCGTCTCGCTAGCAGCTCCAGTTTCCAAATGAATGAATGTTGTTTTCCTGGATTACATGTCAGGAAACAACATGGAGTTGTGGCAATGTTCAAATAATTTTAACAAAAATAGCTTGATCATGCAAACAGGACAATGGCATATATATTGACCAAAAGACAAAGACCAAAGACTAAAAGATTATTTAACTTAAACAGGACAACGCAAGGGCATGTTTGCTAGTCAGTACTGAAGAACGGTTCTAACATCCTGCTAATCAATTCTAGAGCACCGTTCCACAAGGCCGGCGATCAAAATATGAACAGCAAGCACCTGAATTACATCTTAATGGGATACATCACCACTTTTATCAATTCTCATTGAGTGGAATCCCAGGATTCAGAAAAAGGCGATTGTAGATCATTCCAGAGTATCAATGACGATTATAGCTATTCAAATCAAACAAGGCCTATTGAGTTCAGCTAAAACCAGCGGCTTAGACAGAGGCTATATCAGAGTTCAAAGACACTGAAGTATCCCTGTTTATAGCGGTTTGCTGCAAGCATTGTCCCAAATACTAACAGGTTCTGCCATTACAAAGTGAACAGAACAAATATGAGCCTCACAATATGCATCAAAAGAGGCTAATGGCCTCACAATATGGCAGCAAATACATTCATATAATGAATCAGTTCTCCATTTCAGTGTATGGAGTAAATCTCCATCAAACATATAATCCAAAAAGAATTTGTACAATGTGCATTTCTTGACAATATAGGTGCCCAAGTTACTGCACAAAAGGCAAAGACAAACTGACCAGAGACACAAGTGAAAATCCAGTGAGTATTTGCTTCTAATCAACACATCTAGGCAAGCAGTTGTCGTTACAGAAATAAAGAAAATTCAGGTTCATATTTGGGTTCAGCTCGTGCTAGAACCAACTGATAACTGATTCATCTACTACTGTTAGTTATAGTGTGTATCCTGAAGGCAACGAAGGGTGTCCAGATACTTCAAGTACTCATCCAAAGAGCATAAACAGGATGCCTGACAAACAGGAGTACAATTTGTGGCATTCATGCTTTTCTTTGTGGGGTGCCAAAAAATGACACTACGGAGTGTCGTGGATTAGAAGGGGTGAATTACCTGTGGACCTGCTTAGTCTTCTTGCCGAGCGTGTTGAAGAGATTTGAAGAGAACCTTGTCCACGGTGAGGTCCTCGACATCGACCTTGTTGGTCCGCCTGAGCTCCTTGAGGCAGGCGTCCATTACCTCGAGGATGGCGGCCTGGATGCCCACCATGGGCTGGGTCGAGGATGGGGACGCGGACATCAATCACCTCGGGCGGGGAGCGCGGAAGGCATCGGAAGAGGTGTTGGTGGCGCCGTCGGCGGCGAGGACGCGGGGGGTGAGGAAGAGGGCGACGTCCTCCCCGGAGGAGTAGAGGGCGCGGCGCTGATTGGCGGGGAGGTCGGAGGCCACGTCGTGGACCTGCAGGAGGTCGGATTCGACGAGGCGGCGGCGGATTTGGTCCTTGTGGAGGAAGGACGCGGACCTTCGGGACGGGGTTTCCGAGCTCGTGACGCCGCCGTTCTGGGGCCGTCAGAGGAAGAGCGGATGCAGCCTCCCGATTTTGGTCTCCAGGGCACGAGCGCCGCTGCCGGAGCCGGCAAGAAGCACGCTTTGTAGGGTGGTCGCAGAAAAGGGGATCCCTTTGCAGCGTGGGTCGGGTGAGAGTGGGAGAGGGGGAGGGGAGCGAGGCGCGTGGGGAGGAGGGAGGGGAGGAAGGCGTCGTGGATCGGAGGGAGGAGGAAAGCAAGGCGGCGTGGGGTGGCGCCGGAGAGCGACGAGCTCTGTCGTCGGGGACGGTGATTGAGGAAGGAGATGACGGGGACCGCGGGTGTTGTCGGGAGAAAGTGGAGGGCATATTTGCAAAAACGTCGTCGCGACGAGTAAATCGGAAACGGAGGGAGTACATGCATGCATGGCCTTTTCATTTGTAGTGGAACGCACTTAATTAGGTTTTTAACATCAGAGCGATAGTTCCTCGTAGGGTTAATTACAAACGTTGACACGTACCAAAGATTCTTGAAAGCGAGCAATTGATAGTACTCCGTATTTGTTTGGGGCCAATCATGCATATTGGCCAGTTCTGGTTTCCCGACCGACCTCAAATCTCGCCCTAAAACATAGGAGGGAATTAAATGGTGCTGTTGAAAATACGGTATATGTATAGGAAGAAATTAACAGGGCCGTGAAAACAGGATGGAAAATAAAAGAAAAGGCGGTCACAGAATTAAAATAGGAAAACACTTGTTATCCCCCGGGGGGGATCGTGCGCTCGCATCCCCGGTCGAGCGTGCGCCACGTGTCCCACACGTAACGGAATGAAGCCTTATCCTCTCGTGTCCTCTCCCGTCCCCAGCCCCATCGCCTCTTCTCGCCGCCTCCCGCAACCACCGCCGCGCTCCGGCCACCGGCCTCGTCATCTGAGACACGCCGCCGCGGGCCGGCGCCGCCAAACTGCAAGGTGCTGCCATGGCGCCCGAGTCCCTGCTCGTATCCATCGAGGCCGACGACTCCCAGTGTTCCGTCGCGCCACCGCCCCTTGTATTCCTCGCGGACGAGCTATAGGGCCGGCGAAGCCAACGCCTTCCCACGAGGCCGAGCCGCAGGGCCGGCGGCGATGCCAGCGCCCGGTGCTCCGCCGCGCCGTGCGCTTCCTCCATCCCTCGCGGCCAGCCAGGGCCGGCGCCGCCAGCGCTTCCTGGTGCTCCGCCCGCGTTGTGCGCCACTGGTCTCCCTCGCGGCCGAGCTGCAGGACCGGCGACGCCATCACCTTCCCAGTCGACGCCGAGCCGTGGTGTGCCTTGCGGGAGGAGGTTCAGACGCGACGTCATCGAGGCTGCCGTTCTCCGCCATGCTCCATGCTCTGGCCAACACTGCTGCCAACGGTGGTCCGTGTTGCTACTTGCTACCAGGGGTTGTGTTTGGGGATTTTTGCTATATGTGATGCAAACTTTTGTAGGTTTTGTAGCAAAATTGTTTCTCTATTAACGCAAATCCATAGAATGATTGTAGCAATTTTGTCCCATCAATAATGTATTTTTTTAATGTGATGCAAATTTTTCGAAAGAGCACAAATTTCTAGTGCTTTCAATCCACGATGACGCTCGCGGCATTGCTACCGAGTAGCCCAACGATGCTGCGCAGCAATGCTACTGATGGCGCGCGATGTTGCTACTGACGAGACGACGATGCTACCGTTGGTACCCGGCAATGGTACGATCGAGCCGACGATGCTTCCGACGGTATCCGGCAATGCTACGATCGAGCGAATGCTACCGATGTATCGCGACATTGCTACCGACGAGCCTGCGATGGTACCGACGACGCATGACATTGCTACCGACGAGCCGACGATGCTATCGGGGGCGCACGACGTTGCTACCGACGACACGCAGCGATGTTACCGACGACGCGTGTTTTGCTGCGTAAAAGCATCTACGATGGTGCGAGCGGACGATGACGGCGGATGGCATTGCTACCGACGAGCTGACGATGCTACCGGCGGGAGTGGTGTTGTTACCGTCTGCACGCGGCGATGCTACCGATGGCGGCGTCGTTGGTACCGACGAGCCGATGATGCTACCGACGATATCTGACGATTCTACCGACGGATGCTACCTACATCTCGTGACGTTGCTACCGATGAGCCGGTGATGCTACCGACTAGACGGCGATGCTACCGAGGCGCGCGACGCTGCTACCCGACGACGCGCATTTTTGCTCCGCAAAAGAATCTACAATGGTGCGAGTTGTCGATGCCTCGCCGGAGCTCTGAAGGAAGATGCTACCAAGGACCATCAACGTTGCTGCAAAGCGCCTACCATGGCGTTGCTGCATCGGTGACGCCGCGTCGGGGTGTTCTCCTCGGATTTGCTACAATAGCAAAAAAAATGCTATAAATAGAACTTTTCTCTTCATATAAGCATTTGCTACAAGCAACACAATTTTTTTTGCTACGTAGAGCATTTTGTGGGATTTTGATTGAAAATTGGAATTTTGCTACAATAGCACAAAATTCGATCGATCGGGGTGCGACGTGTCGGGGAGCTAGTTGTGGTTTTGTTGGTGATGGATCCGTACGTCGTCGTTTCGCATCGAAGAAGTATTCCTTGCTTAGTCGAGGGAGTGTACAAATCGATCTCTCGCCGGACCCATCAATCAGACCACCGACCAAACCACCACCACACACACTCATCCATCGAAGTGGGTCCCACACGTCCATTTCGGCGGCCTCCTCCAAAATGAACGAACAAACAAAAAATCACAAATCAGAATACGCGCGCAATACCATACCTACATACGTACGGTATACGATTCTACTTTGTACGTACGCGCGCGAATCTACAGCCTAGCTAGGCTACTACTCCCTCGCACGGTTTACACGTGCGTGCTCTACATTACTGCAGCAACAGGCCGCGAGCGCGACTTCTCCGATCAACTCCGCTCCGGCGAATTATTCCACGCGCCCAGCGGCGGCGACGGCGAGCCCTTCCACACGTGCGCCGGCGTCCGCGCCATCATCATCGCGCCCGGCGAGTCGGAGACGCGCCACACCTTGACCGACCCGTCGAGGCTGCCGCTGTACACCACCCACCGGCGGTGGCCGTCCGCGTCCAGGGAGTCCTCCTCATCCATGGCCACGCATTTGACCGGCCCCGTGTGGCCGGTCAGCACGGCCAGGCGGGAGTGGTCGGCTCCCTCGTCGCGGCGCCACACGCAGATCGTCCGGTCGGCGGACCCACTCACGACGACGCGCCCGGCCACCGCCAGGCACAGCACGGCCATTTTGTGCCCCCGCAGCGCGCCGCCGTTCCTCGGCGCGTTCTCCCGGCCTGCTCCGCGCCGCCACTGCCAGTGCGTCACGGCACCGTCGGATGAGGCGACGTACACGACGCGCGCCTCCGCTGCGACGGCGATGGCCGTCACGGCGCTGTCGGCCTTGCGCAGCACCCGCTCCATGACGTGCCTCGTGGCGCCGCCCTTCCCGGCCTCCCGCCGCCACACCTTGACCGTACCGTCGGCCGACCCCGTGAACGCCAGCGCGTCGAACCCCGCCGCAGCGACCGTGTTGACGGCGTCGTCGTGCGCGCGCACCGACTCGAGGCACCGCGAGTCGGCCACGCGCCACACCTTGAAGGTCCGGTCCCAGGACCCGGAGTAGAGCAACCCGGCGGCAACGTCCACGCTGAGGCACGACACGGCGTCGAAGTGCCGTAGCCACACGGAGCTCTGCTTGCGCCGCCCGGTCTGCACGTAGTGCGACGGCCTGACGGAGCTCCTTAGGAACTCCCCGAGCCTCGGGAGCGAGCCGACGCGCCTGTGCACGGCGGGGTCGTCCTGGGACGGGCGCCACACGCGGATCTTGCCGTCCTGGTGGCCCGTGTAGATCCTGCCGTCGGTGGAGACCACGATGGCCTTGACTAGGCCGCTGCCGCAGTTGAACCCGGCGAACTCGTGCCGGTCGCGCCAGACACGCACGTTCTTGGAGTCGGTGCCGGTGTAGAGCAGGTCCCCTGACGCAGCGAGCGAGTACACGTGGCCGTCCGTCTTGACGAGCGACCCCAGGAGCCCCGTCGTGTGCGTTGTATCCGCGACGGCGCCGGAGCCTAGCCCCGGGAGGTTCACCCACGGCGATGGCATGTAGGGCGACGGCGACGCCGCGGTCGACGTGCCCGCGCTGGTCGTCGGCGATGGTAGCGAGGAGCACCTGTCGTCGTCGTCGTCATCGTCGGAATACTTGACCGCCGCCACCGCCGGGTCTGGTCGAAGAAACTGCAGCAACTTCTTGTGATTCCTCATGGCCACTCACCAGCTAATAAAGAAGAAATCTTCTGAGAGTGATCGAATTGTTGGATTGTCTGGTTGTGTTTGGGCAGCAACGAAGCGGAAATTCAGGGAGAAGGTGGTCGATCGAGACTCGAGAATGACACTTTGTGTTGTGGTGGTTTAGCGAAGAAGAATTTCAGGTGAGATCGATCAATGGAGCGAGCTGCAGTTGGGGTTGGGCGGGGTATATATAGAAGCGTGCGGGAGAGGAGAGGTCGTGACAGGTGGACGGCTGAGGTTTGGTGACAGGGTCGATGTTGCTTCTGCCTTTTGCTTGCGGGGTCGCACATGGCGGGATGGTTCGTTTGGGACACATGGCGAGGTACTACAATGATTTCGTTCCACAGGTGAGTGGTGATGCTGCCCCGGCCCGCAACCGCAAATCGCACTGAAGCCGGCGAACCCACGCGATTGATCGTACGGCGCCAAAATGTCAACGTGATGCCGGGTTAGCAATCGATTTAATTCCTTTAATTCCGTGTGTAAATGTTTGGGTTACACATGCGGACGGATGTTGAGAACTTGACTGTGTCAAGATGGTTAGGAGGGTGGTTGTACCCTCAGCTCACCAGAATTCAAACCACAGGTTTGACGCTGGTGTTTCTTATTTAGACAGAATATTGTTCAGTGGGAGGCGACGTTCCCGTCGACAGCGAGGCGCACATGGTGACTTCGTCAATCTCAAGACTCGACCCGCTGATTCGGTCTCTCGGAAGTGCTCATAGGGGTAGGATGTGTGTGCGTGTGTTCATAGGGGTGAGTGTGTGCGCGTGTATATGAGCGCCTGCGTTGTACTGTGTTTCGCAAAAAAAAACATGCAGACGTATGTTTTTTTAAGATAAAAAGGCCAAAAGTTCTAACGTTAAATTAATAACGCCATAAACGGCGAAACATATACAATTGATAACAGTTTACGACAAAGAACTACACACTCACAGGAAATTGGGCCAACGAAAAGATTTTGGCGAGCAACGAAGAACACCACCAGTACTGTCTACAGCTGCAGATAGGCTCAACAAGGTAGCCCTAAAGAGGAACGTCAAGTAGATTACAGACCGCCACTGACCACATAGCTGCTAACAGGCTCAACGGAGAAGCCCCAAGGTGCAGAACAAGTCATAAACTTTGCCCGAAAAGGCCCGACGAGAGCACAAGCACAGCGACGCCGCGAGCCAGCGTGGTACTACAATGATTTCATTGCGCAGGTGAGTGGTATAGTGGTGATGGATGGTGCCCCGGCCCGCAACTGGAAATCACACTGAACAAGCCGGGCGCACCACACGATCGATCGTTCGGAGCCAAAATTTCTACGTGAAGCGGGCTAGCAATCGAATGTAAATGTTTGGAAATGGTCAAATTTAAACCGTGAACTTATAGTGGTGGAGCGGATCGAACCCTGGTCACGACCCGCATCTCCATCGCATGCTCGCTTCCACAATCCCACCAATGAGCTCCTCAACCAGCTCCTCGAGTTCCGCGCGAGGTCCCACCCGTCGCCCGCGCGACGCGGCATCTGGACGGCATACGGGACATCGATGTGGGCGGCGCGCGGCCGGAGCGGTTCTGTTGTGTCCGCGCCTGCGAGCTGGAGCTAGTGGCCGCGTCGGAAGACCACCTTGGCGCCGAGCTGCTGCAGCTCAAGCTGGCAGCGACGCTGTGCGGATGGTGGCTGTGAAGAGCTGGGGAAGGTTACGGTGGTGGATCGGGAAGGAGATGAATATGACATGTGGCCAGCGATAGTAGTAATTTTCTCTGAAAAATAGGTCCAAGAATCAATTTAGACCGGGTTTCAATGGTTCAGGGTGCAAACAAACGACAGTGATTTCAACTTAAGGTTTGATCCGCCCGATCTCTATGAGTTTAAGATTTAAAATAGACTTTTACCATATAGTACATACAGGCTGATAAGTCGTAGCGGCATTGAATGTGGCGTAAAAATGCACGATAATGTAAGAAAAGTCAAACGCCAATGGCTAGGAGATTGAAACACAACGAGGCCGGCGACGTGTAGACCTGGGCGACGGAGACGGCGTACGTGTGGATTTATTACCGAGTTGGAAAACATGTGATATTTCTGTTGATCGACCGGCCGGGACGAAGTTTGCGAGGTGCCTCGCGATTGATTAGGGCTGCCCTCGCGCTTTTCTGCTCTACAAAAATCTTCATCTCTCATTTTCGAGCCTGTAACCGGTGGCATACCGCCACGCGTGCGGCGTGCCCCAGGACCGTCGCGGCGAAAAGGCAGGCGGTTGGTACGTCGTATCAAACCGCACACAGTGCAGATGAAGCAAACAAGTGCGTCCTATGATGATGGATGTGCAGCACTCACCAGATACGCCACTCCACCGATCGATCAATGCGCGCGAAACGACGACGTACGGATCCATCGACTAACCCAACCACAACCATGAACCACGTATGCATGCGTCCGTCCAACGTGACCGGCCGGCGTCGATCGTTCAGCTTCAGGTTTCTGTCGCCCATGGCCTGGCCTGTGAGGATAACATTCGCCTGGCCGTACGTGTCGATACAACGGCTGCAGAGTCGCCTAGGGCTATCTATATATGCTAGTACAGTACTACCATGGAGGCGAGGTCGTTACCGACGCAACGAACGAGCTTGTCTGCAGATTCTTCAACAATACTGTAACGCACTTATTAGTACTCAATTAGGACAAGGAAGGAAGGTCAAGTTTTTTCATACATGAACCACTAACCTGTCCATAACAACGTCCACGTCGCGGCCAAATAAAACCTCTGCGTTTACTTTGTAGGAGTATGGATGATACACGAGAAATCCATATCGGCTCGTAGGTCCAGATGCTCAATTTTTTTTTTTGAAATGTCAAAAAATTCCAAATCAAATTTTGGGATATACTAGATGACATTTTATGGTAGCACAAAAAGTTTCGCCAAGAAAAAGACATTTTTTGTGGCCTGTACTCGATTGTTTTTTGTCTTTTTTGCAAAGGTCAAACAGAATGTTTTTTCTTCACCAAACTTTTTGTGCTAACATAAAATGATGTATATCCCGAATTTTATTTGGAATTTTTTTACATTTTAGAAAAAATTTAAAAATGTTTTACACGATGTAAAGAAGAAAAATAGCGTCCACGCAACTCGTGTCCCTTTTGGGAAGAGCTCGCCCGACCATCGATCGGAACGTGCCGGCGTAACGTATGTGTGGGTATCATGATTAATTTCACAGATATTGTGTGAGTGCAGTTTGTCACATGTTGTACTTTGTGTTTCTAAAAACATGATGTCTAAGTTTAAGAATCTGTAATGATAAATTTGCAATGCCTTATAATGTTTATGTGACGTTCTATGTTTGTGCAGAAATTTATGTCCTAAAAACTTATGAGGTTAATAGGCTGAACTGATAAATTATGCATTGCAATTGGGCTAAATCACATACCAATACCTCTATTTTGTACTAAAATAGAGTGCTATTTGGAGCTCGGCCTCCAAATGCAATTTCCGGAGCATAGTACTCGTTGTGTTAATTCAGCTCCGGAGACCTTTGCAAGTTAGTCGACAGTTCGACACGCGACGTGTCGACATAGAAGACGCGCGAGATGCAGCAGGTACTTGAATCGAGTTATTGCCGAGTTGAAAAACGAAGTACATGTGATAGTTCCATGTCTGGGGAAAATGCGGACGAAGGATGGCGACAATTTTGGTGCTGGTGAAAATGAGTGATGATCACTCACTGATTTTGGATACTTACGTACGTACATACTGTTGATGTCACTTTGGGTGACTTGATTCCGACGAGATCAATGAAGTACACTTGATCCAAACACAGCAAGTATGTGTGTTGCACCAAATAATTAACTTCTTCAAAGCTTCTAGAAGTTCTTTCTTTAAAAAAAATTCACTCACTAAGTGCAACAACGTTCGATGCAGCAATCATACAAGCAGAAGCAACACACGCGGGCTTGGTGGGTGACTGACTGACAATACCTACGATCGAAGGCATGGCTGATGCAACCCGGCCACTTTTCTGCTCCAGATATCTCCTTTTCCGTGATTGGAGATCTACTAGTAGTACTAGCTACGAGTGGTAGGATAGAAAAGGTAGCCGCTGGCTCGCCGCCACGCGCCCCGAAAAGGACAATCCGATCGCCATGGCCATCATCGTGGAAGGCTCGTTCCGGCGTGCCGTGCGGCCGCGGTCAGTCGACGGCAAGTTCCGTCGTCCGTCCAGGCGGAGAATTTCCATTCATCGGCATGCGCCGTGTCGAGCCAACGTATACCCTGGACGCGAGGTCGTCGCCTCCGATCGCAGGTTTCCGGCGGACGCATGTACGCGATCGACGGAATCGAGCGGATAACGAACGAGCAATGTGGTGTCGCTTTCTTTCCCGTAGCGACTTGGGCTAAACGAGATCTTTATATGCATTTTTTTGCATGGTATCTTTATATGCATATATGTCATGCCACCCTGCTCCTTTTGGACGTATCGTCCGCACGACGTGTACGTGAGCCTGGTTACTTAATTAGATTCATGTGAACCTTGCACTAAAACATGTCTAGATAAATCGTAGATTCATGTGAATTTTGCACTAAAACATATCTAGATACATGTGTGTACTAGCTAGATAGAGAGTCTTATATTTTGATACGGAGGGAGTATATCGGGAGACATGATCAAAACCATATACTAATGTTGATCATCATACTTGTTGCATGAGGGTAACACGACATGGGCGGGGTTTAAGCCGCCGATACATCATATGACCAAGTGTGGAGCACCAAAACAGAGCCTAAACGCAAAATAGATGGCTATCATCTTCCTCCATCGATGGGACGCACCGAAGATCTTCTGTGATACAGGAAACGGTGGATTTTCCACGGAAAATAAAGTCGAGGTAGGTAGCCTTCCCCGTGACTTAGGCACAGCCTTCTTGTTCCTTTTTCCTCTCTTTCCTAATGACAAGGAAGAATAACATCTAACAATCATATATCGCCCCTTCATATTTTTCTTTTGGCTAAAATAAAGCACACGATTTATTTTTGAAAAAGGGCAAAAGCTTAAAGGCATGTACAATGGTTGATAAGGCTGTATTATCTTAAACCGTCCACGTAATTTAGATAAGACAATAAAACTATGATGTACGATGGTTGAATAGACAGATCCTAAAAATATGGCGAGAGATATTGTTGCTAAGAGGAGAAGGCAAAGCTCTTTTTTTGGTTTCTCTCTCCTCTGACTCATTAATCATCATACGTGCCATTAATCATCATACGTGCCACTGCTAAGATAAGACCATTGTATATGCTCTAATAAGACCAAATATGGTCGGGATCTTGCAGTACTGCCACATGTTTCTTTATTCCCTGTTTATTAAGTAGATCTTCCTGTTGTTTGTAGCGGCTTGCAATTAAGGGTGAGAATCTTGCTGTTTTTACCAATTAATCAAGCTAACCTAGTAGCGCAAAAAAAGATAGCGGCTGGCTATAGCTACCTGTCAAATTAGTGAGCCAAGAAAAACTGAGACCGACGTCGACAATACTGCCGCTCTTACTGACAATTAACTTCAATTCTACCACTGATTCCTTTTCATTATCTTAAGCGCTAGATCCTTATCTACGGATGTCTTGTCGACCACTTAATCTTCAAGCCCGATCCTTGCATTCAGGTGAGTAAATAGTATGTGTCCAACATCAAACTTCTTGATTGCAACGACAGCTGCACGTTGAAAAGGAAGGGTTTGTCTTGTCTGCAGCCGCTGATTTTGTTGGCACCAAGAGAACCATGTAAATTGGAGCTAAACCGATCGTGAGTTATGCGAAGACGGTAGTACGTATGGTATTGTACTCCCTCCGTTCCAAATTAATTGACTTCCATTTGCGCACATGCGGATGTATCTAGACATGTTATAAGTATAGATACATCCACATTTGGACAAATGAAAGTTAATTAATTTGGAACGGAGGGAGTACATAGTTTTTACTTCAACATTAACACACTCCCTTTGTCGAAAAAAAATGTACGTTATATTTACATCAATCGGTTCAATAACATTGGTTTAAACAAAAAAAAACATGTTACCATGTCGTGGGTATCTTATCTTGGAATTAATATATTAATCGCTATCAAAAATTAAGTTGAGTGTTTAGCTTGCACGTTAGACAAAAGTACGTGGCAGTCAGTTGCCAGACTAAGCATGATCATATAGTTGACATCAGTACCATATCAAGTTATCAATCAACAATTGGTCAAAGCGAGATCTCAAGATGAACATCACCTGCTGTTTTAAGGACACACGTGTACACGTGCCTAGCTAGTACAACCACAACATAGTTTGGTTAATTAGGGGATCGATCTAGCTAGAATTAGTAAGCCACCTCTCCATCGCCGCTTTGTTAATTATCAGGAGACAGGAAACACGAACACTCGTGATGATGCTATTTGTATAAGCCGCGCGGGCGATTAGTTAATCATGGTCACGTCCACGTTGTGCCAAACAAATCTATGCGTTGACCTAATAATATGATCGAGAACATAGAACGCGCGTCTGCTCTCGCAACACGTGTCTTTCTTGTTTTGTGAAGTGCAACAAGGAAGTGGCTAATTAAGCATCTCTTGGCAGAATCTGGCCGTTGCTTATATGTATGTTTTCTGCATCGCGTAATCTAAATCAGTTGCCTAATTTTCCTCGAGTACTTGTACAGCTAGCAACAAATACTCCCTCCGTTCAGATTTAATTGACACATATTTTATTACACATGGATGTATCTAGACATCAAACAAGTATAGATACATTCATATTTAGACAAAACCAAATCAATTAATTTGGAACGAAGGGAGTAGCTTGCAATAGAAAAAAAATTCAATGAGGTATGGTAGACGATACATGCATGATCCGTGTGCATAAATGTGCAAATGACGAGGGAGCAGCTGGTCAGGTTTTTCCCTGTTCTGCGGCTAACTGTTTATAATTAAGCCTCCAGGTCCTGCTTACATCCAATTAGGGATGAACCACGAAAAGATGATCGACGTTGACACTGCCGCTGTTGCTGACAATTAACCACGAAATTGGCACCACATATTCCTTTTCAATTCGGTCATTTTCTTAAGAAACCCCTTGTGTGCAGATGTTTTGTCAATATCTAAGCCGTCAAGCCTGATCTGAAAGTATACCTGCACCTGTCTTCAGTTTCGTGACAGTAAGATAGGTACCGATACCTAGCCTTATCTGCCCCTCTGCATCCGTCCATGCATCATCGATTATTGAGAGCAGTCCCATGCATCCTCTCTGGGCCAAGATTTAGTTCGTACTCCGTATCTGAATCCTACGCTAGTGCAAACTTTTGGAAGACAAAAGAAGAAGAAAAGCTAGAAGTGCAACATGCTGTGGTGTCTGAACTCGAACCAGGGTAGTATCTTTGACGTTCGTAATCTCTTCTTGCGTGCTCGACCTAATAATGATGGGTAATTCTGCCAGTACCTGTAGTTGTTACCTACCAACTTGAAAATTTCCATATGATCTGTGAACACGAAGCTTCAGAAGTTTCAGCAAAGACAACCAGTTCAATAAGTCTGAAAGAAAGGGAGCATACTTATTTTCTTCGGTGGAGGGAGGACCGGAGGAGAGGCCGAAAGGGCTGGAGGTGGAAACGGCCCAGGCCTGCAGCAGGCCCGAGCACCCGGCGCATTCCAGCTGCCTTCCCCTAGAAAAAAACACCTACAGGTGCAGGTTTTTTCCTTGCATGAATCCGATTTTTTTCCCGGAAGGATCTTAACAAAACCGAAAATATGTATATATAAGAGAACTGTGTATGCGTATCATAATGCTTTTCCTGCATATATAGGACAATTCTCTAATAATCTCAGGAAATGCACAAACTGATGGACAGGGGGTGTAATGATTATGTTATTCAGTTAACTGTTCTCACTACTGAAACATTGCCCGATCAAGTGACAACTCCAGAAATTGTTGCTCTTTTACATCAATTTCCTGAAATATTTCCAGAACCAACATATTTTCTCCACATAGAGCTTGCGATCATGCTATTCCCCTGAAGGAGGGAGCACTGCCTCCCACAAAACGAGACCTTACAACGAACCACACCGGCAAAAAGACAAAATGGAGAAACAAATACAGGAGCTTATAAAAAAAATTACTTTATAAGACCTAGCCAAAGTCTTTAAGCATCACTTGTCATATTGGTGAATAAAAAGGACAAGGCCTTATGGCTCTGTGTGGATTTCCGGAAGCTCAATGCTCTGACAATAAAGAATAAGTTTCCTATCTCGATGATCGAATACCTTTCGATGAAATCCATGTTGCCCACATTTTGTCTAAACTGAATCTACGAGCTGACAATCATGAAATTTGGGTGAAGCATGAGGACATCCACAAAACGATATTCATGACCTACTCAGGGCATTACGAGTACTTGGTAATGCCTTTTGGTTTGTCAAATGACCTGTGAACACTAATTAAGATTCAGAAATTTTGCAACAGTTCATCTAGATCAACAGTTCACAACACCAATATGCGCTACAAAGTTACAGTGAACTCTTTCTCCGACGGTCTTCTTCTTCATCATCTCCTCGTCAGCATGACTAACGGTGGCGGCGAAAGCAACTACATAAGCAGGAGCAGCAGGAAGAAGGGCTCGGAAACTTTATGGCGCAAGTGCAGCACCTCTTCGGGGACCTGAACTTTGGCATCTTGATCGTCCTCCACCAGCCGCACCACCGACGCCGTGGGTTGCCGCCGTGGCCAGCTTGCTCGTGGCTCTTCTCCGAGTGGACACGCTTCCTGAGCTCCGCCTTGGCCTTGCGCAGCCGCACCGCGTACTCCTTCCTCCAGGCGACGAACTGCCGCTTCAGCATCTTGAGCTCGTCGACGGACATCGTGCCTGGCTTCACCTCGGCTACCGCCTTCGCCGCGTGCTCGAACGCCTGCCTCTCCCGCGCGAACTCCTCCCGAGGTTGTCCGCGTGGTTCTGCTTCGCGCTAACGTCGACAGGCTGCTCATGGCGCTTCACGGATGACGCTTCCTCTACCGTCGTGGTGGCCGGAGGTTGTTGAGCCCGGGTGACACTGACACCGCCGCTGGATAATTCCCGGCGATGGACGCTCGTTGAACCGCCTGTTCTACTCGCGGCACTCTGAGACATCTGGAAGCAACATGTAGACACTCTTTAGTTGAAGGATTGTAACACGTTAATGGAGCTAGAAATCGAAGCAAGTTGTGGTCTTTTTGGTTAATTACCTGCAATGCGGTGATCTGTTTCTGCAGCTCTTCCTCCACGGACCTCATCTTGGCCTCCCATTCATAGAGCCGGGATTCGTAGTGGTCGATCTGCTGTCTCAGCCCGATGATCTCCTCTTCCTTCTGCATCACGTCCTCTTCTTTCTGCTTCGCCTCTTCCTCCGCCTTCAGAGCCCTCCTTTCCAGCTCCAAATTGATGGAGCATTTCTCCTCATCAGGCTGTTCTTCCTGTAATAAGGGGCAAATCATTGCCATTCACTAGACAGTTAAGACTTCTTTGATTCACGTGATTTTAAAAATAGAACATGAAAAACGTTGGGTTACTATGTCATGCGCATTCCAATTCTGCAACATTTTTATTTGTAGCAAAGTCTGTTGAATTGCCCCATAGGAAAAACAAATAATTCCTACCAAGAAATTTAAATAGATGTTACATTTTAGATGAAATGTAGTAGAAATGTTTCCTTAGGAAAAATTTATCTAAGATTCAATCCTACAAATAAAACAACACACTTAGAGAAAAATTCCTAATTATTTCCATCCTCCAAAATTTGTGGAAAAACATTTGAATCCCTTAGTGCTGACTTGGCATGCGGAACAATTTTAAAAAGATTTGGGTTGGAACCTGCGGCGGCGGAGGGATTGGTGGCAGCGGTGGCCGAAGCCACGGTGCCGGGGAACCGGGCCTGGATATCACGGAGGGCGGACGGCCTCTCACGATGGGGCGCGTGGGCAGCGCCGGCGGCTCCTCTTCCTTGGGCTTGTCGTCCGGCTTGCCTATCCCTCTCTGCATGAGCGCGTCCAGCATCACCTCCATGGAGCTCAGCGCCGACGTCAGGGACGACGCCATTGCTGGTCGATCGCCCGCGCCGCACACGATCGAATGTCAGGTCAATGCAAACCAATACTCTGCTGCCCTATTCCACCACGGACGATTAGCGCATGGTTGCCTTCTGCCTTTGTTTGAATCAGGGAGCAGGATAACAGAATCCTGGCGGCCGGGGAAAACAGCTGGCCGGGCGGCGTTACCCAACGGCCTCTTGCTGCATGTCTGGGACGTTGGCTATAGTGTTTGCTGCTTGTTTTCTCTAACATTTCTGGTTGCACGCATGGTTTGCTCGCTCTGGCTATGCTGTGGAGGTTGCACAAGTTGCCTCATGTACAGGCATATATGGATGGTTCTCCGTGCTACAAGGACTGACAATTTTTGAAGCTTGGTTGTTCCGGCATGCATGCATGAGTAGTTGTGTGCGAAGGTCTGTTGTGCCAAAAAAAAAATGTCGTCGTGTGCCAAATTTAGCACTTTAAACTGTTTGGCAGCTCGGTGTTTTCATAGCCCACAGTATTGCATTGGAAACGAAGTACTTCAGTTTAGAAAAGAAAAATGTCAGGGCTAAAGTTTCGATTATATGAAAAAAATGTAGTTTCGGAGACTGCATCAGTTTTTATAAGATCAATATCCATTGCATCCAAAAGCCTCAAAGTACCACGGAAAAAGAATATTTTGCCGAGTGCCTCAAACACAAGGCAAAGGCTGTAAAACACTTGGCAAAGCCTTTGTCGTGTGCAAGCGCTCGACAACCTAGTTCGGCATAGAACTGTTCGGCAAACGATTCTTTACCGAGTGCAATAGATGGGGCCTGGGGGGCTCGGCTCGGCAAAGACTTTGCCGTGTATCAAAGGCAACTCTCGGCAAAAAAAAGTAACGACGGTAGGAAAACGGAGACAACGGTACTACAGCCTTACATGTATGTGAAACGGAAAATGAGTTATTGTATAAAAAAAGTTGAAATTTTTATTTGGCAACATTGTTTGTCATAGAAAGAGATGCACCTGTGTGCCAAATTTGATCGCAATATCATAAACGATGCCATGTATGTTGCAATCAAATACATCGCCAAGTGTATTCACACTCGGTAAAGGTGGGCTTTGTCAAGTGCCTAACACTGGCACTCGGTAAAGCATCTATTATATACTAAAAGCAAAATGAATGAGGTTTTCGAGACACCACGTGAATCCACATACGCTAGAAATATATAACGGAAAATCTATATAGCAGGCGCCTTACACAGGGCTTATCTCGACGCACTGACGCGAACCGTTGGATCGCCCCTGAACGGACAGATTTCCGCGTAGCGCTCGTTTAGCCGTAGATGTCGAGACGTGCGGGTGGAGGGCGTTTTGACCTCTATCGTTCCGGTCCTCGATGTGCTCCTCGCCGTCGGCGGCGTCCGGCACTGACTCTGGTGAGGAAGAGATCTGAATCGGATTGGGGGAAGAGATGGCGCGGGGCGGAAGACGGGGTGGAGGCAGAGGCGGAGGCGCTCGGGGCAGCTGGTGGGGTGGAGGGGATGGAGGCAGCCATGGGAGGAGGGGGAGAAACAATATGAGGTGGTGATGGCCCTTCACGTAGTTACCTCACAACGGCGCCAGAAAACACTTTACTGACCCTTCGCGTGGTTACCTGCGTGAAAAGTAAAAGAGTTAGGTTGAGACTCCAAGTGCAGAGTGTGTAGTAAGTGGAAGACGTGTTTTCCCCACGAGGGGTGACTCGAGGGTTTAATATCGAACTCTCGGGGAATCAGTAGTGAAGATTTATCTTTCCTATCCTTCTTTTGGTTACCTACAAAACAAAGTAAATGTTTTGGTCCTCAACCTCACCTAGTGGTTGTCAAGCACAAGGTGTAGAATGATATCAAGATAATATGCAATGCAAACAAGAAATAAATATGCAATGGTGGTAAATAAATATGCAAGGATGGTGGTAGCAATGATAAATGATATTTTTGGGTTTTTTATGATGAATGCAAGATGTAAAAGTGTTTTTGTATTTTCGGATTTTATAATGGCAGAAAATGGAAAAGTGGTAAAAGTGGTTGGAAAGGTGTTTCTTATGATTAAAAATGGACCGGGGTTCATGGTTTCACAAATGCACTCTCTCTTTAATAAAGTGGTAGACAATGGAACACTAGAGTTGACATATGAGATTGCAACACAACAGTTTAATGACAAGTTATAATTATATGGGCATCACGTCCTAACATAGAGACCTTTTGGTTATTAGTCTCTCTTATACTCCACCAAGATGCGAACTAAATCATAACACCTCAGTAATTAAGATAACTCAGAGTATAGCAATAAGTATCATGACATGAAGTTAAAATAAGAACATGCTAGATCTAGTCATGGAGAAGTGGCAATGGTCACACCACATCTCCGGTAGCATGGTATTTCTTTTTATCCCTAGTGAGGCAACAAAGTAAGGTAAAACACCCAAGTGGATCGCAGAACTTTCTCTCACGTTCACTGCACTAGCCACCCCCCGTTACTCCAACTAATGCACACGTTCCCCTCACACGCTCTCATAAACATGCTTGATCATAACAAGTAAATAAGAACGGGGTACATAATATGCATCTACTTTCATAACTGAAACAAAACCATTGCAATCTCAAACATATATTAACTCATAAAAAGATCCACCACAAAGGTATTACATAGATGACCGTAATCATGTTCAGCAGCTCATACGGTACTAATTAGTGAAGCTCGAGAGAGAGATACATAAGTTACTTCCACAAACCCATAGTCCAGAGGTGGACTACCCTCTTCATCATGGAGACGGTGGAGAAGTCGTTGGAGAAGATGGAGACCACGCCGGCAGCGCCCCGCCGGAGTTTTCCCCCTCCAATCTGCAGCTCCAGGTCTCTGTTTCGGTGTTTCTGTGTTTCTGCGGCGCTCCTTCCAGAGAACGTCGGGGATATTTTTATAGGCGTTTTAGGTCAAAACGGAGTCGGTGGAGGAAAGATCGACGGCAACGGAGCTCGAGGCCAAAGGGGGGTCCCACGCGGCCAGGTACTGGGCCGCGTGGGCCCACTCATCTGGCCCTCGGGCCTCCTCTTGTTTGCTTCCTTCGCTCCCAGTCTTGTTCCTTCCAAAAATGATGCTCGTAAATTTCCAGGTCATTTGGACGTCGTTTGGGTCCCTGAAACATTAAAATAAAGAAATAGGGTTTTCTGCCTGCGCAGGGTTAATTCCATAAAAAATAGGAAACATATCAAATATTCCCAAAATCATTATAAAACAGTGATATAACCCTTATATGATGCAAATATGACTGGAATATAAGTAAAATAATGCAAAGTTCATGTATGCATTTTACATGCATCAACATCCCCAAGCTTAACCTATACTCGTCCTCGAGTATGAAGGTGATAAAACTAACATGGACTTTGCAATTTAATACTATCAATGGATATCAAAGATGATTACTATTGCTACATAGAGTCAAATGATTCATTCTTAAAAGGAGTAGCAATATGCAAGATAGTTTATGAAGTGATATCAAGTATTCAATGCAAGGATGTTCAATGATAATTCACAAAGTGTAACATAAGAGAAAAGTACTATGGACCACATGTATGCATAATAATAAGTAAGAACATCCTACAATGGTCATAGAGTATTGGTGAAAATCTGAATATAAAAGGTGGACACTTTGGAAAGATATATATATGAGTAGAGGTAAAGCATGAATAAATTTCATCTAACTTCTGAACTTCTCTACTTAAGTAATGATTGTAAATGGTAATCCTTGGTGTCAAGCTCTCATTCCCCTATCATAGCATCTTGAATGATTAAGTTTAAAGTGAAAGCAATACGAGTAGTGTGCTTGACAAAGTACAGGTTGAAAGTCTCATGCCCCTTGAATACAAGTACCTACTCCATGTGTTACTCAACTTGGAAAACAAAGCAAGTTCAAGTTAAATATCATTGTAAGTAATAATAGTATCATTAAGAGCGTCAACTGGGGTACCTCTTGTCCCAGGATATGGAACAAGCCCATATCAAAATGACAAGACAAACAAACAATGAACAATCTCAACACCCTTTTTATTTACCATTGGATAGCTTTTTATTGTAAGGTGTATCACAGAAGGTTCACCATAGCATGTAAGTAAATTTCCACCATGAATGATGCATGGCTTAGATTAGCGGCCCAGGCGTCTCTCTAACCATTTATACAAACTCATTTAAACTCACTTCATTTCCCATTTATTTCACCCATGGTAAGCATCCATAAACAAAAGTACATGATATCAACTAAATGAGATGAGTGCAATGTTGAAAGCTTGCCATGTGACAGCACATATGAGCTAACTCTCAACCAAAGACATTTGTCAAGTCCACAACATCATAATTTTAATCACAATGGGTCATATTTATTTATGCAATGAAAGTAAAGTGTGCATCAAGTTCGAGAGAGCTATATAACCAACTTTTCCCACAACAATTAACAACATAAGCATTTTCATTCAGAGGTATAGATAACACAAATATCATGATAAACATACTCGGAATAGCATAAAGCTAATAGGTAGATATGGTGGACTCACTGGAAAAACTTTGGTTGAAGGTGTTGGAAACAAGTTTTTGCTTGTTGGAATTTTTGGGCTAGCAAGAGGGAGAAAGTTGACCATCTAAATGCATGCATGAGTGTCCATAGAACTAACTAATCCATGTTAAAACAAGGTAAATAACATTTAGCATCAAAACATGAATAAAAGATAGCTCTTGATAAAATACTTGCAAATTATTACTCATTAACAAGCTCATGAATCATGCAATTATATGTATCTTTTAAAATTAACTCAACATCCCTTTTCCCAATCTTATAATAGCATCCAACATAATTCAACCCAAATTTCCAGTAGCTCTCTCATATATAAATGATAGTGTGGTGGTCTCACAAAATAAAAATCCTAAACAAACAAAAAGACGCTCCAAGTTTATGCGATAAAGTGTTTCGATCGAAAAACAGAAGTTAGACGTGTGCAAACCGAGAGTGTGTAGGTCCAGTGGGGTTGTCTTCACATCCCCAAGCTTATGGTCTTCACCATCCTTGGATAGCTCTTGGTGCATCTCCTCTAATCCCTGTGAAAAAACTTCAAAACACCGTTTCTCCCATTTCTTTTTCTGTGGGGCACATTAGTAGTGATAAACAAATAGATTTCTTGCTGCATATAATCCTTAGACAAAAATTCATATGAATGTCCAGAAATGTATAATGTTGTATGCCTACTCATAAACTCAATTGGATCAAAAAGATTCATGTTAAAAGTTCTAAGCATGCATCAAACAAAATGGGACAGAATCTGTCCAGAAAAACAGCAGCAGCTAAACGTATTTTTCTACCCTACTTAACTTTGTCGGAAAATTCCAAAAAATTCATGCATACAGAGGATGAAAAGTTGCACTACAGTTTAAATATGAGCTCATTCGGAGTTACAGAATAAGAATTAAAAATCATACCGTGCACAGATTCGTGCAGGAAAAAATCTCCGAACGCTATAAGCAACTTTTCATACCAAAATGAGTAAAACTTGGCACTTTATTAAAAATTCCAGAAACTAAACTAAACACTAAGTCTCTTGTTACAGCAAGAGGACACAAAGAAAATCACAAATAAAAACAACCGGGTTGCCTCCCGTAAAGCGCTTTCTTTATAGCCATATAGCTAGGCTTCTTACTTGATGTTTATTGTGGACGAAGCTCATGAGGGAGCTTGAATGATGTGCCCTCTTCCTTGGGAAGTGTTCCATGTTCTTGTGTGGAAACTGAAACTTCACATTCCCTTCTTTTGAATCAATGATAGCACCTGTAGTACGAAGAAAAGGTCTTCCAAGAATAATTGGACTAGAGGTTTTATTCCCCATATCCATGATTAGAAAATCAACAGGCACAAATGTCATATGTAACTCTACCAAACATCACTTACTTTTCCTAAAGCATGTTTAATGGAATCATCAGCAAGTGCAAGTTCAATAGAGCATTTTTCAAGATTTTTCAATTCAAGTACTTCATATAGTTCTTTAGATAAAACAGAGACACTAGATCCTAGATCAAGTATAGCATGGTGTGTCTCTTTTCCAATGGTTACTAGGACTTTGGGAATCCATATATCCCCAAGCTTAGGTGGTATCATAGCCTCTTGGTTGTACCTAGCAATCTTTTCTTTTAAGACATGATTAGCAATATAAGAACCAAAACCAGCTTGGTTACAGTTGATGGAAGGATCACTTGCAAATTTTTGTAAGATAGATATTAATTCATGCAAGCTACAATTCTCTAAGTCAAGCAATGGTTCCTTACTTCACTAAGCATTTTAACTTCTCAACTTTCTTCTCTTTCAACCATAATAGTTTCCTTAGCAATTCTCTCTTGCTCATGAATATGTTCCCAAGATTTATTTATAACCTCTTGACAATATTTAATTGTTTCCTCATGTTTTTGAGCTATAATGGTGTTCTTTAATGAGGAAACTTCCTTAGTGAGCTGATCTACCCTTTCAAACAAAGAGTCTTGTTTTTCAAACTTAGATATAAATTCCTTATTAAGCTCCTTTTGAGTAGATATAAATGATCTAATGGTGTTTTCCAAATCACTAGAAACATTACACTAGTGGCATATTTGTTTGGCACATATGGGGGTTTATTATAAGAGTTATAATTGTTGTTACCATACCCATTATTACCATAGTTCCTAATGAAGTTGACATCAATATTTTCAGGATTATTACCAACTATTCTTGCAAAGGCACATTTTCAATATTTTGTTTATTAATGAAAGCAAGAATAGTATCCATTTTAGATGACAAATCATTTGTTTCTTCTATGGAGTTCACTTTCTTAGGATTAGGATTAGGTGCTCTATCAGTATTGTTGACTATAGTTTATGCTAATGCTTTCCAATAATACTTTTTAGCTTCTTTACTCAATAGTTTTTCCCAAAGCACTTACTCCATAGCAGCAATCAAGTTTCTACATGTAATTTAGATGACCATTTGTAAAGAAGATTAGGTGTGTATGGACTATGGTCCGTTTTTCCCATAAAAGCACCTCCAGCAGCAGAATCAAGAATATTTCTAGACATGTAATTTAGACCATATGGTCCATTCTATGTGATGGACAAGTTCTAAGTTTAATCCTATCCCAAGCCATAGCAACATGTTCATTTTCATTTTGCCTAAAAGAAAGAATGTTGTTTCTATTTTGCAAAATTTTAACAGGGGGATAGTATTTCTTAATGAAAGCTTCTTTTAAATCATCCCAAGTTTTAATGCTATCAATAGGTAATGAATGCAGCCACTCTTTAGCTTTTCCTCTAAGTGAGAAAGGAAATAACTTCAGTTTTAGAATATCACTTTCCACATTTTTAAATTTCTGCATGTCACATATTTCAACAAAATCATGAAGATGCATAGAGGCATCCTCCATAGCACTACCGCCAAATTGTTCCCTAGTTATCAAGTTCAACAAACTAGGACTTACTTCATAACTCTCAGCATTTATCTTAGGTGTGGCAATGGGCCTAGCAATAAATTGATCATTTGGAGTGTTTGTGTAATCACACAACTTAGTTCTTTCTCCCATTTTAGCAAGTTTTTATGTGTTTTTTAATTTTTTATGCAAAACTGAAAATAAATATGCAAACCGAAATAAATGCAAGACAATGACAAAACAAGATAAATTGCTTTGAAGGTAAAGATGGATAAGATGATGCTCACGTAGGTGCAACCTCCCCAAGCTTAGGTGTTAGCACAAGTTGGTGATGAAGTTGACTTGGTGAGATATCCTTGGATAAACCTTTCAGCAATGATTCCCCGGCAACGGCGCCAGAAAACAGTCTTGATGGCCCTTCACGTAGTTACCCACAACGGCGCCAGAAAACACTTTGCTGCCCTTCGCGTGGTTACCTGCGTGAAAAGTAAATGGGTTAGGTTGAGACTCCAAGTGCAGAGTGTGTAGTAAGTGGAAGACGTGTTTTCCCCACGAGGGTGACTCGAGGGTTTAATATCGAACTCTCGGGGAATCAGTAGTGAAGATTTATCTTTCCTATCCTTCTTTTGGTTACCTACAAAACAAAGTAAATGTTTTGGTCCTCAACCTCACCTAGTGGTTGTCAAGCACAAGGTGTTAGAATGATATCAAGATAATATGCAATGCAAACAAGAAATAAATATGCAATGGTGGTAAATAAATATGCAAGGATGGTGGTAGCAATGATAAATGATATTTTTGGGTTTTTATGATGAATGCAAGATGTAAAAGTGTTTTTGTATTTTCGGATTTAATAATGGCAGAAAATGGAAAAGTGGTAAAAGTGGTTGGAAAGGTGTTTCTTATGATTAAAAATGGACCGGGGTTCATGGTTTCACAAATGCACTCTCTCTTTAATAAAGTGGTAGACAATGGAACACTAGAGTTGACATATGAGATTGCAACACAACAGTTTAATGACAAGTTATAATTATATGGGCATCACGTCCTAACATAGAGACCTTTTGGTTATTAGTCTCTCTTATACTCCACCAAGATGCGAACTAAATCATAACACCTCAGTAATTAAGATAACTCAGAGTATAGCAATAAGTATCATGACATGAAGTTAAAATAAGAACATGCTAGATCTAGTCATGGAGAAAGTGGCAATGGTCACACCACATCTCCGGTAGCATGGTATTTCTTTTTATCCCTAGTGAGTTATGCGAAGACGGTAGTACGTATGGTATTGTACATAGTTTTTACTTCGACATTAACACACTCCCTTTGTCGAAAAAAATGTACTACATCCGATCCATATTAGTGGGCACAACTTTGTCTAGATACACATGTATCTAGTCTAAATACTTAACTAGATACATATGAATTTAGACAAACCTATGCCCACTAATATGGATCGGAGGGAGTACGTTATTTTTACATCAATCGGTTCAATAACATTGGTTTAAACAAAAAAAAAACATATTACCATGTCGTGGGTATCTTATCATGGAATTAATATGTTAATCGCTATAAAAAATTAAGTTGAGTGTTTAGCTTGCACGTTAGACAAAAGTACGTGGCAGTCAGTTGGCAGACTAAGCATGATCATATAGTTGACATCAGTACCATATCAATGATGGATCAAAGCGAGATAGTTTGGTTAATTAGGGGATCGATCTAGCTAGAATTAGTAAGCCACCTCTCCATCGCCGCTTTGTTAATTATCAGGACACAGGAAACACGAGCATGCATGACTCGTGATGATGCGATTTGTATAAGCCGCGCAGGCGATTAGTTAATTATGGTCACGTCCACGTCGTGCCAAACAAATCTATGCGTTGACCTAATAATATGATCGAGAACAGAGAACGCGCGTCTGCTCTCGCCCACGTGTCTTTCTTGTTTTGTGGAGTGCAACAAGGAAGTGGCTAATTAAGCATCTCTTGGCAGATTCTGGCCGTTGCTTATAGGCCTGTAAGTGGGGACGTCCACGGCGGCCCGTGGGCTTGCCGCTTATCCCCAGTTAATTAAACGGGAGTATAATTTTGACCCTTTTTGCTCGCCTAACTGCCGCGGCTTCCGTCAAACCCCACAATCTGCTCGCTCAGCCTCCGGAATCCGAAAGTGCTGGCACCGGGCGGGTGGCAAGCCGGGCACCCTGGACCTGGAGGCGACGCCGCCTTGTCCAGCCAGAAACTGCCCCAAGGCAAGGCCAGCTAGTGCGATGAAATCTGATGGAACCGACAGCGGCGCATGGGAGAATCCATTACAGATCGCCCGGCTCGATCTGAATCGGGAGGCAGGCGGGCCTCGGCGATCTGGCCGAGCTAGGCGCGCGCCGCCGTCGTCGCCATCACCGTGTCCGGGGGCGCAGCCGTGGCTGCCCATCGATTGGAAAGGGAACGAGGAAAGTTGACTCGTTTGTTCGGTTGTTTCGTGTGAGAGGACGGGAAGAATTAATTGGACTTACTTGGACAGATGGTTAGCCGCTACTGCCGCCAGCAAATTGCAGTCTGCCGTGGGCATCCACAGACGTGATTAAGTGGGGACGGCAGGCGGCGCCGTGGACAGCCCACCCCCACTTACAGCCTGAGTTGCTTATATGTATGCTTTCTGCATCGCGTAATCTAAAACAGTTGCCTAATTTTCCTCGAGTACATCCAATTAGGGATGAACCACGAAAAGATGATCGACGTTGACACTGCCGCTGTTGCTGACAATTAACCACGAAATTGGCACCACATATTCCTTTTCAATTCGGTCATTTTCTTAAGAAACCCCTTGTGTGCAGATGTGTAGAACGATAGATAGGGATATGCGAAATATGATGAATGTTTTATTGAGCCTCGGGGACGAGTATATATAGGCGTACATGGGGTCATCTTGGAGTGCAAGACAAGACACGAGATATATCTCTATCCTAGACGTCCGTTTATACGTACACGGAATATATCTCTAACACTCCCCGCAGTCGTAGCGGGAGCGTCGTGAACAACATGAACGACGTGGACGGTCAGACTGGAGATAAACCGAAGTAGACCTAGAAGGCTGACACCACCCCCCCCCCCCCCCCCCGCGCGCGGGGATGCTTGGACTGGAGAGGAAGCTGATGAGAGCTCAGGCGAGGTGGTAGCCCTTGTGCCGATGTCGAGGGAGCCGAGAGCGCGAGGCGGTGCCGAGGTCAAGGTAGCCGTTGCGAGGGGACGCCGTGGTCGATGTCGTGGTCGGAGATGCCGGTGTCGAGGTAGCCGCACGTGAAGCCGCGGGCGCGAAGAAGGCGCCAGGGTGATGATGACGGAGACACATCGAGGGCAGTCGTCGAGGATGTCGATGCCGAGGTCGATGCAGTTCGAACCGTCGAGGATGATGTGCATCCATAGTTGTGCCAGAACTAGGCGCACACCGGGGGCGTAGGCATACTACGGTTTTGCCAGAACCGAGTATGCAAGAAGAATCGTCGTGGACGCGGTCGAGGCAGTCGTAGGGTCGATGCCGAAGAAGACGTTGTTGAGGCCGATGAAGACGAGGCGCCGATCCGAGCTTGGCAGGCACGGGACGCGTCGGGGACGAAGGCATGCGGCGGTGTTGCCAGCACCGAGCATGCGTAGAGCGGGACCAGTACGGTGTCGTGCCATGTCGGTGATAGACTAGCAGAGAAGGCTCCAGGACGGTAGCGAGGCGCAGAGCGGCGAAGACGGGGAAGAGCCGATGCAGTCCGCGGTCGTCGGAGTAGACGTGAGGGAGGTCGGTGGCGATGCCGAGGAGGCGGCGTAGCCGGGGTGCAGGCGCTGCCGAGGAGGCGTTGCCAGGCGGTGGCGATGACGTTGGCGACAAAGTTGTACTGGACGAGGACGAAGGTGTAGGCGGCGAAACCAGCGGCGGCGAAGGCCGTGCAGGTTACGTGAGGAGGCGCGGCGGCGGTACACGAACATGGCGATGAAGAGCCGACAGCTTGACGAAGACCATGCGCGAACGGCGGCGACCCGCGTCGTGGGAGCGACGCGGTGGTAGCCTGAGACGTCGGTGCACGGGGACGGCGAGGTAGACCACGTGTAGCAGCACTACGGTCCGAGGGGACGACGTAGCTGCAGTACGCGAGTCGGTGCAGCGGCTTGAGGCCACCAGCGACGAACGCACCAGGGAAGGCGCGCTCGAGGCCGACGGGTGGACCAAGACGGCGGCGCGCGGCCCGAAGGGGGCGGCGCTGCGGCTGCCTGTTGCTTGATCGGTGATAGGCGCGAAGACGGTCAGTGAGCTGTCGAAGAAGAACTGTGGTGGATGCCGTCAAGATGGTGTCGTCGACGTAGAGCAGCAGGTAGGCGGCGGTCTCCAGTCAACAGCTCTCAGCCTTTTATTATGCAGAGGTAGACCGAGACATCTAAACGGGAAGTCCCCTTCCGCACAAGTAAAAACTAAAGCATACTCTACACTTCTATCCTAAGCCTTACCGCAACAGAAAATTTCACTTTTCAGGAAGTTAATTTTTAGGCCCGACAGATGCTCAAAAATACATAAAAGATTCTTCAAATTTCTAGCCGACTCTATATCATCTTGGAACATAAAAATAGTGTCGTCAGCGTACTGTAGCATCACTAAACCTTCCTCTAACAGTGTTTACCCAAAAGGCCCCCATGTTCGAACAAGGCTGCAAGCCAATTTCGCTGGACCCTGGTGCACCTCATCTGTAATAACCTGGTGCACAGTGGACATATAGGGGTCGATCGCTACTAAAAAACTTTACGACCCTGGTGCCTGTGCACCAGGCAAGCTGTACGTAGCTCCGCCCTGCTGCCCAAAAACAACTACGTGCTCCCCGGTGTTTGCTTTTTCTTTTCCTGTAACCGATCGACCACACACTCCATCGCGCGCGTCGATCGTAAGTTGGCCCAAAACGATTACGGAACGGGACTCACGCACGCGCAACCAAAATACGAGATCTGGTGCCGTTGATTGGAAACCCAAAACACGACGGAACGGACAACAAGGCTAGCTATAGCTACTTCTACTTGGACGACGATCGATCACCTATATATCCACTACATCGTATGATTAACATCTCACGTACGGATGCAGATCCAGTTAACAATGATCCATCCATACGCGCGCCGAATAGAACAAACATACCTCGCATGGGTGGGTCATCTCTTCTTCTCCTTCTTCGTGAGTAATCAAGAGCGACCTACGGGAGGGAGGGTTCATAAATCCATGCATGGATTACTACTACTGACTCCATCGTGCAAATTTGAATGGAAATAGAAGATGGATCCGTAACCTGGTGCTCGATGCAAGAGCTCGCGGCTGGCTGCCGCAGACCGTGACGACGACGGGGACGGCCATCGGAGCACCTCCGCTCTCCGCCAAGCTCGCCCAAGTCGCCAAGTCACACGCGCAACCGCACGCGGCTCCGTGGAGACGCTCTTATATTTATAGATCCCGTCTGACTCGTTATTTGGAGGGAACAAGGTTTAAACGAAAATTTTCAACCAAAATAAAAGAGGGGGAGAGATATCTTGGCGGGAAGTTGCCAATTTTTCGTTTTCCATCTCTATTTTTTGTGGTGTGAGGTCGAAGATACACGCACGGCTGAGATGGAATCTGCCCCGGATTCATGACGTGTCTCGTCAAATCAGCCGCGTAAATAATGCATGCATAATACGGATCGTTGTGATTTGCACGGAATTCCCGCACCTTCCTTACTCGGTATCTATGTGGTTTAATTATATCCCGGATTACTAGCACCTTCCTTACGTACAGAGTTGTATAACATATCGGTCTGATTTAAATTCCGGATTACTAGCACCTTCCTTAAGTATAGTCTTGTATAACAGATCGGTCTGGTTTAAATCCCGGATTACTAGCACCTTCCTTACGTACAGACTTGTGCTATATCAGATTGGTGTGGTTTAAATCCCAGATTACTAGCACCTTCCCTACGTACAGACTTCTATAACAGAACCATCTGCTTTAAATCCCGTATTACTCCCTCCATCCCAAAATACAAGGCGCCCTTTAATTTCGCTGGTCAACGATGTCCAATTTTGACCATAATTTATACTTAGATTATGACCATAAATTATTATAAACATAGATGAAATGAAACAATTTTGCAAGACGAATCCAACGGTACCATTTATACATTCTAGATCCACATAATGTATTATTTATTAATGGTCAAAGTTGAACACTGAAGACTAGCACAAAAATAGCGTGCCTTATATTTTGGGATGGAGGGAGTACTATCTATGAGATAAATCGAAAAAATCTCGCTCTTGCTATTTAATATTAGAACCTGGTTTGTTAGGAGTCACTCCGTGACTGTTTCGACCCAGGAACATTTTTCTGAGGCATTTTTTCTTTCTTTCATATACCGTGGATGCATGTCAGATTTATGCAACTTGTGACTTGCACACCGTGGATGCATGTTTCTCAAGGACAAATCATGATCACATTTTCACAAAGGGGCACCGAAAAGGATGTCGACTTTACTACTCTCTCTGTTCCCCAATATAAGATGTTTTACCTTTATCCACATGCACATAAGTGTATCTAGACATATTTCATGCGTAGGTTCACTCATTTTATTATGCATGTGTACAACATGTGTAACACCTAAAACATCTTACATTTAGAAACGGAGAGAGTATTTGGCTTCCTCTGATCTACAAACATACATGTAGCAGATAGTTCCTTCTTGAACAAACTATAAACCACAACAACTACATCTAATACCAGCAAGGCAAACACAAAATTAGTGAAACAAGATTCCTCGATCCTCCTCCTGGTAACTCGCTCTGAAACAGCAAACTGTGCAGAAACACCAAAATCCTACTACTCATTTAGTTCACGAATCGAGAAGAAACACAGGCATATCAATGATGCCTTTTATTATCTGCAGGTGGTGTCTAGTGGGTGCAGGGGAGGGTGAGGCGTACAGCTGTCCGGTGTGACCTGGTTGTTCCGGCGTCGGCGCTGGCTGTGGCATATCAATAGTATGTACTCGCTCCGTTCCAAATTAGATGACTTTCCGTTCTCCACATGTGGATGTATCTACATTACATGTAGATACATCCACATGTGAGAACGGAAAGTCATCTAATTTGGAACGGAGGGAGTAGTACATATATTAGTGCTTTGTAGTATTCGGTCCCAGTTAATGGTGCCGTCTTTTTTGTCCAAGTCGAGAGAAGTTGTGAAAATGATCCTAGTAAGAAGAGAAGAAGCCAGCAATGTTTGGGCCAAGATTTCACTGAAAACAGGATAACTGTAGGTTATTGGTGTATTTCTTGTCAAATCTGGCCCTTTGGCCAAACTAATGTTAGCCTTTGGACGAACCGCCAAGTCACACGCGCAACCGCACGGCTCCGTGAAGCCCTCTTGTATTTATTGACCCTGTCTAACCATGTATTGGAGGGAAGAAAATTCGAATGATTTTTTTCAAGCAAAAGAAAGAGAGGGAGAGATATCTTGGTGGGAGAAGATGCTAATTTTCCGTTTTCCATCTCTGTTCTTTGTGTGACGCACGGCTGAGATGGAATCTGCCCCAGATTCATGACGTGTCTCGTCAAATCATCGCGTAAATAATGCATGCGTAATAGGGATCGCTGTGATTTGCACGGAATTCCCGCACCTTCCTTACCTATAGACTCGGTATCTATGTGGTTTATTAATCCGGATTACTAGCACCTTCCTTCGTACAGATTGTATAACATATCACATGCCCAGTGGCGCACTGTATGACACAGATTCAAGGAAATGAGCGATGCTTGTGAGAAACATTTGCACGAGCATACTTAAAATTGGTGAGAGGAGGCCCCGGCCTCTTGGACACTATTTTTTTTTTTAGAAATAAAGGGCTCCAGTTCCATTGAAGAAACCACGTATCCTTACATCAGTTTTGAACAGACTAAGCTCAGAGTTTTGGCCAACATACCAGGTGCCAAAAGTGCTACAGCACTAAGAAAGCGAACTACAGGAAGAACTAGCCTATTACATCCACGAGTACCAGGAAAACTCGTAACAGCCACATCAGTTGTTGTCGACAACTTTGAGATTTCGACCAACTTCGACTAGCTTGAGTCCCTTCCCCTCGAGAATCTTGGCCAGGCCAGCGACATCTCTTTCCCAAGTTTTGGCCTCTTCACCTCCCTCCAGTTCTTGACGGTGTTTCACGATCAGTTCCTTGTTGATCGTCACCCAGGGTCTGGCCAGCACAACGGAGGAGGCCGCTGCGCTAGCTGCTCCACTTCCCCAATCACGCTCTCCAGCTTTCCTTTTGTGTCCCCGGAGAACAGGACCTTCCAATGAGAAAGTAGGGCCGACAGCCGTCTCCAGATGCTCTGTAAACCAGGCCAAGGAGCACGGTTAAAGCATAGGTCATTTCTGGTATTCCAGATAACCCATAAGACTGCTGCATGAGTGGTATTGTGGACACTATTTTTTCTAGGATGACTGCAGCAATGAGGGGCATTGAGGCTGGTTACCATCATAAACTCCTTCAGTAAGGATAGGGTCATATACGATGTGCCTTCTTATTTTTGAAAGCAAAACAAATATATTTGTAGGTGATGCCAGCTGCTTGATAATTTAAGCAACTATAAGATCCTGCTTGTTGTACAAAGTGCGTAATGCTGCACGTCCCCGCGCGACGAAAGAGCGGTGTCAGTGCGGGTATGTAACGTGACGTCCTCCGCCGCGCGTGGTTCAACAAAAGAAAACTCGACGTGTGAACGGAAGACCACCTACAAAACTGGATCTTTTTCCCTCGATCTCGTGCGCGTCTGCATGACGGATCGATCGACTAGTGGAGTAGTACGAACGGAGTATGTGATTAAGTCCCACACGTACGCATCTGCAGCCGCGACTACTCTAGCTAGCAAAATTAACAAGCAAAAACCACCAAACTAGAAAAGGGACCTCGGAACAAAACCACCACGCGCTTTAATCACAAAAAGGACCTCATCCACATCCACTGGAGACCAAAGTATCAGACATGTCCTACACACAAACTGGACTAGGCCACGACGAGTTGCTACGATTATTATGGGGGATCTACTTATGTAGTAAAACAAGAAGAACACAAGCTCCTATCACCATCAGCTTCAGCAGCGCTGCAGCTGATGGTGTTCAGATCATCACCCAACCCCATGTAACTACTTACCGCACTGAGCGTCGCTATCTTTGGGCCCGGTGTCGTTGTCGGTGTCCCACAGGAAGGCGGACTATGGGGAGGGCACATGACTCTTGTGCGGGCAAGCCCTAGCCGCCCGGTCGAAGCAGCTCAAGACGCCCTCCTCGTCGCAGTACACCTCCCACATCAGCTTAGCGTACTCCAACAACAGCTCGTCACGATAAACATGCCTATAAATCTGCACAGAAGTAAAAAAATGATTTAAGCATGGTAAGCTCAGTTTTAGCTCAATGTACTCAAACTGAAAACAAATGTGAACATAACCACCATAGCTAGTTTAGCTAGAGAATAATGCCCAGTGAAGACAATAAACCCCAGGTCCAAGACCTCCACATATGTATAGCTCATGTCATTCACTACAACCAACTTATGATGTGTTCAACAGTAGCAAATCAAATAACCAATATAAGCAGTTAAACATACCAAGACAAAACTCATGCATACAATATGTGGAAGTGAAACATAGTATATCAACTAAAAAGAAGTCCCTGTCACAGCATTGTGACACCTCTGATGCATGATCTGCAGTCATGATTGTCACTGTCCATTGGAGACTTCACAGAATAGTAAACCGAAGCTAATCCTAATCGCACGACCACACCACTGAGTCCTAAAATACTAGATCATCATTCTATGGCCGGAGCACAGAATAACCAAAGCTTTCTGGCCATGGTATCATAGAGCATCTAGAGGAAAGAAGGGAAGACCGAGAGACTTACCTAAAGCATGGAGATGAAGAAGAGGCCACCGCTACCGAGGTGAACAACCGCCGTCGCACGACAGCCGAGGGCGGAGGTGAAGGATGAAGTAGTCGAAGCCTACAACCGCGGGCAGGGCGCAGGAGGATGTCACCAGCACAGCGGCGGCAGTGCCATAGCCACAACATCTAGGTCACGTGGTCACGCCTGATCCAGTAGACATGGCTCCCTCCTGGCTAGCTCCAGCTCGACTCTCCCTGTTGCCCTGCAAAGGGTGGATGAACATAATCAGCAATTAATATTGCAAGCCCCCAAAGCCATAAGTCGAGGGGATAAACAACAGAACCATTAAGTTGTAAATGTTACTTGCATTGTATAGTAACATGAGAAAACAGTGTCCGGAATAGAAAAGCCAGGTAACAATGCCTTGTTATATAAATTTCATCACTGCCAACACTTTGATGTACTCAACTAACACCAAAGCAGCAGTATTATTTGTTTTATATTTGAAATAACAGTCATTACAAATGAAGCCATATCAGCACATCAAGAGAATGAACCAAACTTTTAGTGTTTAGAAAGCACTGAACCCAAGTTCAAAAACATGAACCCAGCATCAAAATGTAAGAGATGACTCGGGTCATACAAGACCCACAATTTTTAGTACTTAAGCTTTAGCATCAAAGCCATGAGATGTCACAAGCCTGACCTCGATTAAATTAAAGAACCAGATTTGATTGGCATATCAAGATAAATTATAGAAGGAAGCATCTGTCCATATACATTAACCTAAGAAAACAATGACGAGCAACCTTAAAAGCTTCAGAAACCAACATGAAACCACATGCATCTCATTGATTAACCAGGAACTAAAAACTCGATGGCAAGGCATTAAAAACACCTTCTCTCTAACTGCAAGGACTAGTCACTGCACACGCACTGGAAAAATCAGCTAGGGCTCTAATACACGAGAACTTGGCCTCCCTCTGCTTCCGCTTTCGTTGCCACTACCGCCTCAAATACAAGATATTCTTCATATCTGCACACGAGTGCAGCACAAGAGGTCAGCGTATGGTGGTTATGACATCAGACGAAAAGATATCTCCACAAGCACTTAAAAATAATCACGTTAAAGAAATGTTTAAAATTGCAAGTCGGATAACAAGTAAGTTCTCCACCTCTGACCTAGTGAGCTTTCCAACAAGATGTTGTTTTAGGACGATACAGCTTCAGGACAAGAAAAAGGAAGATAAATTGGAAGGGAATAAATGCATTGCACAACTTAAGCTCAATCAGAGAGCTGCGAGTGAGAGAAGCCATACTCCACTACTCTGCAAAATATTTTCGTTTAATCATTGATGGCTATGTACCTTCTAACGATCCAACAAACAATCCTTTATACAAGTTCTACACACATAAAGAATGGACAAATCCTAATTCAACAACCACCAGCAGTGAACTTAAATTAGAGGCAGCTTGTCAGCTGCTCGATGGCCGGAATACAGTACGTCGCACAGAGAGGAGAAAGGAGAGGAACCAGAACTTCACCTTAACCACAAAAACGAAGAATAAAAAGATGCAGCCGCCTTCGCACGGACACGAAGACAGAGGAAGCTGAGACGGAGCCTCACGAGGCCAGGCAGCGTCTTAATACCTACAAGGGAGAAGGAGATGAGTATTAGAGTAGTTGGATTCTTCAAGCATACTTGAACAACAACTTTAAATATGACATACACGCAATAAACAAATGATCAAGCAAGCCCAATTACAGTACACACATGCAGGTGTAAGTTAGCAGGTAGTGATCTCCTTGGAGGGGAAATAAACAATTCATGATCAGCTAGGCATGAATCTCTACAAACAACAGCTCGGGAGGCATATGAAGCATCATTCATGCAATGTACACATTATTAAATTAAAGAACGAGATTTGATCTGCCCATATACTTTAACAAAAGAAAACAACAGCTGAAAGCCTTGAAGGCGTCAAAAAACACTGCATCTCATGGATTGACCGAGACCTAAAAATTGATGGCAAGGCAGAATCAACGTCACCTTGTTTCTGATTGCAAGGACTGGTCGCTGCATACGAACTGGAACAATCAGCTAGGCCTCGAATACACGAGAGCTTGACCTTCTACATGACATGGACGCTCCCCGCAAGGCATTCAGATCGGGTGTGTATAGGTGCCGCACTCTGCAATCAACCTGGCAGAAGAGCAAAAACAGAGATTGAGACAACAATAAGGTAGATCATCAATCAACCAATAAAAATACGATTCAACAAGAAACCATGGGCCAGCCAAGGAATAATCTGATGCTAAACAAGAATCAACGATAGCAGGTCCAAACTAAAGCATCAAGAGCTCTACATGAATCCATATGGCATCTATAGTATCTGGATAATCTACAGGAATAATATTGATCGAGAGCACATGCACCAAATCGTCCTAAAAAGTAAAACTTGGACCGACAAATAAACCATAGAAGATGGGTACAGCAATCAACATGCTTTTTAATTCTAGGAGTTTCATCACGTTAACCAAATGCATCTAGATCAAACCGTAACATGAACAATCGCGCATATGCATCCAGATCAATCTTACACCATGGACAGATAACTAGGGTGAGGCGGACAGATGTCTCACAGGTCATGACCATGTCGTTGCTTGATGGTTCCATCCATTCGGTAGTATTCCAGAAACCCCTACAGCTTTGCATTCTCACAGACAATCAAACACACGAGCCTGCTTCTGGTGCAGTATAACCTACAGACAGCAAAACGAACATGTTCAAGAACTAGTAAACACAAGTCTGATGAAAACATGAGGAAGTTTACGACACTCAATACTACATAAATCCATCCATCCAGTACACTAATTGAGTGTACTGACGGCAATCAATCCTTCCAGCAAGTACTAAACAATACCAGTACACTAAATTATTCAACTGTTGTCTAGTCCAAGCAATCAACAGAGTAGACAAATGAAGATAGATATGCATGAGATATCTCAGTCTTACTTGGTGCCTCTCCCAGTTCTAGACTTCTAGTATGTTCAGGTGACTAACACAAGACAAAGTTCCAGACAGGATAGACAGCCAACATCTGCAGCATCTACATGTACAGGATCACACTTTGACACAACATGCTTAACCCGAATAACACGTTTAAAGCATGGAGAATTCTCAATGAAAGATTCAGGATACTAAAGTGAGCTACTGTCCAACCTTAGGCAAGGAAGTTGTATACGCGTGCATCATGCTGTACAAGTATGATATTTACGCATCAGTTCAAAAAAAGTAATCACAGTAAACAGAGCAACAAAACTCTGCATGGCAGATGTACTTTGCTAGTAAAAGCAGCAACTTGAAACAATAAAACCTGAAAACAGTCGTATAAGCTCCAAACTCTAAAGGTAGAAACTGATGGAAAAATATTATTTTGAATGATTAGTTGGTACCTACAACTAGTCATAGAAACCTCCAATGAAACAATAATCAATAGATATGCAAAGTCTACAACACTAAAATTAACATGCATAGGCTACAAAAACAAGTCAACTTCCATTTGATACAATTCCTTGTACAGAACCTCATGCTGTTCATGTACGAAAAAGCAACACTAGCTAGGGAACATGTGAAATTCCTTTTTTTACAGGACATGTCAAATTCTTTGTCAAATGAATATAGGCAACACCTAAATAGATGAGAATTCACTCCATAAGTAAATCCAACATCACAATTCTGAAAATTCATGACTGTGCCAGAAGAAGAACAAAATGAAGATTTAGTGTGCTACTTGAACTACTGCGTAACCTTGGGCAAAAAGAAAAACTACGCTTATCTGGACCGATTCATGAGATAAAAATAGAACAAAATTTAGCTGCCAGGGTCCAAATGTAATCAGTGCAAGCTGCGCAAGAGATCATCTTTTTGCACTAGGGCGGAGTAGTGGTTCGGCCCAGGGATTGGGGGAAGAACAAGGTGTCTCACCGGCCGTCAAGGAGGATGGACCCCACGCGCTGTCCTTCTTCAGAGTAGGAGGACGCGAGGAAGGAGGTCACCCCACGGATCTCGCAGCCACTGGCGCCAGGAACTTGGCGCCCCCAGGATCTCCTCAACACGCGAGCCGCCTCTGGTGCAGTATAACCTGCAGGCAGCAAAAAAACATGTTCAGAAACAGGTAAACAGAAGTCTGATGAAAACATGAGGAAGTTCATGACACTCGATACTACATGAATCCATCCATCCAGTACGGTAAATGAGTGTACTGATGGCAATCCATCCAACCAGCAAGTACTACACAAACCCAATACACCAAATTATTCAATTATTGTGCTAAGAAAGATCACTGTTCAAGCAACCAACAGAGTAGACAAATGCAGATAGATAGAGCAGTAGATGAATGAGACATCATTCTCAGTGTTACTTAATTCCTCTCCTAGTTCTAGTCGTCAATGTTCAAGTGACTAACACAAGACAAATTTGCAAGCTACAGAACTAGTCATAGATAAAGACATGCTATAGAACTCTGGGAAGACCACCAAACGACAATCAGATCAGAACACATGAATACAATCATAGATAAACACATCAACGGTGGGCTAGCTAGCTTGGGCAGCAGCACATGATACAGACCATGTAAAATCTGCCTTTAATCATTGTCGAAAATTTATATTTGGCTAAAAATACTCTCTCAGCCCAGGGAGTAAAATAGGTGCATGGACAACTAAGCAGTAGTACAAGCTCTAAGGGTAAAAACCAAAGAAACAATAATCAACAGTAAAATCAGATAGGCAAAGTCTACAACACTGGAAGTAACATGCATAGACTCTAAAAACAAGTCGACTTATAGTCACAGGATCCGTCTCATGAAATTCCTTGTACAGAACCTCATGCTGTTCATGTACGAAAAAGCAACACTAACTAGGCAACATGTCAAATTCCTTGTCAAACGAATATAGGCCAGCACGTAAATAGATAAGAATTCACAGATTTCCATAAGTAAATCCAACACCACAATTCTGACAATTTGTGAAAGTGCCAGATAAAAAATATAAAGGTTACACAGTAGTTCAAGTAGTACTTGAACAACTGTGTATCGTGCGCAGCAACCAAACATACATACATAGGGAAACCAGCAGGGTTGTTAGAGAGAGTGAGAGATTACCCCGTCACCCTACTTGTTGGTGATGCCGGTGCGGATGTCCATCCTCGTGCTGGAGGAAGTGCTTGTCCGTCCACAGCTGAGCAGCAAGACGCGGGTGAGCGACATCAGATGGTACCAGATCCCTGTGTTTGTGTTAGCCGGCAGCAGATCCGGCAGAGGTGCTGTCCAAGACCACCGCCACAAGTGGTGACCTGCAAAACAGAAACACGAGAAGATGAGGATGCTGCTGCTACCCATGACAGAAACTAGCTAAGGAAACATAGCAATGCCCCAAGTCTGAAATTGAATGATCAGGAGAAGACACCAGTACGTCAGACTTTCAAGCATGGAGAATTTTGTTACTACTATGTCCAAGCGATCCTAAAGTCGCTTGAATTACTATCAGCAATAAATTAATTGATGTGTTGAATTACTATCCAATAAATTAATTGTTGTTAATCAGTACATGAATAATATAAGCTTGATTCTTTCCAAAGCAATTCATATGGGTGCTAAATTATGACATGTTAATAAATCAGAGGGAATGTACTATACCTACATAGATCAACATATAAAAGGACAAATGATAATAAGTAGAGTTTTGCTAGATTATTTAATGCTCGCTAGGAAAGAATAGAAAGCAGATGTTGTAGAGGCACAGCTGACAACACAAAGTCTATATATCAGCCACTAGTGCTCTAGGCGGCAAGTGCTTCTCTTGTGTTGTGCAGAGAAGTACAATTGTACCCAAACTGGACAAAATATTTGACACATTTTGGCAAGAATATAGATAATGCACACACACACAGCTGATCTGCAGCAACCATACATACATAAGGGAAACCAGCAGGGTTGTTGGAGAGAGTGAGGTTACCCCTTCACGGTACTTGACGGTGAAACCTGGGAACCAGCAGGATTTCGGCGCGGCTGTCCATCCTCATGCTGGAAGGAAATGCTTTTTCGTCCACGACTGAGTAGAAAACATGGAAAAAGGCTTCAGTATTTAACAATACGAATTGCTATTAAAGGATATATCTAGACATAAAAAAGTGCTCCAGATTTATAATTACAGCAGATGAGAGGATCCCCTTTTCCTTGACAGACATGACACCACCAATTGAGAAACCAAAGAAAACATCCACGGAAAGAAAGCAGTAGCAATCAAAGACTAACAGACTAGTAATTGCAATTAGAAGTTTGGTAATACTAGTACATAACAGTCGCATGATTCCTCATATTCTTTTCCTGGGAACAACAAACACATGAGGATGACATGCAGGGGCGATGGCATTAACATTTACTCCCTCCGTCCAGAAATAAGTGTCTCAAGTTTGACAAAAAAATGGATGTATGTATACATGAAACATGTCTAGATACTTCCACTTTTGAGCAAACTTGAGACACTTATTTTTGGACGGAGTGAGTATTAGCTAACCGTGCACCACTCCAGAAGCTAATAGTTTCAGCTTTCTCTCCAAAATGATTGATCGTATTGATACCCCAACATGGTGTTGCAAATGCCACCACGTTCCGTTCATTACACAACAGAAGAGACTAGCTAGGGCTGAAAATGAATTCAACGGAGAACTAACTGATGCAACAGTTTCAGATACGAAAGTGAAAGACCAACCCAACGCGCTCAGATTATTATTACAGGGTTTGCAGACTAGCTAGCCTCTATGGGTAGTATCGAGCCTTGTAGGAGAAAAAAAAAGCTGCAAGTTTCTGTTGAAACCAATCTGAACACGGGTTGCAGCATTACCAATCGAATGCCCCACGAATCTGGGAGACGACACTAGATCTCTCATAACCAGTAAAAGACGCACAGGATTGAGTCTCCAGCCTAGGGTCCCTAGAGAGAAGGCGAGATCGATGTATCACCGGCTGAGGAGATGGATCGCTGCACGCGGGGACGGAGGACGACCTGCCTGTCGGCGCCGGATCTCGCGGATGGATGGCGGCCCCGAGCTGTGGGTGGTGGCGAAGTAGATGGAGGCGTCGCGTCGTGCTGGCCGGCAACCCCTCGCCGGCATGCAGCGAACTCCGTCCGCCACGCGGCTGGCGTGGCTCCTGGGCCGCCATGGACGCCAAAGATGGAGGCTTCTACAATCGCAATCCTGCGCCTGGGCTAGGGTTTGTGTGGGCGGGGCGTGGAATCGGAGGAGGAGGAGGCGGTGGACTGCGGCGCGAGGGAATGGCGAAGTAGGCGGCGGCAAAAGGGGATCGCGAAGTGATATCAGTCTCCCGCTTTTTGGCCCAAAATTGCCGCCGAAACTTTTTCGCTCCATAATTAAATTAAATGGTTTTTTCTTCCTTCTCTCGGACGAGGCTTGCCTGTGCCCAGGTCATGCGACCATCCGTGCGACCTGCACATCGAACGGCTCTGCGCCTCTGCCCCCGCTACCCCGCTCAGCTGGCATTATTTTCTTCCAAAAAAAATACAATTCCGTCCATCCGTATCCCGTTCCCCTGCCGACTGCCGTGGAGCAGCAAGGTGATCCGCCCGGCGAAACCTCCATGCGCTCCTGTTCCTCCAGTCTCCAGCACCATCCTGTCCCTGTGTCACCTCTCGCCGTGCCACTGCGTCGACGGATCTCGCCGCATCGGGGTCCAGTCTCCAGCACCATCCCGTCCCTGTGTCACCTCTCGCCGTGCCACTGCGTCGACGGATCTCGCCGCATCGGGGTCAGAGCTATGGAGCCACGACCTGGATTCACCATGATTTAGTCCTTGAAGAAGCCATCAATGGGAGACGTTGTTCAATTGGACAGGAGAAATTGCACCTGCTTCGGTATGGTTGCATATCGCTTGAACCTCCTCTTTTTTCTGTTTGCACAGATGAGATTCATGTGCTTTGGACTGGTTGAGCCGTGCTGATTGATGTGTTTTCGCGGCGGCCATTCACGATGGCCTGGATGTCCGTCAACCGCATGGCGCGCCGGCACAGGCGTAGCGTCTCCAGCCGCGGGAACGACAACGCAGGAAACGGCAACGGGAAAGACAAGGAGGGTGCCGACAGTGAGCAGGGCAGCCATGGCTGCGGCGACGCGGCGTGAGCTCCAGTCCGACGAGTGGCGGTGCGCGGAGGGCGGCGGACGGCAGGGCTACGACGCAGATCCTATACCAGATTATCGGGGAGACGTGGACGTGGAGCTCGTCTAGGCCGTGCGCCTCCGGGGCGCCGGTGAGCAGGGGTGTCCACCCCGTCGTTCATGTGGCGTTGCTCCTCCAGGTCGAGGCTCCACAGCTCTGATCCGTATGCGGCGTAGTGGCGAGATCCGTCGACGGGATGGGGGTGGAGGACGGATGAACGCGAGCACAGCGGCCTGAGGTCTCGCCGGCGGCTCAGCTTTGCGGACGGGTACAACCGTACAGGGCAAGGGATACAGAGTACAGACGCGTTGTTTTTTATTTATTGAGGAAAAGCAGGAGCTGTGTCGCTCGATGGGCTCCACGCGTCCTGGTCGCACCGATGGTCGCAGGAGTGCGGCACAGGCAAGCCCCGTCCCCTTCTCTCGGAGTTGGTTGACCAAGTGTTTTTTGCTGGTTTCCTTCGAGGCGTTGGATGGGTAGGCGGTGGACGGTGGGGATGGCCAATCCGGGTAGAGTGCTACAGAGTCATGTCATTGGCTACGCTCTCGGTTGGACCCGGATTCGACGGTCCGATCGTGACGAGAAGGGCCGAATGGACCATGTGTGTCGACCAGCAGTTTTCCTTACAACATACTCCCTCCGTCGCACAATTTAAGATGTTTTAGGTGTTACATATGTATGTCTAAATTCATACTAAAAATGATGGACACATACATTAAAATGTGTCTAGATACATGTGTGTATGTGTGAATGTGGAAATAGTCTAAAACATCTTATATTATGGAACGGAGTAATTATCATGTCATCAGAATTCCATAATGACGGGCGACACACACAAGGTCCGCATCAAGGACCGCCACGCCGATTAACGGTGTCGTGGTTGGCGTTACTCCAACACTATCAGCCCTTTCATCGACACCATGACAGCAATCGAGTGACGAGTGAGATCCTGATGAAGAAAAAACAAAACCACCTAGTGCGGGTGAAAGGGTAAAGAGATCCTCGACGATGCCCTAGTAGACCTCGAGGGGCATGACGACTCCCTGACCTTGACGCTGAAGCATCCTAGCTACATCGGCTAGAAGCAACTGTACTGCGGCTCACACCCAGACCCTTATATACCAATATTACGACCTTGTGCAAGAGGCGGAGGGTTTCGCGTGGTTTTAGGCCAAACCCTGTTCTCTAGGCCTCACGACTTCTACCTCCTAGCTTTCCTTCGAAAGCGGGAGTCCACTGGCTTTTACTCTCTATAATTGGTTGCGGTTTTCCAACACTTTATCGTGCAATTTCATGCAAAATTGTGTTAGGATAGGTCATAGTAACATGAACAACCTAAATAGAGACGATGCACTTATAAAAGTTGGACCGGTTGGGGGGTTTCGCACTATAAGTCCACAATTTACGCGCACAATAGTCATGTGAGTGAAGCACAATCCTATTATATGGCTCCTCGAGCAAAAAGGAGGGTTTGTATCCTTCTTCGAGTAGTTTCAAGCAAAATCCTTTTATATGGAACCAACGACGTCTACCACCGAATTTCCATCAAAAGTGGTTATTACATGTGACATTTTTATTTTTGTTTGTGTCCGGCAGGCCGCCATCGCTGACGGCCATGGCCTGGTAGCTGTCGTTTGTCAACTCGATTGGGCGAAAGTGCTCAGTGTGCAACGTCGCCGACTCATCGGTGTTGTAGACAAGAGTCAAATTATCGCGGCGGCATGCATGTTCGTCGTACACGAAGTAGTCGCCGTCGCTAGTGACCACGATGTTGCTTCCTGCGTGAAAGTGTGGATGCGACCCCACCATGATAAAGCCTAGGCGGAAGATTGACCGCGCGAGACGTTGCGTCTCCATGTCGGCGTCTTTGCTACTGCCGCCAACGAGCATATATATCGTTCTTGTTGAGCTATAGTTATTTTATATTTGTTTATGTTTATGTTAGGACGGGTAAAAGAAACGTATCAAATAAAAATGAGAGTCATCACATGGCCTAATTTATGGTCAAAGTTAAATCTCAGAAAAGCATGCACCCATCATATTTTAGAAGGGAGGGAGTACTATTAATACATTAATGAATCCAAGTGAGTTTAATAAAAACATTTACCAATGTCATACTCTCCACCTTTTGTCGTTGATAAACTTTGTAGTTGGTTATCCGTGTCATCGAGTCCACCCAAGTAGGAGACTAGACAGGATAGGAGATGTGTAGGTGGAGAAGAATAATTATTATTATGCACATAAAATAATAGGCTTCAATAATGGCATACCATGTTTATCGGTACAAGAAAAAGATTACCAAATGAACATGCCATGAAATAATATATATTATATATTTTCCATCGTATAATAAAAACATGTAATAAAGTTTTATGCATAATATAAAAAGATAATAACAATGCTCATAAATTAATATACATTCGTATAATAAAAAATGTAATAGAGTGTCATGCGTAATTTATGAAATACTCCCTCCGTTCCACAATGTAAGATGTTCTCTCTACCTCACATGTTGGATAGATGCAAATTAAAATGAGTGTACATACACATTAAAACATGTCCACATGCATCTTGATACATGTGAATGTGGACAAAAACTAAAACATCTTATATTTAGGAACGGAGGGAGTATAAATGTACCAACACAAGAGTTATCAAAATGATAGATGACAACTCTCTCAACAATATAAGTACAGATTGACAAGTGATAACAAAACATGTTTCCAATAAATATGTCAGATTCAACATGAAAAGTGGGAACTAGCTTGGTGGCATTTGATCGTGAACTACTAACATTAGCAAATGAAGTTTAGTAGTAATGTGATTTTGTTCATCATAAAGAGCAACCGAAAAGATAAATTAATCATATGAATCAAACTAAACTTTTAAGATCATATTTGTCTAGTTGGCGACGCTTCACCAAAAAAAAATGTTAGATAATCTTCTTAAGATCCAGTGGTGCTTCGGGTAGCAGCCGCTAACACCCATTTGATCAGCTACATGTCTGACGTCACTTCTGAGTTGCCATCCACCCCTTTTGCGCTAACCATAACAACCTAATCTCTCGACTACCCTCCCGACTAGTCAGGGGTAGAAGAGACGATGTCGTGCGCCCGACTCTCAACTGGAGATGTAGGAGAGAGGAAAAAAAGACGCAAACGAGAGTGGCCGAAATATTTGTCGATAGTTTCGACCTCACTAGCATTATGGAATTTTCTCTATTTCTTGATACAACGAAATCCTGGAAAGCACAAGTCTGTAAAACACTTATTTTCCGCGAGCTTTCCAACACACATGTTAAATTCGTGGAAAACCTTATAGACGGTGAAATCTTTGGAAACCATAAAACAATTTTGTTATAGGCTTGTGTAGAAACGGACGGCGAAAATAATAGGGCAAATGAAACCATGCATCCATGCATACAATAATAACATGCGACTTAAAAAAAGGCACATGAAATCTTAGGTTAGCTATCACATGGCCTAAGGACGTGCAACATAACAAATGCACATGAAATGATGGTTAGTATCCTTTTTTGATCTTGAATTAAGGGCCCGATAAAAACGCGGAGAACGGTAAGACACGAAACGACGGGTTTTATGGTATCAGTTCATGCATAAAATAATAACATCCAACATAGTGAAGAACCGAAAAACAATAACGCACATTAATGAGATGAAACACACATGAGATGATGGTTAATCATTTACACTCTAGGGTCTTGGTTTTCCTCCTCCGAAGTCTTGCTCGATTGTTGTCGTGGTGCGAACTGAGGCGCCCGTCTTGATAATGGTGGAGTCACACCCACCATTATCAAGACGGGGCAATAATAGCTATGGACCCAGTGTGCATGTTGCTCTTCATGGTAATGAAATTCCCGAGCCACGTATGGTAACCAATACAAATTTCTATTCTAAATCACAGATTTAGGGTCTAAATTCTAGGGTTTAAACTGTAGACCTAAACCCTAATCCCGAGCTACACCCTAGCCCTTAGACCTAATTAAACTCTAGACCTAAAACATACTCCCTCCGTTCCAAATTAATTAATTTCCATTTGTCCACACATGGATGTATCTAGACATTTTACACATATAGATACATCCACATGTGGACAAATAGAAGTCAATTAATTTGGAACGGAGGGAGTAGATCTAAACGGTAAACATAGATCGTTGCTCTAGACCTCTAGTGGATTGAAAATAAGCCCGGAAAGCAATGGATATACGCCAAATACATCCACGGTGACAACATCATATGACCCTCTAGTAATCGTTTACCGATATCTACCCAGAGCTATTCGGCGATGGTAGCGAGGAGCACCTGTCGTCGTTGTCGTCATCGTCGGAATACTTGGCCGCCGCCACCGCCGGGTCTGGTCGAAGAAACTGCAGCAACTTTTTGTGATTCCTCATGGCCACTCACCAGCTAATAAAGAAGAAATCTTCTGAGAGTGATCGAATTGTTGGAATGGTCGATGGAGAGTGACACTTTGTGTTGTGGTGGTTTAGCGAAGAAGAATTTCAGGTGAGATCGATCAATGGAGCGAGCTGCGGTTGGGGTTGGGTAGGGTATATATAGAAGCGTGCGAGGGGACGTCGTGACAGGTGGACGGCCGAGGTTTGGCGACGTTGCTTCTGCATTTTGCTTGCGGGGTCGCACATGGCGGGATGGTTCGTTTGGGACAGGTGGCCTGGCGACGCCGCGAGCAGGCGCGGTACAATGATTTCGTTTGCGCAGCACAGGTGAGTGGTGATGGATGGTGCCCCGGCCGACGCAGGACGGCTCGATCTACAGCCTTGTTGACTTCTTGTTCTGGTCGTGGCTGCAGCTGTTCAAGTCAAACCAGCCCGGTGTGCTGCTCCTACGTGTCACCTTGTTAGCAGGCAGCTCGATCGCGTTGTTGCCGATGAGATCTCCTCGGCGTCTACCGTGATCGACCTTGCCGGCCGGCCGGCCTCGTTGTGTTTCCATCTCCTCGCCATTGGCGTTTGACTTTTCTTACATATCGTGCATTTTTACGCCACATTCAATGCCGCTACGACTTATCAGCCTGTATGTACTATACGGTAAAAGTCTATTTTAAATCTTAAACTCATAGAGATCGGGCGGATCAAACCTTAAGTTGAAATCACTGTCGTTTGCACCCTGAACCATTGAAACCCGGTCTAAATTGATTCTTGGACCTATTTTTCAGAGAAAATTACTACTATCGCTGGCCACATGTCATATTCATCTCCTTCCCGATCCACCACCGTAACCTTCCCCAGCTCTTCACAACCACCATCCGCACAGCGTCGCTGCCTGCTCGAGCTGCAGCAGCTCGGCGCCAAGGTGGTCTTCCGACGCCGCCACTAGCTCCAGCTCGCGGGCGCGGCCAAAACAAAACTGCTCCGGCCGCGCGCCGTCCACATTGCTGCCCCATACGCCGTCCAGATACTACGTCGCGCGGACGAAGGGTGGGACCTCGCGAGGAACTCGAGGAGCTGGTTGAGGAGCTCACTAGTGTCAGAGGTTGGATTGTGGGCGAGCAAGCGATGAAGATGCGGGTCGTGACCAGGGTTCGGTCCACTCCACCACTACAGGTTCAAGGTTTAAATTTGACATTTTCCAAACATTTACATTCGATTGCTAGCCCGCCTCACGTACACATTTTGGCTCCGTACGATCGATCGTGTGATGCCCTCGGCTTGTTCAGTACGACTTCCAGTTGCGGGCCAGGCACCATCTATCACCACGGCGCAACGAAATCATTGTAGTACCACGCCGGCTCGCGGCGTCGCGATGGGTGCGGTGCTTGTGCTGCATCCTCTCGTTGGGCTATCTCCGACAGAGTTTATGACTAGTTCTGCACCTTGGCCCTTTCTGTTTGGGGCTTCTCCGTTGAGCCTGTTTGCAGCTATGTGGCCAGTCGCAGTCATCTTCGAGGTGCGCCCGTAACCTCCTCGACGTTCTTGTTTAGGCCTTCCTTGTTGAACCTATTTGCAGCTATGTGGACAGTGGTGGTGTTCTTCAGTCATCTTCGAGGTGCGCCCGTAACCTCCTAGACGTTCCTGTTTAGGCCTTCCTTGTTGAGCCTATTTGCAGCTATGTGGACAGTGGTGGTGTTCTTCGTTGCTCGCCTAATAATCTCTTCGTTCGCCCTATTTCCAGTGGGTGTGTAGTTCTTTGTCGTAAACTGTGATCAACACGTTGTATCTGTTTTGCCGCTTATAGCGTTATTAATTTAACGTCTGATCGGCTTTTTCATCTTAAAAAAACTTATCTGTCCGCATGTGCAACCCAAACATGAAACATTTACACACGGAATTAAATCGATTGCCAAGCCGGCATCACGTTGACATTTTGGCGCCGTACGATCAATCGCGTGGGTGCGCCGGCTTCAGTGGGATATGCGGTTGCGGGCCGGGTCTAACACTATTTTTTTTTTTTTTGCGAGTAGGGTCTAACACTAATTAAACACGCACTTGACAGATTCTAATCACTGCAGCCGTTTATTCTACACCAAGTATGCTACTACCGCTGATGACACAGTTAATTCAGATGGGACGTGTTAACTTGGATCGCTAGCTAACTATTGTGTGGAGCTGATCCTGCGACGTGTGTAGACCTGGTCGACAGAGACGGCGTGTGTGGATTTATTACCGAGTTGGAAAACATGTGATATTTCTGTTGATGGAAGAAGATGGCACGGAAGGCTCGATCGACCGGCCGCGACGAAGTTTGTGAGGCGCGGAGGTGCTATGTGTATGTAACGTAGTGGTGATGTCAGGAGGAGAGTGATTTGAAAGCGGGATTCATTTCGCTCGAGCGGCCGGCCGGCCTTGGAAAAGGGTGCGATTGGTAGCCTGCATCAATTTCCCATCTCACCAAGGGCATGCTCTCCAGTGTCATGCTGAGTAAATACACACTTTGAGCCGTGTTGAGTGGTTTGTTTGATTGTCCGCATCGCATCGGCTGGGCAACTAACTCCTCTTTGTTTGGTTGGATGTACATTTTTGCTTAGCCTCACCTACTTTCATATGAGTGAAATTACCACCCACCAGCATCCTTGATCAGTTCACCCATGACGGCATGGCGGCGGCGGAGCTGGACGGTGACAACATGGCATGGCACCAGCGGAGCTGCACGGTGACGACATAGCTCGACGACGACACTGGAGAGCTCATTGCAGTGTGCATCACTCACTTGCTCGAATATCCACTTCATCTTGAACTTCAGACTGCATATTTCGAGCACTTCAGCTTGAACTTCAGCGGCTATGCAAGTGGAGAGGAAATTCAGAAATCAACTCACATTACTACCGATGAATACGAAAGATTTGCCATTTGTGATATCAAATTTAGAAATAGAAATTACCTCCAATGATCTCCGTTCTATGGCGTCTTGAAGGCATTGGCTCACTCTCTGCATCTCCGCCTCGGAGCTGATGGGGCTCCCGTCGGCGTGTCGAATGTAGAACTCCTGGCGCGCCTCGCCACAGTTGGTGTCGATGGTGCCGTGAAAGACGAGGTAGTCCATGTCGGTGAGCGTGCAGACGACGTCGTAGAGCAGCTTGGAGCGTGCGCGACGGAGCAGGCGGGAGCAGCGACCACGCAGCTAGGGCCGCAGTCTCCGCGGAGGAGGGGAGCAAGGCGGGACTCGATGCACGCCACCCGGACGGCGTCGGCATCCTCGTCGCGTAGGTACACGAGGCAGGCCAGGCGGCCGCGGTGCGACCAGGCCCTGGCGTCCACGACGCTACAGTCCATGTCCGCGAGCACGGCGAACACCTCGGAGATGAGCCCCGTGCGGTCGGCGCCCGTGAGCTCCAGCACCGTGAGCCCCTCAAGCGCCGCCGGTTGCGACGGCTCGTTCCAGGTCCCAAGAGACTGAAACCAAACCAAGAAATCAGGTAAGGAAAGCTGCCCCTTTCCGGCTCCGGCGAGGCCATTAAAAGAAAGCGGGGAAACTGCGAGTGTCTCCTACCTGCTGGATGTAGGAGATGACGCTGTCGTCGGTGGGCTGGCAGCGGTGGTGGCCGCGAGCGCGGGCGCGACGGGCGAGCGCGGCGGGCTGGCAGCGACGACGGCCGCGAGCGCGCGACGGGAGAGCTCGGCGGACGAGCTCGGCGGGCGGATCGGGCGGCCAGCAAGCATCAGTCGGAGGAAGGAGGAAGGGGACGAGAAGGCCAGCAAGCATCCGACGGCACGGGGCGGCGGAGAACAGAGGTGAGCAAAAGGAGAGTGAGAGGAAACGAATCTCACATACGAGATTGCATCCAGAGCGCTGGCTTTTGCAGCTGCGTGGCCTGGCCCTGGGAAAACTGCCGATTCGACCGTTCCTACTGGGCATGGCTGAGCACTGCTTTAAGCAGCGTGCGGTGCAAAAAATCGGCTGCAACTAAACAAACAGACGGCCTGGTTCTGCAGCCAACAGGCCTGGCCCGGTTGGCTGCAGGCTACCAAACGCGTCCCAAGTGATTACATGCATCTCCTTCTCTCATCGACCATATTTGCGTACTGCGTAGGATGATGCATTGCAACCCGACCAGCTGCACGCTACTGCTGCCCTCGCGCTTTTCTGCTCTACAAAAATCTTCTTCTCTCATTTTCGAACTTGGAGATCTAGTAGTAGTATAGTAGTGCTAGTCGTAGGAGCAAAAGAAACCGGTGGCACTCCGCCACGTGCCCCAGGCCGGACCGCCATGCATGTTCCAGCGCGGCGAAAAGGCTCGTGTCAAACCGCACACACTGATGAAGCAAACAAGTGCGTCCTAGGATGATGTGCGTGTCTCCTGAATCTAGCTAGCTATCGATAGCCTAACCACTGTGCTGTGCACTCAATGGTGGATACGCGACTCCGCCGATGCGAAACGACGACGTACGGATCCATCGACCGATCACCAACCAAACCACAACCACGTATTGACACATGACACGTCGCCCGGCCGCCCCCACGACGTGTACACCAACACGAGAGCTTGCCTGTGGAGTCAACTATACTGTAACGCAATGACTACGCGATTAGGACGATGGTTAGCCTATACCGCTCGATCGGTCGCCTAGCTCCTGTTAATAATTATATCGGGAGACAAAGAACAAGCTGGCAGGCCACATGATGTTGCTAAGCTATTAATAATTAGTTTATTTATACATGGGCACTAAGCTGTCCATAACTAGCAAGTGCAAACAAAATCTAAGCGTTTACTTTATAATAACATACTAGTATCGTGATGATATGCGATGTCAAAATAAGTTTGGTCCACGCAATTCGTGTCTCTTTCGGGATGGGGTCGCCGGACAAGCAATCAGAAGGTACCCGCGACCTGTGTATTGTGTGGGTATGATGATTAAAAATAGAGCAAACATGATATACTGACCATGCCAACGAGTCGAGTTCGAGCTGGTTACACTAGGCTCGCCTCTGCTCATATATACTGTACTAGAATTTGAGCGAGATCAGACCGTGTCGAGTTAAAGGTCGAGCAGTAAAATTTAGCTCACATTCAACTTGTAACAATCTCGAGTCGATCTCAGGTTAGTTTCGATATTCCTTGCATATGAAAAGAGAAAAACCCCTTACACAATTAAACTTACATATATGCAGAATTAAATAATATCCACCAAGAAACAATGCATCCGATCTTCATCTTATAAGTTAATTATTATCCAAACTCTTTTTTAATATATACCACAATTGTTATACTTAACAACATTCTTTTGAGCTATCGAAAGATCAACTCATTTTCTCATCAAACTATATAATACGCTCATACTATTTTGAGTCGATCTCGAGTCAAGTTTTAAAACTTTGAGTCAATCTTGAGCCGCTCACGAGTTTCGAGCTTTTCTTGCAGTTTTGGAGTCATGAAGCCACAAATGAAGGAAGGAAAGGCTTGCAATGTGTGTATGGTGACTTTATCCATTTTGATAATCAGTGATTCTATACTCTTTCATAGATATTGCGTGAGTGCATGTCGCCACATTTTTTTTTTTGAAAGAGGGGATTACAGGCCAGCGATCCATTACAGAATACAGAAAAGAAGAACAAACGCCAGCCCGAACAAACAGAGCTCAGCTGAAGGCACTACAGCAGCAGGAAAGCAGCTGAACCACCAAACCTCGACGTCGCCGGCGAACGCCGGAGAGGACGAAGACGAACCACTTGCCACCTGGAAGAAGGATGACCTCCAAACATTGAAGAAAGCCGCATGAACCACACGCCGCAAGCAGCGCGATCTTGACGAAGAACGAGCACGGCCTAGCCACCCCCACGACTAGCTCCAACACCACCTTCCGCCGGGGCGGCGAGGCCGTGCCAGAAGAACCACCACCACCGCGCCAACCAGCCCAGCACCTCAGCTCAGCACCAAACCCCTCCACTCCGGCGCACCACCTCCAGGAGACTCCTCTCCTTACCTCCACGGCCGGCCGGAGGAGCCTCGAAGAACCAGACGCCAGAGTCGCCAGGAGCAAGCATGCCGCCCCCGCCGCTCCCCCCCCTTGCCGCCACGGCCGGCCAGGGGAGCCCGAGGCACACGCCCGCAGTACCTGCTCCAGAACGAAGCTCCATGTCCTCGCGACGACGCCGGAGCTCGCATCGCCGTGCCAGCGAGGACCAAGCACAAAATCCACCACAAGGAGGTCGTCGCCGGACCAATCGCCCTGCTAGGACACTAGGCTCACAGATCCACCGCCGGCCGCCGCCAAGCAGGCCACCGGTTGCGGATTTGAAGCACCTTTTATTCGCCGCCGCCGCCTCCACCATCACCGACGGCAAAGCAACGAGCAGCACGAAAACTAAGCTACCCTAGCTAAACCTAACTAGCAGCACACAGATCCCACCGGCGATTCTACCCCCCACCCCCTTCCGACGGCACCAGGCCGACGGGAAGAAGGAGGGCGGCGAAATCGCCGGCAGGAAAGGGAGTCGCCTTCCCGAGCGCCTTTACTGTAGAGGAGGGGTCGGGAGCGAAGAGATAAGGTCGGGTAACGTTTGGTTTGTGCATGTCGCCACATTGTACCGTGCGTTTCTAAAAACAACATTTCTAAGTTTAAGAATATATAAACATACATGGCAACGTTTAATATTTTTGCAATGCATAATAATGTTTATGTGATGTTCTATGTTTGTACATCAATTTATGTCGTAAAGGACTTAGGACGTTAATATGTTGAACTGAGGACGGTTGGATGCTCGCGTAATGTCTTGAAAAGGCGAATGCAGATGAATCACGAATTAGTAGGCAGTAAATAAGTTGAGCACGTACAGAAATGGTATTCACAGACTATGTGTGCACCTGGTTATGCAGAGGCCGATGCATTAGAGTTAATGAAACCTCTCTATATTCACAAAATGTGTATTAAATAGCTGGAAGATCATGGATAACAATCCATAGTCATTAGATGATTAAGTAGTATACCGTTTCAGTAGGGAAAAATAGCCGCTACTCACATGGGTACCTACACACCCTATTTTGAAAAATTCGTATACGTCACGGAAACAAAGAGAATACTCAAAAGAGTGGGGGGATCTCAACATTATAGTTACTAGGATTATTCAAAAGTATTTTGAAATTTTTTCAAGTCATATCCTGACTGTGATAATTATTTCTAAAAGTCAATGAAAAAAGTCAACGAAAAGTCAACCCTAAAAAAAGAGGACCAAAAAATATTTTTTTTGAAATTCCGAAACCAGTTTTGTACACAAAAAATCCCTACTCTACTACAATATCAATCCAAAACAGGTATATACGGCTTACATCGGCGTGTAATGGCATGGTGTGTAGGTACCCATGTGAGTAGCAAATCGCCTCTCTTTCAGTAATCAACACCATCTGTCTTATGAATGAAAGTTTAAAAATCATTACTAAAGGTTTGAACAATCGTTTGACGGGGGTTGCGGATTACTTGATTGATAAAACCCAGACGGCTTTTATGAAAAAACCGTTTCATTATGGAAGGGGTTGTGATGCTTCATGAGATTCTTCATGAAGTTAAAAAAAAGAAAATGTCTGGTGTGCTATTTAAAGTGGATTTTGAGAAGGCTTACGACATTGTCAATTGGGCCTTTTTATAAAATGTTATGCTTAAGAAAGGCTTTTCTGATGAATGGAATGACCTTATCTTTAGCATAATAACTAGTGGTAAAGTGAATATAAAGATGAACGATCAGTTAGGAGCCTTTTTTAGCACCTATAGAGGTGTGAGACAGGGGGATCCCCTGTCTCCTATTCTGTTTAATTTTACGGTTGATACTTTGAATGTGACGATTACAAATGCCCAGCAAGCAGGCTTGATTACTGGACTAGTCCCTCATTTGCAAGAAAAATGGATATGCTATCCTGCAATATGCGGATGACACCATTTTTATGCTGCAAGAGGGATTTGAAAATGCCAGGAATCTTAAGTTTCTGCTTTGCCTTTTTGAACAGATGTCGGGTTTAAAAATAAATTTTCTAAAAAGTGAAGTTTATGGTTTGGGGGACTGTGTGGAGCAAATTCATATCTACGAGGAGATTTTTACCTGCACGTCGGGTACACTTCCTCTTCGTTATTTAGGAGTTCCCATTGACAAAAAAAGACTTTTAAGTGTTCATTGGAAACCGGCTGAGGGGAAAATGGAGAAAAAATTGGGCTGCTGGCAAGGGAAGCTACTGGACATCGGATCTAGAGTAACTGTGTTAAACTCTTGTCTGACCAATGTCCCGTTGTTTATGCTTTCCTTCTATGTGGCGCCGATCGGTGTGCGAAAAAGATTTGATGTTTTTAGAAGTAGATTGCTTTGGCAGGAAGAGCAAGGCATTAGGAAATATCACCTGATGAATTGGGAGACTGTATGTTCACCAAAGGATTTAGGTGGATTAGGGGTCTTGAATCTTGAGCTGATGAACGTCAGCTTATTATGTAAATGGCTTTGGAAACTTGAGAATGAGGACGGGGAATGGCAGAATCTTTTGAGGAAAAAATATTTACAAAAAGAGACGATAGAGCAAATGGAAGTAAAACCTGGTCAATCTCAATTTTGGTCTGGCCTAATGAGAATTAAACATGTCTTCTATAAATTTTGTGGAAGAAATGTTAATTCTGGGAACAGAACGAGGTTCTGGGAAGATAACTGGACTGGGAATCAACCTCTGAAAGACACTTTCCCCCGGCTTTACGACCTGTCTTTTAATAAAAATATTAAAGTAGACAGGGTTTGTTGCCTCCAGCGGGGCATGTTTGGTTTTCAGAAGGTGCTTGTGGGGTGCTTTGGCTGCGGATTGGGCTAAACTTTTAGAGGTTATTCATGGAACCACTTTGACTCAAGGGGATGATAAGGTCTTCTAGAAATTAGGGCAGAAAGGATTTACCGTCAAATCCTTATATAATGCTTTACCAACCAGAAATCCGTGTAAAAACTTTAAGCAACTGTGGATGATGAAAGTCCCCTCAAAAATAAAAATCTTTTTGTGGCTAGTGATGTGGAAAAGAACTCTCACTAAGGATAACTTGAAAAAAAGAGGGTGGGAAGGTGAGGGGCAATGTATGTTCTGTGCTTCAGATGAAAGCATAAATCATTTGTTCCTCTCCTGTCCTGTTGCCAGATTTGTTTGGGGGTTTTTTCAGTGTTCTGCTGATACAAAACCTCCCCCTGAAACAATTGATGATCTTGGGGATTGGGTAGATGGTTTTCGTGGTTATGAGAAAGTGGTTGTTAAAGTCTTTTTGGCAGCTATGTTCTGGGTTCTTTGGAAAACCAGGAACCGCGCTTGTTTTGATCATGTTATGCCTAATGATCCTTGTGATATTGTATATCATATATGTCAAATGGCTGATGACTGGAGTGAATTGCAGAAACCAAAGGTGGGAAGAGCTCTTCGTCGAGGAACTAATCTCATGAAGAAGGTGATGCAAGATGTTTTCAACAAGTCGAAGGGGTGGGCGCCGCTATGTCGAAGGATCGACAGTGGTTGAGCTTCATCAGGAACGACTGCACTGGGGCGCTGCTGATCGGCCTTGGTGGCAGTTTGAGTAGTTTTAGCTTTGTAGCCTGTTGTTTCTTGTGTTTCGTACCGCATCGTTTGTTGAACTCTGGGATCTCTCCTCCTTAGCTGATGTTAAGTTTTTGAGGTCCCCAACCTGAATGTTGTAAAAGACCTTGTAGTCCGATGCTTTATTAATGAAGTTGGGGGTCGGCCCCTTTAGTAAAAAAAAAAAGTAATCAACACCATAAATATCTTCGGCCGCGGGTTTTTCCCGTTTTGCGACTAGTTTATATGCTTGCAGTCAGAAGTGGAGCAAAGATCCAACCACACCAGGAACCTAACGATATATTATGCATTGCAATTGGGCTAAATCACGTACCAATACCACTATTTTGTAAAATAGGGTGCTATGTGGAGCTCGGCCTCCAAATGCAATTTCCAGAGCATAGTACTCGTAGTGTTAATTCAGCTCCGGAGACCTTAGCACATTAGTCGACACGCGACGTGTCGACATCGAAGACACAGACGCGAGATGCAGCTGGTACGTGCTTGAATCGAGTTATTGCCGAGTTGAAAACGAAGCACATGTGATATAGTTCCATGCGTGGGGAAAATGCCGCCGAAGGATGGCGACACTTTTGGTGCTGCTCCGGCCGGGTGAAAATGAGTGATGATCACTCACTGATTTTGGATACTTACGTACGTATACATACTGTTGATGTCACTTTGGGTGACTTGATTCCGACGAGATCAATGAAGTACACTTGATCCAAACACAGCTAAGTGTCCGCGTTTATTTAGGGCCTGAAACAACCCGTAGCATGGCTTTATCTTATTGATACGTTACAAAAAAATTCATTCGAATCGTCTGATTCCTCTTTACCGAAGAAGCCTATGCTCGAAATAATCGAGCACGGGCTTTTCTGGTCAAAACGTATCTTGTCTTTATCACTTTATCATGAGTTATTTTCCTTGGTTAACAATAATTGTTGTTTGCCGATATTTGCAGGTTCATTAATTTTCTTTTTACCTCATAGGGGAAACAAAATCGTTAGGTGGTATACTATATCTATTTGTTTATTAGAATTCCTTCTAATGACTTATGCATTCTGTTATCATTTCCAACTGGAGGATCCCTTAATCCAATTAAAGGAGGATTATAAATGGATAGATATCTTCGATTTCCACTGGAGATTGGGAATCGATGGACTTTCATTAGGATCTAAATACTCTGTGTGTTGCACCAAATAATTAACTTCTTCAAAGCTTCTAGAAGTTATTTTTTAAATAAAAAAATTCACTCACTGCGTGCAACAACGTTCGATGCAGCAATAATACAAGCAGAAGCAACACACGCGGGCTTGGTGGGTGACTGACTGACAATACCTACGAAGGAAGGCATGGCTGATGCAACCCGACCACTTTTTCTGCTCCAGATATCTCCTTTTCCGTGATTGGAGATCTACTAGTACTAGGTACGAGTGGTAGGAGAGAAAAGGTAACCGCTGGCTCGCCGCCACGCGCCCCGCCCCGAAAAGGACAATCCTTGGCTCGATCGCCATGGCCATCATCATGGAAGGCTCGTTCGGCGTGCCGTGCGGCCGCGGTCAGTCGACGGCAAGGTCCGTCGTCCGTCCAGGCGGAGAATTTCCATTCATCGGCATGCGCCGTGTCGAGCCAACGTATACCCTGGACGCGAGGTCGTCGCCTGCGATCGCAGGTTTCCGGCGGACGCATGTACGGCCACAGGCGATCCACGGAATGGAGCGGATAACGAACGAGCAATGTGGTCTCGCTTTCTTTCCTAGCTAAACCCCAAGCGACTTGGGCTAAACCAGATATGACGATCGAATATTCTCTGCAGGGCACTAAGCTGTCCATCGATGAGTACGAGTACATAAGCTTCCACGTCATGCCAAATTAATCCACGCGTTTACTGAATAATAGTATGATGATCAACACGATCCTCACTTACTTTGTACTATAAACCAGAATCAGCAACACCTTGGTGCAACACGTATCATTCTTCTTCATTTTTCTAGTCAGTGCTCGACCGAACCATCAATTAGCAGGCGCGATGCGATTATAATAGCAGGGCCAATATTCGCTGCCTCCTAGTGTGTGGCAACAAAACTAAGGAAATTAGCTTCAAGGTTGGTCTTAGTTTGACTTGAATGTTTAAAATTCAGTGACATGTTTTTATAATGAACATGTCATATTAATCAGTCACACCTAGCAAGTCTAGCTTGTTGCACGAGGGTAACACGGCATGGGCGGGGTTTAAAGCCGCTGATACATCATATGCCCAAGTGTGGAGCACCAAAACAGAGCCTAAATGCAAAATAGATGGCTATCATATCTTCCGCCATGCATCGACGGGACCCGCCGAAGATCTTCGGCGATACTTTGCTTGGAGGAAGAGGAAACGGTGGATTTTCCACGAAAAATAAAGTTGAGGTAGGTAGCCTTCCCGTGACTTAGGCTGTTCCTTTTTCCTCTCTTTCCTAATTTTTTTTTAGATAAAGGGCTTTATTACTCAAAAAGTTTAAGTATTACACCCAGCCTCTGCATCCAAGATGCACACAGCCGCAATCCAACTAAACAAGGAAAAGTAGTGCAAAAGCAGACGAATTACAACCAGAGATGTAATAATGTAAAACGCCTACGCCGTAGACTAACTCGACTGCCTATGGCGGACCAATCCGGCGATCAAGCGGCCACCCATGTTGTGAAAAAATGTCCCTCGCCACCTCTTCCAGTCGTGCACACGCCTCCGTAAAGAGGTCTTGATGTCCCACTCGCTGTAAGGTGGACCACGAACGGAGAAAACTTGTGCACCGGTAGAGAACCTGCATATGAGAAATATTTTTATCACTGAAAACCTTGTCATTTCTACTAAGCCAAAGCGACCATATGATGGCAATCGCTCCCACCCTAATAACAGGTCTAAGCTTCTTATCTATCCCGTAAAGCCAGTTGCCAAAAACGTTTGCAACCGACTTGGGTGGATATAAAAGTTAGACGCTATTTGGATAGATGACCAAATAGAACGTGTGAAACTACACTCGAAGAATAAGTGTTTTATTGTCTCTTGTTGAGAACAAAACATACACTTAGTACTTCCATGCTAATTCCGTTTGACAAGGTTATCCTTGGTTAAAATGACACCTTTACGAAGATACCACGTAAATACTTTTATTTTAAGTGGAATCTTCATTTGCCATATTTTTTTATTGTTATCGACTGGAATATCAGAATGCACTAGTGCCCTATACATAGAATCTACGGAAAATTTTCCGTTCCCACATAGATTCCACCGGAATTCATCGGGTCCTTGTGTAAGTTGGACCGAAGCCAACCTTGCCAACAAGTCATTCCAAGATGCTAATCTTGGCCCAAATAAATCTCGTCTGAACGACACGTTGGGAGGCGAGCACTGCATAACAGTAGCTATAGTGTCCCCTTTGTGCCGCACAATATTGTATAGGGCCGGATATTGCTCTCGGAGGGTGGTGTTTCTTTTAAGCAGTGTTTGCCAAATACCATCCTCAGTCAGCAACTTGAAAAGCCACTTTCCGAGGAGGGCCGAGTTCTTGACAGCGAGGTCATGAATACCCAGCCCTCCTTGATCTTTGGGTCGGCAAACAACATCCCACTTAGCCAGTCGATACTTCTTTTTCTCTCCGTCCCCTTGCCAAAAGAATCTTGATCGGAAGTAATCCAATTTTTGCAAGACTCCTTTTGGTAACTGGAAGAAGGAAATCATATACAGTACCATGTTTGTGAGTACCGAATTAATGAGAACCAACCTTCCACCAAGGGACAGTAATTTTCCTTTCCAACTAGATAATCTAGCCTGTAGACGCTCCTCGACGTGCTTCCATTCCGCATTAGTCAGTTTCCGATAATGTATAGGTATACCCAAATACATTATAGGGAATTGACCCTGCTCACAGCCAAATATCTCGGCGTACTGAGCAGCTGCGTCCTGAGCATCACCGAAGCAAAACAACTCACTTTTATGGAAGTTAATTTTCAATCCTGATAATTGCTCGAATGCTGATAATATCAATTTCAGATTCGTCGCTTTCTCAAGATCGTGTTCCATAAAAAGAATTGTATCGTCCGCATATTGAAGTATAGAAAGTCCCCCATCAACCAGATGTGGTACTACCCCTTCAATTTGGCCATCTAATTTTGCCCGTTCAATCATGATGGTCAACATGTCAGCCACTATATTAAATAGTATAGGCGACAGAGGATCACCTTGCCTTAAACCTTTTTTAGTTTGGAAGTAGCGACCAACGTCGTCGTTGACTTTGATCGCTACACTTCCGCCTACAACAAAGTTTCGGATCATTCACACCACTCCTCGGAGAAACCTTTCATTCTCAGAGTCTGTAGTAGAAATGGCCACTTCACTTTGTCATAAGCCTTTTCAAAGTCTATTTTGAAAATTACACCATTAAGTTTCTTCGTATGCAGCTCATGGACGGTCTCGTGTAAAACCACGACCCCATCAAGTATATTCCTCCCCTGCATAAAAGCAGTTTGGGTAGGTTTAACCACATGATCTGCCACAGAATTCAACCTAATGGTCGCTACTTTTGTAAAGATCTTGAAACTAACATTCAGGAGACATATAGGCCGTACTGTTGTATCCTCTCAGCCGCCTGAACCTTAGGTAACAAGACGATTTCCCCAAAGTTAAGGCGAAAAAGCTCTAGTTGTCCAGCGTGCAAACAGCTGAATAACTCTAACAAATCGAACTTAATGGTCTCCCAAAAATGCTGATAAAACTCAGCTGGGAAGCCATCAGGCCCAGGTGCCTTATTATGATCCATTTGGAATACCGCCTTGCTTATCTCCTCCTCAGAGAATGGAGCAATGAGCAGGTTGTTTTCCTCGTGGGTCACTTGGGTAATATCATCCGTACGTGACTCGTCTAGAGTGAAGTTTCCTTCCTCCGGAGCCCCGAACAGACCTTTATAGTAGCTTGTAATATATTCTTTGAGCATGTCCTGCCCCTCGATCAGCCCTCATCCTGATGCAAAGAATGAATACGTTTCTTCCTATGTCTGCCATTAGCAACATTGTGGAAATACCTCGTATTCGAATCCCCTTGCAGAATGAATTGTGCCTTAGACCGTTGGTACCATTTAAGCTCTTCTTCCCGCAACATACGTCCCACCTGAACATTTGATTGACTTTTTAGTTCAATCTCCTGTACCGATAGGGTTCGTACTTCTGCTAGTTTATCAAGCTCATCAATGATAGCACACAGGCGCTCTTTTTCTTTTTTTAACATACCAGTTGTATGCCTCGCCCATCCTCGGAGGAATTTACGCAAGTTTCGCATTTTATTATTCCACCGTTGGACGGCGCTAGCGCCTACAACCGGCTGAGACCATATCTTCTTAACCAGATCATCGAAACCGTCCCGCAACAGCCATCCTAATTCAAACTTGAATTGTGACTTTGCAGGAGGTATCAATGTCCCAGTAGACAAGAATATGGGGGCATGGTCCGAGAAAGCCTCAATACGCTCCAAGGCACGAACCGTAACTAATGGATACTTATCCTCCCAACGGGAATCCATAAGCACTCGGTCGAGCTTCTCGTATGTTGGCTCTGGAAGACTATTCGCCCAGGTGAATTGTCTCCCAGTCATATGAACCTCCCTCAAGGACAAGCTATCAATAACAGCATTGAACAAGTGAGGCCAATGACTATCGAACCTTCCCCTGCTTTTCTCGTGTCGGTATCGAAGCATATTGAAATCCCCGCCTATAATAATAGGATAAGGGTTATCTTTAGCTAAGTTAACCAACTCTCGAAGAAAAGCCGCCTTATATTCCTCTTGGGCAGCACCATAAACGGCAACTAGACTCCAAATAAAGTTATCGGATTTGTTACAGACGTGGAACTTAATATGAAAATCTCCAACTGAAACATCCAATAACTCCATGGTATCTGATCTAATGCCGAGAAGCATGCCCCCCGATCTACCACGAGGAGGACAAGAATGCCAAGTAAAATCCACGCCGCCTGAAAGGCGATCTAGGATGGTGCTCGGAAAATCTCGTCTACCTGTTTCCGAAATAGCCAAAAAATCCAACTTATAATCCCGTACCTGATGCGCAATATTCAAATGTTTAGCCAAGTCGCCTAGACCTCTGCTATTTTCAAAAATGCCATTCATCGGGAAAACGTTGGGGATTTTGACTTTTTCGCGTTTTTGCGCGCGGATTTTTTTTTTTTTTTTTAGCAGATTTAGATCTCCGGCCTGAGGCATACAGGTCATCAAAAGAACCCAGCCCGTCCTCGTCTAAATCCACTTCGGTTACTTCTCCTACAAGATGTGATAGAAGCTGTCCATCTATTGTGTCATTCGCCTCATCATCCTCTATAGGTGAGATAACCGGCTTACTCGAATCCCTAGGAGAAACCCTACGACGATCATACTCGACGTGTTTCAACACACTAGCCGAAAGCACTACCTCCTTTTCATTTCTGCCTAGACTGACGCCTACTGCCGACAACTTAGAAGATAAAGTAGACGTTGAAAAGGACAAAAATGAATGCTTGTTGGGACGTACCGGCCATAGGTGTAGAGAACGCCGCCGCTTTGCGACGCATCGCCTTGGCCAGCGAGTCCTCATCCGTCGCGGAGGCGCCATCCTTCGCGGTCAGGTGACGTGCACTGCGTCTAGGGCCCACCGTAGACTGCGGGCGACCCCCCGCAGGCGTAGACACAATGGGAGAAGGCACAGTCGATGTAGCAGCCCCTCAACCACTGTGTCCGAAGCCGACGATGTCACCTGCGCCGCTTCCACCATGGGGGAGGACAAGGTTGATGTAGTATCCTCCACCGCGGTGTTACGGCGTGTCGTGGAGCTTCCCTCAACGTTGCCCGTCATCGGACATCCAAGAGAACCCACCAGCAGCTCGTCTCGCGACGGCACTGGCTCAGCTGCAGCCTCCGAGTTGCCCCCACGTCCGCGGTAGACTGCTGTACCGTGGCGGACAGCGGCGTAGTGTCGTCCCCGGGGATCAGACCCGCCTGGTCCAAGGGGCTCGGCCCACCATCCACCCGAGCTAGCTGCAGCTCGTGGGCGGACGGAAGCTGCCCAGCACCTACGAACTCGGGCCGCGCAGCCGCAGAAGGCTGCAGACCGTCTGAGGTGCCCGACGTCGCCGTGCTCGTCTGAGAGGCACGGCCCAGCATCGCCAGCCCATCACCGTCCGCAGGCCGCTGGGACGCGCGGCAGCCAACTGCAGTCCGTCACCCAGGACAGATGGGCCACCCGAACTCGCTGCTTCCTTCAGGAGGCTTCGCTGCATAGCAGCCTCCTTCCACTGACGCAGCAACTCCTTCGCCCTAGGTGTCTGCGGGTTTGGGTTGAAGGGGGTGACAGCAATCCATCAAGAGCATGAGTCATGGGAGCACCTTGCGGCTGACCCCCACCCGGAGCTGGACTAGGATCAATAGCCATACTAGAAGAATTTTCAGCCCCACCACCATGTCCCGGTTGGTCACTAGATCCATCTTCTTCCAAGCCATTGTCATCAGGGCCTCCATTTCCTTTGCGTTGCCAAACAAACGGAACAAAGTCGGCCTCCGGAATGAAATCCTCCCCCTCAGGCCGAAAGGTGAAATCATAGCCCTTAAGACGCAACACACCATCAGTCTTAATAAACTTGCCTTCCTCATCAGTTTTAAAACAGTCTGTCCACATCATGCCCACCAAAATCCTAACCACACCTCGGCGACGAAGAGTAATCGTATCCACATCTATAGTGGTGCCAATAAGAGAACCAACTGCCCACAGCCCCCAAAAATGCCTCAGCGGGTTTGGAACACCAGTGACATGAACCCAAACCTGTTGTAGTTCCATCTTGTGCTCCACATCCACTGGCTGCCATTGGCTGAACACGAGTTTGGTGGACTGAGAAGGCACCCCAAGCTCAACACCATCAAAGCGTATCAAATCCTCCTTAGTCGGGAAGTTAACAGTGAAGGAGTCGACGCCATTCGGAATCGCTTCCCAACGCCAAGACTTTGCGGGACATAGCCGAGCCACCTGAGATTCAACTTGTTTCGCGGTGGCGGCCGTCCCCAACACCTTCACTAGAGCAACCGGGACATCATTGGGGATCAGATCAGCCTTGAACAAATTATCTGGAAACTGAAGGAACATCGTATCCTTATGTCCATGACCAGCCACGAGGACCGAGGGCCTTGGAAGCTTCAGAGAGGGGCACATGGGCGTCGGATGCTTCGAGTTATCACAGATTACACAGTAGTGCTTAACAGGACAGTCTTTTGTGGCATGAGTGTGCACAGCACATTTCCAGCACCACGGCTTCGTCGTCTTGGCCCTTGCACAACAGCATCAGCAACGACTGCTACTTGCACAGAAGCCGGAGCTGGCATCACAGGGCGACCGTCGGTTGTACCACACCCGGAGGCACCTGCATACCCGTCCCGATGACAGCTTGCTGATTCTGAAGTTGAGCCCCAACCACGGGCATAGGAGCTTGCTGCTGCGCCTGCCCTGCAGTCGCATTATTTTTCTTCTTCTTCTTCTTCTTCTTTCTTTTCGGAGCCGGAGCTGGAGCCGCGCCGAACGCGAATCCCGCCGGCGGAGGAGGAGCAGCCGACGCGACCGGGGCCTGCTGTACCGCACCCTGCTGCCGTGGGGCGAAACTGGGAGGGCCGGCCGAGGTACCAAACACCACCCCACCCCCTCGACCCTGCGCACCAGCAGCCGCCGCCGGGATCCAAGTCGGCGGACCCCCATAGCCCGGCGGAGGCGCAGCCATGGGAGACGGCACGGAGGCGACCTCGGCGAATGATCTGGTCAGCGTGCGGCACACGTTCGAGCCCGGCACAGACGAGGTTGGAGAGGATGTCGAGCGGGAGGGCGGCGTAGTCTCTCGCGCTCCTGGCGATCGAGAGGTAGGAGATGGCCTAGGGTGGACCTGGTCAACCCTCCATAACCCCTCGAACCAAAGGCCCAGATGCGCCCATGGAGATCGACGACTCCAGCCGCATGCAAGTTGGGTCCACCTGTCGGTGAGGGTGGAGTTTGAATTTTAGGATCCGCTTTCTCCGCCCTCGACTCCGTGATCGACGTCCGCCCGCCCTCAGCAGTCCCCGCCGGCGAGCCGCCTCCTTCCCGAGCCACCGTAGGCGGTGGGAACTCCGGTAGGAAATCGCCTAGACATGGCGGTGGCGTGATCCGAGGGCGAGGAAGAGGACCACACCACCCCATCCGCACCGGAGGTCGTCGCAGCGGCCTTCTTGGCGACGCCTTGGCCCCCATCCCCGGCGCAACCACCTCGTCCAGCACCGGCATCTTGGCAGACTTGCACACAGAAGACGGAGACGTACCTTTCGGATCATCAGAACTCGAGGAGGAAGCTTTCTCCCAGAACCGTGACGCCTGTGAGGGGAATCCGATCTTCTCCCAGAACTCCGTCGCAATCTCGTCCTCCGTCATGGCCGGCCGATGGATGTCATCCCGAGAAACTTCCCAAACCTCCGATAACACCTCCTCCGCCGCCTCCATTGGAACCCTGTCGTCGTCCAAACCAGATGGAGCGGCTCTCAGATCGCGTAGAGGAGAGAAACGAGATCCCGAGCAGCCTCCCTCCCACGCCGGCGGCGCTAGAGTTTTCCGGCGGCGCCCTCCGATCCCCTCTCCCATCCCAGCCTCCGTCGAGCAGTCCCAGAAGCGCCCGGCCAGCGGCGCCGCGGGCGCGCCACCGGCGCCCTTCCGCTTGCCAGAGCACTCAGACATGGCTAAAAGAGGTTTCGTTCTCTCTTTCCTAATTACATGGCAGAAAAACATCTAACAATAATTTATTGCCCCTTCATATTTTTCTTTTGCCTAAAATAAAGCACACGATTTATTTTTGAAAAAAGGGCAAAAGCTTAAGGGCATGTACAATGGTTGATAAGGTTGTCTTATCTTAAACCGTCCACGTAACGTAGATAAGACAATAAAAATATGATGTACAATGGTTGATAAGACATATCCTAAAAATATGGTGAGAGATATTGTTGCTAAGAGAAGATCTCTTAGCTAAGAGAAGGCAAAGCTCTTTTTTTGGTTTCTCTCTCCTCCGACTCATTAATCATCCTACGTGCCAGGCTAAGATAAGACCATTGCACATGACCTAATAAGACCAAATAAGGTCAGGATCTTGCAATAATGCCACAGGTTCCTTTATTCCCTGTATATTAAGCATATTTTCGTGTTGTTTGCAGCGGTTTGCAATTTATGGTGAGGATCTTGCTATTTTTACCAATTAATCAAGCTAACCTAGTAGCGCACACAAGATAGCGGCTGGCTATAGCTACCTGTCAAATTAGTGAGCCAAGAAAAACTGACACCGACGTCAACAGCCGCTGTTACTGACAATTAACTTCAATTCGACACTGCCACTGATTCCTTTTCATTATCTTAAGCGCTAGATCCTTATCTACGAATGTCTTGTCGACCACAGTTAGTCTTCAAGCCTGATCCTTGCATTCAGGTGAGTAAATAGTATGTGCCCAACATCAAACTTCTTGATTGCAACAACAGCTACACGTGGAAAAGGAGGGGCTTGTCTTGTCTGCAACCGCTGATTTTGTTGGCACCATGAGAACCATGTAAATTGGAGCTAATTAAATCGATCATGAGTTATACGAATTCGAAGATAGAAATTGATCTGTCCAATAGAAATTGATCTGCACCAAATGACAAACTGACTGACCACACTCCAATTGATCTGTCCAACAAAATAGAAATTAATAGCAACATGATTAAAGAAGTAAGATTTGATTCTAGATAGGAGAACATAAATTGAAAACGCTGGAATCACCTAAGCTCTTACTAGCAAAGAAAACCACCATATTTTTTTTAGATTTAGGAGCCGCAATTCACCTTGAATCCTAAACGGAACTTCAATTACTACAGCTCGGTCACCAACTAATCATCAACAGTATGGAAACATGGGATGTTGAATCTGACGGATCAGTTGCATCAAGGTTAAGCTGCCAGTGCTAGGAGGATTATGTAAAGTAGTATTGGATGCCCACGCAGAAATCACAGCTTGGTGGCATAGGACTTATTCAGTAGCTGCCACCGAACATTGGGGAGATTGTCTCCGTCTACTCATGTACAAAGATCGCAGAAACTGCCTTGACTTGTCCTATACAGTCAGAGGACGATCTGCTGCTCCCGAAAATTACCTCTCCTTCTAATTTTAAATCCCTGAACTAACCATGCAACCAAACCATTCGCGACCGAACCCCTTTTTCTTGAGAATCTCAAGCAGAAATTGCCATGCCACAGTGTCAAACGCCTTGGCAATGTCTAATTTCAGAAGGATAGATTGACATCTTTTGCTTCTCAAGAATTTGATGGATTCCTTAACCAGCTTAAAATTGTCATGTAGAGAGCGACCTTTTAAAAATGCCCCCTGATTCTTGCACACCAACAAAGGTAGGGCAGTCGCCAACATTCTAGCAAGGACCTTGGAAAAAATCTTTGCGAGGCTGTGGACAAGACTTATAGGCCGAAAGTCCCCTGGTTCACTTGCTCTGGGTTTTTTAGGCAGCAAAATGGTGAAGGCTTTGTTGACACGCTCAACATAACGCCCATCTGCGATGTGGAAGGCTCTGAACGCGCCTCAAGCAAATCCTTCTTGATCGTGTGCCAACACTTTTGGTAGAAAGCGTGGTGAAGCCATCTGGCCCTAGAGCTTTTTCTTTGGGTATATCTTTCAGGGCCTCCCAGATTTCCTCCTCTGTGAAATCATCTTCTAAAACACTCAAGTCTGTTTCAGTCATGCCAATGTAATCTAAATTCAGCTTCGACGTTCTAATCGTGGGCACCCCAAACCTGCTTTTGTAATGCTCAGAGAGAGTGTTTTGAATATCTTCTTGAGATTAGATGACCCGATCCCCATCGTGAAGGCTGCCAATATAATTCTTTCTTCTTCTATGGCTGGCATGCAAGTGGAAGAAGTTCGTGTTGGCGTCTCCCTCAGCCAGCCACAATTGTCGTGATCTCTGCCTCGCCATTGTTCTCTCAACAACACAAAGCCCTTGTAATTTCTTCTTTAACTCTCTTCTTAGCCATCGTTCTTGGAAGGAGAGGTTACGCCGATCCTCTTCTTGATCAAGGCATAGTCGACACGGGACGTGTCTACATCGAAGACACAGACGCGAGATGTAGCTGGTGCTTGAATCGAGATATTGCCGAGTTGAAAAACGCAGTACATGTGATAGTTCCATTCGTGGGGAAAATGAGTGATGATCACTAATTGATATTGGATAGGTAGTTACGTAGCTGTTGCTGTCACTTGAGTGACTTGATTCCGACGAGATCAATGAAATACTTGATCGAACACATCAAGTATGTTTGTTGCACAAATAATTAATTTCAATGCTTCGAGAAGTTCTCACTGCGTGCAACAACCGTTCCATGCAGCAATCATACGAGCAGAAGCAACACACGCGGGCTTGGTGGGTGACTGACTGACAATACCTACGATCGAAGGCATGCCTGAAGCAACCCGACGAGGCGCCTGTCCACTTTTCTGCTCCAGATATCTCCATTTTGAGCTTTTGGAGATTCACTAGGGCCTCCTTCTTTTCAGCTTATTTTCTAGATTCTCCCAGAAGCTATCCTCCATCAGCTTCTTCCAAAATCTCGTTTTTTAAATTTGTTTAAACTTCTTAATAAGTATTGGAAAGACAAATTTAAAAAACGAGATTCTGGGAGAAGCTGATGGAGGGTAGCTTCTGGGAGAATCTGGAAAATAAGCTGAAAAGAAGGGGGCCTAGGTACGAGTGGGAGGAGAGGAAAGGTCACCGCTGGCACGCCGCCACGTGCCCCGGCAGCAGCACTCCGAACCCGGCCGTGCCATGTGCCCTCCGCTCGATCGCCATGGCCATCATGTCACTAGCTCACTGTTGCTGCAAGCAAAGCGAATGCCTTCCCATAAATGATGCCCCACGATCTAGCGATGTAGGTAGCCTAGGCCCACGTACCCCTGCGCGCGCACCAGATCGTAGATACGAGGCTCCGCCGATGCGAAACGACGACGCATCGATCGATCGGGGCGGCATCACCGGCACAAGTTAACGGCGTCATGTCTAGCTATCACACTTCCAATTGGACCGAGACGGTCTAGATAATACAGCTCTCTTATCCTTTCCCTCCCCGACACTGTAGCTGAGGCGAAGAAAGAGGCGATTTTTGGGCGATCTCCGCCGAGCCACCGCGTCCGTGCCGCTGAGGCGCGGGATTCCTCTCCTCCGCCGGCCGCTTCGGCGGCGGGAGGGTGAGGGATCCCCGTCTCCGGCCTGTACATACGGTAGGTTAGGGTGGAGTCCCCGGCGGCGCCTCGGAGGAGTTGGTGCGGGCGGTGGAGTTTTTGGTGTCGAGGCGATCTTCTCCGGCGGTGGTGCTCCTCGGGGCCTGTCGTCGTCGCGCTCGGCTTGTGAAGGCTCGAGGCCCGGCGTGGTGCTCGAGCCCTTCGTCTCCTGTCAGATCTCTGGTGTCGGCGGATCTGGCGGCGGGAAGAGAGGCCTCAAGACGGCGGCTTTGCAGGTATGTGGCAAGAAGGTGGGGGATCTGGGACGCTGCTCCCAGATCCGGTGCAGTTTGAGCTCGGGGGCCTCCCCCGGCCGATGCTCGTTCATCGTCTCAAGTTCCAGCTCCCTGGAGATGGCGATTCCTGCGGCTCATCAACGCCTCAGGGCTAGGAGTTCTTCTGCGCCACGGGCGATCGTTCTTCACGGCGGTTTTCTTCGTCGTCTCCGGCGATGCAGGGTTCCGCCGTTTGTCGATCAAGAGGTTGAAGATGGAGAGTGCGAGTTGTGCTGTCCTCTGTTTTCTCTGCTTCTTCGTGTGTATGCTTGTCTGTGTTCTGTAATCGCTTTCGTATGAATACAAGTATGTGCATTACAAAAAAAAAAAAAATGTCTAGCTATCACCCGAGCCAAATCTATCGCGCGACAAGTCGGCGCCGGGGGCGCGCGTGCGGCGACGGCCGACGACACGAACCTGACGGCGGACGGACTACTGTGGCCGGCGAGCCCGCGCGCTCACCCGCCCGTCGAAGTCCAACAATCGATTTCTTTCTCTTCTTTCCACGACGTACGTACGTGGAAGGCTCGTTCCGGCGTGCCGTGCGGCCGAGGTCGTCAGCCGACGGCTAGGTCCGACGTCCGGGAGGAGAATTTTCATCGCCATGCGCGCGCGCGCCGTGTCGAGCCAACGTATGCCCTGGAGGCGAGGTCGTCGCCGCGGATCGCAGGTTTCGGGCGGACGTACGGCCGGCGGCCACACACGATCGACGGAATCGAGCGGATAACGATCGAGCAATGTGGTCTCGCTTTCCTAGCTAAACGAGATCTTCCGATGCATATCACGCCACCCTGCTACTTTTGGACACATCGTCCGCACGACGTGTCCGTGATCCTACTTACTTAATTAAGTGAAGGTCTAGCTTTAGCATCGGGAGACAGGATCAAACACCAGATATCACGATCCTATTCCTAGGCCATTAGCCATGTATTATGTATGTATACTCAGTTCAATAAAGCTAGGTATATACCCAGGGCACTAAGCTGTGCATTAGTATACAAGTAAATATATGCTTCAACCTCATGCCAAAATAATCTATGCGTCGACTGAATAGCAATATGAGACAAACACGATCGTCGCATGTAGCATGAACACGAACATGCAAGCAACATCTTGGTGCAAATATTTATTTTTATTTTCTAGTCAGTGCTCGACCGAACGATCAATTAGCAGACGCGATGCGATAAAAATAGCAGGGCCAATATTTTCTTCCTCCTAGTGTGTGGCAACCAAAGTAAGGAAATTAGCAAGAATATTGGTCAAAAGTTTACATGAAATTTTAAAATGCAGTCACAGGTTTGCAAGTTTTTATATGAACATCGCAGAATAAGTCACACTTAGCAAGTCCAGCTTGTTGCATGAGGGTACCCTGACATGGGCATGGTTTAAGCCGCCGATATATCATATGAAAAAGTGTGGAGCACCAAAACGGAGCCTAAGTTCAAAATAGATGGCTATCATCTTCCTCCATCGACGGGACTCACGTCAAACAATCTTGCAATGCCTGGATGACCACACAAGAAAACTTGCGTCGTGTGCAAAACACCGAAGATCGTCGGATTTTCCACGGAAAATAAAGTCGAGGTAGGTAGCCCCCCATGACTTAGGCCCTGTTTGGTTGAGCTGTGGCTTATCTGAAAGCAGCTGTGGGCTGTGTGCTGTGAAAAAGTAGTTGTCGGCTGTGGGCTGTGAGAAAACTGTAAAAGCCATTTGGCAAGTAGCTGTCTAAATTATGGCTGTGGGGGTAAATGTCTGATATACCCTAATGACCCGAGAGCCTGTTTATTTATTCTTTAAGGATAATGGCCCTATTTGAGTTTGAATTAGTTATAGATAATTATGTTATAATAATGTAATACATTATGTAGTTAATTGATTGATAAAAAAATTGAAAGACAATTTAACAAGCCAATGTGCATTGGGCGACACTGATCACACTGAATAAACATTAAACCACTTGCTATTTTCAAAAGCGAACATGATATCTGCTCCAATCTTCCATTACAAAATATACATACTACTTCGCTCTCGTTTGAATGCTTGCTATTTTCAAAAGCAAACACAGTAGCAACTACGTTTGTAGATGCAGCCCAAAGTATAATATGCAGCTAGCATCTATCACTAAATAAACTAGGAAGTGACTGTAAAGAACTCATTCTTCTACTGAGCTCCACAAGGAGTCGGCAATTGTGTCACGGATTGAGTTCATGTAGATGGCGTCACTTCTCGCTGAAACATCATCCATTCGAAGTGGTGCTTGCCCTCCCGGAACATAGTCCTCATCTTCATCACATTTATCGAACTCCTTGTCAGGCAGCTTGGTCTCACGAATGTAATTGTGCAACGACATACAAGAAATAATAATCTTCTTTTGCCTCCGTGGCTTGAAACTTGGTACAGCCTTCAAGATGCAAAATTTAGCCTTGAGCACTCCAAATCCGCGTTCAACGACATTTCTTCCTCGAGAGTGGGCATGGTTGTAGGTCTCATACTTCCCGACCGGTTTTCGTCCATTACGGAATTCCGGTAGATGGTATATCTGGCCTTTGTATGGAGCAAGATATCCTTTGCGATTTGGATAACCCGAATCAACGAGGTAATACTTTCCTGCGTAAGAAAGACAAGTTTGGAAGCAAATACAAAAACAAATAAGAACATTTACAAGTGCAGCATAATTAGTACCTTCAGGAGGCTTAGGAAACCGATGTGGATACTTCGCCAAGGCGTCATTTAAGATTCGCGTGTCATGTGCAGCCCCAGGCCAGCCAGCAACAACAAAAGTAAAACGCATATCAAAGTCACAAACAGCCATCACGTTCTGAGATGGAAACCCATGTCGACCTGTGTGGTTCACGACCTCTTCCGCTGGCACTTGAACTGGGACATGGCAGCCATCTATTGCCCCTATTGCGTCTTTGAAATGAGGCCAAAACGGCTCTTCTTGAATTCTTGAATGCACAGTTTTGAAAGAAGGATCTCGCGGTGATATGTTATGGTACGCCAACTTGCCCAAGCAATGCAACACTTCTTTGAACTTCCGATGAACCATTTCAGTTGATCTTGAAAATATAACTTCAACTTGAGAAGATGATTGTGGACCACCAACTATCCACAAGAACATAGCTAATGACTCCACTGATGTCACATCTTTAGATGACTCCAATCCATAATGAGACACTAGGACATTATGTAATGACCTAAATACATCTCGGCTCATCCTAAACATCTTATAGCAACTCCTTTTGTGACCAAGACACTCCATAACCCATTCATACCCAGTTTGTTGAGGAATCCTATAAGGCTCTTTCATCAAGTATCTCACAGTGTATTGATTACCAATCTGGCCCATACATCCAACTTGATATGCCAAAAATGCCAACCGTGCAAGCGTTTTGCTCCTCTTGCTAGCATCATCATCAATATCTTCATCCACTCCATTCATCTACAAAGGACAACAACATAATTAAATATATGGCAGCAACAATGATACAATATATGGCAGCAACACACAATAGATAATATATGGCAGCACACAATAGATACAATATATGGCAGCAACAATGATACAATATATGGCAGCAACACACAATAGATAATATATGGCAGCACACAATAGATACAATATATGGCAGCAACAATGATACAATATATGGCAGCAACACACAATAGATAATATATGGCAGCACACACAATACATAATATATGGCAGCACACACAATGGATAATATATGGCAGCAAAGTCGATACAGAATATGGCAGCACACACAATATTTGTTCATTACAACATGGACAGTTCAATAGCAACTAGCACTACTTGTTCATTTGAGCATGTTTCCTCTGCAGCCAATCAAGCCTCCCTTCTTTTGTTTCAATTAGCACGAATAACTCTCTGTAGTTAGGCTGCATGACAAGGTCAGTGGCTGTGAAATACAAAGGAGTGCCCTCTTCAGCCCCACACTCCTTCATCAAAGCGAGGACTTCCTTCATGGTAGGAGCAGCACTTGTTGAAGCACGAGTTGCTGCTATCTCTTCATTTATCTTCCCAAGTGTGACCTTGTACTCACGCAGAAATGCATTCTTGTCTTCCTTGGCTGACTCATCTATGTACTTGGCCTTGCGCTTCACACTTTTCTTCTTTGCATTCGCCTTCTCATCCTTTATCTTGCCATCCTTCCCTGCCTTAGGTGAGACATCCTTTGCCTTACCATCCTTCCTTGCCTTAAGTGACACATCCTTGGTCTTACCATCCTTCCCTGCCTTAGGTGACACATCTTTTGCCTCCGCATCTTCGTCCTCGTCGGTCTCAGGAACCTCAACCACATCCTCATCATCACTGCTGTCTGATATCTCTCCAGGAATACATGATGTAGCTCCAGTAACATGCGCCTTATCAAACATGACGTCCAACTCATTCAGGTTGGCCAATCCCTTCTTCTTGTACTTTGCATGCTTTGGGTATTTCTGAAATGTAGAGTAGAAGTCACCAACCGAACAAACATTGTGATGAAAGAAGAACATAAATGATGCTATATTGCTATATACCTTGAGATGAATCGTCCACCAAGCTTCATCACACTCAACAGTTCCCCTCACGTAATCCCATCCTAGCCCAGTTGCTGCATTCTTCAACTCCATAAACTGAGTATATTCTTTCTTCAACATGTCCCATTTGTTTTTTAATTGCCTCTTTGACATTTTTTTCCCGGTTTGTGCGAAAAACTTATCAATAAGGTTTTTGTAACCTCTCCGGTTCAACCATCCCAATGGCCTATTGTTAGCATTGACCTCGTCTTTGCATATCTCACAAAAAACAGTGGTGTGATGTTCATCCCAATTTGCCTTTTCCTCTCCCATCTATTTCACAATAGAATAACTTACATATAAGCAAAATTGGTAATGCATACGGTGCTGCCATACCAAATAATGTGTGCAAACATACACAAATCATCTTATTTGCAAGACAAATCTCACATACAGACAATCATCTATGGTAGCACATCCACACATCAGAAAAATTAAGAACATTTACCTTTGATTGCACGTTGAGGAGAGCTCCTGCTCCCGTGGTCCAGCCAAGGTCGTGGGAGGAGGGGAAAGGGCGGTCCCGTGTGGCGCTGCAGCTCCTTCTCCCGTGCTCCCGTGGCGCTCGAGCTCCTGCGGACGCCGGCGGGGAACAGGTGGGGACGGACGGCGGCGGTGTTCCTCCGGCCCAGATGCGCAGCGAGAGGAGGGAGGATGAGGGCGGACGGAGGCGGGGACAGTTGCGGCCGGCGGGGAACAGGCGATGACGGAAGGCGGCGGAGCTCGCCGTTTACCAGGACGGCGGCCGGCGGGGGTGCTCCTCTGGCCCAGATGCGCAGCGAGAGGAGGGCGGATGAGGGCGGACGGAGGCGGGGACAGTTGCGGCCGGCGGGGAACAGGCGAGGACGGACGGCGGCGGAGCTCGCCGTTTACCAGGACGGCGGCCGGCGGGGGTGCTCCCGTCGAGACCAGCGCGGCGGCGGTGAACCCTAACGCGCGGGAGTGAGCGATGTGAGGAGCGAGAGATGGGGAACGGCCAGACTTGTGTGGGCCGCTCGGTGGCAGTTATCGCGTAATTTCTTTCAGTTTGAGGGGTAGACAGCGAGGGCCTCAGACGCGCGCGCAGCCACAGCCGGAAAAGCTCCTCGCCGTGTGCTTTGCCCGGGAAGGAGTTTTCGCGCGCCTTAGGTAGCCTTCTTGTTCTTTTTCCTTTCTTGCTTAATGACATGGCATAGTGTCTCCATATCATAAATAAAAAACAACATCCAACTATCATATATCCCCCATGACTTAGGTGGCCTTCCTTTTTTTTTGCCTAAAATAAACCACACGTTTTTCTTGGCAAAAGCTTAATAAGACCCATTAAGCCCAGCATCTTGCAGTACTGCCGCAGTTTCCTACGTAGCGGCTTGCAATTAGGGTTGAGGATCTTGCTGTGTTAACCGATTCATTAGGCGAAGCTAGTCGCGCACACAAGATAGCGGCTAGCTATAGGCCTATAGCTACCTGTCAAATTAGTGAGCCAGGAAAAACTGTCACTAACGTCGACAGTACTGCCGCTAGCTCTTGCAGACAATTAATTTCAAATCCTTATCTACAGATGTCTTGTCGACCACTTAGTCTTCATGCCTCAAATTTCTTGATTGCAACGACAGCTAAACGTGGAAAAGGAGGGGCTTGTCTTGTCTGCAACCACTCATTTTGGCACCATGGTATGTATACATCATTTTTACGTCGATATTAATACACTCCCTTTGTCAAAAAAGAAATATACGCTATTTTTACATCGACCAGTTCAATAATATCAGTTAAAGCAACAACCAAATGCTACAATGTCGCTTGGTACCATGTTGGAATTAATATGTTAATCTTTATAAAAAAAATAAGTTGAATGTTTAGCTTGCAAGTTAGACAAAGGTACGTGGCCATCACCCTGCCAGACTAAGTAAGATCATACAGTTGACCATAACTACCATATCAACGATAGAATTAGTAAGCCACCGCTCCATCGCCTCTTTGTTAATTATCGGGAACAGGAAACACGAGCATCAGCATTAGTATAAGCCGCGCAAGCGCTAAGCTGGTGATTAGTTAACTATAGTCACGTCCACGTCGTGCCAAACAAATATATGCATTGACCTACACTACGGGAATCCCACAAAACGCCGACGGCCAAATGTCGGGGCCGTCGGCGTATAAGGCGAGCGAGGGAAGCCGAGAACGTGGCCGTCGGCGTAAAAAACCCGTCGGCGTAGCCCGACATACGCCGACGGCAGCCGTCGGCGTCTACAATGCCGTCGGCGTACAATGCCCGCCGTGACGGCATGCAAACGGAACTTTACGACATTGATACGCCGACGGCGGCCGTCGGCGTCTACTTTTTCTATTTTTCTACATTGACACGCCGACGGCGGCCGTCGGCGTATACTTTTTCTATTTTCCATTTAATATGAAATAATTCACATATTTAAATCCGTAAATCGAAATTTAAAAATTAAATGTCTAAATCGATTAGAAAAATGAGAGGAATCCAAATATGACATCCATAAAATCTTTTTCACCGTGCACATGACATTTTGTAACATATGTTTGGTACTTGCTTAATTAAAAATTCATGTTTGACACTTAAAAAATGGAAAATGATATTTACTAAAATATTTTGGAAATTGTTTTTGGCAACAATGTTTTCCATACCAAGACACTCCTATGTGTCAAGTATTGACACATTATCACAAACTATTGCATGAGGATGGCCATAACTTGGTCATTTGACGCGAAATCTATACATGTCTATAGATGATAGACCTTTTTGTGAAGCATTTTTTTGAAATATTTGTCAAAACTCAAGTTTATCATTTTTGCAAGCAACTAGTACACATAAAAGGACTCCATGTCAAAGGAATTCATTTTTTTGAGTATTTTCTCAATTTCTTTTATTTTCGTGAAAAAACGGTCAAAATGACCGTCGTGCCTATTCATTGAAAGGGGTCACATTTTTCAAAACTATCGATATTTCTGTGATAAAGTCACTACTTGTGTACCTAAAAATAATTTTTTTAAAAAAACTAGACCAAACTATCACACACTTGTAGTTCAATTTCAATTACTTTTGGAAAATCGGCATAAAGTCATTTAAATAGGAATAATTAGGTAAAAATCGAGAAAATTCCTAATACTTGGGTATTATTCATAAAATATGTAGTACCCTTTGTGACAATAAGATGGGTGCCTTTTGCAACATATTTTTGGTATTTCCTCCATAACAAAAGTCATTTTTGGCACTTAAAAAATGGAAAATGATATTTATAAAAATAATTAGGTAAAAGTCATTTTTTGGTATTTCCTCCATAACAATGCAAAGGATGATATGGATGTCATATTTGAATTACTCTCATTTTTCTAATTGACATAGACATTTTGTTTTTCAAATTTCGATTAATGGAATTAAAGATATGAATTATTCCATATTAAATGTAAAAAAGAAATAAAAGTAAAATTAATTTTATTGTCATTTATTTAAAATATACTATTACATAATCATTGTTACTTATTCAAATGAATTTTTTAAATTTAAACAATGAAAAAGTGTAACGTCATAACTCAGAGGTCAATATGATTGATATGATATAAGTATCAGTAAGTTTTCATTTCTCATTTTGGAAGCTAATCTTGAAGGAACTCAAATGTTAAGCGTGCTTGGGCTGGAGCAATTTGATGATGGGTGACCGAACGGGAACTTTGATCAGCGTAATTACTTTGACCTATGATTAAATGTGTAATTAGAGATTTAGTATGTAGGTGAGTTAGAAATTTCGAAATAGAAAAAAAATAAAAAAGTTTAAAAAAATTCAAAAAATTGAAAAAATTCAAAAAAATTGCGTATGGAGGGCTGACGGAACGGCCTGGCTGCCGTCTTGTGGGGCCCACCAAGCGTACGCCGACGGGGTCGCAGACGCCGACGGCGGATTGGGTACGCCGACGGCCAGACGCCGACGGCAGCCGTCGGCGTATCCATACGCCGACGGCTTTCTGGTCTACGCCGACGGTTCCCAGCCGTCGGCGTTTTGTGGGATTCTCGTAGTGCTACTAATATGATCGAGAACATGGAACGCGCTTCTGCTCTCTCTCAACACGTGTCTTTCTTGTTTTGTAAGGTGCGGAGACTGAAGAAGGAAGTCGCTAAAGATCTCTTGGCAGATTCTGGCCGGTGCTCGATCGATGGAGCAATCATGCTAATTATATGCTTTATGTATCACGTAATCTAAAACAGTTGCCAATTTTTCCTTGAGCTAGCACTAGTATTACTAACTATATAAAAGACGCGCACTTTGGCGGCCTCTCCGCGCTCTTGCACTGTCATCGCCGAAGAACGCGTCGCGGGACGCTCGCAATCGCCGTGTTCCGTCCCCGCCGTGCTCCACGTCCGCAGCCGCGGAATCCCTCGCCGCCGGCGACTCCGGCGGCCATATGCCACGCCTCGCCGCCCATCCAGTTCGCCTGCATCGCCTCTCGCGGATCCGCACGGTCACGGCCTGGCGCGAGCGCGACCTCGCCAATTCCGCCGTCTCCCGCCGCCGGCTGACGTCATACAACAACGTCAGCATGGTCCCACCCGTCAGTCCCTCCACATTTTCGACAGGTTAAAAAAAAAAAACCTCCATGTGGGCCCCACAGTCTGATTTAGGTGCCTAAAAAAATTATTTGAAATTGTAAAATTCAAAACTTTCAAGCCGTAATTCACAAAAACACAAATAAAATACCAAAATTTGCTAAAAAAAATATCTTTACAACCAAAGCATCTCCATACATGTTTAAACAAGTTAAAAAAAATTCTAATTAGAAGAAAATAGCTTCCAATAGGAAAAGAAAAGTTTTAATGAGAGAGGGTACAGTAGACGATACCTATATGCATGGCTACATGCATGAGCCGTGTACATAAAGTTTCAGTTAGGGATCAACCACAAAAAAGCTGACGTTGACACTGCCGCTGTTGCTGACAATTAACCACGAAATTGGCACCACAGTTTCCTTTTCAATTAGATCATTATCTTAAGAAACCCCTTGTGTGCAGTGCAGATGTGTTGTCAATATCTTAGCCGTCAAGCCTGATCTTACCTGCACATTTCTTCAGTTTAGTGACCGCAAGATAGCTACCGATACCTAGCCCTATCTACCCTTCTGCGTCCGTTCATGCATCATGAACTAAAGAGAGAAGTTTCATGCTTCCTGTCAAGGCCAAGCTTCAGGTTGTACTCCGTATGTGAATCTGACGCGACATAGGAAGAAGAAAAGCTAGAAGTGCAGCATATTGTGGTGTCTGAAGTCTGAACTAGAACTAGGGTAGAATCTTTGACGTACGAAATTTCAAGTTGATTGTTAGAGTTAGTGATGGCTAATGATGCTAGTACATGTAGTAGTTGTTAGTGATGGATAATTTCAAGTTTTAGTTGTTACCTACCGACTTGAATATTTTCCAAATAATCTGTGAACACGAAGATTCAGAAGTTTCAGCAAAGACGGCCAGTTCAGTAAACACCAAAAAAACAAATTCGTGGAGGGAGGAGAGGCCCAAAGGCAATTGGGCTAGAGGTGGAAGCTGCCTGCGGCCGACAGCAGGCCCGAGCACCCGGCGCCTTCTAGCTGGCGATTCCTATTTGACGGGAGGTGATGTACACCGCGCGTTAGCGCCGCATAGCAGTCCCGACGCCTGCATGGTTCCGTCGTGGGCCGGCCCAAATACAGCATGCGCGCGAGAAAACAAAATTTGTGTAGCCTAGAACTCGAACAGGATACCTCATGCATGGACGCGAACTGGGGGAGAATATCTAGTGATCCCACCCCCTCCATGCTCCCATGCTCCCATTTGAAAAAATTCAAAATGTGTTGTTTCAAAAATTCTGCAAAAAATCGTGAACGCTCACATGCTATGTGTCAACATGCTCCAACAATTTCAGATCCAAAATCGAAAAGCACATTGAGAAACAAAAAAGACAAATATAGCATGAATAGTGTTTTACACTATTCATGCTATATTTGTCTTTTTTGTTTCTCAATGTGCTTTTCGATTTTGGATCTGAAATTGTTGGAGCATGTTGACACATTCCGTGTCAACATTCACGATTTTTTGCAGAATTTTTGAAAGTACACATTTTGAATTTTTTCAAAATGGGAGCATGGGAGCATGGAGGGGGTGGGATCACTAGATATTCTCCCACGCGAACTGGTATAGCCAACTAGTACTTGCGACGCATGTGCCTGTCCACATCGCTAACGTACTAAATACATTGACTTTTCTGATAGATTACTAATATTTCTTTTTTCTTATATTTTTAATAAACCGGCAATTGGGAACCATTTTAAATTTACAACCATTTTTTAAATGGAACCATTTTCCAAATGAAACCATTTTAAAAAATGAACAACTTTTAAATTTGGAACCATTTTTAAATTTCGTGCAATTTTAAAAAATGAATAATTTTTAAATTCGGAACCATTTTCAAAAATGGAACTATTTTCCAAAATGAACAATTTTCAAATTTGAACCATTTTCAAATTTGGAACCATTCAAAATTCGGAACCATTTTCAAAATGGAACCAATTTCAAAATGGAACCATTTTTAAATTTGGAACCATTTAAAAAATGGAACCACTCAAAATGGTTCCGAATTTAAATTTGGAACCATTCTCAAAATAGAACCATTTTTAAATTTGGAACCATTTTTAAAATGGAACAATTTTAAAATTTTGAACCATTTTAAATTCGGAACCATTTTCAAAATGGAACCATTTTAAATTCGGAACCATTTTTAAAATTAGAACCATTTTCAAAATGGAACCATTTTAAAATTTGGAACCATTTCAAAAAATGGAACCATTTTTAAATTTGGAACCATTTTAAAAAATGGAACCATTCAAAATGGTTCCGAATTTAAATTGGGAACCATTCTCAAAATGGAACCATTTTTAATTTGGAACCATTTTCAAAATGGACAATTTTACATTGGGAACCATTTTTAAATTCGGAACCATTTTCAAACATTTTTCTATTCGGAACCATTTTCAGAAACGAACCATTTTTTTTGGTTCGGAACCATTTTCGAAAATGGAACCATTTTTCGATTCGGAACCATTTTAAAAAAGGAACCATTTTTCGGTTCGGGACCATTTTTCGGTTCGAACCATTTTCGAAAAATTGGAACCATTTTTTCGGTTCGGAACCATTATAAAAAAGGAAACATTTTTTCGATTTGGAACCATTTTAAAACGGAACCATTTTTTCGGTTCGGAACCATTTTCAAAAAAGTACCATTTTTGAAAAATTGGAACCATTTTGTTCATTCAGAACAATTTTCAAAAAATCGGAACCATTTTTCGGTTCGTAACCATTTTCAAAAAATCATAACCATTTGTTAAAAATAATTATTTTCAAAAGAAGCGAAAATTGAAACATAAAAAAGGAAAAAGTGAACAGAAAAAGAAACAAAAAAAGAAATCGGAAAATAAAAAGGAAACGGAAAAAGAAAACAGAAAAAAGAAAGAATATAACGGAAAACAAAAAGGAAAGAGAAAAAGAAACCCGAAAAGCCAAAACTGGAAACAAATAAAGGGAAGAATAATGATACATGGACGTAAACATGTGAGCAGCCCACTGGTTAACTTCCACGTACACGCATGAGGACCTCCTGGGTTCGAATCCCACCGGAGCGCTATTATTATTTTTAGCTGTTGAAGAGTGCTAATGGGCCGGCCCAGTATCGCTCGCCAGGGAAACTCTTCAGGCGGCGATAGAATTAAGGGGCGTTAACGGGCGGCATTTAGGATTCGCCCTATTTGACGCTGATAGCGTCGATAGCTATGCTACGGGTACAGGCACCCCTCAGGCGCTAATTCGAGGGTAAATGGGCCGGCAAAGGTAAAGCTATTTGTCAACTGTTTTTTCCGGTTTGGGAAGCTTCTAGAAACTTCTGGCCGGTTTTTTCCTTTTTGTTCCTTTTAGGTTTTTTCTCGTTGATTTTTTTCTTCTTCTTTTTTTCGTTTTTCCGTCCTTTGTTTTTTTACAGTTTTGTTTGTTTTTATTCACTTTTACTTAGTTCATCTTTCGTTTCTAGTTTAAAAATCCATTTGAACCATGTTTTTAATTGTTTGTAGCTGATTTTTTAAAATCTCGTAAACATTTTTTTTAGCTAATGCGAATATTGTTGTTAACTCGCGAATAATTTTAAATAACAGTGCGAACATCATTATAAAACTCGAGAACAATTTTCTAACTATTGGAACTGTTTTACTTGAACAATTTTTTTCGGTAGTTCCTATTCATTTTCTTCTCCTTTTCTCATTTTATAAATTCATGATTTCTTATTTGTGTGATTTTATTTCAAATACATGAACGATTTATCAAATCCACAAGCATTGTAAATTTGTGAACATTTTAAAATTAGTGAACATTTAAAAAATCATGATTGATTTTTAAATCCATGAATATTTCTAAATTCACAAACTTTCTTTCAAATTCATAAACTTTCTTAATTTCATTATGATTTTTTTTAAATTCATGAACAATTTTTTAATCCCCAAACGTCTTTAAATTAATTGATATATTGCAAATTTGTGAACATTTTCAAATTCATGAACATTTTTTGTAATTGATGAATACTTTTTAAATTTATGGAAAAAAATTAGTACATAAAATGTGTGAATGAAACCTGAAAACAAAAAATCAAACTTGTACATCTATAGTACTATTATCACGAAGGCTTGCACGAGATAAAAAACGAACTAAACAGTGAAACATGCTAAGATGGCCAAGGCCACAACGTTTGGGAGGTACGCACACACATCGTATAGGAGCTCCCTTTCTAGCTGTCGCCCCTCTAGGAAAAACTTTTCAGCCGTGTTGAAAGGGGTTACTAATGTGGCCCAACAACAGTTGCAGTTTTTTTAACTTGTATGAATCTATTTTATTCAGAAAGATTTTATTAAAAGCGAAAATATGTATATAAGGAAGAGAATTGTATACGTGTATCATAAATTGTTCCCTGTATATTGTTCACAATACCACAATATTTTTTCCATTGACATAATGGTACCCACAAAATTTAGACCGAACTTTGCAAGTGAAACATGTTTTGTTTTTTTGTGTTGTGTTGTGTTGTGTTGTGTTGTGTTGTGTTGTGTTTGTGTAGTGTTGTGGTGTGGTGTGGTGTGTTTGTGTTTGTGTTTGTGTTTGTGTTTGTGTTGTGTTGTGTTGTGTTGTGTTGTGTTGTGTTGTGTTGTGTGACTTGTGTTTGGACTAGAAATTGTCAACTTACTTGTTAGGGCATGTCCAGTGGGTATGCCTAAGCCCAACTAGCTGTCCTGGTGATGAATCATGTATGCTCAGATGTCAGGAATGGTGACCTCCTAGCATGCGTCGCATGTAGAAGACGATTGCTTCACGGGAAAACAAAACAAGGAGATGAGCTAAAAAAGATGGGGAAGGGTAAAGGATGGTCGAGACCTTGCTAGACCGCAGCTAGGTGGCCAAATCGAGTAACATGGAGGCCGGATCGAGCAACCTTGTGACCAGATTGGCTCCCAGCAGCGGCCGACCTTGACAGCCACATTTGTTTCTAGGCTAGACTAGTTCCATGACGAGGCGATTTAGTGAACGAAGAAACGACCCCGCTCTTGACTTGAGGTAGAAACAACTAGAGTCTCATTTTGAGAAGAGGTTGTGGAATATTTTTTGCCATATAGGGAAGAAATCACGAGACAAGACTAGAGGAAGAAGAAAATGTATGAGGCTATGAGGGCATCTTCAGTGGTTATAGATACTTGTTGGTATTTTTGCCACATCGGAATTTTGCTGACATGTCATACAATAAATGAGGAGAGAGATGGAGGTTGCATGTCCACGAACCAACAAACCTTTCACAAACCACAAGGTACAATGAGAGAGAGGTTTTGTAGTTGTAAAATAAGTTGTTGGTTAGTGACATGGTTATAAAGACAGCCTCTCAAGACCACGGATTCACATTGGATAGGAGTTGTCCGAGCACGTGGCGTTTTATGTGCCCTGGTGGCACCATGATGCTAACACTTCTTATAGCCTCCATAGCTCATGTCCTTACTAGTGGTAGTATTTGGAGTGTCTATCGAGTTTAGATTTTGTCGAATGACCTGTGAACATTAATGAAGATTCAGAAATTTTGTAACAGATCATCTAGATCAACAGTTCGCACTACCAATATTCGTTACAGAGATGCAGTGAACTCTTCCTCCGATAGATAGTCTTCTTCATCTTTTCGTCAGCATGACTATCTGTGGCGTCGAAAGCAGCAACTGAAGCAACAACAACAGGAGGAAGGGCTTGGAAACTTGATGGCGCAAGTGCAACACCTCTTCGGGGACCTGAACTTTGGCATCTTGATCGTCCTCCACCAGCCGCACCACCGACGCCGTGGGTTGCCGCCGTGGCCAGCTTGCTCGTGGCTCTTCTCCGAGTGGACACGCTTCCTGAGCTCCGCCTTGGCCTTGCGCAGCCGCACCGCGTACTCCTTCCTCCAGGCGACGAACTGCCGCTTCAGCATCTTGAGCTCGTCGACGGACATCGTGCCTGGCTTCACCTCGGTCACCGCCTTCGCCGCGTGCTCGAATGCCTGCCTCTCCCGCACGAACTCCTCCGCGAGGTTGTCCGCGTGGTTTTGCTTCGCGCTAACGTCGACAGGCTGCTCATGGCGCTTCACGGATGACGCTTCCTCTATCGTCGTGGAGGCCGGAGGTTGTTGAGCCCGGGTGACACTGACACCGCCGCTGGATAATTCCTGGCGATGGAAGCTCGTTGAACCGCCTGTTCTACTCGCGGCACTCTGAGACATCTGGAAGCAACATGTAGACACTCTTTAGTTGAAGGATTGTAACACGTCAGTGGAGATAGAAATCGAAGCAAGTTGTGGTCTTTTTGGTTAATTACCTGCAATGCGGTGATCTGTTTCTGCAGCTCTTCCTCCACGGACCTCATCTTGGCCTCCCATTCATAGAGCCGGGATTCGTAGTGGTCGATCTGCTGTCTCAGCCCGACGATCTCCTCTTCCTTCTGCATCACGTCCTCTTCTTTCTGCTTCGCCTCTTCCTCCGCCTTCAGAGCCCTCCTTTCCAGATCCAAATTGATGGAGCATTTCTCCTCATCAGGCTGTTCTTCCTGTAATAAGGGGCAAAGCATTGCCATTCACTAGACAGCTAAGACTTCTTTGATTCACGTGATTTTAAAAATAGAACATGAAAAACGTTGGGTTACTATGTCATGCGCATTCCAATTCTGCAACATTTTTATTTGTAGCAAAGTCTGTTGAATTGCCCCATAGGAAAAACAAATAATTCCTACCAAGAAATTTAAATAGATGTTACATTTTCGATGAAATGTAGTAGAAATGTTTCCTTAGGAAAAATTTATCTAAGATTCAATCCTACAAATAAAACAACACACTTAGAGAAAAATTCCTAATTATTTCCATCCTCCAAAATTTGTGGAAAAAAATTTGAATCCCTAAGTGCTGACTTGGCGGAACAATGTTAAAAAGATTTGGGTTGGAACCTGCGCCGGCGGATTGATTGGTGGCAGCGGTGGCCGAAGCCACGGTGCCAGGGAACCGGGCCTGGATATCACGGAGGGCGGACGGCCTCTCACGGTGGGGCGCGTGGGCAGCGCCGGCGGATCCTCTTCCTTGGGCTTGTCGTCCGGCTTGCCTATCCCTCTCTGCATGAGCGCGTCCAGCATCACCTCCATGGAGCTCAGCGCCGACGTCAGGGACGACGCCATTGCTGGTCGATCGCCCGCGCCGCACACGATTGAATGTCAGGTCAATGCAAACCAATACTCTGCTGCCCTATTCCACCACGGACGATTAGCGCATGGTTGGCTTCTGCCTTTGTTTGAATCAGCGAGCAGGATAACAGAATCCGGGCGGCCGGGGAAAACAGCTGGCCGGGCGGTGTTACCCAACGGCCTCCTGCTGCATGTCTGGGACGTTGAAGTTGGCGTTTGCTTGTTTTCTCGAACATTTCTGGTTGCACGCACGGTTTGCTCTCTCTGGCTATGCTGTGGAGGTTACACAAGTTGCCTCATGTACAGGCATATATGGATGGTTCTCCGTGCTACAAGGAATGACAATTTTTGAAGCTTGGTTGTTCCGGCATGCATGCATAAGTAGTTGTGTGCAATGGTCTGTTGTGCCAAAAAAAAATGTCGTCGTGTGCCAAATTTAGCACTTTAAAATGTTTGGCAGCTCGGTGTTTTCATAGCCACAGTATTACATTGGAAAGGAAGCACTTCAGTTTAGAAAAGAAAAATGTCAGGGCTAAAGTTTCCAATATATGAAAAAAATGTAGTTTTTTTTTGGAGACTGGATCATATAAGCACAATATTCATTGCATCCAAAAGCCTCAAAGTACCACGGGAAAAGAATATTTGGCCGAGTGCCTCAAACACAAGGCAACGGCTGTAAAACACATGGCAAAGCCTTTGTCGTGTGCAAGCGCTCGACAAACTAGTTTCGCAAACGATTCTTTGCCGAGTGCAATAGATGGGGCGCTCGGCTCGGCAAAGACTTTGCCGTGTATCAAAGGCAACTCTCGGCAAAGAAAAGTAACATGACAGCAGGAAAAGGGAGACAACGGTACTACAGCCTTACATGTATGTGAAACAGAAAATGAGTTATTGTATAAGAAAGTTGAAAAATTTATGTGGCAACATTGTTTGTCATAGAACGATGCACTTATGTGCAAAATTTGATCGCATTATCATAAACGATGCCATGTATGTTGCAATCAAATACATTGCAAGTGTATTTACACTCGGCAAGGTGGGCTTTGCCGAGTGCCTAACACGGGCACTAGGTAAAGCCAACACGCCGTCTTCTCTCTGCTAGATGGAACACGTGTCCAGAGCCTTTGCCGGGAGAATTTCTTTGCCGAGTGTATTTTTGTTTCCTTGCCGAGTACTATACTCGGCAAAGAAGGGCTTTGCTGAGTTTTGAAAAAAAAAGGCTTTGCTGAGAGCCCGTGAAAACACACTCGGCAAAGACCTATACGCTAGGTAAAATCTTCTTTTCCCGTACTGATACCCGTTATGTATTTTTTTTAAATCGTGGTATTTTCTATAATATTTTGACGCCAAACAGCCCCACGGAGACGGTGAGTTTTTTTTTTGAACAAGGGTCTATCCTGAAGGACGAAAAAGCGCTGCATTAATACCAAGCCGTGGTAGTACAGATTACAAACATGACCCCAACAAATTGAAAAATTACAACTTGGTCCTGAAATTTAGCACATACGGCATCAGAACAAAACAAGAAAACAAAATCCGGTCCTTGGTCATCTCCACCGCGCTTGCAAATGGAATCGCCTGCCGACCATCGCCTCCGTCACCCGGGAACAAGCAAATTGGGAAGAAGTTGATGAATAACATCATCGTCGATCCACCAGAGAAGGGCCTCACCTCGAGGTTGAATAGACGCCTCATCGTCGACATCGAAATTTGCCATCCGCTGGCATGGATCGATGGCTTGCACCAGACCATCGTGGGAAAAGCTCTAATCTGCAGCATCAAGGATCCTCCGCCACCGACTAAATACGGCGACCACCGAGTTGTTCTCCCCTTTCCCATGCCAGGAAGGCTGGTCGAGAGGAGAAGCCCAACCCTGAGCATGCAAAAGTGGAATCTCAAGCATCCCGATTGAGAGATGGACGAACCTTTCCGCTTAGAGGGAGGGGGGGGGGTGGTGTGGTGAATAGGTGCTACTCAATTTTTAGCTCTTTTTCGAGTTTAGGCTTGACACAAAGGTAAATTCTCTAGATATGCAACTACGGTGAATTTACTTATATGACAAGTTAACATAAGACTAAGCAAGATAGAAGTAAGAGCCAACGAGTAAGGAGTAACCAAACGGGAAGCACGCGGAGACAAGGATGTATTCTCGAGTTACTCCTTTTTAGGGGAGTACGTCTCGTTGGAGGGGTGTGAGTTTCAAACTCAAACGCCACGAATGGCCTCACCCTATTCTCCGACGAACCTTGCCCAAAAACTCGGTTCACCTTCCACTATCGGAATCTTTCAAGGCGGAATCCGGAGCCCTTAAAACAAACTTGAGGCTCAACCCACAAAACGATTGTGGGCTCCCAAACACCACAACACATGCCACACAAAAGTAGCAATCTAGTAAGTACAACAAGATCCGTGAATTTGGTCTGTAATAATGCACTTTTAAACTCTTTTTATATATAAAAAAACAGCCGTGTGCATCGTTCTCGATGCAGAGGCTGGGGCGTCAAGCTCCTTTATCTAAGAAGTAAGTACAACAAGATGACTAGGTTTTTCTAGTGGAAACCCTACGCTCAAATCTCTCAAGTGAATGAGGGGGAAATGAAGCACGCTTTTGTGAAGATGTAGATCCGGGCCTTCTCCTTCAATCCTCCAAATCAACGAGTTTGGGTGGAGGGATTGGGAGATCTAGTGAAGCATGAGCTTGCAATAATGGTGGTCTTCAATTTTGGGCGAGCTAGCTGAGGTTGAAGACGAAGTGGGGTATAAATACCCACCCTCCAAAACTAGTCGTTGGAGATGCAGGCAGAAAACAGGGGGCCAGAATATCCGGCTTAAGTGAGGGTGGAATATCCGGCCCATAGGAGAAAACTCCGGCCCCAAAATTCCGGTTTAGACAGAGCCTTGCACACTTCCCTGGAAATTGGTCCTTAGACAAAATCTTCAAGGAAAACCGGATATTTCAATTCTCCGGCCTCCAGATGAAATATCCGGTGCAAATCTCCTGTTTAGACAAAGACTTGCACACTTCTCTGGAAAAAGGTCCTTAGGCGAATTCTTGAATGGAAACCGGATATTTCAAATCTCCGGCCCCAATATGAAATATCCGGCCTAAAACTCCGGTTTAGACAGAGGCTTGCACACTGAATTTGCCAGGGAACTTCGCAAGCTCTTTTCACTTATCTTTTTGAAATTCGATGCTTATATGTTTTAATCACCTAAAACCTGCATCACTTGGTTTATAATTAGATTATCACTAGTGTTGTTGCCTAACACACAAAACCAACAAGGGATTAAGAAATGTTCTTTCAATCTCCCCTTTTTGGTGTTAGATGACAACACTAGGATTTTCAATGGAGCCCATGGCGTTGTCCTCAACCCGTGCCCGAAAGCTGGTGCGCGTGGCTGTGGTCAGCGACCCCTTCGATGCCTCTCTCGTCCAGCGCGGCTCCACCCTGCTCCTCCCCTGCAAGCTCCCGACAGGACAAGGCAAGATTTATCACGGTGAATTCACCTTCTCTTTTTTTTTGACGAGAAAACAATTTGGCTGCTTTTCATTGCGTTTAGAAGAAGAGTTCAAATGTTACAGCATCATGGCATTAGCCAACGACAAAGAGGTGTACATAAAAAGGATCAGTCCGGTTCCAGGGGTCTATCTACTAGAGCCAGTACCCTTCTTTGTCCTGCATTTATCCACTCCCTCGCCTCGGCAAGGGTCGTCTGAAGAAGCTGATCAGTAGACGACATTCTGTGGCTGAAGATCCTCCTGTTACGCTCCAACCACAAAGACCACCATACGAGAGGCACTATAGAAGGCAAGTCTTTGCCGTATCTTGGTTTAAGCTCGAGGAAGTGCATCGTAGCCATTCCGTCAGAGAAGTCGTGGCCGCCGTCGGTGTCAGATTGGGGGAAGCCGCTCCCTGTCGATGACAAGCTGCCAGAACGGAATGGAGTACGAGCAAGCAGCCAACAGATGGACCGTTGTCTCTGGCTGCGTACCGCAGAGAGCACAAAGAGGATTATGAGGACATCTGATACGTCTCAAACGTATCTATAATTTTTGATGTTCCATGCTTGTTTTATACCAATTGCTACATGTTTTGCATCTACTTTATATCACTTTTATACATTTTTTGGGACTAACCTATTAACAAGATGCCGAAGTGCCAGTTCCTGTTTTCTGCTGTTTTTGTATTCCAGAAAAGCTAGTCTGGAAATATTCTCGGAATTGGACGAAACTACACGGGGGTCCCTATTTTTCCAGAACTCACCTGACGGAGCGAAGGAGCAACAGAGGAGGGCCACCAGGTGGCCACACGCACCTAGGGCGCGGGCCCCCCTCTGCCGCGCCCTAGGGTGGTGTGGGCCCTCGGGGGTCTCCAGCCGCCGCCCTTTCGCCTACTTATTCCCCCCGACGCGAAAACCCTAAGTACCTGAGCAAAATCCACGAAAAGATCCAGAGACGCCGCCGCCGTCAACCCTAGCTCGGGAGGGTTCAGAACCTCTTCCCGGCACCCTGCCGGAGAGGGGAATCGTCACCGGAGGCTTCTACATCGCCATGCCTGCCTCCGGAGTGATGCGTGAGTAGTTCATCCTTGGACTACGGGTCCATAGCAGTAGCTAGATGGTTGTCTCTCCACTTTGTGCCATCATGTTTAGATCTTGTGAGCTGCCCTACATGATCAAGATCATATTATTGTAATGCTACATGTTGTGTTTGCTGGGATCCGATGAATATTGAATATTATGTCAAGTTGATTATCAATCTATCTATATGTTATTTAAGATCTTGCATGCTTTCCGTTACTCGTAGATGCTTTGGCCAAGTAGATGCTTGTAACTCCAAGAGAGAGTATTTATGCTAGATAGTGGGTTCATGTCTCCGTTTAACCTGGGACAGTGACAGAAAGTTCTAAGGTTGTGGATGTGCTGTTGCCACTAGGGATAACCTAACGATGCTATGTCCACGGGCATATGTGTTTGTTTACATTACGCACTTTACTTAATGCAATTATCCGTTGCTTGCAACTTAATACCAACGGGGGACTCGGATGACAACCCGGCGGTGGATTATTAGTCATAGATGCTGTTGGATAACGGTCTATGTATTATGTCGTAATGCCCAATTAAATATCATAGTAGTCAACATGTCATGTATATGCATTGTCATGCGCTCACTATTCGTCAATTGCCCAGCTGTAATTTGTTCACCCAACATGTTAGTTATCTTTTATGGAGAGACACCACTAGTGAACTGTGGACCCCGGTCCATTCTTTTACACTGATTAAACAACCACAAACTGCAAACTGTTCCTTTTTCATTCTCTGCAATTTAATACTCATTTTCCACACCATACGTTTAATCCTTTGTTTTCAGCAAGCCAGTGAGATTGACAACCTCACTGTTTCGTTGGGGCAAAGTAGTTTGATTGTGTTGTGTGCAGATTCCACGTCAACAGTCCAGACTCCCTGCAACAGCTATTTTTCTGGCGCCGTTGACAACCTTCTGAAGAGTTGCTGCTCCTACTGGTTCGATAACCTTGGTTTCTTTCTGAGGGAAAACTTGCTGCTGACTACATCATACCTTCCTCTTGGGGTCTCCCAACGAACGTGTGTTTCACGTCATCAAGCTATTTTTCTGGCGCCGTTGCCGGGGAGACAGCAGTCTTCTGCAAGGGGAGTTTCACGCTTCCAATCTCTTTACTTTGTTTTTGTCTTGCTTAGTTTATTTTATTTTATCTTGTTTGCTTTCAATTATCAAAAACACAAAAAAATTAGTTACTTGCATTTAGTTTATTTTCGTTTTTTTCTGTTAGTTATTATGTCTAGCTCTTTACTTGCTATCAATGGTTACTTTCCTTGAAACTAGTCCTATGGCTGAAAACAACATGAGAGAGCTTTATGAAATTTATCTTGAGTTGGGACATGAAGTGTTTGAAGAGAAAATTAAAAAGCCTATGGAACTTTATTTGCATAACAATCATGATAGTAGCAATGTTATTAGCATACATTCTTTGAACACCATTATTGCTAATGCCATGGAAAGCTCTAAGCTTGGGGAAGCTGGTTTTGATAAAAATGATATTTTTAGTCCCCAAGCTTGGAGGAGGAAGAATGCTATACTGTTGAATGTCATGATTCTATTGAAATATCTCTTTTGATAAATTTGAAAACATCCTCCTTGACTCAGTAAAGGAAATTGCAGAAAGTAAAAATGTGCTCCCTAATGTTATATATGATAATGCTCTTGATGATGGTCCTATATTGCCTAATGATATTAATTATACTATTATTGTCAAAAGTGGGTTTGATAACCCCACTTTTTGAGCTTAATAAAAATTATGTTTGTAGATCATGAAAAGCATGCTTTATGTGATAGTTATATTGTTGAGTTTGTTCATGATGCTACTGAAAATTATTTTGAGAGAGGAAAATATGGTTATAGAATCTTCATGTTATTAAATTTCCTCTCTTTATGATGAAAGTTTTGAGCTTTCTCTTGTGTTGCTTCTATATGATTTTTGCTTTAAGACCTAATGGTCCGTTGAAAGTTTTGAAGTTGCACTTGTTTTGCTTCCTATGCTAGTCACTTTGTGCTTAATTGACTTGTTTTCTTATAAGACTCCTATGCATAGGAAGAGTGTTAGATTTAAACATGTTTTATATATGCTCCTTGATGCTCTCTTTTATGTTTCAACTCTCATCTTTATGTGAGCATCATAAAAATCACTATGCCTAGCTAAAAGGCATTAAAGAAAGCGCTTTTGGGAGGCAACCCATTATTTTTTATTTTTTTATTGAGTCAAGGTTTGTTTACTTCTGTAGCAACTCCTTTGTATCTTTATTTTCTCGCATTGTTGTGCCAAGAGTAGCCTCTAATGATAAGATGATGCTTAATTTTGATTGCTGCGCAGAAACAGATTTTTGCTGTTCACTGTACGAAATTCCTAAAATCACCAGATTGTTAATTAAATCTGAAATTTTTGTGCGTAATCTTTATGAATGTCTGAAACTTTCATTAGTTCAGAGTTTCTCGATCTGAGCGTCGTAAGTGCCTCGAAAAAATTCGTCTTTGCGGACTGTTCTGTTTTAGACAGATTATGCCTTTTTATTTTTGCATTCTCTCTTTTACTAGTGTTGAGTGAAATTCTTTTTTGGGTGGAAGAGCTTCACATAACATCAGTGGCTGTAGCTAATGTTTAAAGTAACAAATCATATTGCGTCTTTATAGAACATGTGAATTTTTGATTATGCACTAACCCTCTAATGAGATCTACTTTGAGTTTGGTGTGACGGAAGTTTTCAAGGGTCAAGAGAGAAGGATGATATAATAGGATCAAGAAGAGTGAAGAGCTTAAGCTTGGGGAGGCTCCCATGGATCTCCCCAGCATATTTCAAGAAGACTCAAGCGTCTAAGCTTGGGGATGCCCAAGGCATCCCCTTCTTCATCGTCAAAATTATCAGGTCATCTCTAGTGAAACTATATTTTAATTCTTTCACATCATATGTGCTTTTCTTGGAGCGTCTGTGTGCTTTTATTTTCAGTATTGCACTTTTATTTTCAATAAAGCTTGACTGGACCCTAGCATTCTTGATTGGGAGAGAGACACGCTCCGCTTTTTCATGAGAATACTCCTATTCTTCACTTATATTTGTTGAGTATTCATATCTAGCGCTGTTCAGCTTTTAGCTCTTGTTTTCATGTATCTCTTGTCAGAGCTATTAGCTTTCTTTTGTAGAAAGTACTCTCTTGCTTCACTTATATTTGTTTGGAGAGTTGATGAAATAAATTGATTGGTGTTTGGTTGGTTCAGAAAATGTTGCATGTGGTAATTGGTATAAGGAAAAACTTGCTTAATCTTGTAGATCACTAAAATGGATAACTTGATGCTTGTCAATTGTTTTGAGTTAACAAGTAGATCATGATTAAATTGTGCATCACATGAGTTAAGCCTATTAGTGAAGAACTACCGTAAAGCTTGTTGAAAATTTGGTTTGCATCGGTGGTACTCTAAGGTCTAGATATTTTCTAATAACAGGGTTTGGTTAACAAGGAAGACGGTATGAAGTCTTATAACGTTTGCAATATGTTTGTCATATAAAACTTGGTGTACGGGTTGATATTCTTGTTTGCTTACATAACCTTGCTAGCCTAAACTCTGTACTGAGAGGGAATGCTTCTCGTGCATCCAAATCCTTGAGCCAAAATCCATGCCATTTGTGTCCACCATAACTACCTATATGTGGTATTTCCTTGCCACTCCAAGTAAATTTTTCATGTGCTACCTTTAAATTATTCAAAATGTTATTATTCCCTTTTTGTGTCAATGTTTACTAGCTCATGAGGAATTAGTGTGGTTATTCTTTATTCTATTTGTCGAGTGGACTTTTACACCTGGACTAGTGGCATATACATCCGCTTATCCAATAACTTGCAAAAAGAGCTGGCAACGGGGTGCCCAGTCCCAATTAATTACAACTTTAACCAATTAATTCTCTTCACACTTTTGCCCTGATTCATCAGTAAGCAATGACAAACAGTGAAATACCTGAATGTGTGTAAACCAAAGAGAAAGAGGGATGATCTGCCTTGCTGGTAGAAATAACGTCCTTCATGGGAGCCGCTCTTAAAAGTCCGTTCGACAGGTAGAATACTGTTCTCACCCGCTACCATTCGTTGACAATTAACAAACACCTCTCAAAAATAGATACTCCTCCATGGTATGTGATTGATGGAAGGCACCCGAGGATTCGGTTAGCCATGGCTTGTGTTAGCAAGGTTGGGAGGAGTATCAAATATTTTATGCAATCTCTATATGCTTTCAAAAACCTAAAAGCTCTAGCACATGATTTAATCCCTGCTTCCCTCTGCGAAGGGCCTTTCTTTTACTTTTATGTTGAGTCAGTTTTCCTATTCTTTCTGTCTTCCACAAGCAAACACTAGTGTCAACTTTGTTACAACATGCGTTATATGCAATGTATTGGACTTGTTATACTACTTTGTGTTGACAATATCCATGAGATAAATATGTTGAAAGTTGAAGCAAATGCTGAAACTAAATTCTTCCTTTGTGTTGATTAAATACCTTTTATTAGAAACTATTGCTTTATGAGTTAACACTTATGCAAAACTGTTTGATGCTTGTCTCGAAAGTACTATTCATGAAAACGTTTAGCTTGTGTGATTCATTGTTTACTCATTATCTATTTGGTAGCAAATTATAGACCATTGACTTGGATCACTTCATTCATTTACATGTGCCTTGCAATATTATATGATCAAGATTATGATAGTAGCATGTCACCTCAAAAATTATTTTGTTTTTATCGTTTACCTACTCGAGGACGAGTAGGAACTAAGCTTGGGGATGCTGATACGTCTCAAACGTATCTATAATTTTTGATGTTCCATGCTTGTTTTATACCAATTGCTACATGTTTTGCATCTACTTTATATCACTTTTATACATTTTTTGGGACTAACCTATTAACAAGATGCCGAAGTGCCAGTTCCTGTTTTCTGCTGTTTTTGTATTCCAGAAAAGCTAGTCTGGAAATATTCTCGGAATTGGACGAAACTACACGGGGGTCCCTATTTTTCCAGAACACCTGACGGAGCGAAGGAGCAGCAGAGGAGGGCCACCAGGGGCCACACGCACCTAGGGCGCGGGCCCCCCTCTGCCGCGCCCTGGGTGGTGTGGGCCCCTCGGGGGTCCAGCCGCCGCCCTTTCGCCTACTTATTCCCCCCGACGCGAAAACCCTAAGTACCTGAGCAAATATCCACGAAAAGTTCCAGAGACGCCGCCGTCGTCAACCCTAGCTCGGGAGGGTTCAGAACCTCTTCCCGGCACCCTGCCGGAGAGGGGAATCGTCACCGGAGGCTTCTACATCGCCATGCCTGCCTCCGGAGTGATGCGTGAGTAGTTCATCCTTGGACTACGGGTCCATAGCAGTAGCTAGATGGTTGTCTCTCCACTTTGTGCCATCATGTTTAGATCTTGTGAGCTGCCCTACATGATCAAGATCATATTATTGTAATGCTACATGTTGTGTTTGCTGGGATCCGATGAATATTGAATATTATGTCAAGTTGATTATCAATCTATCTTATATGTTATTTAAGATCTTGCATGCTTTCCGTTACTCGTAGATGCTTTGGCCAAGTAGATGCTTGTAACTCCAAGAGAGAGTATTTATGCTAGATAGTGGGTTCATGTCTCCGTTTAACCTGGGACAGTGACAGAAAGTTCTAAGGTTGTGGATGTGCTGTTGCCACTAGGGATAACCTAACGATGCTATGTCCACGGGCATATGTGTTTGTTTACATTACGCACTTTACTTAATGCAATTATCCGTTGCTTGCAACTTAATACCAACGGGGGACTCGGATGACAACCCGGCGGTGGATTATTAGTCATAGATGCTGTTGGATAACGGTCTATGTATTATGTCGTAATGCCCAATTAAATATCATAGTAGTCAACATGTCATGTATATGCATTGTCATGCGCTCACTATTCGTCAATTGCCCAGCTGTAATTTGTTCACCCAACATGTTAGTTATCTTTTATGGAGAGACACCACTAGTGAACTGTGGACCCCGGTCCATTCTTTTACACTGATTAAACAACCACAAACTGCAAACTGTTCCTTTTTCATTCTCTGCAATTTAATACTCATTTTCCACACCATACGTTTAATCCTTTGTTTTCAGCAAGCCAGTGAGATTGACAACCTCACTGTTTCGTTGGGCAAAGTAGTTTGATTGTGTTGTGTGCAGATTCCACGTCAACAGTCCAGACTCCCTGCAACAGCTATTTTTCTGGCGCCGTTGACAACCTTCTGAAGAGTTGCTGCTCCTACTGGTTCGATAACCTTGGTTTCTTTCTGAGGGAAAACTTGCTGCTGACTACATCATACCTTCCTCTTGGGGTCTCCCAACGAACGTGTGTTTCACGTCATCGACATCCCTTGCGAGCGAGGTTATCAGCTGTTTGGCAGCGTCCTTGCACAACTAACCAGCAAAAAAATGGCATTTGGGCGGCGCGTAGGCATGCCAGATCAACTCGGGGAAGGTGGGGCGGATGGTGCCAATAAATTGTGCTTCATACGCCGATTGTGCCGAATAGATTCCATTAGCCGTCCACTTCCAATGGAGGCTGTCAGGCACATCGTGCAGTAGCTGCGCGTCGAGGAGTAGCGTTCAGAGCTGCGTGAACTGAATGACAACAGATCCTGTTAGGTCGGCCTTGAAGTGTCTAACCATTTGTCGTCCGTCATCGCCGCCGTCTTGATCGTGATTCGCGCAGAGTGCAATGCTTGAACAAGTCGGAGAAGGTTAAACTGAATTTGCCCACTTCATGCCAAGGATCAGTCCAAAATTGTGTCGCTGCTCCATTGCCAATGCTGAATTGCACCGAGGCCTCGAACAAAGCTCTCACCTTATCATTATTGGTAGGGAAGCCCAGCCCATGGCTTGCTCGTGGACATCCAACTCTGCCAAAGCCATCTACATCTTAGAGAAATGCTGCACGCCGCTAAATTGGATATCCCCAGGCCACCATATTCCTTCGGCGAGCAAACCCTTTTCCAGTTCACTAGGCAGTGGCCGCGGTAGCGACATCCTTGTTAGCCCAAAGAAAGCCTCGTGCAGCCTTGTCCAACTTTTTCAACAGCCAGGCAGGAGGGTGCACGATCATGATCTGGAAGACCTTCTCTTTTTGCTGCGCTCTGTGCGAGCCCACGCCGTATTCTTCTGGCTGTGGTGGACACCTCTATGTTGTCCAACGCCATGTCGCCCGTCCTTCAGTGTTGCACTGTTCTCTTCAACATGGATGGACAACTCAAGTTATGGTGATGCTCACAAATCTGAGCGTATTGATGCAGGTGAGTCTGAACCAGCACACAAGGAATGGGATTGATCTTGTACATTATCAAGGGAGAGCGACCATGTTTGACGGTCTCTCCCTTCTCACACATGTTGTCAGTTTGAAGGAAATGAGCAGCTCGACGAGTGGAATGGCATCCTCTCCGGTGGTATCATGCTACCGCACATTCGTAGGTCCGCCGTCTTGAGAGGCTACCGTGCATTTTTAGCAGCAGTGGCGGTCCCAGTCGCTAGCAGCCTTAGCACCTTGCTAGCAAGTGGAGCACGGAAGACGTCAGCTGATGAATTCGTGGGCAACACTATCAGTGCTGATTAACCAACACTTTCAGACGATGAGGCTGGTGTTGCCTGGGTTCAGATACTGAAGAATTCAGCTGCAACGGGAGGCTGCGGAGGCGAGGGAATGCATCATGGCCTGGGATGACGAAGAGACTGCGGACGTGTCGCTGTACAGATCATCAAACCTTCTGTCCACAGCTGTAGCTTCGAGGCCAACGAGCTTGGTACTATGGCAGCGGACTAGCGGTGGGTAAGCTAGGAAACACATACCTCCTCCATGGGAGCTCAAGCTCAAGATCAGCCACGAGCTGAGGATGGCCCGTAAGAATGAGAAGTGCACATTAACTGGTTTGTTAGCATCGTACGTGAGTCGTGCATGATCAGAAGCATATTTAACATGACCTTTTGGGTATCTAGAAACATTATTGTTGGGATCGATGTTTTTAGTGATGTTGCTACACCAGATTATGTGAATAGAAATATTATTGGAGGGAAAAATGTGTAAGATTATGATAGTGTACCCTTTCTTTTTTGGCCGAAATACAAAACATCAAATTCATTAAAATTTGAAACTTTGGATTGTTCCTTTTGTCCGAGATTTTCCTAGAAAAAACAAAAAAACCGAATTTTCGCCCATTCCATTCAAGCGAGGTAAAATTTACAAAACGAAATCTAAAACCTTGACGCCGTTGACGCGCTGAAAATGGGTTTACCTCCGTGGGCGGTAAATTTGTTGGTTGTTGTGACGGGTCATGCATGTACCAGCGAGAACTTAATTTGTTGGTTGCTAGTCTTCATTTCCCGTTGCAACGCACGGGTATGTTTGCTAGTAATAATAAGTGACCATCTCACCCCAACCATTTCTAATCTCTCAAAACAAACATAAATATGGTTAACCCTAACCACATTTTATCTTTTCAACCAAACACAAACTTGGCTCAGCAAATCCACACAATCAAACATGAAAAATTGTTACCACCAACCAAGTGGTTGGGGTGCCCCAACCAGTTTTTCATAGCCACATAACCAAACACACTCCTAGTTTTACTTAATGGACACATCTATGCATATTAAGTTGATGCGATGTTGTGCACATCGCAATAGGTTCTGCTTTAATAGTAAATAAATATTACCTTTGACCGCATAACGAGCTAGCAATGCCGGGTCTATTGGTTCCTCCTCATGTGGTGGGTTCTTCTTCTTGAGGAGCTCCAGCAGGGCAGAGGGGCAGTCCTTTAGCCGATCAGAACCATCGGACGACGCCGCATCTGCATTCAGGTTATCTTGAGAAGAGAGGAACCGCATGCACGCCTCCCTCAGCAACCGGGCAAAAATGCCGTTCGGCCAACACCACTGGCGGCTACCGAGCTCGTGTCAATGTTCTTGCACATCGCCTCCTCGCAGACCAGCTTCAGCTTCTCCAGCTCGTACTTGTCCGCCGCGACGAGGAGCCGCTCCGCCATCGCCGTCGACTCGAGCTCCGGCGGCGGTGAGTTAGTGTAGATGAACTGTAACAGAGCCTTGCACACGTCGGCGTCCATGTCTGTGATGCGTACTTCATCGACGGTGTTGCTAGAGGCGAGGGAGAGATCCGCCTTGAAGACGGGGGATCGGGCCTCTAGAACCCACCGGTGCGCCGCGAAGGTCTGTCCGCCGACGTGAATCGTGACGTCCGGCTTGTGCTTGCTCCAGATGGCTTCTGCAAGCGGCGCGCCGAGCAAGTCGAACGGCGGCGCAGCCCGCCCGTGGATGCCTCCGCCGCAGCAATCACATCACCATCGGTATAGTCGTCGGTGCGCAGCCCGAGGTCGACGGTGACGTCGCAGAGGATAGACAGGCAATCGTCCTTGAGGTGCTTCTCCTTGTCCAGATCTTGGAGCTTCATGAAGTTTTCCCAACCGTAACCAGGCTTACCATGGTCTTTGAAGCAGTGTTTCCCTGCTGTGGTTCGTGTGTACGATGGTTTCCAGGCCTTGTCCAGTATACTCATCTTGAACTTCGCCGTGGCTTCAAGGGTCTTGCCGTGGTTGGCGTGCCAGAGGAACAGGGCCATGGAGCCTTGCTCCAAGTCCCCATTTGGGTAGCACCTGATACGCCAGTCGTGGCCGCCGACGCTGAACGTGTCTGACGTGACGGCCGTGCCATTGGCCGCCTTCTCAATGATCCGCGTATACCCGTTGATCCTGAACACGTGGGAGCCGGTCACCTGCGCCGCAACTGTGGAGGCGGTGATCTGCCGCCGGCCGGCGCTGGCGCCGCGCAGGGCGGACAAGAGCGCGGACATTGACATGATGCAGGCGTACAGGGAGATGAATAGATGATCGCCTAGGGCTTGCAGTTGCAGATCGTATATATATGGCGAATCAGCAATTCAGCATGCGCGTTACTTTAACAGAGCCGCCGCCGGTAACTCCGTTTATATGGGCAACAGATGGACGAGAGATCCGCGTTTAGTTAAAATCAAATATTGTAAAGTTTGATTCAGTATACAGCAAATATTGTTAACATCTACTATAGTATGGTACCAAATGCATATAATATAATTTTATATTTTATGACGACTCTAATAATATATTTTTGACATGGCTCCTGGGTCGAATATCCAATTCATCGCCTTCAACCCCGACCTTAAGAACACTTAGCGTTTTTCCACCACGCCATTTTACTCCATCTTTTCGGCCTACACTATAGTTCGTCGGTGCCACTCCCTCCGTCATGAATAGTCTAGTTTGACATGCCTATTTATGCTCCTCCAAAGTAAAGCATTTTACTTTTTTTTATATGTAAAGCATTTTACTTGGTTGATTGTTAAGAATAGGGTGTGGACCGTTGAGTGTTTTCAGCTGTGGGGTCGGTCCAGCCGTGGACACCGTTACTATGCTGGTAGGAGCAGGAGTCCGCGAGCCACCTACTCTTCCATTGCAGGTTCTCCACCCGCATTTGGAATGTGGTCACCTAGTGGATCGGATACTCACACTTGTAGAAGGCTAGATGGATTGGATTGAATTATGTCTATAACTGTTGGGCCGCCTCGATTCTCCATCCTCGTGCTCCCCGAAAGGCTGTCGCTTCAATGGTGACTCTCGTCACATGGAATTTAGGGAACGACCGCAACTTGAGAATCTTACGACATGTTTCGCACCTCCCCGTCATTCTTATATCGGACATCCAAGAAGAGGTGAGGACTTGGGTCGCGGCCGGAGCCAAGTGTTTGGTGAATTTTATTCCGGAAGAATAGTTCACTTCCATGTTTGTTGATTTGTTCTCCTTTTGCACACTTGTTTTATTCTTTTGGATGGTGCCGGCCTAGGCCATGTAATTCTAAACTCTCACTTCTTCCTTGATCAATGAAAAAGGAAAATCTTTGGCCTCATTATTTAAAAAAATATTTTTTCTTTTATTGAAACACTGTTTTGTGTCTTCGAGTTATATAGTGTAGTACCATCCAGTATTGGTTGATTCCAGGTTTCAGTCTTAAACCCTAATAAGAGATATTGGATATGCTTATAGAAATTTCCTGACTGATGAGTGGTTGCGTAGACGTGGCAGCTTACATACAAAATACAAAAACCAACAATTTAGAGAAATAATGTAGGGAGGGGAATGATACTTTTAAAATCTTTTAATTTCTGGACTTTAATTCTTTTACATGGGTTTCAACATCTATTTACCAATATCTCTGATATTCTTTGGAGAAAATATCTCAATTTCCTCGTTTTCAAAGAGAGTGGTTCATTTCTTAATTTGTTCTGTGTAATTATTCTTGATTTTTGTTTCGGGTAGGATGTCATATATGATAACTACCACCATGTCATTAGTCATGTTTAACTGATGTCAATGACTGAGTTTTTCCGAAGAATATTTAGAATCCGATAACTACCACCATGGAAGTAGTCGTGTCTAACATTCAAGTTAAAGTTCCACTAGTACAGATCCAAAAATTTAAGACGCCCAATCAGCATTTTACCAAAACCGTAAAAAAAAAATTCATCGCATACTCTTAAAAAAAAATGTGTGTGATGTTTGAGCGGCTTTGGCAATCACACACAGTTTAAAAAATAAAAGAGTATGCTGGTGATGCAATCACACACGATTTTGCGAAAAGATGTGTGCCATGCAGAAGGCAATCACACACCGTATAAAAAAAATGATTTTGTGTGATGCATCATAAAAATCATCATAATTGGTCTACTTTTGGCACAAAGCCACATTGTACCTTAATAAACGATAGTGCCAAACGAGTTTTCATTTTTAAGTTAAAAAAGGCCCAAAGGGGGGGGGGGGGGATCTTCTGTGATGCAATGCACACAGTTTTTAGGGTAAAAGGGTGTGCAATGTACAAAGCAATCACACACGGTTTTAACAAAAAAAAAAAGGGTTCGATCCACCATAAAACAAAGTTAATCATAATAGGTCCGTTTTTGGAATAATGTGTCTTTTTTCAAAAGTAAATGACATTACCAAAGTGATTTTTGAATTATTTATAAAAATGTCACTTTCTATTTTCTAAGTGCAACAAATGGGGGTTTTTTGTGAAGCAATTACAAATAATATGGTGCAAAATGACACCAATCCAATTTTTACAAAAAGTAGACCATATTTGATGGATAATCCTTAAATATTATTTCCTCGCTTTCTAGCTCGTTTAGCCCATTTAAATGACTTTATGCCCATTTTTTTAAAGTAATTTAAATTTGAATTGCAAGTATTTTATAGTTTTCTCTTGAAAATGGAAATTTAAGGTACACGAGTATTTATTATATCAAAAAACCACCGAGAGATTTGAAAGATTCGACCCTTTTCTATAAATAGACATGTCGGCCATTTTGACCTAAACTAAGGAAAACTTAAAAAATGCAGTCCTTTATCATGAAGTCCTTTTATGTGTACTACTTGCTAGGAAAATATCAAATTTGGAATATGGCAACTATTGAGAAAACGTTTTCATAAAAATGACTATCATGTATAAACAGTCGTGAGTTTCAAGCCAAGTGACGAAGGTGATGACCCAATTCATGGCATAATTCATGATAATGTGTCCATATTTGGCACATAGTTGCATTTTGGCATGGCAAACATTATTGCCAAAGTGATTTTCAAATTATTTATAAAAATGTCATTTTCTATTTTCTAAGTGCCAAAATGGGAATTTTGTGCAGAAGATACAAATAATATGGTGCAAAATGGCACCAAACCAACTTTCACACATTGTAGACCAAATTTGATAGATAATCCCATAATATATGTATTTTCTCGCTTTCTAGCTATCTTCTCTGTGTGTGTGCCGAGCCGCCCACCTCCGGCCACCCGCCACCGGCCGGAAGCCTCGTCAAAGTTGAGTGCCTTGCCGGATCACCGCCCGAAATCCTCGCTGGAGTTGGGCACCTTGCCGGACCACCGGCTGGAATACTTGGCGGAGTTCAGAACCTTGCCGGACCACTGGCCCGAATCCTCGCCGGATTTCGGGACCTCGCCGCAGTTGGGAACTTCGTCGTGATCTTGCGGGAAGATCTGCCTCGGGGTTGCCGGATCATCCACAAGCTTGCGATAAATGGAGGATCACATGCAAGCAACTCAAGAAGGGTGGCCATGTTAGCATCATAGATGTTGATGCACGCTCCGCCTAGACGGCCAAAGGCAGCTGTTGCGGCGGCGGCATAATCAGAGAGGGTGCAAGTATCGATTGACAAGTGTCTCGCCTAGGTTTCATCGAACTGCGCCTTGAGAAGGCAAGATAATAATGCAAGGTGGCCAGTCTTGATAGTGAAGCAAGACAATAAGGTCGAACTCGAGAAGGCAAGAGTTGCAGTGAAGAAAATGAGGACTTCATGATCTTGACGGCCGATGTGTCGAACATGGATCCGGAGGTGCATATGTGGCATAGGATGAATCGTGCCACTATCTTGCAACAAGTTAGGGCAATGGCAACTCCAACTCCAGCGATGGCGGAAGAGCTGACACTGGTGGAGCTTTAACATCTTTCATTTGATTTGTCTTATGTACGTAATATGTGTAGCCGGCCTTCGCGCTATTTTGGTGGCCGAGACTATGTTTGTTTTTATTTGCATTATTTCTAAATGCAGAAAAAAAAAATCAAAATCTATTTGAAGGGCCATATGAGGGGCATCGCCGGGGAGAGACGTCCCCACAATACAAGGGCAACATTCGACGCCCCGAATAGCACTCGTCCGACACTGTCGACGGACAGTGTATTGGGGCCGCAAGCCCGCAACTGAAGATGCTCTGAGACTGCTCGCGTGGAAGCAGGCGGCGGCGCGGCCGAGAGCACCGCATGAATGCACACAGGCCTGTTGGCCATCTGCCCGCGCCAGTACACGGGAGAGGTGCACCACGGCGTTCCCGTCTGAAGAATCTAAACTAGACCACTCCAAACGTATGCGGTTCATATTGTAATGCATGCACAAACAAATCTCTAAATTAGACCACTTCTACAAATTATTGATCAAAGCTGCTTTTCTATGACAATACTTCGGATTTGTCTGAACCTGAACCAAGCAGCGACACCGGCAATCTTCGACAAGAATCGTGCATTGATGGAAAATTGAGAGCTGCGATTTGTAACTGCTGGATCCTCGCTCGCGCTTTTCTTGGTTGGCACCGGAGTGGAGTGGTCGTGGACTGCTTCGCTTCCGTGGCCGAAGCGGGGAGGGAGTCCTAGACGTAGAGGGACTCCTCTAGACTTTGGAGGCCCTGCCTCCAATATATGACCCGACGGCCAGTCCCCGTCAACCACACGCACGCCACAGCCCAAACCCAAAATTCGACTCCACACAAGTCCAAACCACCCTGCCGGCCAAATACCCAGAACCATCCATGGTTTACGCTGCCTCCTTCCTACCTCCTCCCACCCTGCCGGCCACCGATGCCTTCTGCCCTGCTTCAGCGTGGATCCTCCTCGACACACTGGCTTACATCTCCGATCACCACAACGGGACCAAAGCCGAGGCCTTCACCAGCACAAACCAGAGAGTCATCGTATCCTTCTTCAACGACAAGCCGCCGGCCGTCTCATACTTCACCGTCCACTGCCCCGGCAGGAACAAGGAGGACTTCGTGAGGGAGCCCCGCGTCATGCACTCGGACCGCAATCTCGTGCTCCTCAGCCTCGCCCTCAAGGACGGCAGCGACAGAACGACAGACTACTTCATCTACTCGGCGGGGCAGGGGCACCACCCGTCGCTACACCTGATCCCGGGCACAGACCGCCATCTATCCACAATGACAGCCTTAGCTTCCGTCTTCTTTGTGCCTCACAGCGATGACAACAGTAACCACTTCGGCCTGGTCGCCCTCGGTCTAACGTTCACGCGCGGGCAATACGAGCTCCGAGTCTTCCGGTCCGAATCGGGAACGTGGACCGAGAAGCTGCTACCTTTCGGAACGTCCGTGCTCGGCCCCAACATGATCACCATTAATCCTGCCAAGGTGATCAACCTTGGAGGCGGATACATTGGCTGGGTCAATCTCTGGAACGGCATCTTCGTATGCAATGTTTTCGTCGACGACCCTGCAGATTTCCGTGTTATCCCGCTGCCTTATTTGCTCCCAGCCAACCACGTTTACAGAGCGGACTCATCTCCGGAGCAGTTTCGTGATGTCGTTTGCACCGATGATGGCTTGATCAAGTTTGTCGAGATTGAGTACCTTAGAAGGCGCATTATCCGCGAGATACCAGATGTTTCGGCATCGGAGGTACTCTACGACTCTGAAATAACCTTGGGTAAGGCTGTTGATGATGGGAAGGACACCTATGAATACCTTGGTTGGAGGATCGTCACATGGAACAGGGCTGTTGATTCCAACTGTTGGCGCAAAGGGAGCGTGGTTCATGTGAATGACATCCTTGTCAACAACCCAAGCCATTCTCTTATCCTTCCTGATCTCGTGGACAAAAATGCTCTAAAGAAACTTCAAACAGGCTTCCCCACCCTCAGTATGGATCATAGTAGTGACCTTGTTTACCTCATCTCCAAAGTGAAACCAAAGGACCGAAACGCTTGGGTGCTCACCATTGACATGCGAAACAAGACGCTGGAGGACTTGGCACCATTTTCTTCTGAAAGATACATGTATATCAAACCAGGCTATGTTACTTGTGCTTTGTCGAAATATCTGAATACAAATACCCAATCATTAGCACCAAAACATAAAAGAAAAGGCGGCCCTGTTAACGAACTACATGGTAAGGCACATCCAATTTCAAACAACCAATCCAAAAAGTGGCGCTAGGAGAGGCGCCGTCACCACTGGCGGCCACCATGAGGGCAGTGTCGGCGACGTCACTACATCGTCGACCTGCTGCTGCCTCCTCTCTCTCGACCATGCTATGGGCTACATCGTTGTTTACCTCATGCCCAAAGTGAAACCAAAGGACAGGAAGGCTTGGACAATCACCATTGACATGCGGAAGAAGACCCTGGAGGGCTTGGCGCCCTTCTCTACAGAGAGATGGATGTATGCCAAACCAGGCTACGTTATCTGTGCTTTGTCGAAATATCTGAATACAAGTTAAGGTCATAGTTATGCAGGTAATTCCTGTCTAGCATGTATATTGTAAAGCAACCATCATGTATCTGTTTTGATCTACGGTTACAACAAACCGATATAAAGTGTCCTGTGAGCTATAGAGTCACTTTACACAAGAGTTGCAAGCTCTAGGCATCTCCTGCTATGCGTTGACAGTAAAGGCCATCTTACTTGGAGGAAATATGCAACTTATATTTCCATGATGCTAAAGACAGTATGGTACAGCCGTACAGGTGTGATAAATATGAAGGAAACTTTGTATAGAAAGGGGAGTACAAACTACTTAACAACCCCACAAACTCATGGTGGGTCAACAACACCGAGTTTGAAGGAGAAGCTGTGCGGTGATCTAGTGCAAATCGAAGTTTTGCAGGCTATGAAGGAACACGATTAAGCTACACCATCTAAGAACCTTACAAAACCCTAGCCTCCAAAACCCCTTTTGGTCAGGTAGTAATTAATGTGTTCACCTTGTCTAGTGCAACCACATGCTCGGTCAGCGCTACTACTACTCCAAGAAAGCTTCACTCACTAGCAGCATTCTAACCTATTGACTGAATATGATCATCATCAAGTTTCAAAGTTACTTCAGGATTGTGCCATCTGCACGTCGGTACGTGATCATTCCACGGTGCTCTTCCCGGAAGTAGTCATGGTCTTTAGCTTCTCCGGTCACCATTTCTTCTGCTTCATTCCTCAGCCAGATAATTCACGTCCCACATCATAACCAGAGAATAATACTATATCGATTGCTTGTATACCAATATTCTTCTGTATAAGACGCTTCATTCCCGTATTTTACGACAGCGGATCACATGCACTATTAGAAGGCTATCTCCTGAAGAATTTTCAGTGTTGTTTCATGTACCTATAACAGTCAGTTAAATATGGAAACACCACATTATTTTCTGGATATGAGAGAGAGGGCAACTAATAGTTCAAAGGAATGAATAAGGCAGCTCACCCATTCTAGATGTTGTGCTGTAATGCCAGATGTGTTACTTGCGTATATGCCACCAAGAACCTTTACCACAAGTTGAAGAATTTAAATTACACAAAAATATGAACCATAATAAACAGTTAAAGGAAACTAACGTGTGTTTTTACAGATTAGTATGATACCTTAGAAACTGTCTCGAGGAACATTCCTGGCCTGACAGGGTGTGGCTTGCGGCCCGTTACGTTTTCCTAATGTTCATGTAAGCACGTGGAGTCAACAGTCCATTTCATGCATACTTAGATGTGAATTTGTGATGACAGCAACTATCAAGTTGTATCCAAAGCTTACCCTTCCAGATGTCCCCGCTGGAGGTTCCAGGTCAGAATTCGGTTCACCATCCGTGCTTGCAATGTTATCAGCACCTTCCCCTTTGCCAAGCATAACATCTCTGATCATCGCCTCCACTGCTTTCCCTGGTTTGAGAGCAACCAGTTTGCTCAAGAAGTTCACCTGTTCACCATTTTTGCACATGAGGATCAGAGACCAAAGAGAGCACGTCTTGAAACAAAGCAAAGTAATTTATAGTATTAAAGATGCCGACGGTGTTATGTCAGGAGCCCCAACATAACTAAAATATACCTCTGCCTGAGGAAGGGTATTGAGACCACGATCATTTCTTTCATCTAAAAGGCCACCTCCCATCATATTTCGAGCTTCCTCTCTTACTATAACTAGTCTGGCCAGAAGTTTTCTATCTGGAACTTTGGATCTGGTCTCCATTGACTGCAGAGATACAGAAAATTAGGTCAAAACATTGGGGAACTGTTTGTTGATAAATATCCAAATAAATAAATTACTTCAAGCAGCACTGCAGCATTCTTCCTAATGTTGTAATCATAAAAAAGAAGTGTACTGTCAAGTGAATTATCTCTGTTCATGTTTTTCAGATACTAATTACAAGTTGAGCTTGCCATCATCACAGATTGCAGCATCAATTTAGATGGCTTGTATTTGAGGTTTCTTTTTTTAGGAACTGTACTTCATGGTTTATTTGAGATACTCCCATCCGTTCACTGTTATAAGACCTTTTAGATATTTTCAAATGAACTAGATACGGACCGAAATGAGTGAATCTATAAACTAAAACGCGTCTAAATACATCCATTTTTGAAAAAAGCTAAAGTGTCTTACAATAGTGAACGGAGGGAGTAGGAAATTCGAAATCTCATTTAGAACTGGAATTCTAAATGATATTTGGATAAAGGTACCTCGCTTATCTTGTTCTAACCAGTTGCAAACTAAAACACCAGGCATTTTGTAGTTAAAAAAGTAGACCAGGGATTTATTGAATATTGAGAAGCAATTAACAAAGTATCTGAAAATGCGTAAATCACAATGCTAGTGCTGATATTTTCAGAAAATGCATAATGTACAGGGTGTATCCATGCAGAATATGCGATATAGTTTGCAAACTTAGTTTAGTCATTTGTGAGGATGTATCTCAGTTTAACCAATTTCAGAGTTTCATTAACACACAATGATGTGCATTATCTGTTTAGCGGTGTTGATAGAAATTGTGGGAACTGGACTCAAATTAGTAGTTGAAAAGCACCATGCAAACACAATGTCTTGGAACTCTGCCACTTTGAGGGTGGTTGTACAAAGTTAGCATGTCCAAAATGGCATATACACATGCAATTTGTTCATAACTCGTCTTCAACCTGGCAGTTTTGTTAACATAACAGTGCTCACTGATCACTGAGTTAAGGGAGAAGTAGCATCAGGAGATCTCGTATGGACTTGGACTATCCACGGTCACATTGGCTACAATGACCAGCTCAAAGAGGTCAATAGTCGGGCAAAGAAATCAATTCCATTCTGGATGGTAAATAAGAAAGGGCCAAAGCCCAAACCATCTAAAGCCTGTGATACCGCCCTAACACTAAAGGCATTCACACTAGTTTGCCTTATTGGAATACATCCAAGTGGCAGAACTATTATATGGTTAAGTCCATTAGAAATCTGCAAATAACAAAAAGTTATTAAAAAGCTGTACATCCAGCATAATTTTTGGCAACCACAGGCCGATGGCAAATAATCAGGGAAGCGCTTAAATGCATTTAGAAAGGGAACTACACAAGTTCAAGAACAGTTAAGAGGTAACTGATAGCACGAACTACAATCCAGTTATACAAGGCTGTAAATATTTTATATCTTAAAGAGTGCAGTTTGTTTTCATTACGTCCTATGTTCATTTGAGACGTAACTCATTATGATGATCATAGCAATATGTAAATAACTACGTTGCAACAGGAGCCCATGTTCCGCAAGCTAACACTATTTGTGCTCCATATTATTACATAAGCACTAAAAGGACCGAGAATGTCAGCAAGAAAATGTCAAGATCGCATATTCATCATGAATGCACAACTGTGTTCATGCTCTTCAACCTACCTCCAGCAGATCATCCGCCTGATTTGCTATGTCATTCAGATTTGCTCCTGGAATTTGGCATTTCGTGCCTTTATCATTTTCAAACACACCTCCACCGGCAGCTACACGACGTAGTAATTCATGCCTGGTCTCTTTCTTTTCAGTCTGGCAAAGAAGTCCAACCACTTGAACCTGGCTCATAAAATGCGCAAACTCGTCAGATAGCTTAACTATGCCTAGAGAATTTTTTTTTGATGTATTCACGTATATATTGTTCCACTAGAAGTAACACTTACATGTGGAGGGCATTTTTTCGTTAGATGGTCAAGCACTGTCTGCTTGACTACTTCAAGAAGAGAGTGACGCTGTCATCATAAAACTGATATATAAGTCAAGTAGACAAAGCTTGTAAAACAGAGAAAAGCATATACATATAACAGGATAATAATAATTAGTTCCTGTATTAACAGTGCCTCAAAATATCTGTCATGGACATCATCTATATTAAATTCCAGAAAACAATCTTCACGGATGTCTTCAAGAACTTAAATCCATGTCCAGATAAGACTCATGGTCAATTCGAAATGATTAATATTGTAAGATTAGGGTGTTAAATTGGTAAGCATGTCTCGCGGAATTCAGAGTTACCCCATTCCTACAAAGAATTCTCAGGGATTCTCCCAGAATAACTTGATTACATGATTAAACAATGCTAATGAGCAATTTAACATTAGCACACACAGACAGCTTAAGGCAATATCATCCGTTGCAAAACCACAATTGGACAGACAGAATTATAGAGTGTGCGTCATTTTGGTATCATAATACAGCAAGCCACCAGATCACAAAGCCCTGAAGGAACGTTCATTCAGGGAAGATAGGTGCAGGTCAATGATGTAGAATGCTGAGTTGGGCAAGGGAAGTACCTCATCATCGCCATCCTTCTGCGCGAGCTGTATCATGTAATCGAGTGCCATAAGAAAGCCAGACTCCATCTCATCAACCCTATTCCCAATGACTCCCTGTGCCACAAGCTCCACGGCCACCGCTGCAAATTCGCCATCCATCTCCATGTCTTCCATCTACAGCACCACCAGCATACATAGACGGAAAAAAATCATTTACTACTGTAGAACCCTCAAAAGCAGGAAATTTTAACAACTGGCCCACATTGTGAAGCATAGTGAGATAATCTGAGTCACCATTCAAGATTCAACTATTCATGGTGGTTCGACGATTTTAATACAACCTAGAATCAAGCTCAATTAACCAAATGTAACAGAACACAATGGATGACAAAATAATCGTTCTTATGGCCTAAATCGAGCGGTTAATATGAGTCAATTCATCTAAAGAGAAAACCAAGAAGTTGTCATTTCGTGAAACTGTTCTAGAAGACTGGACAAGCGAACAGTTGAGGAAAAATAAGCGAGGAGGTGATGAAATCCTTTACCAGCTTGAGCATCTCCTGGAGCACGGAGGCGACCTGCTCGCCGCCGCGGAGGAGGGCGTCGCACTCGGCGGGGTCCCACTTGGCGGGGTCGTCCCCGAGCGGGGGTGGCGAGGCGATGGGGAGGGGCACCTTGGGCTTCGCGGCCAGGCAGACGGCGAGGGTAGAGCGGGAGAGGACCCGCGGGCTGAGGCGGGAGGCGGCGGTCCTGCGGGGTAAGCAGGCGGAGGGAGGGCTGAGGGTCAGGGGGAGAGTCGCCATGGCTCGGCTCCGCTCTGCTCGGGCTGTTGGAGGATGGGGTTCTTCCGGGTTTAGGCGTTGTCGCTGTTTTCCTTTTTCGAGATATTTACTCAAAGCCGATTTTCAGTGAACTTGTAACACTTTGCCACAGCCTTTAGTCTTTTTTCTCGAGAAATCAATCATGACATCATAAATAATCTTCAGTTTTAAATAGTTCTTGTATAACTTGTTTAGATGAAGATTTGATAACCGTTGGCCTCTATTATTCAACGTTGTAATTGACAGTCTTGAGTTAAGAGAGGTTTCAATGATTGGGAAGCAGTACACTTGAGCTAATAGCCTCCCAGAGCCGACTTACGAGAAGTTGGACCGTGTATTGATGGACTCGGATTGGGAAGCTAAATTCCCAATTGTCTCGGTACCTCGAACGTATTGAGCCATTGTCAGATCATGTTATCATATTGATAACCACTGGAATACCTAATCCACTTTGTAAACGCCCAGTTCAGATTCGAATTAGGCTGGTTACATAGGTAGGGTTTCTTTGAAATGGTTAAAATAGTGTGGGAAAGGCCGGTGCCTGGTCATGATCCAATCCAAAGGTGGAACAACAAAATACGCGCTTTGGGCAAACACATGTGTGGTTAGGCTAAACGTATGGTAGGCCAATTAAAAAAATAAAAGCTTCGAAGATGGCAAGTCTTCTTCGTGAAGAGGAGCTTAAATGGTACCAATGATCAAAATCCCAGTTTATTTTGGAGGGAGATTCGAATACGAGATACTTTCATAGTCTGGCTAATGGAAGGTATCGGAAGAAACTCATTCATTCTCTTACCCAAGAGGAGGGTACGATTGAAGGCCATGAGCAACTCAAATCATATATCACGAAGTATTATAAGAATCTGTTTGGAGAGCCAGACGCAGATAATTTCTCGTTGGATGAAACCCGAACAGATGACATTTCGTAAGTTTCCGATCAGAAAAACGCCCACCTTACAGCTCCTTATTCTTAGGAGGAGGTAAAGAAGGCGGAATTCCAAATGGAACACAACAAAGCACCGGGTCTGGATGGTTTTCCAGCTGAGTTTTATCAAACTTTTTGGGAGATAATCCAATCAGACTTGCTCGAGATGTTTGATGCTTTGCATGCCGGACAACTCGAACTATTTTGCCTAAATTTTGATGAGATAATTTGTTGCCAAAGGTTAATGAGCTAGAAAGGATTCAGCAATATAGACATATGTGTCTTCTAAACGTTGGCTTCAAAATATTCACTAAAACCGCTACTATTAGGCTTAATTCAATGGTTGATCATGTTGTGCGCCCGACTCAGATGGCTTTTATGCAAGGTCGCAATATCCTTGATGGGGTTGTGATCTTACATGAAACAGTTCATGGGTGCATCGGAAAAAGCTGAATGGGGTTATTTTAAAGATAGACTTCGAAAAGGCTTATGATAAATTCAAGTGGTCTTTCCTCCAGCAAACACTCAGAATGAATGATTTTTCTGATGAGTGGCGTGCTATGGTTCATAATTTTGTTTCCAAAGGAAGTTTCTCCATCAAAGATGACGTTGGTAGATACCTTCAAACGAAAAAAGGACTACAACAAGGCGACCCATTATCACCTATATTATTTAATATAGTTGTTGATATGCTAACCATAATCATTGAGCGTGCAAAATTGGATGGACAAATTGAAGGGGTGCTACCGCATCTAGTGGATGGTGGGTTATCCATTTTTCAATATGCTGACTATACGATTCTATTTATGGAACATGACATGGAAAAGGCGAGAAACCTGAAATTAATTTTATCAGGGCTCGAGCAACTTTCCGGTCTAAAACTTAACTTCCACAAAAGTGAATTATTTTGTTTCGGCGAGGCTCAGGACGAAGCCACCCAGTATGCTGAGTTATTTGGTTGTGGGCTAGGCCAGTTTCCAATAAGCTATCTAGACATCCCAATTCATTTTAGGAGGCTTACGGTTGCTCAATGAAAACATGTCGAGAAAAGGCTACAAAAGAGGTTGAGTAGTTGGAAAGGAAAACTACTATCCCTGGGTGGTAGATTGGTTCTCATAAATTCAGTCCTAAGTAATATGGTACTGTATATGATATCAGTCTTCCAATTACCAAAGGGAGTCTTGCATCGATTGAATTATTTTCGATCTAGATTCTTTTGGCAAGGGGACAATACAAAAAGAAATATCGGCTAGCCAAATGGGATGTAGTGTGACGCCCCAAAGATTATGGTGGTCTGGGGATTCATGACCTTGAGGTCAAGAATAGAGCCCTTCTTGGTAAATGGATGTTTAAACTTCTTACCGAAGATAGGGTATGGCAAAATCTTCTCAGGAGAAAGTATATTGGCTCAAGTGTGGTATCACAGGTTTCTTGGAAATCAGGTGATTCCCATTTTTGGGCTGGCCTAATGGCGACGAAGAAATTCTTTTTCCCATATGGTTCTTTCTTTATTAAGAATGGTTCGGAGATAAGGCTCTGCGAGGATAGGTGGCTAGGCACTACCTCACTTCGAGAACATTATCCAGCCTTGTATAATATTGTCCTTAGGCGGCACAAAAGCAATATGCTCGCTCAAGTGCTGGAGGATACTCCTCCAAAAGTGACGTTCAAAAGAGATCTTGTTGGCCCCAGACTAGCATCTTGGCATGAGTTGCTACAGCGTCTAGCTTCCGTCAATTTGATGCAAGGGACCGATGAGTTTCGTTGGAATTTACAAAAGAGTGGTAAATTCTATGTGGACTCTATGTATAAAGCTATAATCCAACCAGATATGCCAGTATATAATAATAAGAAAATCTGGAAGATGAAGATTTCACTAAAAAACAAGGTCTTTGCGTGGTATCTTCATCGCGGAGTAATTCTTACTAAAGACAACCTTGCAAAACGGAATTTGGCATGAAAGTAAAAAAGTGTCTTCTGTCATAAGGACGAGACTATCAAACACCTATTCTTCGAGTGCAAATTAGCTGGTTCTATATGATCAATCATCCAGATAGGTTCTACACTATACCCACCAAGAAGCATTGCTAATATTTTTGGCAATTAGCTGAATGGGGTGGATAATAGGTTTAAACAACTTATTAGGGTGGCAACGCATGTCGTTATATGGTCGCTTTGGCTGTATAGAAATGACAAGGTTTTTAACGATAAAAAATCTTCTCTCATGTAGGTTATCTACAGGAGTACGACTACGCTCCTTTTGTGGTCTCAGTTGCAACGTGTGGGGGCATCGACGCCTGTTTATGGAGGTGTGTACAAAACTGGAGGATACGGAGAGAGACTTTTTATCCCAACATGGATGGCAGCATAATTTGTGGATTGGCCCTCCACCATCATAGACGTTCTTATAATTTCTCATTATGATATGTATTTCGCTTTTTTTTACGTTTCGAACTACTGAACTCGTATCGGCTGTGTGCATCGTCGTTATGCAGAGGCTGGGTGTAATGCTTAAACCTTTTAAGTAATAAAGTTCCCTATATCGGAAAAAAAAAAACTTGTTTAGATATGTCGCAACCACTCCTCGTACCGGGATTATTCTTTCTAGATTCATGTAAGCGGAGCCGTTTGATCAATCAAAAAGAAACCGTTGTTATATTGCGATGCTTGGGTCCTCTCCCCACTACGGCACTGTCTGCGCTCTTGTTGTGTCTGAGGATACGTTATCAGCAGAACTTGTCAGTCCGATGTTGAATGCTCTCATATTTTAGATGGCCAGTATCTTGTAACCCATAAGCGACATGGAGGAAGGTGCTTGTAGCATAGGTGGTAGTGAGTGGGAAGTGCATGTTTTCCCCTTTTGACACAAGTTTTGCACATCCAGTTCTCTTATTACAAACTCCCTATAGATTTTATTGGTTAATTATGGCTCTGTTACTAGAGAACGAAATGTTTGTAGCAAATAGAGATGATAGGACCACGTGAACGTTGGAGATGGGTGTCGTCGTATTTCCTCAAGGAAAGAAGAGACCCTTGTGGAAAGATTAAAAAAAGAAAAGCACAACCTCCTATACCAAGAGCAAAAAAGTTTTGCCAGTCTTATGACCAGATTCACCATAATTAGATGTAAGGTCCACACTCTCAAATCAGATATTTATTTCATTCACAAGAATTGCATATTATATATGATTGGTGATTTTAAGTTCTTTCTGAAAGGACAAGGATGTCGCCTAGAGGGGGGGGGGGGGGGGTGAATAGGGGATTAAAACTTTTCCAGTTTCGTCTTGAATAAATGCGGAATAAAACTAGGTGTTTAATTTATCAAGCTAACAACCTAAATCTTCTAAGCTCAACTATGTGCACCAACAACTTATGCTAAGAAAGGCAAACAAGGTGATAGCAATATAAAATATTTCAAGCACGAAGGCTATCACAATGTAAAGTACATAAGTAAAGAGCTCGGGTATAGAAATAACCAAGGCACACGAAGACGAAGATATATTCCCGAGTTCCTCCTTTTGAGGGGAGTACGTCTCGTTGGAGGGGTGTGAGCTCACCACAAAGGCCTAATCAATGCCACAAAAGGCCTCACCAATTCTCCAATGAACCGCACCACAAAGGATTGGTTCACCTTCCACTATCGGTAACCTTCAAATTCGGGGCACGTATCCACAACTTAATTGGAGGCTCCCGAAGTCACCACAAGCTTGGGGAACGCATCCACAACTGAATTGGAGGCTTCCAAGAACACCACAAACCGTCTAGGGTCCAATGACCCAAGATTAACAAGCTCACAAACTTTCAACTTCCACGAATCCTCGTGGAGAGCACAAACCGATGCACAAAATGCAATGGCAAAAACACAAGAATCATGATCTCCTCTCTCTTTTCCCTCTAATTGGAGGCAAGAATCATGGAAGAATCATGGAGGAATAGAGGTCAACAATGGAGGTCAAAGCCGTGCTAAAGTGATGGGGAACCATTGGAGAAGAAAGCCCATTAAATAGGTTCCCCGAAAATTTGACCATAATGTGCAGTTTCTGTGCCCGACGGTACTACCGCTGGAATAGCGGTACTACCACCACTGATATCCAGGCGGTACCCAGTGCAGCACAGCTCCCAGTGGCTGCGGTACCTTAGAGAGCTACCGCTGCTGCCAGCGAGCGGTACTACCGCCGGACTGCCGGTACTACCGCTGGTACCCTTTGAAATTAATTCGAAGGATCCCAGCGGTAGAACGTGGCCGCTACCCCCGGGGTACCGAATCGGATATCAGAGGCTAAAAATAGTCTAGCGGTACCACCAGCGGTAGTACCGCTGCCTGGAAGCAGCGGTACCTCTGCGGTACTACGGCCAGGGGTAGTAGCCGTTGTGCTGCGATAGTCCCACTCTAGAAGGAGCGGTACTACCGCTGCAGCAGCGGTACTACCGCCAGACAGCAAATCTGCCTGGTACGAGAACTGCAATAACTTTTGCAAGGAAACTCCAAACGAGATGAGACCAACGAGGTTGGAAAGAGAGCGACAAGAGCTTCCCTACAAACCGATAATATTAAGAACCATAAATAGAGTAAAGTCACCACACATGGGAAGGTGTGAAACTTTCCTCAAGAATAAACCGATAATATTTCCACCACCGAAAACACAACAAGTTTTCCATATGAAATCCATTTTCGAAGAACTTGGGCTTGTCATGAAGATCACGACAAGCACCAAAACGAAACAAGGAGAAAAACCAAGTAAGAACCAAGAAAGATGATATGCCAAGCAAAATAGAAACCCTATCAAGATCATACCTTTGCCTTGCGCATTCCACTTGAGCTAGATGATGACGATCTTGATCTCTTCAAGTGGACCACCTTTCTTGATTTGTGTTTTGCTTGGTGAAGACTCACATATCGTTCCCCCATACACCAATATGGGAGAGCCTCCCTTAGGCACATCTTCACTTGACCATTATCGGGAAATTGGTGACAAGATTCAAGCATAGGATTTCTTCGAGATGCTTATCTTGAACTTGCACTTCATAATCTTCTCTTAGTATATATGATGACTTGGAGATAAACATAAATGTTCACTCAATCTTCTTTTCCAAGCCACTCTTGCAATAAGCTCAACTCTAGATGACCATTTGTGTGGATCACACCTTGAATGTTACTTTGGTCATCACTTTATCTTCTTCTTTCAATCTTGATACAACCACATGGTGTTCAAGCATTGTCAATGGACAAGCCCTACAAGGATAGCTCAATGCAACCATTAGTCCATAGAGATTGTCATTAATTACCAAAACCACACATGAGGGCAAATGCACTTTCACTTTCTATTTACTATTAAGATGGAATTCATGAACGAGTAGATCAAAACAAAGAATGCAAACCATTCCTTCCTAAACTAATGAACTAACATACTGAGCTAGCCTCCCATTGTGCGGGGATACTTGAACATGATTGATGGCTTTTACCAAGCCAGATTTCTATAGTTAACCGATGCGGTTGACCCGATTGAGACAACACGACGGATGTGGCTGATGGATTTCTAGAAGAAACTCGTCTTTTTACTGATTCCGACCGACTACAAGAAGAGCGGTAAGAATTTCCCGACCGATTACCAATTCATCAAGCCTACCTATACCTCCTAAGGTTCCATCCTACCTACTCAACCTACGGACCTAGTACAACAGCCCTTGGCCCCTGATCCAGGTCAACTAACTCAAGTATTCCACTGATCTGGCAACCATTTTAGTAACTCAATCTAGTCATGCTACGGTTACTCGCAAGCCACATCTTTCCCCATCATGTTGTTAACATGGCTACCTTTCATCCTTGACCTCTTGATGCTCAACAACTGAGACCACTTGTTTCTCTATGGGAAATAAATGCTGCATTTAGCGTTTCCTTATTTGAAAAGTTAATGCTTGCGGAGAAGTGTTGATTATAAATAAGTGTATGAACAATTTACATATACAAGGAAATAATTGCTTGTTATTATCTCAAGCAAGTAGGTAAAGAGACATATTTCATAAATGTACGAGGCAAAGATATAAGAGGTATGAAATAAACATAATGTGAGTACATGTCAATCACAGTCAAGGATGGATACTTTTATGTGCTATCACAACATAAAATGAAAACAAATGAAATTTATAGCTAAGAAATAATTAAAAATGACATTCGTCAAGCACAATTTGTTGCAATCCTGACAACGACATCACTGAGTGGTTGCGGGGTGTGGTCACAATTGGCAGTCAAAACCTTATTCTAGCAGTTAGAGAGATCACAATAACCTTGACCTTATCTTGGGCTTGACATATAGACTATAAAGAGATTAGGTACAACAAGCCTGACGTTTATATTATTAATATTATGTGGATCTTGAATTGAAATAAGATAAAGTAATTGAGAGCCATCTGCCAATAGGAAAAATAGATTCCACACAAACAAAGGTTATAGGCAGGGGTTCTAGTTTCACCCTCCCCAAGGAACCGGGTTTTTACAAGTTTTTATCACTTTTAACCCGTCATTTTGATTGCCACCTTGGAGTCTTAGCTTTGTCTGGCTCCGGTCTCTAGAAGAGATTAAAGTCCATTTTAACACAAGTTGGATAACTAAGGGGATTATTCTTTGAAGGAATCAATCCCCTTAGTTATCCAACTTATGTGATTGCTACCTCTGGGATCATGGCTCCTATGATGTAGTTCAGGCCTGAACTACAGGAGTTGTGTGTGGAGCGTGCTCCTCCTTTGTCGATGATGCATCAGAAGGTGGACTCGCTTGGGACCTCGGTGGTGGCTTTGTCGTCCTCTCTAGCACCGCTGGAGGGTGATGTTGGCGTCCTCACGCGTGAGTTATGCAGTGCCCCGTCTTTGAGTGTCGAGGTTGTTGAGGCAGGTTCGGTGGCATCTAATGCTGATGCTCTTTTTGCAAAAGAGATTTGTGACTTACTCGTCAGTTTGGAGGCGGCTAGCCCTGGATCTGGCAAGGAGATTGCATGCCTGTTGACGGGAAAGGTTACGAGTGAAAAAATTAAGAAGGTGTAGAAGTCTCTCAAGAGTATAAGCAATAAGAGTGGTGCTACAAGGAAGGCGTCTGCAGCTGCTTGATGGATGGTTCTCAACTTTCCAAAGTTTTCATGCCTGAGGTATTTGTTCATGTGTCTTCAGAGGGGTTTCCTTTTCGATGTGGTGATCCATGTGTCGAGAGTTTGTTGTTTCAGGATGTCGAGAATTTGTTGTTTTAGGTGTTGCATGTTTTGTGAGTAGTCTGCATGAGTTTTTGATGTGACGGTTTTCGCACGGTTTTCCGTTAATTAACTGGGCAATTCTCTGCTCCGTAATTAATAGATTGGGGTAATCTTTTGCCCCCGTTTCAAAAAAAGGAGGATAACTGCTAAAGTGGTCGAGTAAGGAATTCCACGATTTCAGCTACTTGATTTCTTTTTTCACCCGAAACTACAACTACTACAACCGGATCAACTGGAACTACATCCGATCTCTGACCTGGACATGTCAGACCCCCACGTTTTCCTTGCTTTTATGATTGGAAAGTAGTTCAACCTTCGTTTGACTTGAAATACTTTGGGCTAGTTCAAAATATTATGATAAAGCTGGAATGAAAGTAATAGTGATTCAAATATACACACATAGTAGGTGGGTTTGCCCTGATTTAACTTGATCTACTGAATGCCATATTCATAAAAAAGCTAGCTTGAAACCTCTATATATAGAATAAATTAGATAGGTCTTGTATTGCTTTCTGTGGATCGGGAGACATTCAAAACTAAACACTACCCCAGTTGAGAAGTGATAACAAAAATAGGAACATGTAGGAATGTCAAAATCCATGGAAAAACGAGAGAAAGAAGCAAGATCCGGTTACTGTCCTCTTAAGGCAAACTGACACATCATGTCACTTCATACTACAAAGCCTTATTTGGGCTTTTAAAGTTAAGCATAGTTCATTTACACCCTCAGATTTGGCGTATCCATGGCTGATTGTCAGAGGAGGATGTCGAGTCACTCGTTCCACCATTTACTACTGAAGAGATAGACAAGATGGTCAAAAGCATGAAACCAAATACTGCTCTAGATTTAAATGGCTTGTTTGTTAGCTTTTTAGAGCTTTTTGACCTCTCTTGAGCGATATACTAAAAGAAATGCTTCATGAGTTGTATCATGGCAGGTTGAACTTGTTCAGGCTACACTATGGTGTCATTTCTCTACTGCCAAAGATTCAGGATGGTAATATGGTATCCTAGATGGGGATGGGTTTGCACCCATTCTCCGTTAAGATGGGAAATCCTATAGCGGTAGAAATTCTACATTGAATAATAAGGTTTGTTGTATTAGGAATTTTTTTTTGAACCTGAACAGCAGGAGCTCTGCTTTTATTCATTAAAATAGAAGAGAAAGTCAGATACAACAGGTTACATCTAAAAAATAATGCAACCACTCATTCACACTAGCCCACCAACACGGGCAAACACTACAGAGCAGTTCTCTTCAACACTCAACTCTGAACATCTAGCAAACAGCTAAGTAACTAGAGGAGCGAAAGCAGCATCGACCATCTGCAACTCATCTCGGATGACCGTGGCCAAACCTGCAGCAGTGTGTCTCAAATTTTGGAAAATGTGCCGACCTCTTTCCTTCCATATGTGCCATATAATGTAGACTGAAGTTGTAGCATCTCGCCTTGCACATGCATCCTTTGGCCGCCGAGAAATCCTGCTCCACCATGACTTGATAGACCCTGTCGAGTTTGTACTTCTTTTGCAAAGGACATTGAAGAGCCAAATGGGCAGCGGTTTCCAGCGTCTGATCACACAAGCAGCATTTTCATCGTGAGGCCAGCCTCTAACAAGCAACCTGTCAGCTGTCCAATTTCTATTTTGCAGCAGCAGCCACACAAAGAACTTGACTTTTCCTTCAGCTCTTAGAGACCAGACCCTGTCCAAATCAGGCTGATGTATCCTTCCAATGAACTGACAATCATAGGCAGACCTTCCAGGTAATAAGATCAGCTTCAGTGCCTAGAACCACATCCTGCAACTTGAAAGTAAGTCAACTCCTTTTGGAGCAACTTGTCGTAGTTGTGAGTTGTGACTACTTTTCTATTTGAATTGAATGTCAGGACTCACTTGTTTAACTAATGTGACTAGTCTTGACTGTAGTTTTTCTGCTTTCTATAGAGAAGTGACCGTGCCAGGGATGTTTATTAAGGTTTACTTGGTGGCTTAACTTGTTTTCTTTGTTGGTTGGTTAGATTTGCTAGTTGTGGAAATCACTTCCTCTTAAGTCTTACATAGTAGAACCAACTCTTTCTTCAAAGAAATGCAATACCTAAGAAATGTTTTATCTAACGAGTCAAATTTGTTGTGAAATAAGGAAATGTGCGATCGCTTCTTCTACCCTTCTCTTATTCGCATTTCCTGCTTACAGTTGAAACAGAAGCTGTTACTTCCCTTTTTTCCTCTAATTCGAGTTAGTAAAGTCCCAGATTCCTCATTCCAGTACTAATTAGGTTTTACAAGATATTCAACCAACCTTCTAGAGTTTATCTAAACATGTCCGTCAGTCCGTGCATGCTCTCAGATGAGCTGTTCTGTCTTTGACGGTGCGACGCCCTTCATGGCAGGGCTGAGAGGATACTACTATCCTTCTTCAGAGGCGACATATGTTCGTTGTGTCAGTGTTTACCAAACCAAAAGTTGAGTAAGGCGTGGTCCTCCATCCGCAACCTACATACTGACGTACATCACAGTGCTGGATGTTTAAGTAGCACTTTTTCTGATTTTTTGTGTAATGCTTGTTTTCTCATTGCTCTCTATCAAGCAGTTGTGGCTTTGCTAAATAATGCTGGGGCGTCATGTCTTCGATCTAAAAACAACACCACATGAGTATATGACATCGACTAGACCGGGCACTATGCAAAATTTGTCACCGTCGATTGTGGGCACGGGAGTACACACACAAGTTGCCATCAGTGACCTCCAAATCTTCGTTCTAAACAAGAAAGTGGGCATAAGAAACCTACATTCTAATCCCCTTTCGCTGTCAGCTGAACGAATCGTGGCCGCCTTCACGAAGCACAAAACATTATCCTCCCAAGATCTGAGCCAAAACCGAGAACTTAAACATACAGGCATGCACAGCTTGCTTGCAAGCCGGCAAGATCGACTTGTCCGGCTGGCTGTTGCCACCCAGAACATACACATACACACGGAAGAGTCCAAAAGCCTTTGTTGCAAAGTGCTAGCTCCTCCTGCGCGTTTATAAACCCTGCATGCCAATTAAGGAGTATCTCTCATCTCAGAGATCAGCAACCATAATCTCATCAAGATGAAGACCATTTATTTGCTTCTCGTTTGCCTGGGTGCTGCTGCGCTGCAGCCACATGCCAATGCGTCCCAGGAGGTTCAGCTCAAAGCCTTCATCTCGTCTAGGAAGAGCAGCGGCAGCGGCGACACGTTCCAAGTGCGTAACATAGCTGACAGGGTCGCCAGCAGCCTGAGCATGGAGAGCTCTGTCTCCAACAGCGCGGCCGACAAGATCACGGCGTTGCCGGGGCAGCCAGAGGGCGTCGACTTCGACCAGTACGGCGGGTACGTGACCGTCGACGAGGAGAACGGCCGCGCGCTCTTCTACTACCTCGTCGAAGCACCGGAAGGTGCTGCAGAGAAGCCACTCGTCCTGTGGCTCAACGGAGGTTGGAACTTATAGTCTGACATCTCTCCTAGAAATTTCTGCAGTATTGCAGCGATACTTGTTGCATATATATAGTTGGAGATTCTTCTTTCTAATTGATCTATCTCTGCACATCCACAGGTCCAGGATGCTCGTCGCTCGGCTACGGGGCGATGCAGGAGCTCGGCCCGTTCCGCGTGTCCCAAGACAACAAAACGCTGACCAGGAACGTGAACGCATGGAACACCGTCGCTAACTTGATCTTCCTGGAGTCGCCGGCCGGTGTGGGATTCTCCTACTCCAACACCTCTTCCGACTACGATCTCAGCGGGGACGAGAGAACGGCCGATGACGCCTACGTTTTCCTTGTGAAATGGCTGGAGAGGTTCCCGGAGTACAAGGGTCGTGCCTTCTACATCTCCGGGAGAGCTTCGCCGGCCACTACGTGCCGGAGCTTGCCGCCACCATCCTGCTCCACAACACATACAACAACAGAACCATCGTAAACCTGCAGGGCATCCTGGTAAGTCAAAATTTACAAGCTGAACTAATACGAACTACATATTGTTAATAAAACAGCGATAATAATAATAAGCAACTGGTCTCATTTCGTCGTGAATGAAGGTTGGAAACCCGTATCTTGACGCGAACAGGAATATTAAGGGGCGGGTCGACTTCTTATGGACCCACGCGGTGATGTCGGACGAGGTCTACGCCAACGTCACCAAGAACTGCGACTTCGACAACGTTGAGGGTGGTGGTCGACTATCAGGGACAGCATGCGGCGGCGCGCTGGACGCGTTCCAAGCAGGCGACATCGATGCCTACAACATATATGCTCCAGTTTGCCTTTTCAGGCCTGATGGGTCGTATTACCCTAGTAGCTACGTAAGTCAACAAAAAAACAACTCATTTTGAAACTTGTAAAAGAAAATCCAACATTTTTTGGAAAAAATATTACTGGTCTTGTCAAATTGCAGTTACCTGGGTATGATCCAAAAAATATTTCCACGCTAGATCCACCAAGTGGGAAAGCTGCACGTAAGCTACATCCATGAATTAGTTTGGATGCCAGTGTATCACTGAACGCGTTACCAGTTCGTCTAGCTTTTCACCCACACGTACAAAACAATATGTCATTTTTGCAGGAACTTACACTGGAAAGATGCGCCAATGTCCATGCTAGCAACCATCAAATTTTTGATTGAGAGCAAGCTTCCTGTTTGGATATTCAGGTAAGAAATTATGACTGAGTATTCTCACAACGGAACTTGACAAGTACTGCAGAACTCCCTCTGTTCCAAATTAAGTGTCCATGCCTATATTTTTGCAGTGGTGATTTTGATTCTGTGTGCCCGCTTCCGGGTACGAGGTATACTATCCAAGATCTTGCCCTCCCTGTCACCACTCCATGGCGCCCATGGACAGCAAAGGAGGAGGTAATTCCTATTTTCCAAACTAGTGCTAGTTCTACATATATTATTCTTCACCTCGAAACTAGCTGATGGCTTCACTGGTTGCACTTTTAGGTGGGAGGCTACGTTCAGCAGTACTCCGGTGGATTCACATTTCTATCTGTGAGAGGAGCTGGACATCTGGTTCCATCTTTCCAGCCCGAGAGAGCCTTGACAATGTTGAGCTCTTTTCTCCAAGGAGTGCTCCCACCTTACATCGAACAATAGTGACACATGAAAAGTGCCACGACATGAAAAAAGAGTTGCAGTGAGCTGATTAATGTCTTCCTTTAGAAGGTTTATTTGCTTAATTTTGGTTTAATATTCACTTGTATCCTGTAAGAGTTGAGCGAGGTTCTGTACCTATTAGTGGACATGGTTTCTTTAATGCCTTTATATGATATAAATTCAATAAAGAAAAATATTATGGCCCAATTCTACTATTTATTGGTCACAATTGCAATTTGTATATTCCGAAGAGATATGGTTCCTTGTAATTTATGATCTTCCGCCAAACCTGAAAATATGTTTGTTCAGTTTGTGAAGAGAAAGAGTTTTATTTGTTACAAGAAAAAAAAGTAGTAGCATAATGAGTGGTGATCGAACAGAGTGAGTAATAAATTAACTTGCCGGCTTGCAACCTGTGTGCGGAAGGATAAATGTTTAATGATTCTTGAAGACGACCACTATTCGTTGAATCAACAGCGAAAGGGGATTAGAGCTTAGGTTTCTTGGCCAGTTTCTTATGCCCACTTTTCTTGTTTAAAACAAAGATTTGGAAGGTCATTAACGGCAACTTGTGTGTGTACTTTGTGCCCACCACGGCCAAATTTTTTGCATTTCAGTATATGCGAGTGCGAGGTCTAGTCGAGTTCATACTGAGCAATGAGCAAAACAAGCAATACACAAAAATTGAGAAAGAAGCACCCACAAAGATGTTTACATAAACTCTACAAGGTTGAATATCTTGTAAAACCTAATTAGTAGAATATAAGAAAATTGCACTGAAAAAGGAAAATCAATACAGAAGGAAGGGTATTCAAGGTTAAGCATAGTAGGACTCAGAGAAACATGATGCCACCTCAATTAGCATTCGATAAAAAATAGCGTTTATGTACTTACTGAAAGGTCTATCCCCTAATCCCATGGACAACACAAACATGACCGGAATAAAGATTGGCATAAGGACTCTCAGCAAAATGTCAATCAAGTGAACAATGAATGCTTTGTCTGATTATTAAGTTGCGGCAAATTCAGAAGGTTGTGTACTTTAAAGCAAATATCCTTGTGGCCACCTACATTATCCCTGTGCTATATGCTTGTACCTAGCTAGCATAGAACCACCGTTGACGCGTCAGAGCAGTTATCTTAGATTTTCACATCCTTGATGGTGTACCTTTGTGCAAGCCCCCTGAGTAGGCAACAGTTGCAAGCAAAAGCAACAACGTAACAGAGCCAGGTGAAAAATCAAAACTAAATAAGGGAAGATTGAGAGAGTCACTCTGAAGGTAGCTGATCATCCGCTCTTTCTGAAGATATATAACAATCGACGATGGATCGATTACATAGTAAAGAATATCACAATTATGGGATAGTGCAGAAACAGAGGCTGGGATGCAAACAAATACTAGATGTGGACACTCAGTGAACCTATGTTTCAGAAAGCCAGAGTCCTTAAACTATGAGAGATAAAGTCTTAACACAGAAGGGAAAACCTTCCGGTAACACCAGGCTTGGACTATAATTTTACATTTGGTTCAGCCTTTCAAGGCTTCAGCCTTTGATCAAAGCTTCAGAGGACAAAAAACTGTCAACCAAAACATAAGATGTGCAACGTGAGATATAGCTTTGCAAAAAAACTCCAACTTCAGCAATCGAGGCATCTATCAACATGTCAAACAATTTGTTCGTGCGGGCTGGGCGACCCGATGGAGGTGGTCTTCGAGACCATCCCGATGTGGGTGCAGTTCAGGAACATCCCGTTCTACCTGATCACCAGGGAACTCGGGGAGGCTTTGGGAAGAAGGATCGGAAGGCTGCAGCGTGTCGACACCAACTCCCACGGCGACATCGACGACAAGTTCATCCGCGTCAGGGTACTTCTGCCTCTCCAACGAGCTCTGCAGCGCAGAATCAGGGTGGAAGATACAGTCACCGATGAGACAGTCACCTCTGTCATCCGGTATGAAAGATTGCCAAATTTTTGCTTATATTGTGGTTATATTGGACACATGGAACAGAACTGCAACATCCCTGGGGAGCTGCAACAAATCCGCTTCAGCACCGAGCTCCGCGTTCCGCCTGTCATCCCTGAGGATCCACGGAGCTGGTTCCTCCCAACCACGGCAGGACAGTCTCTTCGTCAACACCGGGCTGCTCTGCCGTGGCGCTCTGCGAACAACGACCCCGACAACAACAGAAGACTGAGGATCCTACCACCTGCAACTGTGGAGCAGGTGGCCAAGGCGGTGGCCAACCTGAATGTACAAGCTGAAGAAGGGGGCAGGCCAGCGCTGCACAACCTGAGAATGTGGCGCTGGATGTCCAGGGCGAAAACAACATACAAAACACTGAAGGCAACAACACAAAGAAAGGTGGCAGCTGGAAGAGGATCAGGCGTGCAGATGAGGAGAATCAGGTCAAGAACAAGGGAGGATGCGAGCTAGCTAAAACCTTGATTGGCTCAGTTCGCCCCCGCCTTTCGGAGCCTGAACCTGAGGAGGAGCGTGAAGCCAAACGTGTTGTGTACAGGGGCCCAACATTATCTGAATGTCTGGGAACAGAAGGACTGAGGCAGCTCAGAGAGGAGGAGGAAAACAGAGTGATGGGTACGAGGGTTCAGCATAAAATAGGGGTTGGTAGTAATCCTTTAGAACCTCTAAATGAGGATTATGTTCCTTTCTCTGTACTTGTAACTGAAAAAAGAGATGAAGCAAAGATAGTAGAGAATGCAGGTAGGGAGGAAGAAAGGAACAAAGACACAGAAGAGACAGCTGAGGTGGAGAAGAAAGGGAAAGAAGGTGGAATGGCAGCGACCGGTCCTGGGGCTACCGGCACACTGTCGGGCGCTAATGTGAGCGCCCGGCAGGGACCATGATCTACCTATCATGGAACTGCCGTGGCCTGGGACGGTCACGGACAGTTCAGGAGCTGGTCCGCCTTGTGCGGACTCACAGTCCCAATCTGGTATTCCTCTCCGAAACCCGGCAAAATAAGAACGTCGTTGAGTCTACTTGTAGGCGACTTGGTTTTCAGAACTGCCTGCCGGTTAGTGTCAAAGGTAAAGGTGGTGGGTTAGCCCTGTTTTGGGATAACTGTGTTTCCGTGGATATCCTAGATAGTGGCCCTCACTTCATCGATGTAATGATCACTGAAACTAGTGGAATAAAATGGAGAGGAACTTTTGTGTATGGTGAGCCTAGAACTGAAGATAGACACTTAATGTGGGAATTGCTGCGCAGAATCAAGCACACAGTTTCTGAACCTTGGTTTATGATCGGGGATTTCAATGAAGCGCTGTGGCAAAAAGAACACTTCTCTTCCAAAAGAAGAGGTGAGAAACAGATGGTGGAGTTTAGAAATACTCTCTCTTTCTGTAACCTGTTTGATCTGGGTTTTAAAGGGACCCCTTGGACCTACAATAACAAAAGGCTTGGTAAAGACAATGTCAGGGTCAGGCTCGACAGGGCAGTGGCTTCTCCAAGCTGGTCACATATTTTCCCAAGAGCAAATGTCGAACACCTAGTCTCTTCAAGGTCTGATCACTGCCCCATTTTGGTTCGCATGGTTGAAAAAGAGTACAGAAGGAAAAAACAGTGTATCAATAGGTATGAAATTATGTGGGAAAGGGAGGAATCTCTAGCGGATGAGATTAATGTTGCCTGGTCTAAACATGCCCCTTGCAAAAACCTGGCAGATGTCAGCGCAAAACTTGCTTCCACCATGTCTGTGCTTCAATCTTGGGCAAAGAGAAGTTCGGGTCAGTGAACAAAGAACTGAATAAACTGAGGAAAGACCTCAAAAAGTTAATGGCAGCTAATTCCAGCAACAACCAGAAAGAAATTAATTTGATCCAGGCTAGAATGGATGAACTTCTGCACAGAGAGGAGCTTATGTGGATGCAACGCTCAAGAATTAATTGGCTTCGTGAGGGAGATAAGAATACAAAATTCTTTCATAGGAAAGCTTCAGGTCGTGCAAAAAAGAACAAGATTCTAAGACTGAAGAAAAACGATGGCTCTTTCACTGATAACATACAGGAAATGAAAGATATTGCCTCTTCCTTCTTCACTGACCTGTTCCACAAAGATAAGTCAGTTCACCCGAAGGAAGTCACGCACCTGATCAAGCCCGTCATCACCACAGACATGAACGAGGCTTTGCAAAGAGAATACACCGACAAAGAAATCGGTGATGCTTTGTTTCAGATAGGCCCTCTGAAAGCCCCTGGACCAGATGGCTTTCCAGCGCGCTTTTTCCAGCGCAATTGGGGCATCATGAAGGAGGAGGTTATAAAAGCAGTAAAGCTTTTCTTCAAAGATGGCAGCATTCCGGATGGTCTAAATGATACAATCATTACCCTGATCCCAAAAACCCCTGATGCAGATGAGTTAAAAAACTTTAGACCTATCTCTCTTTGTAATGTCCTGTACAAAATTATATCAAAATGCATTGTTAATCGATTGAGACCCATGTTGCAGGACCTGATCTCGGAAACACAGAGTGCCTTCCTCCCTGGAAGGCTGATAACAGACAATGCATTAATCGCTTTCGAGTGTTTCTACCACATTCAGAAGAACAAGAAACCCGAGGACAACTATTGTGCTTACAAACTTGATCTCTCCAAGGCATATGACAGAGTCGACTGGGATTACTTGCGATGCACCATGCTCAAATATGGTTTTGCTGCGGATTGGGTGGATAAAATCATGTCTTGTGTAACTTCAGTAAACTACACAGTCAAGGTTAATGGCGAGCTCACAAACAGCTTCAGACCTATGAGAGGCCTCAGACAAGGGGATCCCCTGTCTCCCTATCTCTTCCTCTTCGTGGCAGAGGGTTTGTCGAAGCTTATTCAGAGTGCAGTGGACAACAAGGAGCTGCTTGACTTCAAATGTTGCAAAGGTAGCCCTGGTATTTCCCATTTGCTTTTTGCGGATGACAGTCTACTCTTCTTTAAAGCCACTAGCCAACAAGCTGCGGTTGTCAAAGGTTTAATAGCAAAGTTTGAGCGAGCCACAGGGCAGTTGATAAGCCAAAACAAGTGCTCTCTTTTGTTCAATGAGGTCTGCAATCCCGTGACCCAAGATGAAATCAAAAAAATTCTGTGCCTAACTCATAGCTCCTTTGAAGAAAAATACCTGGGGCTCCCGACCCCGGATGGCAGAATGAAAGCCCAGAAATTCCAACCGATCAAGGACAGGTTTGGCAAGAGATTATCTTGCTGGAATGAAAGATTCATGTCGATGGGTGCAAAAGAGACCTTGATTAAAGCGGTAGCCCAAGCACTACCCACCTACGTCATGGGTATTTTTAAGCTACCTGCCAGTTTTCATGAGGATTATATGCAAGTGATCAGAGACTTCTGGTGGGGTGACGAGGAGGGCCATAGAAAAGTTCACTGGTCCTCTTGGGACAATCTCACCAAGCCAAAATCTCAAGGTGGAATGGGTTTCAGGGATACTGTCCTTTTCAACCAAGCCCTTCTTGCCCGCCAAGCTTGGAGATTAATACAAAACCCCAAAAGTCTAGCAGCTAGACTCATGAAGTCTATCTACTACCCTAGGGGAAACCTAATTGATACAGTTTTCAGAGCTCAAGCATCACCAGCGTGGCATGGTATTGAACATGGTCTGGATCTGCTGAAGAAAGGAATTATTTGGAGGATTGGTGATGGAAAAAACATAAGAACCTGGAGAGACAATTGGCTGCCAAGAAACTATTCTCTAAAACCCCTCCCTGGAAGAACTCCTGACAGACACAGACGTGTCAGCCAGCTTGCTAATACCCTTGGTAGTAGCTGGAACCAGGAGATCATCCATAGAAGCTTCCACACTCATGATGCAGAACTGATACTAAAAATGAACCCTCCAGATGCCTCAAAGAAGGACTTCCTCGCCTGGCACTACGAAAAAAACGGTGTCTTCTCTGTGCGAAGTGCATACAAATTGGCTTATCACCAGAAATACAACCAAGAATCTACCCCTGGTTCGAGCCAAAGGGAAGCTGGTACAAGGTCACTGTGGAAACTTATTTGGAATGCCCCTGTTCCAAATAAAATTAGAATCTTTGCTTGGAGAGCTGCTTCTGATAATTTGGCCACAAAATGCAATAAACTCAGAAGGAACCTTGAAACGGACGGTGTATGCAAAATATGTGGGATGACAGACGAAACTAGCTTCCATGCCACTGTGGAGTGCACCAAAGCCAGAGCGCTTAGAAATGAAATGAGGAAAAACTGGAGCCTACCGCCTGAGAGTTTCTTCAAGTATTCAGGCCCGGATTGGCTTCTTGTTTTGCTCTCAAACCTAAGCAACGATAGGAGGGGACTCGTTCTGATGGTGCTGTGGCGCGCTTGGCACCTTAGATGTGATGCGATACATGAAAAAGGTGAGTGCAAAATTTCTGACTCTGTTAACTTTCTGGACAGATATCTGCAGGATTTGATGATCAACTGCAGAAAGAAGGACAACTGGAAGCAAAAACAGTTGGTGGCGACAGCTGGTACGTCTAATGCTGCTTGTCATGCAACTAATTCTAATGCTGTTTCTGAGAACAGTTCTGCGAGCTGGAACCCTCCTAAAAACGGATGGGTTAAAATCAACGTTGATGCTGCCTTCTCCATTGATGATGGAAAAAGCTTCATGGGCAGCCTTGCTAGAGATCATGAAGGGAACGTGCTCTGGGCAGGTAATAGAGATATTGGAAGAAGCTCAAATGCAGAAGAAGCTGAAGCTAAAGCCTGTCTCGCTGCGCTCCAGCAAATCCCAAACCCGGATAACATGTTCCTGGTGCTCGAGTCCGACAACACTGCTGTTGTAAGTGCTCTGAAGAACAAAAGCCAAAAGCTCTCTGCTCTCTGGCGCACGTATGAGGAGATTGAGACCTTCGAAAGCAGGTTAGGTAGTTTCACTGTCAGCCACATAGGAAGAGAGGGTAATAAAGCAGCTCATGTGCTGGCAAAGCTTGCAAAATCGGATGTTTTCAACAACTTCTGGTTGGGGCATGTCCCAGAGGAAGTTGCTGCCTTTGTTTCTTCGAACTTTGTAAACGCTGTTACTCATTAATATATTGAAAAATCTCAAAAAAAAGAAATTATGAAATATGTGTTTAGCTTTCAACCAAGAAAGAACTCTCGAGCACTACACGACAAACCTGAAACCAAGAAAATTTTCCTTACTATCTATGTTTCTGGACATTGGTGTATTAGAACTGGATTTCAATTTTGATTTTCTACCCTAAGGAAATTCATGATTGAAAAGGTGCCTCCTCAGTAACATGGAAATCATTCAGGAAAATATTTGTTGGAACAATAATGTAACAGATTCTACATGGACAATAAAGGATTTGATAATACCTGGCAATAACATAATAGCACAACTTTGCTCCATTGTCAACCGGTTCCTGGAAAGACAAACCAAGAAAATGCATAGCTTCATGTAAGTGCATGGATTTGTGTCCGCAGCAAAGCGAAGTAAAACCAACAACTTCTTCAGCTCCATGCGACACACACCTATAACTTTGTGTACCAGTAGTATCTGTGATCATACTGACATAGCTGAGTAACGGATTGGATTAACCATCATCGGATGTATTCGGTTGCTTGATCTTTGTTGAAATCAAAACCTTCATAAGTTTAGAACTATTTAAGGACTTACAAATTATATAACTTTGTGTTAAACAACGTCTAGAATGAAACTGATGTAACTCTCTTGTACGCACTGAGCTATTGTGTGAAAAATGACTATTTGAGACAATATGCATCTAGAAGAGCTCTGGTATTAGTATCTTGCAGTCTTACGCTGCTAACTAAAGTTAGTTGATAACATTCTGTCAACATTGAGGGGCGAGCACATGTGCTAAAAGCAGCTTGGAACCACTAGTATGACACTACACAAAATTTTCCACATCATCATCACAGTTTTCCAGAACATGTGCAAGGGAGTTGGCTTGTAACTTCTTGAACTGGCATATGAAGTCTGCTGCTTCTGACATGAGAGCATTCTTTGCAGTCTTCACAACACCAGCTTGCTGCCCCAAAAGAGGCCCCTCAGGATCAGTTGTTTCGGTGCCAGCAGCTTTCTTACGAGGTTTTTTTGCGACCTCTCTTCGGGACAACTGGTTAATGTACCTCTCGTGTAAAACGACGTTCTTTACGGGCTTCAGAACCGCTGGACTGGGTTCATCTTGCTTGGCTTTTAACCTTGACAACGGTCTCTTGCGTGCTGAAGAACACAAGCTGTACTTGTGGAGAGAAATGGAATTTAGATGATTATCAGGGGTTCCAGGAGAATCCTCAAGCGGAATGTTCAGCTGTAAAGCAGATGGTGAAGTTTCAAATATAGAGAAGTGGTCAGCCTCTTGAGCTTGGTCAATGAGGGAATGCTTCTTCAGCAAATGTCTCACTGTCTTCTGTGCCGCTAGGCTCTTTTGTTTGGCGGTCTTTTGTCTTCCGACTAGAGGTTCCAAGAGATTTGGAAATTTTGAATCAGACAATGTGAAATGTCCAAGAGGAGAAAACTGTATTTTACTTGTTCGAGGACGTGGAGCAATTGGAGTGGGTGTTGAAAGGTCAGCATGAACCCTGTTGAAGCACTCTTCAGCAGATTTCCCTGGTACCTGAAAGGATGTGTATCAACAATTGCTGAACTAACAAAAACGATACAGGAACAAATCACCTAGAAAAATGCTGAGTAATCTAAGGGATATACCACTAAATTCCTTCAGCTAACTACCGAATAGATAGTCAAAGCAGTGACACGCTATCTTGCATGACATGTTGTAAAGACAAAATAATCGCTAGAAATGGCTGAAACCAACTCCATTTGAGACAGCGCTTGCAGAGCAGAACTGAAATATTAGCAATCTAATCCCACAGCATAGTTTTTTGCACGAATCATGTAAATAGCAACATGAACAATGTTCTGATGACCATGTTTTCCATACCCATGTTGGTGTCAACATGTGATGAGAAGAAAGAATATAATCTACTCCTCCCGTTTCTAAATATAAGATGTTTTAGCTTTTCTCAGTTTTCGAAGATTCGTATGCATCTAGACGCGTTTTAGTGTGAATCTTCACTCATTTTAGTCTGTATGTAGTCTACATTGCAAAAGTTAAAACATCTTATAATCAGGAACAGAGGGAGTAGCTAGCATCATTGCACTACCTTTTACAGTTTATTCCATGTTGTCAGTGCCACTTTCTTGCACCTACAAATTACTTCGTAACCATTGCCATAGTTTTTGTATGTAGTTATTTGACAGGAATTTCTCATTAAAAAAAGGAAAATTACTAGCACTCGGGAGCCTATTCAGTAAATTGTATATTCTATAAAATTACGAACACAAAGCATTCCATTCACTATTAAAAAACAAATTGAGTGTGAAATGTTCTTTTTCACCATGATTACAAACCCTTGTAAATTTTACGAGTTCTTCACGTTTTCAGGAAATGCTCTCTACTACTCCCTCCGTACCAAAATATAAGATGTTTTAGATAATTCAATACACAGAGGTAGTATATAGCTTACTCATCACTGAGACATTACATGGTTTAGCGTTGTACATCTTATGGACATTTGTCAAGAGTATGGCAGTCTTTTGGACATTTGTTTAGCGTTGTACATGGTTTACGCCAAACTTTTAAATCTCCGGCTATAGTGTGCTGGGAGACTTTCCGTTACAGATACATGCTTTGTACGCTAACTGTGAAAAAACGCAATAGCGCCGCTAAACGAGGTTAATCGCCGCTAAATGAGGCTTCGCTATAGCGTCCCGCTCGGGCCCAAAAAAATTTGGTGAAAATTTTCATCCGCGTGGGCGCGGCCCAATTATTTCGCCGAGGTAGAACTACCAGTTACCCAAACGCTCGCAACCCTAGCCCCCAATTCACTTTCCCCGTCTCTCCTCCAAAGAAAAGAACACGAGCAGCAGCGACCATGGCGGCGCGGACGACACGGCCGTGCTAGCTCCTGCTCCCGGCCACCCTAGATCCAGATTCCTGTCGTTCTGCTGACCCAGGCCGTTCTCGGCCACTGCTCACCCAAGCCGCACTCGGCGGCGACCCAGGCAGCGCCTGGCGGCGAACCAAGCTGCTCGACGCCGACCAGCTGCAGCTGCGCTGACCGGTTCCCTGCTGCTCCTGGACTTGATCTACTATCTGCGTGTTCTGGACTGCCTCTACCATCGGCTGCAACCAATCTGCTCCCGGCAACAATGTCGCAGCCAGGCAAGTCTCTATAATCTCTTATCTCAATGATGTATATTGGATGGTGTGCTACTTCAGTATTCTGGTCATTATATTGGTCATTGATTCAGTAATGCTTGCTGTATTCAGTACTGCTTGTATATGATATAGATTTAGTACTGCTGCATCCAGTCTTGGTGTGCTACGACTGAATTTTCCACACCCATTAGTTAATCTAGTAGATGGTATATATCTAGTAGTGCTGATGTATGGACAGAAAATTTATTTTGTTTGCATTTTTTGTTCAGTAGGTATATCAAGCACTGCCTCAGTACAACAAGCTGCTACAACACCAGTGCCTGTTGTCTCAGATGATCCAGCTTGGAAGTATTGTACTCTGCCAGATCTGAGCAAGAGGCAGTCCCTCAAGTGCAATTTCTGTGACAAGATATGCACTAGTGGCGTTACAAGGATAAAGTGGCACCTTTCTTGCATTAAGAACAATAATGTTGCACCTTGCCAAAAGGTTCCTAAAGATGTCAAGAAAGAGATGATTGTTCTGCTCCTTAAGATGGACGATGCAAAGGATAAGAAATGTGAGGCATTGGAAAAGCTGAGAAAGAAAGTTAACTTGGATCACTCCGATGGAGAAGAAACTGATGAAGATATTGGCAATGAGGTTGTGGTGCTGAAGTCCAAAACCAAGTCCAGCAGCTCCAAAGGTAGCCCTATTGAGAAGTTCTACAAGTTAAGTGTAGAAGAATCTGTCAAGAAAAATGGCAAAAAGGTTCAAACACAGATTACAACTCAGAAAAGAGAGGAGAGGAGGGATAGAGCTTGCGAGCACATATGCCAATTCTTCTATGAAGCTAGCATCCCGCACAACACTGTCACACTTCCTAGCTTTGCTTGTATGCTTGAGGCCATTGGAGATTTTGGGACAGATATGCAAGGGCCAAGTGCATATGAGATGAGTGGACCATTCTTGCAAAAAAGCAAGAGAAAAGTGATGGATACATTCAAAAGCCATAAGGAAACATGGGAGCTCACTGGCTGTACAATTATGACTGATGCATGGGCAGATAGGAGGAGTAGAGGGGTAATGAACTTAGTTGTTCATAGTGCTAATGGGCCTGTATTTTTGAATTCAGTTGATTGCTCGGCTGAAAAAAAAAATGGAAAATATATCTTTGACCTTGTTGATGGTTGCATTGAAGAAATAGGGGCCAAAAACGTTGTACAAGTGGTGACCGACAATGCTAGTGTCAACATGGCAGCAGCAAAGCTATTGAAAGCAAAGAGGCCTTCCATTTTTTGGAATGGATGTGCAGCCCATACTATCGATCTCATGTTGGAGGACATAGGGAATCTTAAACCAATAGAAGAAACAATTGCCAAAGCAAGAAAAGTGACGGTGTTCTTGTATGCTCATATAAGAGTGTTAGCTTTGATGAGGAGCATCCTCAAGGAAGATCTTGTGCGCTCGGGAGTTACAAGATTTGCCACGGCGTACCTCAATCTGAAAAGCTTGCAAGACAACAAGGAGTTGCAAAAGCTATTCAGATCAGAGGAGCTAAATGGCTGGGGCTACTTAAAGACAGATAAGGGGAATACAGTTAAAAGGGTGGTGAAATCTGAACCATTTTGGAAACTTGTTGATGTTGCAGTCAATTTTTTTGAGCCACTGGCCAATGTGTTGAGAAGAATGGATAGTGATGTGCCATCAATGGGATTTTTCTATGGTTGCATGGTAGATGCAAAAAAGGAAATTTTGTTGCGGTTTGACAATGATGAGAGTCGCTGCAAATCTGTTTTCGATATCATTGACAACCGGTGGGACAACAAGCTCAAAAAGCCGCTACATTTGGCTGGTTACTTTCTGAACCCCTACTACTATTATCCAAACAAGGTTTAGATTGAGAGAGATGGAAAATTTAGAGCAGCCCTGATCACTTGCATTACAACATTGGTTGAGAAAGATGAAGATCAAGATGCTTGTATTGCAGAAATCAAGTCATATCAAACTCAGCATGATAGTTTTGGTACATCCATTGCCACAAGACAAAGAAAAAACAAGCTATTTGATCCAGGTGAGTGCTTGTCGATTTGCTCTCACTTACCCTGCTTGTAGGTTTTTATTTGTGCAACTAATAATCTGATAATTAATGGCTTAATGCAGCAACATGGTGGTTGAATTATGGCACATGCGCACCAAAACTGAAGGATTTGGCGGTAAAGATTCTCAGTTTAACATGCAGCTCATCAGCTTGTGAGAGAAATTTCTCAGCATTTGAACAAGTATGATATATACTTCTACGTTTATATCTTTTACATGGTTCAAAAAGGCGCTTGCCTAGGCGCGCCTAGGCACGCATAAGCGCTAGGCGCTGGCCAAACGCCTCGCCTTGGCCCTAGGCGTTGGAAAAGGCAGCCGACGAGGTCCTCCGGCGAAAAAAATCTATTTTCTCAGGCGAGAAACCATTCTTTCCTGCGAGGATTCGACCTTCCCAGCAAGGATTCATCCTCCCCGCAAGGAATCGACCACTACGGCGACAAATTGACCGATTCCGGCGAGGTTTCGAGCTTCTCCGGTGAGGAATGGAGCTCCGCTGGCAGGTTTGACCACTGGAACGAGGGAGAGAGGACGAGAGATAGAGGCGGCTGTGAGAGAGGAAACCTAATTTTTCTGTCGTTGTGCATGTACTGCTTTACAGTAATGGAACTGGATAGATGGGCCGGTGTTTTAATGGGCTAGGTCAGCCCATCTTGCTAACTCGCCATTCGTTTCCCTGTTTTGTTTCACACTACAGCCCATATACAAGTTTTTTTTCGCACATCAGCCCTTCCGTACAGTGTCCGTAGAAAACGCCTAATCACGCCTAGGCAGCGCCTAAGCCGCCTAGGCTCTAGGCGGTGCCCAAATGCACAATGAACGCCCAGCGCCTTTTTGAACCATGATCTTTTACAGTATTGTCATCATCAAGTCTTGCAATAAGCTGATTATAATTTTGTTTCCCAACTTTGTTCCTACAACATGTGTTCCTCACCCTAGCTTACATGCACTACACAGGTGCATGCAAAGAAGTGCAGTAGGCTACTTAGTCCTCGGCTGAGGGATCTAGTTTTTGTCAAATTCAACTCAAGGATGCAACATGAGAGAGATAACAAGATTAGAGACCCCTTAGAGAAGATAGTCGATGATATTCTTGAAGATGAGACCAATGAGTTCATTACTGGGATTCCAAAAGCCATTGTTGAACCTGAACAAGCCGAACCTGATATTGTAACTCCAGAACCAGAAGCATCAACGTCTCAAGCACAAGCCAAAGGAAAGAGACAAGCAAAGAAGAGGAAGAAGAGCGTCCTTTCTATACTTAATTCCATCATAGAAGAACCTGTGAGTTCCGATTCTTCATCTTCAGAATCAGAAGGTAATCAAGCTCAAGATGATGACATGCTTTCTGATAGCTCTCAGGCTGCTTCAGATTGATTGTAATGTATGCTCTCTGATAACTTTCTAGTGCACGTTGGCTATGTAATATTAGGACAATGTCCTGTTGCTACATGTTTGGTTATGTAATATGTGGACCCATGTTCGAACCTAGTTATTATTTTTTATGTGGTTTAAAGTTTGTGGTTATGTCTATATGCTGCCAAATATTTGTTTTTTTCATGATTTAGCAAAAACGCTAAATGGATATAGCAGCTATATTATAGCTGCGATATATCCTGTTTTAGCTGCTGAAGAAGCTGCCGCTAAATAGCTTCTCCCGCTATTTAAAACTTTGGTTTACGTTGACTGCTTATAAAAGGCATATCAACAAAACATTGCAGCGGTATGTACAATATTTTTAACAGGAAAATTCTTTCCGAGAATAACATTTTAACTGCAGCATTCTCATTGTTTTCTATTATTATTAATGAAGCCAAAACAACAATGCAGAATGATGCTTTCTTAAGGAAACTTCTGCAATTAAGTATCAAACAGCTATTGTAACCACGAAGATATGATCGAACCACTGAAGAAACAAAATGGGAGGACTAGTAATACCATTTTGGAAACTTTCTTCCAGAAATGCGGGGATGGTCGAGCAGCGAAGTAAGCCTGGCGCAATGTCAGGTCCTGCTCTTCTGTCCAATCATCTGAAGCACAAAGCTGCTGCCGTACTCCTCCTTTAATTCCACTTAGCTCTTCATTGCATTCCTTGGTCTTCATCGGTGTATCATCACTAATTTTAGGCTGCACTACTGAAGAAGGATCATTTCCACTCTTCTTGTGGATGATGTTTCTGGGTTCAGTCATAGGTTTAATTTCTTGACAATCAGATTTGGGCTCTGGGTGACTTTGCTTCCTTGATGTTGTCTTTCTTTCCTTGCCTCTCTTCCTCTTTCTTGTCGGCTCCTCACAACAACTGGGCTTTGGCTCTTGCGTCTCACTCTTTTTGTAAGATGCATGTGCAGTCTTTCTCCGGGCAGGAACATCTTGGGAATCTTCATTCAATGTCTGGAGCTCCTTGTGTTTTTTCATCCTTGATAAAAACTTCAATGCAGCACTTTTCTGGCTACTCCCTGTTGGATTATCTCGTTTCTTGTCTCTCTTATCAGCATGTGGAGTCTCCCTGCCATGGGCAGCACTTTTCTGGCTACTCCCTGTTGGATTCTCTCGTTTCTTGTCTCTCTTATCAGCATTTGGAGTCTCCCTGTTATGGGCAATGTCCCGGAGATTCGGTGTCCGCGGCGGCTGTTTCCTGCAACTTCCCTTCTCCACTGATGTCTTGCTCAGACTCTTATCACCTCGCTGGGACCGTGCAGATCTCTGAAGAGGCGTAATCGCTGATTGGTGACCCCTGACTTGGCATTCCTGCAACAAACAAAATGTACAACTTAAAACATTGTTCGCCTCGTTATGTTGTTCAAAAAAGTTGCAACAGAATCGTCAATTGATAAACCATGTTATAACTGTAATAAGGTGCCAACCGTGAAACGAATCGAGCCTCTCAACTAGCAAGCATATTAATATTGTGCTCGTACAGGCATGAAATGGACAAAAAACAAAGAGCCAGGTGAACAAACTATTAGTGGCACAAAACATAGAAACTAATCTTTCGTTGGAGAAGTTGAACAAGATTTTACTTGGTAGCATGGCATACTGGAACATGTTACCACTATACTTAGCTGGTCATTGCTACGATATCCCCATAAATCAAGAAATGACGACTGATTTGGGGAGGAAATTGGGTTTTGTGGTCTAGATGTTCAAGGGAGGCCTGAACAAGGTGGCCAAATCACGCCATCTCCTTCTCAGACAACTACTACAGTGCACAGAGAGGAGGAAACGAGGCACATCGACATGGTATCCCGTACCCCTAGATCGCGCCCCCCATTTACGCAACCGAGAACAGGTTCACCCGTACCTCGAGCGCAACCGTGTGGTCCGGATCCTGACAGGCGCAGCGCGGCGAACGGCGTGAGCGGGCCCTCACAGACCGGCGCACGGCTTCGTTGTCGCCCTCGTCGCGGCGGCGGCGGCTACCCGTCCCCGGGGTCTTGAACCTCCGGGCGTCCTCGTCCCGGATCCTGGATGACCGGGAAGGGATCCGCGGCGAGGGGGAGCCGAGAGGAGTCGCGTGGCGCGAGCGCAGCCGCGGGTTCCACGGCGTGCTGCCTGTCGCGGGGGTGGAGGGCTCCTGCTTAGTCTTCGCCATGGTGCTTGGCTGCTGGCTGGAGGAGGGGAATGAGAGGGTGGAGTGTTTGAAATGAGAAAATGACGGGCTGAGTCGTCGGAAAAATGTCACGTGACTACCATCGCACTGATTCGGCTGTTTAGCAACCTTTTTCTGACAGTTTAGGCCCACCTGGCAAGTCTGATGTGGCAAAAACAGAAGAAAAAAAGAGAGATAAAAGCACATGGTCAACGCACGCACGCACGCCGCCATCCTTCTCCAGCTCAAGAACGCTGTCCCCTCCGCCGAGCTACTCCGCCTTCCCTGACGCCCCCTCCTCCTCGCCTACAAGCTCGTCCCGGGCGCCGGCGCACGGGGAACCGCGGGATGCGAATCGAGGGCATGCGCGGGAGGCGTCGGGAAGGACGGCCCGCCCAACGCCTCCCTCCGCGCTCGCCGCCCGGGACGCCGTCGCGCTCTCCGGTGGCCACACATGGGCGCTTCCCCCGCGCCGGAGTTCGCGCACGCCCGCGCCTGCCATAACTGGCCCGCGCCTGCGCCATGGCTAGAGTTCGCCCGCGGAGCTCGCCCTCTCGAGATGCGCCGCCTGCCGCTCCGGCCGTCGAGGCGACGTCGTCCTCGAGCTGCAGGACCAGCGGGTGGAAGCAGCACGGCAGGATGGCCGAGCGGACACGGTACGCGGCAGCCAGCTTGCCGTTCGCGGCGGCCGCCTCCCTCGGGGTCGGGAAGGAGATGGTAGCGGACGGGTCGGCACAGCGCGCTCGCGCGTGCGGCCTCGCCCCGGCTTGCATGGCGACAGGTCAGGACAGCGCAGCCAGCCATGGCGCGGGCGAGCTCTGCCGGCTCTGGCGCGGGCGCGCCCCCAGTACAGCGCCATGACCGCCTTGTCGGCCGATAGCAGGAGGTGGTCTCCGGCGACCCAGGAGGTCGGGCGACGCAGGAAGTGGTCGCCGGCGACCCAGGAGGTCGGGCCGCGCGGGGCCTCGTCCAGGGCGGCGGCGGCCACCGCTCCATCGTGCGGTCCTCCGGCCGTGTCGGCGGCGGCGCACCTGAGGGAGCCGGGGTAAGGGGCAGGGGCGACACAGGTGGGCGGCGCGGCGCACCTGGGGCGCGAATGAGGTCGAGGCGAGGAGCGCAGCGTTGACCAAATCTGCTCGTGATTTCTTTTTTTAATCTGTTTTTGCCACGTATACATGACATGTGGGTCCCAACTGGCAGAAAACGGGTTAGCACGGTTAACACGAACAATCAGTGCTCTGTGTCACGACCCAGCCCAAAAATGGTAGTCATGTGATATTTTCCCCAAAAATGGTAGTTATTCGACAACTCAGTCTCAAATGTCGTAGTTTTTTGTCATTCTCTCGTTTGAAATGGAGGTGCGACAGGTTGGGGTGTCGGCTAGGGAACAGATCCGTGTATTTTTTTTCAAATATGGCCTTTTGGCAAAACTAATATCAAATCTGGCCTCTCTCCAAGACTATTTCCAAATCTGACAAGTTCGGCTCCATCCTCATTGGCGCCGACCTCAAGAGGGCAGATTTGAAAATAGTTTTGAGAAGAGGCCATATATGTGTTTAATTGCTCAAAAGGGCTAGATTTGTCAAAAAATACCAGATCCGTTGTGGGAGAGGGGTGGCGCCACGGCGGCGGTAACTGGAATATTCACAGCAACGAGAATCATACACGCAACCACTCGCGGTTCTCAGCATCTGCGCCACTATCTACCAGATACCGGATTAGCCCGGTCGGGCCAGAAAACGGACAGAAATCGGGGTGCAAGATATTTGACCCCTCGTGCTCCACATTTTCAGTTTTCAAGTCGATTGTTTGTGTAAACTGGAAACCCAAGTGGCCATTTAGCGGGAGGGAACTTTCAGCCCCAACCGCTCCCGCCGGCACCGGGCTCATTGGAATCCAGCAAAATTTCACCACGGCCCTTCAATTGCGACCAAATTTCCACCAATTTCCGAAGAGTCACCCTGATTCCGAACGACTCCCGGAAAAAAAGGTTGAAATTGCAGTGGAGCCAGCCACACTACTAGGGAAAAGGTCATTAGTGGTGCACCACTTTCAGCATTCTGTGGCGCATGGTGCGCCACAGATACGTCGCCACTAAATTGTATTTTTGTGGCGCATATCTACATGCGCCACAGAATTCTCATATTTCTGTGGCGCATCTACACGATATGCGTCATAGAATTCTCAAAATTTTAAAAAAAGTTAAAAAATTCAAAAAAAATCTGGGAAAAACAAAAAATGAAATAATTTGGAAAAACCTAAATATTTGAATTTTTTGAATATCTAATAACACTGCAACCATATCTCAAATGATGTTGAAATGATGACTTCCTGCTAGGTCACCCATCCTCAAATTGCTCCAACCCATGCACGGTTAACTTCTAAGTTCTATTTAATTGAGCTACCCTTATGCTACTAAATTTCTTATTGATATTAGTATCATATCAACCTACTTAACCCTTGTATGTGTATATATGTGTGTAGATGTGTGTGTAGTTTATGTGTGGTATGTGTATATATATATGTGTATTTAGGTGTGTATGTGTGTTTTTAAATTTCGAAAAAAATTCAAAAACTTCAAAAGTTTCAAAAGGAAATTCAAAATTTTCAAAAAATCCAAAAAAAATCAAAAAATCAAAAAAAACTTCAAAAATCCAGAAAACTTAAAAAAAAATCCAAAACAAATTCAACAAATCCAAAAAATTTGAAAATTTAAGAAAAAATGTAATTTTTTTAAATGACAAAAAAAATAAAAAATTCGAGGAATTCTAAATTTTTAGAAATTAAAAAAAAACTAATTTTTTCAAAAAAAATCAAAAATTGGAAAAGAATCTAAAAAAATACTAAAATTTCAAAAAATCTAACATTTAAAAATTAAAAATAATCTAGAATATATAAAATATTCAAAAAAAACTAATTAAAAAAATCAAAAAATACTTAGAAGTTCAAAATTTGGAAAAGATTCAAAAAATTCTAAAATTTAAAAAAAAAACTAAAATTTAAAAATCCAAAAAAACAATGTTGTGGCGCATATAGCAATATGCGCCACAGAAATGTGTATTTTTGTGGCGCATATCAATGTGCGCCACACATTTCTGTGGCGCATATTTCTCTGGCGCATATAGTTACGTGTCGTGGGGTTAATCACGGCAGATGTTACACAAGGTAACTTGAGATTGGGGCAAGGCGACTCTGGTGTTCAGGAGATTTGTCTAGCTCTACGAGGGAGAAGATGTTTTTTACCCAGGTTCAGGTCCCCTCGGTGGAGGATCCCTACATCCTGCTATAAGTCACTATATGATAATATGTTACATGGTGCGCCAATGGCGATGATTGCCGGGTTATCATGACTCCGGCGTGGGAGCCCTCTCTTGAGCTCTCTCTACTTTTAATCTATCTTATTCGGCCTACTGATATGTGACCTAGGAGCCTGTTTATATAGATGGCCGGGTCTCCTGGTCGTACAAGGTAAAAACTGGATTATACGGAGTCCTAATCTTAGTCCTTCGTGATATCCAAGTCTTGAGTCCAACTTGTACAAGGATGCCGGGTCATCTAGAATCTTCCTTCTATGGCATCTTCCGAAACTGGGTTATCCTGAAGCTGGATTCTCTCCTGACCGGGTGATCCTCTAGCCGGGTGATCTTCTTGTTACCGGGTGATCTTATTGTTGACCGGGTGATCTTCTTGTTACCGAGTGGTCCTCTAGCTGGGTTATCTCCTGACCGAGTGATCTTCTTGGCCGAGTGATCTTCTTAGCCGGGTGATCTTCTGGCCAGGTGATCTTCTGGCTGAGTCATCAATCTTTCCTTGTCATAGGTATACCGGGTTATTATCCCCCCAACAGTAGTCCCCAAGTTTAACTTGGATATACATTTGGCCTGCTTCACTTTATACTCTTGTCCTTGATCTTGGTGATTGGGTGTAGCAGCCAATGCCATCATCCCGGTTAAACTCCTGAAATATAAGATAAACAAAGTTAACGGGAAATAACCCGGATTTACACTTATCAGGCCATCTCATTCGGGAGGTCCATGTCTATAACCAGGCTTTCTCCTGGGTTCATATGCCTCCAGCTTTATCTTCAAGAGTCCTTTTGACCCGGTTTTTTATGAAGCCTACTCATACGGAGGCTATGCTGAAGGATGCCTTAGGTTCTTACGATCCGGACTTAAAGAAGCCTACTCATATAGAGGCTATTTTTTAAGACCCATCTTTTGAAGACCCAACGTTAACACCTCAATATCACCTTATAGTCCCCAAGTGCCGAGTAAACTGTCCTCAGTCACTCGGGACTTGTAACATGTGTCTTCCCATTTCTTTTCTGAACTGTGAAATATCCTAGTCCCCAAGTGCCGAGTAAACTGTCCTCAGTCACTCGGGACTTGTAATATATGTCTTCATTACTTTTCTGAACTTTGAAATATCCTAGTCCCCAAGTTTCGGGTTATTAGTCCACGATAACCTGGGACTTGCTTTTGAACTGACATCAACACTTTAAACTTTTGAACTACCATACTCCCCAAGTACCGGGTGATATGTCAACAATCATCTGGTACTTAAAAAATTGCTCCATTCCTCCAACTATAACTTTGAAAATATGGCAGTCCCCAAGTACCGAGTGATCCTTCTGAGGTCACCTGGGACTTGCATCTTTGACTAACTTTTAACTCTTACTATTCACTCGCAAATACTCAGATTTTCTTGCTTGCCGACTGATAAAACTTTCAGTCCCCAGATTCCGAGTTTAACTGTTTTCAGCAATCCGGGACTTGTCCAATAATCATCTTTATAATTTCCTGAGTTTCAAATACCATGATGAACCGCGCAACTGGAATCAAACATAGTGTTGGCAGAACCTGGCCATGAACAAAAATAATGAAGACCCGGCCCAAATAAGTTAGTGACTTATGAATAAGTATGATGATGGTGTACGTGCACCCTGAGGATTTGATTTTTTCATGAACGTAGATATGTCGTTCTGCAAATCCTTTTGGTTTAGATGACCCTTTTGATTTCTTTAACTATGAGCTGGCTTTCGCATGGATTATCTCTGTCGCTACTTCTCTGATAAAAACAGGGTCAGGCAAGTCCCAATGGGCCTCATGACTGATTGAATTTACAGGTGAGCAATCAGGCCATATAAGTGCGAGTCACATCGAGCTCAATAGTAAGATAACCAAGAATTATACTGATGGCATAAAAGCCGGGTCTCAGGATTGCAGCTGCAAACTATTCAAGTAAGAGCCCCCAAGACCCGGATCAATGTAAAGTAAAGGCTTAACTATGCACATTACCCCATTGATCCATATATTATTGCAATGCACTCTTGGGCACGCTAACCGAAGTTGCGAAGCACTCTTGGGCTAAGCTGTCAGTTTTTTGTTGCAAAGCACTCTTGGGCATCACTAACCAAAGTTGTGTAGCACTCTTGGGCTAAGCTAATATGATTTTTTGCAAAGCACTCTTGGGCATCACTAACCGAAATTGTGTAGCACTCTTGGGCTAAGCTAATATGATTTTTTGCAAAGCACTCTTAGGCATCACTAACCGAAGTTGTGTAGCACTCTTGGGCTAAGCTGTCAATTTTTTGTTGCAAAGTGCTCCTGGGCATCGCTAACCGAAGTTGCGTAGCACTCTTGGGCTAAGCTAATTTTTTGTTGCGAATAGTTGAAGTTGGGAGATGTTTCATGGATTTTCCTCTAATAAGCTTCACGTGTGGCTCAGTGTTTGTAACCCGAACATCTTCACGTTGGTAGGATCCATGTCTTCAACCCAACAACCGACGACAGCAAATAATAATATGAAAAAGCTTTAAACAACTATATGACTTAGCTTTGTTTGGACGTCCTTGACGTTGATGCCCTTGACTTTTTAAGAAATCCATTGCGAGCGATCGCTCAATAAATCCACTTGCAAGTGATAGATAGCTCGATTTTTAAGAAATCCATTGCGAGCGATAAATAACTCGATTTTGATAAATCCATTGCGAGCGATAAATAACTCGATTTTGATAAATCCATTGCGAGCGATAAATAACTCGACTTTGAAGAAATCCGTTGTGAGCGTTAAATAACTCGACTTTGAAGAAATCCATTGTGAGCGATAGATAGCTCGACTTTAAAAAGTGTTCTGGCGAGTTTTGCCAGCACAATATGAAATATCAGACCTTGATCTAATTCGATCTGTAGCTTTCGTCCTTGTGCTAAACGCTGCTGGACAACGCAGACTTGAAGAGTAAAGACCTGATCATTGCCAACAACCGGCTTTGTATTTATTTTACTCATGTGACCAACTTCAATTGCCTTGGAATCCGAGCTGCGGCTGGACAGATCGATCCACCCGAGAGCTAGTTCCACTCGGTTTGCATTCTTTCCCTCTCTGTTCGTGACTCGATCCATTGCAATGGTAATCTGCCGTTGAATTTTTTCTGCTATCCGGCCTGGAATTTTACTCGGACTCGTACGGCCACACGAAGCATATCTCACTCTGATCGTAACCCGGCTGGCACCATATTTCTTTTCTCCTTTCATCTTTTCTTCTATCATCTTGGGAACTGGGCTGCACCTGGATTGGTGATCCGCATGGTTTGCTCTATTTCCTTTTCTTGTATGTAGTTGAAGTAGTATCTTTTTGTGTCGGACACGACTTTTCTTTTCCCTTCGCCTCTTCGGCCGCTGTTTCCTTTCCGCGAGCCAGGTTGAACCTGACCCGGACTCGTACTCGATCCGGCTGTCGATTCGAATCAGAGAATCGAGAATCGAGAATCGATCCGGCTGACGGCGGAACGATTGCCGGGTTAAGCTTGCATGTGCCAGGACAACGGTGGCTAAACTAGGCAGACTCTGATGCGGTGAAGACCCGGAATAGCAACAACCGGATTGGATTTCTTTTACTCTCGTGACCCGCTTGTTTTTGCCTAGAACTATGAGCTTGGACGTGCATTAGATGACACTAATTGATTGTTGGAATCTGTGCTGCACATGTACTGATTGATCTACGTACGTGAGTGCTGGCTGCCACTTGATTCACATCTTCCCCTTGAACTGCTACACGGATCGAGATGACCGTGTTGCTTTTTCCTTGACGTAGACAAGACCTCGTGCGTTCACCATGTTCCTGTGTTGCACCTTTTTCCTCTTGATATATACTCATGGGACATCGCACACCTTTGAAAGGTGACCCGGCCGTTTCTTCGTTGCCGGATCATCTAAATCTGATTACTCCAGGGCTGGCTTCTCCGTGACCGGCTCGCCTGACTCTTCCAGCGATGAGTTCATGGCCGGCTCCCGTCATGGGCCGGCTTTTATATTGCCAGCTTCTCTTCCAACCAATCTGTTTTTCGCTCCCAGCCGAACCATAGATGACGTGATATTCTTGTTGATTGCTGATAATCTCGCGGACGGCGATTTTTCTCCATCCCTCGCAGCGCTTCTCCCTTGATGAGAACACACATGGACGCATGCCCCACGGTGGGCGCCAACTGTCGTGGGGTTAATCACGGCAGATGTTACACGAGGTAACTTGAGATTGGGGCAAGTCGACTCTGGTGTTCAGGAGATTTGTCTAGCTCTACGAGGGAGAAGTTGTTTTTTACCCAGGTTCAGGTCCCCTCGGTGGAGGATCCCTACATCCTGCTATAAGTCACTATATGATAATATGTTACATGGTGCGCCAATGGCGATGATTGCCGGGTTATCATGACTCCGGCGTGGGAGCCCTCTCTTGAGCTCTCTCTACTTTTAATCTATCTTATTCGGCCTACTGATATGTGACCTAGGAGCCTGTTTATATAGATGGCCGGGTCTCCTAGTCGTACAAGGTAAAAACTGGGTTATACGGAGTCCTAATCTTAGTCCTTCGTGATATCCAAGTCTTGAGTCCAACTTGTACAAGGATGCCGGGTCATCTAGAATCTTCCTTCTATGGCATCTTCCGAAACTGGGTTATCCTGAAGCTGGGTTATCTCCTGACCGGGTGATCCTCTAGCCGGGTGATCTTCTTGTTACCGGGTGATCTTATTGTTGACCGGGTGATCTTCTTGTTACCGAGTGATCCTCTAGCTGGGTTATCTCCTGACCGAGTGATCTTCTTGGCCGAGTGATCTTCTTAGCCGTGTGATCTTCTGGCCGGGTGATCTTCTGGCTGAGTCATCAATATTTCCTTGTCATAGGTATACCGGGTTATTATCCCCCAACATTACGTGCGCCACAGAATTCCAAAATTTCTGTGGAGCATATTTTTCTATGCGCCACAGAAATATCATATTTTTCTATGCGCCACAGAAATATTTCTGTGGCGCATGACTATTTTGGTGCGCCACAGAAAGTGGTTCCACCTATAGCCGTTTTCCTAGTAGTGCCAGCGGCAACCATGGCCAGAGGAGGAGGGAGACGTCCACGACCAAAATCCATCAGCTAGTAGCCAGGCAGCGGCCAGACCGGTTAGCTAGCTAGCTTCGTACGTACCTGCAGCCTACTAGCTTCGTATGTGCAGCTGCTAGCTTCCTACGTGACGTGAGCCTCCATATGTGGACGCGCGAGCGAGCATGGTGGGCGCCGTCACCGGGCACGGGCGGGAGACGGGAGGAGGAAAATGAATAGGAAAAGGAAAAAGAAAATGAAAAGGGGTGAAAAGGGGATGGATAAGCTTTTACGGTGTTATTTCCGATATCTATTCTATGAGGGGGAAATTTCATATCGCAAACCGTTTCCAGTTGAACAGGATACCAGTCTTCCAGTAGGACATATAGGGAATGTGCTAGAGATGCTCCAAATCAATAACTCAAATCCTTGTAACCAGTTACCCATATGTTCATGATACAGGTATTCACCACAAAATCGATATAGTTACCATACTCTCTTGGTAATAGTTACTCTTGGTAATAGTTACCCACCCAATACTTATTGAGTTACCCACGCTGTATTGATGGAGTTGCACATGTGTTGATGATATAAGTATCCACCATGAAATCAATGTAATTACCCTACTCTGTCTCGATAATAGTTACCCACCAAGTACTAATAAAGTTACGCACTCTTTACTGATGGAGTTACCCATTTGTTCATTTATTCATGATATAGGTATGCCTCTCTCGGTAAAAGTTACCCACCCAGTACTGGTGGAGTTACCCGCCATGTACTGATAGAGTTACTCATGTATTTATGATATACGTATCCACCACGAAATCGATGTAGTTACTATGTCCTCTAAATAATAGTTACCAACTCAGTACTTATAAAGTTACTCACATGTTTTAGGGTGTATTTGTCACCATGAGATTGACATAGTTATCATTCTAATATTTATGGAGTTGCACGAGTGTTTTAGTGTATAGTTAACCAGTTGTCCATGATACATATATCATCACAAAGTGGTAACTCGCCCATGAAACTAGATTGTAACTTCAAAACTTGAAAAATTGAAAAGAAACCAAAAGAGAGATCAAATTTCAAGTAAAAAACTAATCGGTGATAGAGTGGGTAACTTACATAGTATAGTCTGTAACTCTCGTGTTACTGGTGGGTAGCTTTTGGGTCCGAAAAATATTCAAAACACATCAACATGTGCTATAATTTCGAACATATCGTCGCAGCTAGACCAAAGGTGAAAACGGGTTCTAAATCAGATAAACGGTATGATATACAAAACACTCAATTTTGGATTCGGATGACGTCAACAATTTTGTCTTTTAGTGCATGCGACATAGGTAGTTGTATATTAAAACAAGTTTTATCGTAAGGACATGTACAGTGGGGGTGACGTCAGCCTTCTGTTAGAGATGCAACGTTGAAATTTTACCTAGTAGGAGAAGAGAAAATGAAAAAAAAGGAGTGTCTTCCCTTACCTTACCTAAGGGATGATCTATTAAAAATTAAGAGACAACTATTTTCTTTATTGTACCATATGCTTATAACACAATTTCACACTAAAATTCAATATTTCTCAGTAATTGCTAGATATGCCAATAAGAGATAACGCACGGTACGACAAATATTTATTGCCTACTCTAAATGCCTTGGAGGTGGAGAGGTAAGAAAAGACTCGCCTACTATACCATTGTATATATGCCCTAATAATTTATGATTATGTCACATGCAAGGCGTCCTATACCTAGTCACATCCTAATTTTTTTGGTCGGGGATTAGCAAAGAATATCACAACTTCTAATACTTATGGAGTTGCACCAGTGTTTTAGTGTATAGTTACCCAAGTGTCCACGATACATTTATCATCACATAGTGGTAACTCACTCATGAAACTAAAATTAGATGGTAAGTTCAAAACTAAAAAAGTAAAACATAAAGCAAAAGAGAGATCAAGTTTCAAGCAAAAAACTAATCGTTGATAGAACAGGTAACTTACATACTATAGTCTTGAACTCTCGTGTTACTGGTGGGTAGCTTTTGGGGTCCGAACAAATAGTCGAAACATATCAACATGTGATATAGTTCTGAACATATCGTCACGGCTAGACCAAAGGTGAAACGGATTCTATATCCAATAAACGGTTTGACCTAGAAAAACTTCCAATTTTGAATTTCGCATTGAACGCTGATAACGCCAGCAATTTTGTCTTTTAGTGTATGCGATATAGGTGGTTGTATATTAAGACAGGTTTTATCATAAGAACATCTATATGGTGACGTCAGTCTTCTCTTAGAGATGACACGTTGGATTTTGACTTAGTTGGAGGAAAGAGAATGAAAAAAAGAAGATTGTCTTCGTTTAGCTAAGGGATGATTTATTAAAAATTAAGAGACATCTATATTCTCCATTGTATTATATGTTATTAACACAATTTCATACGAAAATCTAATTAATTCTCAGCAATTGCTACAAATGACAATAAGAGATAACACATGGTATGACTGATATTTATTCCCTACTCTAAATGACGTGGAGGGAAAGAAAAATGACCTAATGGTTTATGATTATGTCACATGCCGTCCTATACCTAGTCGCATCCTAAAATTTTGGTCGGCCGAGGATTAGCAAAAAATATCACAACTTGCATATTTGAAAACAAAATTAAAACATGATAAGTTGTTAAAAAAACGGAGAGAGGGAGCACCGTACGTGTCACCTATCCATCCCCTTCCTGCCGACCACCGCGAGAGAGACAAACCCAGCAGCTAGCGCCGGAAACCTCCCTCTCGTCTCCGGCCCCCCAAACCCCCAACCGCTCCAATCCGGTCATCCATCCCTCACCTCCGCCACTCGAAACCCCGATCACCTCCGCCTCCTCGTTATCCATGGAGCCCTAGACCAATCCAACTATGGGGCTCGCCGACGCGGCGCGCGCGCGGCTGCTGGGCGCGCTCCGGCCGTGGCTGGCGGCGGACCCGGGGGAGCTGCGGGTGGAGCTCGGCCCGCTCCGCTGCCGCGCCGTCGCGCGCGGCCTAGACCTCGACACCGCGGCGCTCCCCGCCCCGGACTCCTTCCCCGCCACGGTCGACCGCGCCGCCGTCGCCGAGGTCGAGCTCGTCGCCTCGCCCTGGGCCGCCCCCGCGCTCTCGGCCGTCCTGCGCGGCGTCCACGTCTCCCTCACCCTCAGGTAATTTACCAACCTCTTAACCCGTCTGCGATCGATCGTGGCAATGCGCTAGTGGTTGAAGTGTCGGGGCGACAGTCAGAGGAGGAACTAGGAAGTATGCATTGTATTTATACATCACGCTGGCTGGATGTTGCTAGAATTTTCTTCACTAAGTATGGCATTGTGTTCGTATGATGACATATTATCAGGAAACGAATAACTTACATGGGTCAGTGATGAAGCTGTTTTGTTTCTGTTTTTTGAAGGGAGCCTGCGCCGCGGAGGCAGCAGCCAGACATTAAGGAATGGGTCACCAAGGAGAAGAAGAGAGTGGTTGCATCAATGGACCCTCAGGTACCAAGTTCATGCTCACGTTATCCCCAGATACAAGTGTTGTTTTCTATTCCTAAGCCTCTGTAGAATGAGAAATAACTGTGTATGTGTGTTGCTAATAAATGCCAAGTAGGTTGTATCAGCTTACAGAAGTGTGATCCCTGCTTTATGTGCTTGTGCATTGCCAAAAACTTAGGCTACACTAATCAGTCATTCAGATAGACTGCTTCATAGCCATGCTTATATTTCTGTATGCAAAGTTCCTTCTGTGTTGATCTTCACTGACACTCATATTTTCTGTTATGTTACTGCACGCTTGCTGATTTTTTTGATCAAAAGCTGTGCCTTGTGCTATTTGTTAGGGTGAAATGTTGCATGAGATGATTGAAGGTCTAGTTAGCTCCCTGGAAGATAAGGTTGCCTCAGTATTTTCCAGTGCACTGCTAAACTGTAGTCAGGTGCGGATTGATGATATCACGATACAAGTTCGATATCTTGATGACTCCCATGTTTTGGTATTGAGGGCAACTGACTTACAGTTTGGTCCTGAGCTTCTTTCTCGCAGTTCTCTGTTCAGAGGATTAGTTGGGCTTCTATATCATCTACAAAGAAGAATCAACTTGTTGTTAAATGTGATGATTTTGAGTTTATGCTGAAGGAGAATGATCGTACAGATGGCACTGCATCTTTCACTGGCTTCTCTGCTTGTGTTAAACTGAATAATCTCCAACTTGCTGCTTTTAGCATCCATGTCCCCAACGCATGCTGCCAAATTTCACCAAAAGCTATTCCTTCATTGATGGTAATATTGGATATTGCAAGTCAAAAGGAAGACTACGGGATTAGGAGTGGCAGAGAGCTCTGGCAAATTGCTGCGCAAAAGCTTGACAACTCAATAGTGGGCCGCCGATTTTCTATAAGCAAGGCCTTAAAATGTGCTTCTTTCTGGCGGTCTTATGTTCATGCGTATGTGTTGCTGCTATCATTAGTCGGATATCCCTATGACAAGGTTATAAAGAAGAATTGCAGTAGGGTGTCAAGGAACAGGAAAATGTTGGGAGCTATCAGAGATCACTGGGTAAATGTTCTTGAGTTGGAGGAGAAAATTCCTGTAGAAGCTATTGCTAGAGCACGGCGTGCTGCTCGTTCAAAACTTACCATGTCACAGCAACAGAACGAGCAAGAACCATCAAAAACACTTATGGTTTCTTCTATGATGAAAATTTTCTTTCCTATTTTATGTTTATGGAGGTTTCTTGTATTCATATTCTGGTCAGTGTGGAGAACTAGGGATTCTGGAAAAAAAGCACGTAGTTCCAGCAGAAATATTTTTCATGGCTTTTCTCATGATTCAGACATGGAGTTTCAGCTCAGTATCCACCTTGGGGAACTCTCCGTAATCTTGATGCCTATTGCTGATCACTTCACCAGTATAAAAAGGTTAAAAAACGGAAGGAAGAGTCATGCGATTTACCTTTGATGCATCTTGTAATGAAATCATCATGCTTACTTTACTCAGCTGGTTGCACCATGCAATCGTTGTTTTTCGTAGTTGGGGAACTGAAGACTTCCCTTGCTGGTGTCCAAAAGTTGTTACGCGCGGATAATAGCAACAAAACTAGTAGGAATTCATCTTTTAAAACATCAGAGTTTGCCGAAGATACTGATTCAAAGATGATCCTCTGGAGTGATTCTGCTAGTATGCACCCATTTTCCGAAAAACAACCTGATGAATTTTCCCACAGTGATGGTTCGTCCACTACTGTTCTAGGGAGTGGTATGGAGGAACTATGGAGGGAATGGATGGTAATTAGCACTGTATACAATGAATCTGGTGTGATGCATCATGAAAAGCCTTCTGTTATTTTCGAACTTAAGTCATATGTCATCGATCCTTACAAAAGTGCAAGTGGGTTTCAGCAATGTAGATTTACAGTCGGGAAACTAAACCTTGATTTGGATTATGAGTGTGCTTCATCAACTTATATGCTGCATAGACAGTTCATGCATTACAAACAGCTGAAAGACCTAAATGGAAAGTTACCAGACCTTTTGAACAGTACTGGTGCCTGTGTAACACCTACAAGCGGATTTGGTGATAAATTGAGATCATTGACTCAGAGAATGAATATTGTGATGTCAGATGCTATTCCAGAAAATACCCTTCATATTGCAGCACTGGTCTCTGGTCCCAGTATCGGTTAACCTTTGATAAAAACAATTTGCTGCAAAATTGCAACAAGAAGTTTGAGCCCCTGTTTTCTCAGATGAATGACAAGTCCTCCATAGTTCTCAGTCTGGCATATGTGGAATGTGCTACGTGCCCAGCATCTCTATCTATTCCCCTGAGATCTAATTCTCGTCTCAAAGAATCACATAGTACATTTTATGAGAAGGCGGTGCAAGAACCTGCTTATCTTGCAACGGAAAGTAGTGCAAGACATGTTTATCCGGGGAATATTGTGTTGGATGCTTGCTTCAAATTGGCTGGCTTAACTCTTCTGATAGATAATATAGAAGCCAATCAGCAGTGTCATGTTTTTGGACCGATGTCGGCCAATTTCCAGCTGTCAACAGACAGGTATCATTTCAATCTTGCATTTGCATGGACTTATGAATCTAGAAATATTTTGGTTCAGTATATTATCTAAACCTTTTATTTTATTTTTGGGGTCTGCTATGAGGCATTGAGTTCAAAAGGTTTTCTAAAGAGTCGTGTGAAATAGCATTAATTTTCAAGATAATTCATAATTTTCTTGTATGTAGTTTGAATCGTTCCTCAACTCTTGAAAGTCAGCATTTTTACAATTAATTCTTAAATCCAAATTTAGCTGTCATGGCCTGAATTTGCATGACTAAGTGTGTTTTGTCAAAGATTTTTTGTTGACAATCCTTTTATATGGATACATCCAGGAAGCATGTGGATTCCTTCTTCGTGGCCAGAAACGTTCTGTCAATGAACTTAGGAGGAGGAATTGCTGGTTGTATAGCTTTGTTCTACATGGACGAACTGTTTACAGTTTGCCAGGTCTGTGCGTGCACAAGTTATGATTTTATAATATTTTCAGTAAATATAGTAACATATGATATCATGTTTACGGGGATTATTAGATGTGTAATCATACAAGAACTAAATTGTGCATGACTTGTATGCACAATTAGACTTCAAATTATGAACAACAAATGAAAAAGTCTTCCTATTCCCACCACTGTTAATTTTTTATGTGCTTGGTATCCTATCCCATGCCTGTTATGGTCATTAACAGTATGTCATCATTACAGCTTATTGAAAGCATGGAGTTGATGGCACTGAATTCTGACTTGGTTAATGTTAAGTATTCTGAAGATTTTATTGCAAGGCTAGCATCATTTTGCAATAAAAATACGATGGGAAGCACAAGAGATCTTGGGGTTGATCTTATTGCCCGGGAAGCATCATTCGACTCTCATACAGAACTCATGGTTGAAGTGGAACTTGAATTGGAAGCAACATACATCATCTGTAGTGCTTCACGCGCTGGACTTTTCCCAAATTCTGCTGCTTTTGTCAACAATACCATAAACTACATCAGTGGCTCACCCATATTTGAGGGCATAGCAACGCAGGATTTGCTTGATATGTTAGCTTTGGGTGTTGGATTCTGCACCAGAAGTTCTTCTTTAAAACTTCTGCTTGGTGGACAACGTACACGCATCGATGCTAGTTTCTCTGGAATTCAGTCATTGATATTTGAGAACCAAATTGAATATACAACCATGCTTAGTGGTTTACCATATAACAAGAACCAGTTCATTATAACAGAATGTATCTTTCATCTGCGTGTTGGTCCCACTACAGACAGATTGACCAATGAGGAAATGGAAAATGAATCTAGAAGTGGTCGCATTTCTGATTCTTGGGGAATTTGCTATTCTATTGAAATTGAATTTACGGAGGTTTATATTGGAGACCGTAGAATTCATAAGTATTTAACTGAAGACAATCATCCCAGCAAACAGAAGATCTCTCTGGTGATCCATGATAATCTAAAGATTTTCAAATGCAAAATCCAGGTGCACCCTTTTTTGAAAATTTTTGCTACTCCTTTAGATGAACATTATTTTTTGTATGCAATATCAGATTTTGTTTTTGCAAGCTATTAATAATTGTCACATTTGTGAGCTGAAGCGTTTCATTTTCTCTCAGCTGTTTACAGATAGCATTTTTCTTGTTGTTTTAATACTAAGACATTCTCATTAACTACAATTCACAGGGTGGCTTGATCTTTCTTGAAACAATGTTCTTAGCTAAGTTTGTTTCCTGTTGCAAAATTTACTTTTGGCTGCTTATGGATCTCCCATTGTCTGCAACTTCACATTTAGCCAAAGATTCAGTAACTTCAGTCTCTGCAAGAAGTGACCCTAATGTGATGAACAATTATACCGAAGGGGAAGTATCACCTGTGTCTTTAGGTCTTCATTCACAACATGAGGAATCCCAATTGAATGCTGTCAGTTGTCTAGATATTGATTTATCTCAGATTTCTCTAACACTTGCTGTTGCGGATGAATCCGGTAACTTAGCTTACGAACTTCGTTCTTACTTTAATGTGCTACCAAGGAGAGTTGTTATCTTTTTTCCTGATAACCTAATCTTCTTTCCATGCACTTAGGTACATATCAGGGATTAACTCTTGAAGTTGACACAACTCTTCAGCTATTGAATTTTGGCACGAAGATGTTGTTTGAAGTGAAGCGTCTTTCAATCTCCACTATTAGTAGTACGCCCAAGAGTGCCAATGAAAAATCTACAGATGTGCTAGCACCCCGTTTTCGGTCCAGCAAGTCTATTGCTCTTACATCTCAGTCTGAAATTAAAGAATATCTTCCATTTGTAGAAGCAGATAATGTTACTCATGATCGTGATGCTCCTTCAAGTTCATCTTCTACAGTGGAAGGTTCAACAGGAAACTCATCACTTGAATTTTCTTCACATAAGACTTATATCCTCAGCCATTTCTCTACTTCTCTTAAGATCGAGAGAAAAAAATTGTACGGAGATTCTAATTTGATGTGTTTAAGTGGTGATTGGTTTGGAAAAGGTTTTGTTTCTGGTTTGGAGGTGGCTATATCATTATCAAGCATTGAGGTGATTTCCCAATGTTGCCTGCCATCTTTTGGACAGTCGTTGTGATTTTGTTATTTTTTGCTATACTAGCTAGATATTCCTTCTCTTCTTTGCTTTGTCTACAATTTAAAGGAACTGATAGTACTAATTTATGAGACAGCCCTTTAGCATTCCGTTTTGGATACTATAGAAAATGATTTTGACTGTTATGGTCAAATTTGTGCTCTGCATTGGAGCTCCACAGTTATGCCTGCATATCACTACTGTTCCTATCCTGTAGTTCCTCGAAGCATGCCATACAGTAGGCTAGCACCTTATTTACAGCTATGTGCAGTTTGCCCCATCTAATTCTGGCTACCGTTGTGAAGGTTCTTCTTAATCCCTCCGTTCACTACTATAAGACCTTTTTACTTTTTTTTCTTTTCGAAAATGCATGTATCTAGACGCATTTAGTGTGTAGATTCACTCATTTTGATCCGGATCTAGTCCACATTGAAATATGTAAAAGGTCTTATAATAGTGAACAGAGCGAGTATCAGATTTACTCTTTGGCCAACATATACTGTTTGCGTTGGTATCCACTTATTTGACAATACACTTAGTTATAACATTTCCTGCGAGGAACATGGAAATTCATCCATTACAGTACAAAATTTATGATCATGCTATCATTCTACACTGGAATTTGAAGTTCTGTAGGGTTAAATTTCGTCCAATATACAACAAATTTCCTTTTATAATGAACTGTATCTGGATCTATGCAGATGATCTCATCATTACTTGCTCCTTTTCATGGAATGCTGGGTTCTACCTCAACCCATAAGGAAATACAGATCGGTGACGTCACTCAACAAGAACAGCTGGATAATATAGATGATACTATACCTGATGGTAGTTATGCGTAATGACATCAAACAAATTCTTATATCACTTAAATTCATTGTGTAACCCACGTTTTACTGCCATATAGGAGCAATCGTGGCTATACGAGATCTTGATCAACAGATGTATGTATCAGTCAAAAACACTGGAATGAAATATCAAGTGGTCGGTGCATACCATTATTCCCTTGCTGGCGAACACGCATTATTTAGGGTAATCCTTTGTACCCATATACGGTGATGAATTTCTCTGTAATCCTTTGTAGTTTGTACCTACATACGGGTGTAATTTTTTGTGACTATTTTCAGGTGAAACACCATAAGAGATGGGGATCAGACAAACCATACGTTTCTCTTTTATCTTTACATGCAAAAATTGATGAAGGGAAAGAATTAGCCCTTAGCTTCTCTCAAGGATCAGATTTGGTTGAAGTTTCTTCATATGTTGACAAGCCTTGTTCACTGTGGAGCACATCTTCTCTCGGGTTTGATAGTTTTGAGGATGACAACGATGATGCCAAATCTTGCAAGGTTATTTCAAGTAGTTCTTACCACCTTGTGAACAAGAAAAACAACTATGGCATTGCATTTGTGGATGGCCTACTGGAGTTTGTTAAAAAGCCAGGGAATCCATTTAAGTTGAAGGTTTTGGATGAATCTCTATTCTCTGATGTTGAAAGGCTCATTGCTCCCAATACGAACTTGGATGGTAACTCTTATTTAGATGTGGAAGATGAATTGCCTTCTGCTGTAGTGGATAGGTTGGAAAATGGTGCAAATTCACAACATATAACCATCAGCATGGATAAGATTGTTTTTACCATTACCCATGAAGTGTTTGATACTGGTGATGTTTTTCCACTTGTCCAAAATTGCATAAGTGATATCCGCATTGTCACACAAATATACCCATCCAAGACCAGGATTCTAAGTTCATTCAAAGTTTCAGGGCAGTACTATGATGCACGCAAAGATATGTGGTATGTGATGTGCTAAATTCTTAATAGTCATTGTTATGTTGACTCATGGTGTTTTTAGTTGTTTCTTCGATGTGGGCTTGGAGAATTACAAATTGACTTATTTCTATCTTACATACAGGGAGAACCTTATCTCACCTATCACCTCCTATGTGTTCTTACGATATAGATTTTTCAACCAAGATCCAGTTACTAGGCGTAGCCGGACACCACTCCGTTTCTTTTTTCGTTTAAAGCAGGTGGAATGCTTTATTAATATGCTTATTTTGAACTAGACAAACTCTTTTCTGTAACATGTTTTTGGGTCTCCTTCATTCTTGCAGGTGGATATTTTTATAAATGAGCTTTCAGTTGACGTGCTGCTTTATGTGGTTGGGAAGTTAGACTTGATGGGTCCATATGCTGTGCGAAACTCAGCTATTTTTCCTAACTGCTGCAAGGTTTAAACTTGAACTTTCCTATATAAATCTTTAACTTTTGGGGCTTACCATATTTTAGACTTTGTTTCAGATGTGATGTGTTGCATCATGCGCGCATGCTTCTGATTTTTCCTGTCTTGCCAATACTAGTATTATTCTAGTTTGCTGATGTATGAGCATACCCATTTACTTCTGCAGATAGAGAACAACTCAAGGCTGGCACTTGTATGTCATTTTCAAAATAATGGGGATGCAATAGTTCCTGGGCAACAGTCAACTTCAGTTTTCTTGAGGTCTGTTCATTTTGTTGGTTATCTAAATAATTTGTATTCTCAGCAAGATCTGAGGACCGTAGGGTGAGACATGCGCTGCAAGATGAAGTACCTTTTTGTTTGAACAGATAGTCCCAGAAAGGACTAGATATTACATTAAGTCAGGCGGTGCATACAAAGATTTACACAAAGGATCTGAAAAAAAGGAAAATTATATCTTAGTCCTAGACTTTTACATACTGGACCTTAGCAAGGTATATGTTTTGTACATTCCCACCAACGAATGGTGTATGACTATAATAGTCCCCCAGGTGTTTAATCATACTCCCTCCGTCCCAATGCATGTGGCGCTTTAGTTTTGCGTGCACGGATTTTCACCATTAGTTTAACCACTAATATATGAAAATTATGCCGTAAAAAATATACCATTAAAAACTTTATTTGAATACAAATTCAACGGTATAATTTTCAAAAGACATACCATAAATTATGTTGGTCAATTGATGGCCAAACTACGCAAAACAAGGACACTTGTGATTTTAGTTTTCGATTCTTAGAACCTCTTTTTTGCCAATTCTCAAAATAGGCATTTATTTCTTGACCAAGTGTTTGGTGCCTCTAAACTATCCTTCATTGTTTCCAGGATGATTATTTGGCTCCCACTCCATTTTATTTCACTAACACTGGGAGTTAAGAGCCAATAGACTTGTTTCATCTTATGTACTGCTCCTCGATGTTCTGTGTCACTCTTTGTATTTTTTGTTTTGCATGCTGTTGTGGTCTCTCTATTTTGTTATTTCCTAACTTTCTTCTTATGTTTATGCCTCCTATAGGCACTTAATACTTGATGATAATCGTCCACATGATCGCAGTGCTGTTTCTATATCTTTATTCAAGGAAGGAGCATTTTCAACTGCTCCAATCAATATTTGTCTCCATGAGCATGGCATCTTCGCATGGAGAACCCTAGTATCATCTCTCAAAGGTACTTCTTTGAACAGCAAGAACACAAATTATTTATTTCAAATGAGCAGTGTTATATCTTGTTTACACATATCAGTACATTCTTGATATGTTCTCGTGGCACACCTCAGCTTAAATTGGTTAATACATGTACTTCCAAGAAAGTTTACTCATGGACTTACACACCAAGAGCACTCTTGTACTCTTTTATACCCTCTCTTGGACAATTTTTGATTTACATGACAACCAATCCATTTTAAAGGCAATGAGTTCTCCATTTGGTAGCTGGGATTAAGGCAATAACTATTGATATATTATTGTCTTGTCTTGTTAAACTTAGATTGGATCTCTGATCTGGAAAGCTATGTTCTATGGTTCTATCTGTTACTTTCATTTTTATTTGCAGAGTGGTGATGGTATATTTATTGTAATGTTTTTGTTCCACTGAGCACTGTAGATTCAAGACGCTTCTCTGGACCATTTGTTGTGGTCAAGGTGTCCCAGAATCCTGTGGTAGGAAAGCAAATGTTCTTGTATTTTATGTTAGTTACTGAATATTGCATTTGATTTTTTCTCTCATAGCGAATGATGACTCATTGCAGGAAGGTTTATCGCTTTCAGTTGAACCTTTGTTGAGGATATATAATAAGAGTGACTTTCCCCTTGAACTTCGGGTTCAGAGACCACAAAAAGCTAATGAAGAAGCAGCGTTTGTCACAGTTAGAAGTGGTGAGATGGTTGATGAATCTACTGGAGTCTTTGACGAAATGGATCTATCTGGAGGATCCAGAAAAGCTTTGATGTCTCTAGCTCTTGGCAAGTAACTGTACCCTTCATTGGCATGACACCATCTGTTATGCATGATCTAATATCTCCTGACATAATTGATATGTAACCTATAATAAAGGAGACAAGTTATCCCCTTGGGTGTAACCAGTTTACTTGGCAGTTGGGACTAGTGTTTAGTTGGAGCCGGAAGCAAATCTATGGTGAACACGCTTTTGGCTATTTGGTGGCAGAAAAAAATGTAGGAATGAAAGGGTAGAAAAAGTTCTGCGCAACATCTATATAATTTACTAAAATTTACTTCTCAACTTTATAGAAATCAAGTTCCATCTGCTTTTCTTATATGACTTGTGCAATGTTATCAGTTGCGCGTGTTAACAGTAGCATGGCTGGACACTGGACAGTGGTAGTAACTTTCATTTATATAATTTACAGATTACTGTGATATGGATTATGCATGCCATTCTTAGTGAACTTAACACTTACCTGGTTACCCTTACCACTATGAAATTTCGATCTACTTATATACGTCTTGTGCATATATAGTCAAATTCCTTGCGATTGGGACCTTGAAATATGTTTCTTTTTCCTTTCTGTATACACTTACCTAACGATTGTACAATCCATGCTCCTTGAATTTCAGGAAATTTTATGCTGTCAATTAGACCTGAGATTTCTGAACACTCAAATCTGAGCCATGAAACTTTAGTGCAATGGTCAGAAGACATAACCAGCGAAAAAGCAGTTCGCATATCTGGTGTTCTAGAAAAACTTAACTATAAACTAAGGAAAGCCTTCAGTATGGATTCCATGAAGTCTTCTTTCAGCTCTTTGAGTTGCCCTGTCTCTGTTGATGGTCAACGCGTAACAGATCTTCATTTCTTAGTTCATACTCTGGGCAGAGATGTGCCTTTGCAGCCTACAAATGGTACACGTGTGTCTGGCAGGACTGCATCTGTGGCACTACAGTTGCAGAGAGAAATTTTCATATACCCGACAGTCCAAGTGTACAATTTCTTGCAGACAGACATACATGTGCTTCTGACTGACTCCCAACCTGGTAAAGTCTTATTTTATGAGCATTTGACTGTTGACGAAAGGAAACAAAAAGCTGCTATGTTTACCAAGTCTTGTGTACTATGATAATGCAGAAAATATCAGAGAAGATTTTGGCCTCGTTGGAAAGCAGGCAACGATTAAAAGTGGTTCAAGTGCTTATTTCTATGTGAATCCTGCCATGTTTAATTTTTCAGTCACACTAATTTCATACGGTTCAAAGTCCAAGGCAGCTAATAGTGGTGATTGGGTTAAGAGAATGCAAAAGCAAACAGCTCAGGCTCAATTCCTTGATCTGGAGTTAGAATTTGTACCCGGGAAGTTTTATTCTTCTTTAAGATTATTGCGTCAAGAGAAAGGCTTGCTGGAGGTAGAATGTGGACATGTTATATTTTTCTCTTATTCCAGTGATATCTGGTGAAACTGCATGACTTACAAAGTTGGAAAATATCAAAATGATGTACTTATAATCGTTCTCTTGATTGTTCAGGTTGCTCTTTTCACAAGATATACTCTACAAAATACCAGTGACCACCCCTTGCTATGCACAGCTCCCGATCAAAAATCACTACCCGCGTACGTTATGCTGAATAATTGGTAATCATTCTTACAGAGTTGTTCATACAGTGCATATTTACTGCAGGTCTGAAACTGCAAAAGACAATATTAATCTTCCTCCACAAAATGGTTGTATTTTGTCCTCAATGTCAATGAGCTCCTGGTTTACAAAGTAAGCAATCTCCCTGAGTTTTGTTCATCTGTTTGGTAGTCCTTGATGCAATCCAGTAGTTCTGTCAGGCTTTTTATCATTGTGTTTCTGCAAATTGTCAAAAATTTCAGTACTTGACATAATTTTGATTGCCACCTGCTGTGCTGTCATAGTGCTAACTCAAACAATTTGCTATAGTGATCCATCGCCAAAAGGCACGAATTGACTGGACTGAGTTGACTATCAAGGTTTTAAGCTCCTTCCATCTTTAGTTCTAACAACCTGTAGTTCCTGCAACCGACTCGGAAAACTAGAATCGTGTATCAATGAATATTTTCTTCATAACAGCTTCAGTTGATATATGCAGGTGTCTCATCTCACATGAATATTTTCTTGCTCTTGTATGTTATTCAAGGTGTGAATGAATGAATGTATTTTAACTGATTGAGAAAGATTACCACATCTTACTTTTTTTAGATTGCCATATTGTGCTATGCGCCTATGCCCCTGTGATGGCGCAGCGGTAAAAGCTGCTGCCTTGTGACCATGAGGTCACGGGTTCAAGTCCTGGAAACAGCCTCTTGCAGAAATGCAGGGAAAGGCTGCGTACTAAAGACCCAAAGTGGTCGGACCCTTCCCCGGACCCTGCGCAAGCGGGAGCTACTGCACCGGGGCTGCCCTTTTAGTATAGAGCAGTATGTGTTTGAGTGTACCTTCTCTGCCGCCAGGTCTGCTAACATCTTTAATCTTTAACTATGTAAAATGACAATGTGATACATGGCAGGTCAAATAAACTGCGAATAAGCCTGCATGGCGAGAAAGGATCAGAAGCTTTTATTGATTTAGAAGCATTATCTGGCTTCACTGAATTCTTTCTGGAGATCCATGATAATGTATTGCCTCATCGTATGGCAGCTTTTGGCATGTCTTTACAACCTGTTGTTTATGGCTTGCCTGTGTCATCACAAGTTGTATTAATCGCGCCAAGATATGTTATCTCAAATGAGTCTGCTACTGCAGTTGCTGTTCGCCAATGTCTTGTTCAGGTGCTTCACTTTTGCTCTGACAAATATTACTGTTTCATGATTGCAGTCTTATCTGGTACTCATGATTTTGGTTATCATTTGACTAGGATGACATAGATGGATTGACAATTGAAGCTAAACAGAGGGCTACCTTACAGACATGGAAACCTGGAAAAGGGCGAGAAGGAAACTACTTCGATTTGTTTCTTAAGAAGCACAAAAATATATCTGAGGATTCACACATATTTATCCAGTTTTCTCCAAAAGAAACAGGATATAGTTGGTCCGGACCAATTTGTGTTTCATCAATTGGCCGTTTTTTCATGAAGTTTAGAAGATCAGAAGGCATGGAAACAGATGGGATTAAAGGAGACACTTTAAAAGATGGGAAGCTGAAACAGTTTGCTTCTGTTGATATTGTTCAAGAGAATACGTCTTTTGTTCTACATTTCACTAAGCCACCAAAGGTTGCACTACCATATCGGGTAGAGAATTGCTTGAATGAAGCATCTATCATGTATTTCCAGAAGGTATGAGTATATTTCTAAATTATATCTATATACTGTATCGACAGAACTATAACGTATTGTGATACTATTGATAAATCTTGAATTTTGCTGGGTTTTTTAGGATTCAGATGAATCGGATATGTTACCCCCTCAAGACTCAGAACAGTATGCATGGGATGACTTGAGTTTACCCCACAAGTTGGTTGTGCGCATTGTTGGCAAGTTCTTATCTCCTAATTCTCAAGAGTTATTGCTTTATTGATAGATGCCTTGCCAATTATTACAGTAGTAGTTACCAAACTGATTACCGTCCATAAAGTGCTGCACTAAATTGTAAAAAAAGTGTGCTGCACTAAGCTCCACTACTGAAATATCACATGCCTGTGCGAAGCACAAATTGAAAACATCAAATTTCTACAAAGCACTAAGCTTAACAGTTGCTCTACAACTTAGTGCTTGAATGGGAAATACAGATTTGTGGACCTTACCTTTATGAAGTGAGTTTTATATCTACAATGGAAAACATTAGCAATCTATCATATTACATTTTGTTGTAACTGCAAAGTAATATCACAATTTACAGTGTTTATGATACAGAGCAATATATGTGCGATGGTTCTTAACACAATTATTCACTTGCAGTATATGTGCAAAAAGTTTGTTAAAAAGACATTGTTGGGGATATGTATCTAGTTATTCACATGAATTCTTGTCTTAGAGGTCTTTCATTATTTGATGAGATCTTTTCTGTGAACTCTAGTAGATACTTGTGTTTAGGCCTTCTTGTGTACTTGGCTCAGCTCATCTAGTCTAGAATTTACCCATACGGCCCTATTTTCATTTTTGGAGGGAAAAACAGTAGAGTAGTCCCCGATAGTACATATACGAGAAAGGGACTCACTATATAAAGAATATACATAGAAGAGCACAAGTGATCGGACAACAGAAGGGAGCCTTAGTTTACCCATGCGGCCCATTATGGATGTAATAGATTTCCCATGTTGTGTTCATCATGGTACCGGAGCATGGGTCAAAACCCTGTACGCTTGTTATCCGGTGAGGTCGCCTTCTCTGTCGGAGGCCCCATCAATTGGCATAAACTGTTTTTAGTTTCCACTGTGTTCTTTAATTATATGTCTAACATGCTGATTGATTTTCCTCAGATACACCAGCACTGCGTGAAATTAAAATAGATAAAATCAGTCCATGGAAGCCATTCCTGAAGATGCGTCAAAATAGCAGGCTCAATCTGGATTTCTCGTTCAGTAGTGGACTCAATTCAGGAAAACAAAGATTTGATGATTCATTTGGTCTGAGGGTGTTTAAGATAGGCTATGAAGTGTATGCCGATGGTTTAACAAGAGTTCTACGAATCTGTGAACATGCAGAGAATCCCAAAGCTGAGAAAGTTCAACGGCCTATAGCACATGCACAGTTCAAAATTTCTTATATGTCTATTCATCTTCTTGATAAGGGCCAGGTTTGTTCTGTTCTAGGATTCCCAACCCTGAGCACAACAATACCATTGCTAATGTTCGCAATTCAATCTTGATCTCTTTTATCTTTTCATGTTTCCTTGTTGAAGAGCGACGAAATGCTCCAGTCACCTTCTACAATATTAATGGCAAGATTTCAGCATATATCTGCTGATTCAGTTATTACAGATAAATACAAGCATGTCGCTGTTGCAATTTATGTAAGTAGTGATCCTTGTGAACTTTAATACTTAATGATAACTGAGCATTTGACTTGATTATTTATTGTTGGAAGCAAAACTTGTTCTATTTTCTGAAACATGAAAACCTTTGCAGTCAGTGAATTTGGATGAAAAGTGGGATGGAGCTTCCTTTGGGTCAGTTCTCAGGATGAACAAGCTTCAGGGTGATGCTCTAAGTGAAAGTATTCTTCGTATGGTTTTTGTACTCAACACAACCAATTCCAGTGTGAAACAAGTACACTACTGTTCCATAATTCTACAGGTAATGTAATTGGTGTGCTTACATCTTGTTAACTTAGTTGGTTCATTTGTTGTTGACTACTAATCTACTATAATACTGCCATAATCATAAACCCTCTAACTAAACAAAGGATTTGACAGCCTATTGATCTGAAAATTGATGAGAGAACATTAATGAAGCTTGTACCATTCTGGAGAACATCCCTTGCTCCTACTGGTACACCGAGCACACAATTTTATTTTAGACAATTCGAAGTACATCCAATTAAGGTGCCTTGCTCTTCCTTTTATTTTGCTTCTTTGATTTTTCACACTATATTTTCAGTGTTGACTTACTGATCGAGTTTTGCTAATGACTCTGATGTCTGAAGATCATCGCAAGCTTTCGCCCTGGAAGTCCACTCACATCTTACAGCTCTGCACAAGAGGCTCTGAGTGGGCTATTGCACAGCGTTATAAAGGTACTTCTAAAGCAGTTCCCGAGTTACGATCAAATGACACCTTGCTGATTTTGGAAGAAATCTTGGTGTTCAATCCACATTTAGTTATATAAAATCCTCTTGTTTTACCTTTTCCTAGGTGCCTGAGATAAGTAATTCATCAGTGGAGCTCAATGGTGTTCTCCTAAATCATGCTTTGGTTACATTCCGTGAGCTATTTCTAAAATGTGCCCAGCACTACTCATGGTACACCAAATATTGTTTGTCTACAAATTATGGCTGTATTTTATTTCCATTTATGGTGTTATCTGTTGGGTTTCGATTATCCAAACAGATGACTAATCTTGAGTAATTGATGATAGGTATGCCCTGAGGGCAATCTATTTAACAAAGGGGAGCTTGCTGCTTCCTCCATCCTTCGCCTCGATTTTTGACGACTCTGCTTCCTCTGTTCTTGATGTTTTCTTTGACCCTTCTGATGGTTCACTCAACCTTCCTGGGCTTACTATAGGTAAAATGTGTCATTTTATCTTTGGCGAAATAATTCATGGTTATTGTATTAGCATGGGGTTATTTCTTTTAAACTAGGTTAAGGTTCTTTTTCAGAAGATACTTTTACCAATCAAAAGGGTCATATCCTATTTTGAAAGGTTTTTGCTGCCAAAGCTTTAACTGTGATGTTTATTTGTGTTTCTTTCCATCATTATTGTGCATGTACTTCTGCGGCATGAACTATGTCGGTTAACTTAGGCAACCACATCATAATATATTTTTTTAATCTAAAACTTGCTATTTTGTACTTTGATAGACTTAAATTTATGACTTTATTTCATTTTGGCTTCTTCTAGAACATTGTATGACTTTCCTCATCTGTGCAGGCATGTTTAAGTTTATAAGCAAAAATATGAAATCAGGTGGAACAAAGCGGTACCTTGGTGATCTTGGGAAAACTGTGAGCTTCCGAAACTTGCTGGATCAACAATGACCTCCTGTGGATTAATGTAATGTTGGATCTTATGTAGGTTAAAACTGCAAGTTCAAATGCTCTCTTTGCCGCTATGACGGAAATCTCAGATAGCGTTGTGAAAGGAGCAGAAACAAATGGTGTAAATGGCATGGTACATGCGTCCATCCCTCCTCTCTCCTGCCAATTTTCCCCTTTCCTGAAAGGAACCATATACGATTGCACGGGACAATGGACTCTGCCATGCAGCCATGAAAAGTGAACAATTTTCCTCTTTCGTAGGTTACCGGCTTCCACAAAGGTATCTTGAGGTTAGCAATGGAGCCATCTGTGTTAGGGCAGGCTATAATGGAGGGTGGTCCGGACAGAAAGATCAAACTTGATCGCACCGCTGGACTTGATGAGGTCTGCCTATTCTGCTAGTATATTACTTTCGAAGCTTAGGGCTTCGGTTCATAACATACTGTGACATGACGTTGTATTTTCGTTTAACGCTCATTTCTTACATGCCCTCTGTCACTGCTCAGCTATACATCGAAGGGTACCTACAAGCTATGCTGGACGTCATGTATAAACAAGAATACCTTCGTGTCAGGGTGGTTGATGACCAGGTAATTTCCTTGTAACTGTTTGGTTTTGCTATTTGACTGCATGTGACTGAAGACAACACGTGTGGAGAATAAATTTTATGGCTGCTTAATTTTCACGCTCTAGCATGGGACATCTCTTTTTCCAGGTTTTCCTGAAAAATCTACCACCGAATAGCTCTCTCATAAATGAAATTGTGTTAAATGTGAAGAGCTTTCTTGTGAGCAAGGCATTGTTAAAAGGAGACGACTCTACGGTTCGCTCCTGGCGTCGTCTGCGAAACGAGCCTGTAAGTTTCATATTGACATGAAGCATGTTATCTTGCGGTAGAGAGATAGTAGGAACGCGTCATGAAGATAATTTTGGACTTGGTACTGCCTGCAGGAATGGAAGATTGCGCCAACGGTGATTACCCTGTGCGAGCACCTGTTTGTGGGCTTCGCGGTGCGCGTGCTGCACCGGGAAGCCACCAAGGCCATCGCCGAGGCCGCGTCCAAATTGAAGCAGCCATCCACCGGAGGCGAGCCCGAAGGTGAGTCGTCCTCCAGCGGAGAAGGAGGAGCCCTAGTGAAACGGGGCAGGCTGTGGACCGTCGGAAGGTTCGCGGCTTCAGGTGTGGTCGCCTACGTCGACGGCCGCCTGTGCCGTCATATACCTAACCCCATCGCCAGGAGGATCGTGAGCGGGTTCCTCCTGAGTTTCATCGACCGGAGAGACGACGAGTAGACAGGCAGGCTGGTGATCACCGCCTTGTGCAGATAGATGATACGTCCGCAATGTGCTCTATACAGCAATTTTTCCTGACAAAAGAAAAGCTTTGTACAGCAGTTTTTGCTAATTTTACCTTCTTTTCGGTTACAAGAACACAGTCGCATCTACGAATACAGGCACATCTCACCCGGGTGCTCTCATTATTTGCGAACTGGAATGGACGGGGATAATCCATCAATAAGTAAGAGAGGTGGGCGTACGGCACATGAAGCAGGCGAGGTCGATCGATGGGTTCAGACTTCAGCATCAGCTGTCTCCGCCGTTTGGTCGGCAGGAGATCTGGAAGCGATCCGCATCTTTCAGCAAGAGGATTGTCATGTCAATGCCAGGTCAAGACGCAAGAGGAAGGCGGCCACACATGCCACCCTGCCTCGTGCCACCGTGACTCACACGGGACGTTAGGACCCACACAGGCCATTAGTTTGGCAGTTGGATGACCCAATTCGAATTTTTCATGTGGCCTTCGTCCGAAGCTGCTACGACGGAGAGTGTTAGCATTGTCCAAAATAGAATCATTTCAGGCATGTGCGATGGTCGATTGACGATCTTGTCTCATAAAGTAAAAAAAGAGAGACGATCTTCTCTATGTATTCCAATATAAACTTGTCTACATGTATGAATAATATTATGTGTATATTTTAATGTGTGTATATATATTATTTTTCACACCTAACAACATGAAAATATTCCAAATAATGTCACAACAACAACACAAGTAGGGATCATGGAAAACACGTATGACTTCAAATAAATATTACAACATCACAATTGTATCTGGTTCCATAAATTTGTACTTTGTTTTTTGTACCGTGGTCGTCAATGCATATCTTTTGTTGTGATGACACCTATTTGGGTCGTGCTTGCAGCAGTGATGACCAGGTCATAGAGGCGATGGTTCCTTTGGTCTGCATCATGGTGGTTATGGCGGCACGGATTGTCTGACTTTGGCCCCTGACTTTTCCGTGACTTTGAGTCACTGGCGCGTGGGCCCCACCACATGCAGGACCCGTCTGTCAATAACCCAAAGTCAGGCTGGGCAAAGTCAGAGAATCTCGTTCGGGTTACGGATGGTCTCAAAACTGTACATTTGCCAAAGTGTAACATATGTTTCTTCACCGGGTATTTCTCAAGGATATGTGTATATACTGAAGTAAATCATTGTGCGCTACATTTGCTCTTGAACCATATCAAGTATGATATGTGCAAGAACAAGAACACATTACATTATATGATCTACTCATACGCAGAGCACATATGCAATATTGCACAACACCTACAGAGGTATAGAATGTGAATTCTAAACCTCAATTGGACTCAGCTGAAACTAATTCACTTGGCCTGGAATCTACATTTCAAATAGATGAAAAATTAGGGAAGACAAAAGTCTAGGAATCGGAGGGAGAGAAGACAATTGTCTTGGGGAGAGACCATGAGAGGCCGCTGTTCCCATTCATCCACCGTCCCCATCCCGCTGCCGTTCCTACCCTCCCGACCAGTCGATCTAGGTTTAGCACTAGAGGAGGTTAGGGAGGGCACGCACGGGAGTTGCTGAGAAGAATGGGGCACAAATGAGGCCGGGGAGGGCAAGATGAGGGCGGGGAAGGGGGGGGGGGGGGGGGGAGAAGGGCGAGATGAGCTTACAGGAGCTGCCTCCGTTGGGTACCTCCAGGTCGAGCTCAGTCGGGGGAGGCGCTCTCTGTCTCACGAGCGAGCGAAGTGTTAGGGCATCTCTAGCCGTTGTGCCCTCCTGGCCAAATTCCGGCGCTAAATTGAGCCGCCTGGGGCCAACGGCGCTATTTTGCGTCCTTGGGTCGGCGTTTTCCCAGCCGTGATGAAACCCAGGAACAAGCCCAACATTTAAAAAAAATACAAATTTAGGCGAATTTCATACTTTATATAGGCGAAGTTCGCATAGTTTTGGCCGATTACAATATAAAGACTTAAAAAAACTTAATTAAACTAAACACGGCGCTCTACTCTACATGCCGAACTGGCTGTAGAACACCGTGTAGTCGCCGTCGTCGTCGTCGTCGCTCGGCGGCGCGTCCGGGCGCGGCTCGGGCCTGCACCGTCCTTGTCGCCGTGCCACCTGCTCGGCCCGAGCACGTAGTAGTCCTCGTCGCTGTCGTCAAGGTCGATGACGCCCTGGTAGCCGCCGCTCGCCGGTGGGGGAGAAGGACGACGGGCAGAACGGCGATTCGCCGCCACCTGGTCGAGGAGGCGCTGCTGGCGCTCCACCTCCTCCTTCGCGTGCTGCTCCCGCGACCAGGCGAAGGCGAACTCCTCCTCCGCCGGCGGGATGTCGTTGAGGGAGGCGGCCAGGGCAAGCTTCTCGCCTTGGAATTCCTCCGGGTCGTCCGGTGCCTCCATCTTGATCGCCGCCCTGATGTACTCAGGCGGCGCCATCCACTCCCTCACCGGGGCCTTCTTCTTCGACGAAGCTTGGCTGGTGCCACGCTCCGTCTTGGGCCTGACGAGGCGGAGATGGCCGTGAGGTGGTGACGGGGCGCGGCGCTCGTTGATGCGCAGATTACCCCTTGGCGGCGTGTCCTCCGGCTCGGGCTTGACCCGAGCGAACGCCGGCGGCGCGGAGCGCGGCGTCGAGGAGGAGACATGCGTCGAGGAGGAGCGCGGGCCCGACGACGATGAAGAGGAGCCCACGCCCATCCTTCTATGCATCCAGGACGTGAAGCGTCGGGAGATGGGCGGAGGGCACGGCGGCATCGTGAGCCGCGGTGAAAGAGCATACTTGCTCTTAAATCTATTTTGGAGTCTAATGACAACACATTATCAGGACTAATGTGCGCTTGACAATTGCAGATATATCTTGTTGATACATTATGTCTTGTGGAGCTTGTTACCCTGGAAATCAGCACAGTGAGCATTTCTGTGTCTGGCGGTAGTACCGCTGTCGCAGCGGTAGTACCGCTCCACCTGGAGCGGGACTCCTGCAGCACAGCTGGTACTCCTCCTGGCGGTAGTACCGTGTGGTACCGCTGGCTTCAGCCAGCGGTACTACCGCTGGTGGTACCGCCAGGGGTACCGCTAGGCCGTTTTTGCTCTCTGTATTGGTTACGGTACCCCGCGGTAGTTGCCTCGTACTACCGCTGGGTTCCTTCTTTTTTAATCGAAGGATCCCAGCGGTACTACCGGGCAGTGCCGCGGTACTACCGCTCTGCCTGGCAACTTCGGTACCTCTGCGAGGTACCGCTGCAGCTGGGTTCTGCAGTGCACTAGGTACCGCAGGGAAGCAGGCAGGCAGCGGTAGTACCGCTGTGCAGTTTTTCTGCACATAACGGTTGGATTTTCAGGGACCCCTATATAAAGACTGCTTCTTCTCCAAGAAGCCAGCTCGACTGAAATAGAAGTCCACCATTATTACAAGCTCAAGAATCACTAGATCTCCCAATCCCTCCACCCAATCTCGTTGATCTTTGGAGGATTGAAGGAGAAGGCCCCGATCTACATCTTCACCAAGCCGTTCTTCATTTCCCCCTCATTCACTTGAGGGACCATTAGCTAGGGTTTCCACTAGGAAAACCTAGCCCCCTATTGTACTCACTTGATTGTCTTTGTGACAGATTGTAGCTGTTTGGGAGCCCCCAATCCTTTGTGGGTTGTGCCCCAAGTCGTTGTTGTAAAGGCTCCGGACTCCGCCTCGAAGGTTTCCGATAGTTGAAGTGAACCAAACCTTTGTGGTGCGGTTCACCGGAGAAGAGGGTGAGGCCTTTGTGGCCGTTGAACCATTGTGTTGGTTCACACCTCTCCAACGAGACGTACTCCCCTAAAAAGGAGGAACTCGGGATTACATCCGTGTCTCCGCGTGCTTTGACTTCGGTTACCTCTATCCTTGTTTACCGCCTTATTATATCGTGCTTAGTTGCTAGCTTGTCATATAGGTAAATTCACCGTAGTTGCATATATAGAGAATTTACCTTTTGTGTCAAGCCTAATTGAAAAAGACTAAAATTGGAGTAGCACCTATTCACCCCCCCTCTAGGTGTCATACCGATCCTTTCAATTGGTATCAGAGCAAGGCTCTCTTGTTTTGGGCTTAACCGCCTAAGAGAAGTATGACACAAAGTGAGGATGAGGCCGATCTTGCCAAGGCCAAAGAGACCATGGCATCCATGGCCGATATCAAAAAGTTGGAAACAACATTGACATCGTCCATGAATGACATGAATGTCAAATTTGGTGAGTTGCGTGACATGCTCATGAAACTCACAAATGCCAAGGTTTCGGAAACCATCCCACTAGAGGGCATCTCTAACTCCGATGAAGGTGATTCCGAGGAGGGTAAAAAGAAAAATGAGAAGGGGGTGGAAACCACCTCCGGATCTAAACCAACTCCTCCACCTCCTACCAAGCATGAAGATGGGAAGGAAGAGTACCATACCGTTCCGGGATGGTACCCTATCGACCCACCTATCACCACCCGCATAAACCCCATTGGTCCTCCACCTAAGCTTAATGCATTAGCTTTTGCTAGTTGGCAACGCTCAATGAAATCTCATATTAACAGTGCCTCTATCGAGCTTGGAGGATCATTGAAGATGGTTACAAGGTTGCGGATCCAAGCAATGTGACAAGAAGAGAATTTGCCGAAAAGCAACTCAATGCCTCCGCACTCCATATGATTGAACTTTCAGTGAGTGAAAGTGACAAGCATTATGTTCTCAATGCCACCACCGCCAAAGAAGCTTGGAATTGTCTTGAGGTTGCATTTCTTGGGAATGAAAGCATGAAGAGAAACCGATATGAGTCTTTGAGCAATGATGCCGAAGGCTTCTACATGTTTGACAATGAGATCATGAAGACATGTATGGAAGACTCAAGACTCTTGCAAAGGCCTTCTTTGATGTGGGGGCAACCTATGTGGATGATGCTTATGTCAAGAGGAAGTATGTGAATGCTCTCTTGCCTTTCGAGCCCATCGAGTTGAAGTCCATTCAAGGAAGACACAACTACAGCGAAATGACATCCAATGAAGTTATGCAAGAAGTGCAAGCCTCCAAGGTTGCCACCAAGAATGCCGAAGATAACCGTGCTAGGGCCATGGGGATGAAACAAGGCCCCTCACTTGCTTTGAAGGCCAAGGTGGTATGTCTTGATGAGGTTGAAGCGTGCCCAAGCAACATTGCTCCAAATGATCTTGAACCGGCTCTAAATGGTCATATAGCTCTTGCCACAAGAGAGTTTTGGCAAGACCCGGCAAAAGCTAAAGCCAAGGTTGATAAAGAGAACAACTCAAGTGGGAAGAAAGAGCTAGCCTCAAAGTGGAAGACGTGCTACAATTGTCATGACAAGAACCACTACATAAGAGAGTGTCCTTATGAGAACCGAGAGCAAAATGGTGGGAAGCTCATCCCCAAGGACCACTCAAGGTTGATCCAAAAGAAGCCCGCAAGACCAAGGAAGCCTTTCTACAAGAAGGCACCAAGAATTGTGTTGGTGGCTCAAGAAGAATATGCCACAAGTGATTCCGAAGATGAAGATGCATCTACTAATGAGGTAGCCGCTTTGGCTATTGTATCAACTCATCATCTTCTCTCTTTGAATCCCCCAATGAGAACTTCTCCACCAACAACGCTCGTTGCCTCATGGCTAATGTCACCGAGGTATCATCTCTTCTCCCAAGACATGCATGAAATGAGTGATCAATCTAGTCTTGCGATTAAGAAGGAACTTGTTGCCTTCGATACTTTCATGACTAACTTGCAAGGTGAAGCTAAGGAACATGTTGAGTCTCTCATGAGACAACTATGTGCGGCCGAAGAACTTCTTCAAGAAAAGAGTAAGATTGAGAGAGAGGATTCTCTCACCATTGCCTCTTTGAATGCTTCCGTAGCATCCTTGAATGCCTCTCTTGATGAAGAGAGTGAAGAAAGATGTTCTCTTGAGGAAAGACTTGAGTCTCTTGATGCTAAAAATGATGATATCATTAATAAAATCATTAAGGATAGAGATCATGTCTTTGCTAAATATAAAGTGCTTAAAAAGGAGAAAGTTGAACTTGGGGTTGCTAATGCTAGACTTCTTGAGGATATGGAGAAGCTTGACAAGGCTCACAAGGCCTTGGAAACGACTCACTCCCTTTTAGTCAAGTCTCATGAGCAACTTCAAACTCAACTTTCTAAATCTAGCTCAACTAGCATATCTATTCTTCCTCGTGTTCATGAAAATGTTATTGAAGAAAATGTTAGTGCCAAGACCTCTATTCCCAAAGGTAAAGATAAGGGTATTGCTTACTTATTTGAGCAAAAACCACACAAAGGGAAGGAGGGTCTTGGTTATGTAGCCGAGCCCAAGAAGAAAGTGGCAACAACAAGAAGATCAAGACCAAGCCCGCACAAGCCAAGATTTCCATTGCGAGTGGTAGTGCCACAAGGGGCAAGACCACTCGTAGTGACTTTGCGGGGCATAACAACCCCAACTATATTCTTTATGTTGATTATTATGGGGATGTTTATGCTCAATATGTTGGTCCATATGATGGTTACATTGATTACTCTATTTGGGTTCCTAAGACCCTTGTTGCTAACCAAAGGGACCCATTGAGAAATGGGTACCTAAATCCAAGCAATGATTTCTTGTAGGACTATGCTTCCGGTGGATCGAAATGGGTGGTTGATAGTGGATGCACTAGTCATATGACCGGAAGCAAGGAGATTATGACGGAGTTGAGACCAAATCTAAATAACTCATCCGTCTCTTATGGTGACAAGTCAAAGGCCGAGGTAAAGAGTCTCGGCAAGGTGGTAGTTGCAAGGGATATCACCCTTGTAAATGTCATGCTTGTTGAGTCTCTAGGTTACAATCTTATGTCCGTTCGTGCTCTTAATAAGATGAACTTTGATGTCCATTTTACTATTGATATGGTGGTACTCTTGAGGAGCAAGACTCTAAAGGTCATGTTCGTTGGGTATGTTGAAAATGAGTTGTTTGTGGTAGACTTTTCGGGGTCTACCAACACTCAAGCAATATGCCTATTCGGAAAGGCCGACGTGGGGTGGTTGTGGCATCGCCGCTTGTCCCATGTCAACATGAGAACTTTGCAAAGTCTTCACAAGGGTGGCCACATTCTTGGACTAAAAGACAATGTTTCTTTTTCTAGAGATCGTCTTTGTAGGGCTTGTGTTGAAGGAAAGATGCATGATTCTCCCCATCCGGGCAAGACCATCATTTCATCAAAGAGGATATTGGAACTTCTTCATGTTGATCTCTTTGGTGCCGTGCCTCAACCTAGTCTTGGTGGGAAGAAATATTGTTTGGTGATTGTTGATGACTATTCAAGATTTACTTGGGTTTATTTCTTCAAGACGAAGGATGAGACCCAACAAGCCGTCATCGACTTTTCCAATATTGTTCAACGCCAATACAATGTCCCTATTTTGGTCATTAGGAGTGATAATGGCTCCGAGTTCAAGAACTACACCTTAAATGAGTTTCTTAGTGAAGAGGGGATTCGTCATCAATATTCCGCTGCATATACCCCTCAACAAAATGGTGTAGCCGAAAGGAAGAACCGGACTCTCATGGATATGGCAAGGTCTATGTTGGCGGAGTTTAAGTCTCCGCTATTCTTATGGGCCGAGGCTATCTCCACGGCGTGTCACTCATCTAACCGGTTATTCTTTCGTGTTGGCAAGAAGTTTACATCTTATGAGATGCTCACCGGCAACAAGCCCAATGTCTCCTACTACCGAGTATTTGGTTGTAAGTGTTTCTATAAGAACAAAAGTGTTCGTTTGTCTAAATTTGAATCTAAAGCTTTAGAGGGTGTTTTTGTTGGGTACGGTGCCGAATCTCACACCTATAGAGTCTATGACAAGACCGTTGGGAAAGTCATAGAATCTTGTGATGTGAGGTTCGATGAGAATGACGGCTCCCAAGTGGCGCAATTTCATGTTTGTGATGTAGATAATGAGGAACCTCAAGATGCAATAAGAAGAATGGGGGTTGGTTTCCATCGCCCCATTGAAATCCATCATGAGCCTCCTCAAGCAAGTCCTAGCTCCACTCATGTGGAGACTCCATCATCACAAGTTGAAGTTGCACCTTCTATGGAAGCAAATGATGCACCTACCCAAGAACAAGTTCAAGACCCTCCTCATGTTGACCATGTTGCTATGCAAGAATCAAGTTCTCCTATTGTTGATGCTAGCCAAGGTCATGACCAAGATCCCTCTCCTTCCATTGTTGAAGATGTGCTTCAAGATGATCAAGGTCAACACTCCGGTCAAGACGGGGACTCAAATGATCAAGATGATCAAGCGGAAATTCCTCGCATCAATGAGGATATCGAAACCCGTCGTGTAGCAAGAGTCAAAAAGGATTGGAGAAGAAAGAGTCTTCATCTAGAAAATATCATTGTTAATGTCAAGAACAAGGTCACCACAAGAAAACAATTGGCAAATTTTAATGAACATCAAGCCCACATCTCTATGGTGGAACCAAAGAAAGTCTTTGAAGCTCTTGAAGATCCGGATTGGTTGGAAGCCATGCATGAAGAGCTCAATAACTTCAAGCGCAACAAAGTGTGGAATCTAGTGGAGAAGCCAAAAGATTGCCTCAATGTTATAGGCACCAAGTGGATATTCAAGAACAAGCAAGATGAGCATGGAATGGTTGTGAGGAACAAGGCAAGATTGGTAGCTCAAGGGTACTCTCAAGTTGAAGGCATTGATTTTGGAGAGACCTATGCTCCCGTGGCTCGCCTTGAGTCCATCCGTATCCTTCTTGCATATGCATCACATCATAATTTCAAGTTGCAACAAATGGATGTGAAAAGTGCCTTTCTTAATGGTCCTTTAAAGGAGTTGGTATATGTTAAGCAACCTCCGGGATTTGAGGACCCACACTTCCCTAACCATGTCTACAAACTTGATAAGGCGCTCTATGGTCTCAAACAAGCACCTCGTGCTTGGTATGAGCACCTAAGAGAGCTATTGGTAGACCGTGGCTTTGAAGTGGGGCAAATCGATCCCACTCTTTTTACCAAGAGGGTTAAAGGGGAGCTTTTCATATGCCAACTTTATGTTGATGATATCATATTTGGCTCTTCTAACAAAGCTTTTAATGATGAATTTTCAAAGCTTATGACCGATAGGTTCGAGATGTCCATGATGGGAGAGTTGAAGTACTTCCTTGGTTTTGAGATCAAGCAATTGAGTGGAGGGACCTTCATCTCTCAAGCCAAATATATCCAAGACATGCTCAAGAGGTTCAAGATGCAAAATGCTAAAGAGAAGAAGTTTCCTATGGACACCAAGTGTCATCTTGAACTTAATCCAAAGGGTAAAGATAAGGATGTTGATCAAAACTCTATCGCTCTATGATTGGTTCTTTGCTTTATCTTTGTGCATCTAGACCCGATATTGTGTTGAGTGTAGGAGTGTGTGCAAGGTACCAAGCGGCTCCCAAAGAAAGCCACCAAACGGCGGTTCTTCGAATCTTTCGATATTTAGTTCATACCCCAAGGTTTGGTTTGTGGTATCCTAAAGGCTCAACTTTCTCTCTTGCCGGTTACACGGATTCGGATTGGGCCGGTTGCAAGGATGATAGGAAATCAACTTCCGGAGCTTGCCAATTCCTTGGTAGGTCCTTGGTGAGTTGGTCTTCTAAGAAGCAAAATTGCATATCTCTCTCCACCACCGAAGCCGAGTATGTGGCGGCCGCTAGTTGTTGCACTCAATTGTTGTGGATGAGGCAAACTTTAAAGGAATACGGTGTCCATTGTGACAAAGTGCCTCTTTTATGCGACAATGAAAGTGCTATCAAGATTGGCCACAACCCGGTGGAGCACTCAAGAACGAAGCATATTGAGATTCGCTATCACTTCATCCGTGATCACATCAACCGGGGTGACATTGAGCTTGGCTATATTCCCACGAAGATCCAACTTGCCGATATGTTCACGAAGCCACTTGATGAAGCAAGGTTCACTTATTTGAGGCATGAGCTAAATATCATCGATTCGGGGAGCGTCGCTTGAATATCTTGCATACACACCTATTTCTTAGCTATATGTTTGGTTTAGGTGTAGGCATGGACATAGGGGGAGTGCGGTCCTAATCCATTGGACTATCCCTCCCCCCATTATGCCGATAGTAAGAACTCATTTTGTCTCTATTTTGTTCATTTTATGAATGATGAGCTTAAATGACGAGTAGTGGCGGTGAACCCAAGATATATCTTCGCGGTGTCACACCACATATACTCATACATGGTGGCCTAGGCCACCGCCCTCCTCCTTTTGAGGAGTTGATCTTATTTGATCTTATTTGGGTTTTTAGACCTCTTTTGCGTTTTGTGGAGAGCACCAAGTTTGGCCTTTATCTTTGATTCTTGCAAACTTGGGTTGTCTCTCTTCCCCCAGTTACTTTCTCTATCCTAAGCCAATGCCGTTCACCTTAAAAACATCTCTCTCTTTTTGCAAAAATCTTTGTGACCAACCCGTCGAAGTTTCGTGGCAAAAGTGCCCGGTACTATCGGTGCCCTCGCGGTACTACCGTTGCCTGGAGTTTCCAGGCACAGCAGTCCCTCGAGCGGTATCGTAGTCACCAGGTACCCGGTACTACCGTTGAATTCCCAGAATTTTTTGCTGGAAGTCAATAGTACCAGGTAGCGGTACTACCGGCAGCTCAGCGGTACTACCGTTCCTTCCCAGGAACGGTACCACCGCTGGCTACCGTAAGTACCAGTGCGGGCGGTACTACCGCTGGGTCAGCGGTACTACCGCTGGGTGCGTTTTCACCAGAGGTTAAGTTGGGCGTGGAGGGGTAGTTTCTTTTCTATCCCCTCCACCCCCGACCCTCTCCTTCGAAAACCGCCCCCCGCTGCCGCCGCCGCCAGGATTCTTCGCCGGGGAGCCCTACTCCGGCCTGGATAGCCCCTCTCCGGCCAGAGGAAGCTCAAGGACCATCTCCTTCCTCCTCTCCTCCACGATGAGCTCCGGTAATTTCTCTCTCCTATCTCTCAACCTAGTTGATTCGTTGAGATGCAATGGAGTTAGGTTTTCCGTAGTTCTTGTGGTAGAAGTTGTAGGAACGAGTTGGTGCTTAGTTTAGGATCCTTCTTGCGAAGTTTGGTTGGAAGATTCCATAGATCGAGCAAGTACCGTAAAGTCAACCGCTAGATCTGGTGGTAGCGGTACTACCGCCCTCGTGGCGGTACTACCGCTCCACGGTACTACCGGTGGACCAGCGGTACTACCGCTGGAACTGGCATTTTCCAGAACTGTGCAATCTGGATTCTTTTCGTTTGGTCTCGATGTTTTTGGCAATACTTATCTCCCTGCTATCCTCCTATGCTATCACAGGTGCTGGTAAGAAGGCTAGTGGGAGTCACACCAAGCGGGCTGCTAAGCGTGCTCGTTCAGGCAAAGACCTAGCTGACGAAGATGAAGAGCCTGAAGTTTTGCCTGAAAAGACCACTCGCCGTCAGAAGTCAAATGCTGCAAAGCTCAGAGCTGCTCAGAGCAAGTCGCTCAAACTCATGTCATCAAGGGATTTTGTCAAAGAAAGAAGGATGAACCCCTATGCCACTCCTAAGCTCCGTACTTACACCACTCCGGGGTTCCACAATCTGTTTCAAGAGAAGATCTTTTATGAAGTCCTTCCCAAGCACAAGACCAAGGTTTGTGAACAGTTTTGCATTGACACCGATCACATGGAGAAGCACCTTGGGTATTTTGGCGAGGCTATTGAGATTTGCAAAGAGTTTGGGATCTATGACTATATTGGGCTGCAGCAGAATTTCAATGATCACCTTGTCATGCAATTCTTTGCCACCGTTCACTTCTTCGCGGATGAGCCAAGACGGATTAAATGGATGTCAAAAGATGAGGTTCTTGAGGCCACATGGGCTGATTTTGCTGCTCTTCTTGGGTTGGCTGAAAATGGGTTTGTGTTGAATGAAGATGCTCAGCAACAATTCTTTCGCATCAACTATAACTCAAATCCGATGAAGCACGAGGTTCTCTTTGACTTGTACATCCAAGGACGTGCCATGGTGGGGTTCCAAAAGAATTTGCTAAAGGTTTGGGACATCATGCATCGGATCTATCGCAACACCGTTATGCCTCGTGTGGGAAACTTTGACCAAATCCATGGCAAACTCATTGATCTTATGTTTGAATCCTCTATCATGGTTGGGCAAGGCAAGAAGCTGGATGTGATGGACATCATATGGCATGAAATGTATGCTGTGGTGATGAAAAGGCGACCTTCTATATTTGGTGCTCACATTATGCAATTGATCATTTCCACGTGGGTCAAGAAGAAGCTTCCGTTGGCTCTTTTGGACAATGAGGAGGATCCCACCGACCACAAGGTCAAGGAGCTGAGCATAAAGAAACATCTTCATCCACTTATTCCCGCTGAACAAGAAAGTTCCGATGATGATGAGGAGGATCCCTTGTTTGAACTTCCCCCCAAGGCAAATGCTCAAGACAAAGGGTTCAAGAAGTGGCTGGCTGGTGCTGTAAAAACCATCTTTTGCCGTATAGATGATGCTGACAAGAGGGCCTATAAAGAACATGAGAGGAACAAGCAAGAGCGTCAACTCAACCGTCAGCGTTTTGAGCATTTAGGCGTTCCGGTTAAGGCCGGATCTGAGGATAGAATTACTGCAGAAGATGAGTGGCTCAAACCCCGTCGCACTTGGGTGGACTATGATTTTCAGGATGATGCATCCTCTTCTCAGCCAGATATCCCTTGGTCTCGCACTCAGATTGGTCGCTCCGCTGCTCATGAAGCTTCTGAGGATGATGATGCTGAGGATGATGAGGAGGGTGATGCAAGTGGTGAGGATGGTTCAGTTTCAGCCGATAAAAGTGACGACATTGCTGCAGCCTCCACCTCCGATGAAGAGTGACTTCCACTTGGGACGTTAGCTATGCCTCTCCCTTTTTGGTGTCATGATGCCAAGGGGGAGATGGTTCTATTAGGTTGTCCGGGGGAGTTGCATGGTTGAGGGCACAAGCTTGTTTTTCTCGATTTGGTGTTTGTTCGCTTGTGCACCTCTTGTATCTCGTTTTACTTTCGTTGAACTCATGGGGTAAGACATGTGGACCTTAAATTATTGTAAGACTATGTGGACTTTATGTGCTATTATCTCATGTCTTACCGTTGTGCAAGTTGTGCTTTATTGTTTGTTTCAATAAACTTGCCCGGTTTATAAAATCTAGGGGGAGTGTTGATCCTAACCTATATGCATTTTGCATTCAAACGCAAAATTCTACTAATGCATATAGTTAGGGGGAGCCCGCCTATATTTTGTGAACCTTTTTAATGTGTTGTCATCATACTCCAAAAAGGGGGAGATTGAAAGAGCATACTTGCTCTTAAATCTATTTTGGAGTCTAATGACAACACATTATCAGGACTAATGTGCGCTTGACAATTGCAGATATATCTTGTTGATACATTATGTCTTGTGGAGCTTGTTACCCTGGAAATCAGCACAGTGAGCATTTCTGTGTCTGGCGGTAGTACCGCTGTCGCAGCGGTAGTACCGCTCCACCTGGAGCGGGACTCCTGCAGCACAGCTGGTACTCCTCCTGGCGGTAGTACCGTGTGGTACCGCTGGCTTCAGCCAGCGGTACTACCGCTGGTGGTACCGCCAGGGGTACCGCTAGGCCGTTTTTGCTCTCTGTATTGGTTACGGTACCCCGCGGTAGTTGCCTCGTACTACCGCTGGGTTCCTTCTTTTTTAATCGAAGGATCCCAGCGGTACTACCGGGCAGTGCCGCGGTACTACCGCTCTGCCTGGCAACTTCGGTACCTCTGCGAGGTACCGCTGCAGCTGGGTTCTGCAGTGCACTAGGTACCGCAGGGAAGCAGGCAGCGGTAGTACCGCTGTGCAGTTTTTCTGCACATAACGGTTGGATTTTCAGGGACCCCTATATAAAGACTGCTTCTTCTCCAAGAAGCAGCTCGACTGAAATAGAAGTCCACCATTATTACAAGCTCAAGAATCACTAGATCTCCCAATCCCTCCACCCAATCTCGTTGATCTTTGGAGGATTGAAGGAGAAGGCCCCGATCTACATCTTCACCAAGCCGTTCTTCATTTCCCCCTCATTCACTTGAGGGACCATTAGCTAGGGTTTCCACTAGGAAAACCTAGCCCCCTATTGTACTCACTTGATTGTCTTTGTGACAGATTGTAGCTGTTTGGGAGCCCCCAATCCTTTGTGGGTTGTGCCCCAAGTCGTTGTTGTAAAGGCTCCGGACTCCGCCTCGAAGGTTTCCGATAGTTGAAGTGAACCAAACCTTTGTGGTGCGGTTCACCGGAGAAGAGGGTGAGGCCTTTGTGGCCGTTGAACCATTGTGTTGGTTCACACCTCTCCAACGAGACGTACTCCCCTAAAAAGGAGGAACTCGGGATTACATCCGTGTCTCCGCGTGCTTTGACTTCGGTTACCTCTATCCTTGTTTACCGCCTTATTATATCGTGCTTAGTTGCTAGCTTGTCATATAGGTAAATTCACCGTAGGTGCATATATAGAGAATTTACCTTTTGTGTCAAGCCTAAATTGAAAAAGACTAAAATTGGAGTAGCACCTATTCACCCCCCCCCTAGGTGTCATACCGATCCTTTCACGCGGCCTGTTGTCGGCGGTGATGTACTCCAGCACGTACGTGAGCGTACGCCCTAGAGCGCCCCACCACTGCCTCCGGCCGTTGGCGTTCTTCCAGCCGTAAACGGCGCCGTTGCGCCCTGTGTCGTCCATCTCCCGCTCGTCGGATCCCAGCGTGGGTCCTACGCCTGCTCGTCGGAGAGGCCGGCGAGCACCTCCTGGATGGCGTAGACGCGCTCGGCGCCTTCCGGCGGCAGAGGCACGGGTACGCCGCCCACGCTCAGCCGCCACTCGCCGGGGACGCGCATGTCGGGCGGGGCTGGATACCCCGCCTTTTACAACATCCTCGCCTCCTCGGGGTGGAGGAAGCGGCGGCCGAAGCCGTTGGCTGCCACGTTGTCGCCCGGAAAGCGCTCCACCATTGCTCAAGGGAGAGGGGAGAGGGAGAGAGAGAAGGCGAGGTGAACTGCCACGGCGCGGTGTGTGTGTGTGTGTGGGGGGGGGGGGGGGGTTATAGCGCCGAGGGAGGCGAGACTGTGGCACACCATTACTCCGGCGCGTGGCAGTCGATTGGACGCGTCGGCCGCCGCTGAACGGCGCGGCAGTTCACGCCATTACTCCGGCAGGCTTTTGACCAGCGCGGGAGCCGAGCGGATGAGGATGCCGCGTTTTCGCCTCCATTTCGCGCAAATTCTCCCAGGTCGCTGACAGGACGGGCCCGCCGACATTTCGCACGCTTTCGCTTCACGTCGCCCCCCAGCTGCCCCAAGGCAGCCTGGGTTTGGCCTAGGTGGCGCCGGCGCTAATGTCGGCCCAAACGGCGCTATTTGGGCTTCCGGGGGGGGGGGGGACTGGGAGGATTTTGGTGCTATTTGGGCGATTCGGCCCTATTTGGTCTCTTGGGGGGGGGGGGTGCTGGGGGGACGGCTGGAGATGCCCTTACAAAGACAGGTTCCAAGTATTTGGGCTTCGAATTTATGAGCGTCAGCGGAGACGCATAGGGGGTTGACCTAGAAATTTTAGTCAGTTTCTAGACCCGAATACCATGACCACCCAAACATGGGAATTCGGCACATGTATTTCCATACGGTCAATTCCATGCAGTTTTCCTACATCCAAACACACAGGGGCGGACCCAGAAAATAATCCGACTCGGGCACAACATTTGACTGGGGCACTCCTTCTAAGAAATTGCATGATTTGATGATTTTTCTTTCAAAATATGTACAAATACTAAGGGAAATCAAATTTTTGAGTGGGGGCCTAGGCCCCCACTCGCATGTACTTGTGTCCGCCCTGCAAACACAACATAACATTTATTTCCAAATGACATATTGTTTCACAATAATGACTACTAGTCATCATGATATAATTTCATCACTTTAATTTTTATGGAGCCATGCTCACCTAGCTTACAAGTTACCATTCCACCTTGTAATGGAAGCATATATATTAAGCATTATCTACCATGTGTATATATCACACAAACTCTTTCTCGCATACCGCTAACCAAGTCTCACACATATCCTAGAGTTTGCAGAGATGAACACATGAGACAAAATTCACATATTACATATGTTTGGATCACAGTTACTTATAGAATGGAAGGTTTCAGGAATATTCAAACACAATTGCATCATTTTGAGACAACAACATGTTGGTGTCGGGTCTGTAGAGAGCACATATGTTTTCATCAAGCACATTTGCTCGGCCACCAGATGGTTTTCAAAAGCTTCCATAATGGCAAGCTTGTTTCGGTTAGGACGTCTCCATAAACGTCTTAAGTTTTAGTTGCCCCACATAAACTACGGTGGAAAAATGTCTTGAGAAATTACAATCATGTTCATTTTGGATTCTATCACCTGAGCTTATTCTTTGAGTTCTCATATGAAATGTCTCTAATAACCATGGCTATGATTGTGTACTAGTAGGCCTTGGCGCGGCGGCATGCCACGCCCGTGGAGTATTCTATTTAGTTTTGATCTAACAGGTAATATCATACGGAAGATAACCTAACGCGTGAATATTTACTGCAAACCAGATCGCATGTAGATACCAAAACATGGTACTGAATTGTTGTATCGTTCATATATTACAGGACAAAATATCGGCGACACAATAACACCGTCTTGTCTAGCCCGCAGACAATATACCCTGTGTGACACCTAAAGCTAGATAGTAGCGACGCGTCTAGCCTGCAGGCAATATACCCTACGTGACACTAAAGCTAGACAGTAGCGGCGATGTCAAGCCTCGTCTTGAGTATGGCCTGGCTCGCCGCCTTCATTCACAGCCTCGCTGAGCTCTGCCTCACCACTTTCTTCGCTGTCATCGTCGCTGACGTCGGGCAACTTCCCATTTGGACCCCTTGGGATTTCACATTTCTTGTAGTAGACCTTTGTGTTAACCATCCTTGCAACCCAGGTGGCGTAGCCTGACACAGATTCCAGTACCTTCAGTGGATCTACGGGCGTCCCGTTCCGGTATCTTTTCGGCATGCATCTTGTTACGTGCTAAATACCAGCCTCAGGGTGATGAGCCATCATGAGTCCGAGCGCCGTCTTGGCGCCGCCTCTGGCAGCCGACTGCAGGTCATCCTCGCGCTTACCTATCGCTCTCTGAAATAGATTCGGAACAGCTTCAAGGTGTGCACGCTCGCTCCTCGCTTCCCCCGGGATTCGCTAGACTCGATGATGTTCTTGAGCAGCTGATACGTCTCAAACGTATCTATAATTTTTGATGTTCCATGTTGATATTATACCAATTGTTACATGTTTTATATACACTTCATATCATTTTTATACATTTTCTGAGACTAACCTATTAACAAGATGCCACAGTGTCAGTTCCTGTTTTCTGCTGTTTTAGTATTTCAGAAAAGCTGTTAAGGAAATATTCTCGGAATTGGACGAAAATCAACGGAGTTCCCTATTTCACCGACACGTCCACGGAGTCCAAAGGAGAGACGGAGACGAGCCAGGGAGCCGCCACACCATGCCTGGGAGCGGCCCCCTGCCTGCCGCGCCGAGGGGTGGTGTGGGCCCCTCGGGTGGCCTCCGACGCCGCCCTTTCGCCTATTTATTCCTCCCGTCTGGAAAACCCTAAATACCCGAGTCATATTCCACGAAAAGTTCCAGAGACGCCGCCGTCGTCAACCCTTACTCGGGACGGTTCTGAAGCTCTTCCCGGCACCCTGCCGGAGAGGGGAATCATCACCGGAGGTCTCTACATCGCCATGCCTGCCCCCGGAGTGATGTGAGAGTAGTTCATCCTTGGACTACAGGTCCATAGCAGTAGCTAGATGGTTGTCTCTCCACTTTATGCTATCATGTTTAGATCTTGTGAGCTGCCTAACATGATCAAGATCATCTTATTGTAATGCTACATGTTGTGTTTGCTGGGATCCGATGAATATTGAATAATATGATCAAGTTGATTATTAATCCATGTTACATGTTATTTATGATCTTGCATGCTCTCCGTTACTAGTAGATGCTTTGGCCAAGTAGATGCTTGTAACTCCAAGAGGGGGTATTTATGCTAGATAGTGGGTTCATGCCCCTAGTAATCTGGGCGAGTGACAGCAACGTCTAAAGTTGTGGATGTGCTGTTGCCACTAGGGATAACATAACAATGCTATGTCTACGGTCATATGTATTTGTTTACATTACGCACATTACTTAATGCGATTATCCGTTGCTTGCAACTTAATACCAATGGGGTACACGGATTTTAACCTGACGGTGGATTATTAGTCATAGATGCGGTTGGATAATGGTCTATGTATCTTGTCGTAATGCCCAATTAAATATCATGGTAGTCATCTTGTCATTTATATGCATTGTCATGCGCTCACTATTTTATCAATTGCCCAGCTGTAATTTGTTTACCCAACATGTTATTTATCTTTATGGAGAGACACCACTAGTGAACTGTGGACCCCGGTCCATTCTTTTACACTGATAAAACCGCCAACTGCAAACAATTGTTCTCTTTTACTTCCTGCAATTAAATATTATTTTCCACACCATACGTTTAATCCTTTGTTACAGCAAGCCGGGAAGATTGACAACCTTCCTGTTTCGTTGGGGCAAAATAGTTTGATTGTGTTGTGTGCAGGTTCCACGTTGGTGATCGAGCAACGGCGCCACCAACAACCTTCTGAAGTGCTCCTACTCCTCCTGGATCTGACAACCTTGGTTTCTTACTGAGGGAAAACTTGCTGCTACACTGCTTCATACCTTCCTCTTGGGGTCTCCCAACGAACGTGTGTTTCACGTCATCAGCAGCTCACCAAGGCGCAGAATGTGGCATAGACGAGAGGACGATTCTCCATTATCGTCGAACCCCGCTGGCACTGCAACCGTAATAACGACATTAAGAGAGCAGCAGAGAGCAGGGAGGAAGCGAGGGGTGCAGGGAATGTCAGCTAACTTACCAAGAACATCATCATGCATGGCCTTTAGCACGTCTTGATAGCCGGTTAGCGCTTCTTCGGCTACTCTGACCGCTTCGCTATCTCTTTCGTGTTATTCTCTGGCTGCATCATCCGCTTCGACAACACGTTTGCGTGTAGCTTCTAGTTCGCCCGTCAGGCTGCTAACCTTCAATCTATGTTGCTCCTCCTTGTCTACCAGCACGATGGCATGCGAGGCTTCCAAGCGCGACACCTCACTGGTCAATCTACCGCATTCTTCCTCTAGACGTTTCAGGTGCCCCGAGCTCTCAGGAAAACCCCGGGTGTACGCATCGGCCCCTGCATTCAGTCGGATTAACAGCCAGAACGAGTTATGAATCAAAGGAAGGCAGATGTAGAAATGTCATAGATCACGTGCCTTCGTTCATGTGGTGGACACCCTGCAGGGTCGTTATGAGGGCGTCTCGCTCCTGTATACCCCGCCTTAGATCGAAGCACTCTACATCTTGGCTGGAGAGAGAAGCACGCACGTCCTGCCATGTACGGTATCAACCACGGGCAAAAAACAGACACCTAAAAATGCAGCATCCCGTGAACCAAGACAGACACCCGGTGAAGCGACTAAAAAAGGAGGCTGGGATGTAGATTCACCTCAAGCTGACGATGGAGCGTTTTATATCTAGTTTCCAGTTGAGCGGCCCAGGCCTTGCTGCCCTCAGCCAGCTCCTTGACTGCTTCTGCGGCATTCTCTATTTTGTCACTGAGAGTGTTATCTCGCTGTGGCGATCGTCCGTCAAGCCGATTAAAGGGAGCAACGCTGTTGTCGCCAAGGTGCCCTGGTGGGGCGGCGTCACCAAAGGCAGAGCATACCGCCTCTTGCTGACCAGGAAACCCTACGTCTGCGCGAACATCAGCTAAAGAAATTGCCGGAGAAGCCTTGTCACCAACCGAGATGGAAGACGGAGGAGCGCCAACAGGCAGCGACGGGCGAGACGAGGAGGGGAGGATGCCCACCGCAACGTCGCCTATAGAAAAAACACCGAGGAACATAGGTCAAAGATAGACAATGACCAGAAAAAATCAAGGAAACCAAAAAAAGAACACATCAACTAGCCAGAACGTCCAATAGGATCGACGCGTCGACGTAAAACAGCAGGGGACCCATTGGAAGGCGAAGAAGACGCGGAAATAGACGAACCTGCACATACAAAGCGATGAAAACAAAAACAGACATTAAACACAGATCACAAACAAACTCGTACATACCAGAGCAATAAACAACAGAGACCCAAAAACAGAACCGAGCACTAACCAGGATATCGACCAGGCCCTGCAGCACACCTCAAAACCCGAGAGGACCGTCCAGGGCCTAAAGGAAGTACGAAGGAAGACGCAGCTGCACGAAAAAAAGGAGTTAGCCAAATAAATGGATCGCAGAAAGCAAACCAGCGGTGCGACCAACAGCAGAAAACAACACACGCACCCTCGTCAGGATCCAAAGATCGTTTGCCAAGACGAATACCACGACGACGATCAGCCACGGCAGAAGCGGACGCCTCAACAGAAACAGACGGAGCCTGCACCGACGCGTCATCAACCATGGCGGAAACCATAGACGTCCGGACGAAACACGGTGATGAGGACATCCCTACCATTGACGCATCCACAACTACTACACCACCTCAATTACAAGGACCGTTGACTAGGGTTCGTGCACGTCAACTACAACAGCAGGTACTTTCGTTTCTACAAGCTACTCCTAATGTACATGAGAATATGATGCTGCCTAAACTAGATGTGTTTGTTTCTCTTAGGAATGATGGACTTAGCATGGACGAGAGGGACAAGCTATGGAGCATGTACGTGAATGGAGATAGCCGCAGGAGTGGAAACAAGGGAGAGGATGATGCCACTGATGGAGACTGCCGCAACTTGAAGCCACCATGATGACATTTGAAGACTTGGACGAATTCCTCAAGACTACACTTCATAATTTCGTCCATAATCACGTATGGTGCTGCGTCACCTTTTATTTGTGGGCCAGGGCCCATGTAATTTCGGACCAGAAGTTTTAGTGCGTTTTTACAGTCCATATTAGGGAAGGAAAGTCCAACTAGGGTAGGATTCGGCCAACCCCAAGGCTGGCCGAAAACCCCCTCCTTTCCTCCTTATATACCTCGTCTAGGGTTACGTTTAGACTCGGATTTTGGTTAGCTAAAAGATTGCCTAGCGTTTCGCTGCATCTTCGTGATCTCGATTTGTGTCCAACGACCAGATTAAGACCGATACGGAATCCCACCTTTTCAATAAAGTTCATCTTATATCCGCAATTCGTGATTGCATTATTGGTTCTTACTTGCTCCTCGATCGCAGGTAAAACTAGACCTTTTGGTCAGGCTGATCGTGCTTCTGCAAGATCGGTAACCTCAGGAGATTGGTTTAGCGATTGCATTGGCGCTGCGTACGTGTGCGTGGTAGTCGGATCGCCAAGGTCGAACTCCACCAGAATCGACGTATCTTCATCTCATCGAAAGATCGGACACCTTTGCCCTATCACACGGGGAAGTACACGGAATCCCATGCACACCAGCGGAGACCGATGGGTGCACCGCAGACTATGAACTAGGACGAGGAACCACAGGAGGAGAACGAAGGGCATCAACGCCACCAGACACCACCGGAACCCACGCCAGAGGCGGAGAAGCGTACGCCTCAACAGAAACAGACGGAGCATGCACCGACTCACCCTCGCTCATGGTGGGAACCACCGATGTCCGGACGAAGCGTGGGGAAGTACGCGGCGACCCATGCAACCCACCGGATGCCGCTGAATGCACCATAGACTGCATGCAAGGAGGAGCTACTGCATGACAAGGATGAGGGGCATCAACGCCAGCAGACGCCACCGGAACCCACGCTATACGCGGAGAAGACCGTGGGACCGACCGAGTATCCCCGGACCCGAAAAAACACCCCTCCGGCAACGCCACGGCGACGACCACCCACGGCAGGAGCAGGCGCCTCGACAGGAGCGAACGGAACCTGAAACGACGACCGTCGCATGAAAGGGCCCCCAGAACCCAGCGACGGCGCCACATCACCGCTAGCCATGGCAAGAGCTGCCGATGGCCGGACAAAACGCAAGGAAGTACGCGACATCCCATGTACCCCGTAGGACGGCGATGAACACGTCTCGGTCTACGAGCAAGCGCGAGGAACGACAGGAGAAGGACGAAGAGCATCAGCGCCATCAGAAGCAACCGGAGCATCACTCACGGTGGGAGCCACCGATGACCGGACGAAACGCGGCGAAGTACGCGGCGGCCCATGCACCCCACCGGATGCCGCTGAATGCACCACAGACCGCGTGCAAGGACGAGCAACCACATGAGAAGGACGAGGGGCATCAACGCCAGCAGACGCCACCGGAGCACGCGCTATACGTGGAGAAGAACGTGGGACCGACTGGGAATCCCCTGACCCGAAAAGAGACCCTTCGACAACGCCACGACGACGACCACCCACGGCAGGAACAGGCGCCTCGACAGGAGCGGACGGAACCTGAAACAACGACCGTCGCATGAAAGGACCCCCAGAGCCCAGCGACGGCGCCACAACGCCGTCAGCCATAACAAAAGCTGCCGATGGCCGGACAAAACGGGGAAGTGCGCGACATCCCATGTACCCCATCGGACGCTGCTGAATGCACCTCAGGTTGCGAGCAATCACGAAAAACGACAGGAGAAGGACAAAGAGCATGAGCGCCATCAGACGCCACCCGAGCCCGCGCCAACCGCGGAGAAGAACGGGGTGGCCCAAGACCGAGAGGAGGGCGCATGATGCAACTAACAAGAACAAAGACGAAGACGACCGAGAAACAAGAGAAGGGCGATCCAATAAAAGAAGCGGCGGAGCGAACAGCCAGACAGAAACGACGCCGCGCGCACAAAGAAGACACACATGCAAAACAAAGTTAGAAGCGGCAACTCGCCACTTGTACAAGCCGACGAAGGAACTGAACACGTAGTAAACCGGCCAAACAAAGTTACAACGTCGTCTCCTGCACAGCTAAATACGTAAACCAAAATTCCGGACGGGACAAATAGACGTTATCTGAACACCAGCAGAGTCAGGGGCCTGAAAGGGTCAGAGCAAACGACGACGTGGCCATCGAAAACCTGACGCGTGTCTAACAAGACAAACGGGCGAAGAACAACGTAAAGACACGGCGTCCAAAACCACACGCACGTCACCCCCAACTAATAAGATACCCACAAAGCAAAAAAAACAAGGAAAGGGGAGAAGAACAACCGGACGCCGCTGAATGTGAAACGACGCGCGCAGTGAGACGACCTGCGCCTAACAGGACAAACAGCCAAAGAGGAGCCAAGGAAGGCGGAACATGCGAGGGAACTGGGAAAGGAAGGAGGGCAACCGGAAGCACGGGCAGCCGAGCAGCCGGTCACAACAAGAACAACTAAACCAGCCGGTGATCCACCGGCAATCGACGGCCCCTACCGGCCACACCGGGTAAACATACGCAGGAAAGACGCGTGAAGAAGCGAGGCGAACCAGGAAACGCACGTCCACATACCCGACAAAGGAGGAGGACACAAACAAAAGTCTCACAGGCAAACAGGCAGATCCAATCGGTGCACAACGCGTGCACCAACCACGCGGACGTGCCGCCACACGATAGGCCGAAAGGGCGAGAGGGGCGCAGATCGCCGGAAACCCACGAGTTTTGTTATAGTGTAGTATTGTGTAACGTTTTATTATGATTATGTTAGATGTGAGAAACAGAACAGCTGAAGCTACATGCCATCAATCGGTAGCATATTTGTAAGGAAGGAGATGAATCAGATCACTTACCACTAGCGCATTTACGTGCTTATACAATACAATACAATACAACCCATACATACATACATACATACATACATACATACATACATACATACATACATAGAGTGGACTAATGGCTCCCGAGCTACATAGAGCTCGTTTTTTGAATTTTTTGAAATTGGCACTTTTGAGTTTTCAAAAATCGTGAAAAAATTCCCAGATGTAGATAATATCAAGATCTACGAGTGTGCAATAAATTTAAATCGAAATGCGTTGTATTGTGGGCTGGAAAAAAAATGACAAATGGGTGGTGAATAGTACACGGTTTCAAAAACTAGAAATTGTTCCCGATTTGTACTTTTTGTGCAGCCCAAAATATAATGAATTTTGAGTTGAAATATTCCACATTTGTAGATCTCGACACTATCTTCATCTGGGATTTTTCACGTTTTTTGGAAACTCAAAAGTGCCGATTTTGATTTTTTCAAAAAACGAGCTCCATGTAACTCGGGAGTCATTTGCAGTTTTCGCATACATACATACACACATACATACATACATACGTACTGTTCCAATGTATGTATGTTCCAATTTTGTTTGGTTTCTAAAGTAATGACGTCTATCTATCTAAGTTTACATGTACTCAAGGCTTCTTCCGGCTTCAATCGTGTTTTTTGCTACTACCTGGATCCGTGTTTAGATACATCCGATTAAAAGACAATTAATATCGATTGAACGGAGTACTTATTTTATAGATTGTGAACTTTTGAAGGTCTACCAAAGCACCAGGAAATTCATGCCGATGGCCACCCAACAACCCAGAACTGTCCCGCACAGCTCGCTCGGTCACTCTTATCGGCTTCTCTCCATTGCTTTAGCGTCTAGGCCAGGGTCGTTTGTGTGGAGACATGTAGCATTGGGTGTTGGGCCACTTCAAAGGCATATTTCTTATAATGATCATATTTCTATATTTTCCTATAACAAAGTCTAATGTAATAATGACTACTAGTCATCACTATATAATTTTGTCAATTCAATTTGGATGAAGCCATGCTCACCTACCTTACAAGCCATTCCACCTTGAAATGGAAGCATATACATAGACCCTTAACTAACACATGTATATGTTACACAACCTCTTTCTCGCGTACCGCTAACCAAGTTACACACATCCTAGAGTTTTCACACATGAAACAAATTTTCACATATTACATATGTTTCGATCACACTTACTTGTAGAAATGGAAGGTTTCAGGAATATTTCAGCAAAATTGCGTCGATTTGAGACAACAACATGTTGGCATCTTGTAAAGAGCACATATGATTTGATCACGCACATTTGCTCGGCCACCAAATGATTTCATAATGGAGAGTTTTTTTCGGTAAGGACGCCTCCAAATGATTTCATAATGGAGAGTTTGTTTCAGTAAGGACGCCTCCAGAAACGTCCTAAGTTTAGTTGCCCCACATAAACTACGGTGGAAAAAGGCTCTTGAGAATTGCAATGCAGTTCTTTTTGGATTCTGCCACATGGGGTTATTCTTTGAGTTCTCTTGTGAAATATCTGTAATAACCATGACTAGGATTGTGTGTTATGTAACATTTTGTTGTGATTATCTTAGATGTGAGCAAGAAAATATATGAAGCTACATGCCATCAATCGGTAACATATTTTTCAGCAAGCAGTTGGATCAAATCACTTTCAACTAGCGCCTTTATGTGCTTATACAATACAATACAATACAATACTATCAATACATACATATACTTACGTACTAACTATTCCAATGTATGTATGTTCCAATTTTGTATGGTTTCTAAAGTAATGACATATAACTATCTATGTTTACATGTACTGAAGATTTCTACTGGCCTCACTCATGTTTTTTGCTACTCCCTTCGATCCATATTTAGATACATCCAGTTTAGCGACAATTAATATGTATCGGAGTGAGTACTTTCATTTGTAGATTGTGAACTTGTGAAGGTCTATCAAACCACCAAGAAATTCATGCCGACTAGATCCCCCGGCGCGGCTTCGCCGCGCGCCACCCGCCGATGACACTGGTATTCAGTGTGAAAAACGGTATGATAAATACTATTAACAACGTTCCTGCTGCAACATGTCTTACATTTTGGGACACTAATCTATTCACATGTACAGATCCCTGGCGCGGCTTGCCGCGCGCCACCCGCCTTTGGACGGTGGTAATCATTTTGTAAAACGTTATGGTAAGAATCGTAGAAATGATGTGCCAATCAAACAAATACTAAAAAAATGACTTGCAGTCAGACGCAATATTACAGCTTATCAATTTCCCCCTGAACATTACAAACCTTTTGTGTTCCAAATGATAAGAGCAAACTGGACAGCAAACATAAAAGTGGTAAAATGTAAAGCTAATATTGGTGGAAAATAATGTCATGCGAGACCACATGACACTTCTTCGGTTACACACAGAATCAGACCTTAAGTGTGCGCAATCAATGGAAAGAACTGAAAAGTACCTTCCACAAATCCAAGAGTTTAAACAGTAGGTGGCAAGAAAGCAATATATACTAATTTAACAATTTCTCAAGATAATATACAGATTCTATATTTCTATTATGATGCACTCACTCAAGCTATTTTTCATCCAATTTCTATACACAATCAATACCCAATAGAACAATATCACAGCTTGTCCATGGCAAATATAGAGATCTAACCAATTAACCATATATCACCCTAAAAGTGAAAAGATCTATTGAGAGTAAGAAATGAAGGACTAAAAAATAGAGGAGAGGTCTTGGTAACCTAGGTTTGAAAATCAAATCGGTAAGAAGCTCTTCTACGTGAAGGAATAGTTTGGTGATCCACTATTCCTCACACCTATAAACCATCTTGCCAACATAAATAATCTTAGTTCTTCTTTTCAAAACTTAATCAGAAAGAACACAGAAAGATCACGCTACAAATTTAATGCAAAATATGAAAATATAAAAGATGTGTGACCATACATTTGGTCAATGGAATGCTCGTTCTCAATAGAAAGTACAGCCTTCCCTCTGCCTTTTCCCCTTCAATAAAAGTAAGGAGGTCAGTAACCAGCTAAGATAAAAATGAAACGGTAAACAATCATAAAATCAGTGACCCCGCAAGCATATGCTTATACCATGAAACATGTTCTAATTGATTGGAGAACATATCAAGAGAGAGATGTAACCTGCACTGCCCATGGTGCCTTGGATTACCCAACCTACAGGACCCATATTTCATGTCCTGATGTCACATATGTTGATATGCAGTATTGTAAAAGGAAGCCTGATGGAAAAACATGAGAATGGTCATAATCAAAAAACTGTCTCTGAAAATTGTGATTATGTTAGAGCAAACTGCAGTATGTGCACATACAAAGAAACAATATTGAGCAAACACAAACAATCTCACAGATTACCCGTTCCTATACATTCAGACAACAAACTTGTTATACCTTCTTAGTGGATTTAAATCCACCATCCAGAGCATGAGTCTGCAACAATAAACACAAAGGTCAGAAAGAAATGTTCGAAGGGACATATTTTGTGCTTCTGGTGGAAAAACCAAATATCTGCCTCATCTTTATCTTTCAAAACTAAACATAAGGCATTGGCAACAAACCATTCTGTAAGCATGGTCTTTCTTAAGAATTCATTGTCAACAATCTTAGTGAGGTCTGTATCAGCTCTGAACATGATAACATTCATATCAAGTGTGCGCACCGGTAATCTTTCAACAGATGGAGTTTTCCCATGTATAGTATAGCCATAAATTCTCCATAAAGCGTCATACTCACATATAAACCTACATCTTAGATACTCTCGAACCTCATCGATGTTGACAGCGACACCGGAAGGAAGAGACCTATCGGTACGGCGAGATATAGACTCTGGTTCTTCACTCGTGTAATCTAAAAATGTACCATTCCTGATACAAAGAAATCATCTCCCATAATAAGTGAAACATACCTAAACTGAGGACCTCAGCAGCACTCTTTTATGGTAAATCATTATCCTGGTTCTAAAAAAGTGTGCTCTTAAGAACCATTTACAAATATCAAGATTGACTGAATCCATCGAACAACCATAAAGACAAAACAGTAGGATGACCTGCAGAACAAACGGGCCTAAGAATGGTCCCAAGCATGAACTGATGGAGGAGGATGTAAGTTAACTGAATCCCAAAAAACAAACACAAGGCCGCTGCTAGGAACCGATGGACATAGCATCAAAGTACACCTAGGTGCAAAACTAAACACTGCGTTTTTATCTTAAAATGTAATGAAACATGAGAGTCAGCCTGCACTTAAATAAATCAGGCAAACTAAAAATGGAATCACCTATGGGAGGCTACATGAACTCACATATAATATAATGATCTGGACAAACTGATGCATGCTGATCCCTATAACTCCATGGTAGCATCAAACCTGACACTGAACCTGAAAATTAGGTAGCAATAATCTCTGAAAAAAAGCATGATCATCATAGCCTAGATGCATAACGCAGTCAATAAATAGCAGGACATTGTGCAAAAAAAAATTCAGACAATGTAGAAACAATAGGACATCTTTTCCAAATTATAACTTAAGAACTGGTTAAAAATGAATAAAGGGATAAAAAGGAATTCTCACGTTTGCTCGTCGCGCTTTCTGTCAGTCAAATCAATAATCTTGAACTCTGAATTTGCAGGAGTGGCTTTTATCCTCAACTTCTTGAGAGCACGCTTGGCCTATTATTGGGAAAACATCCAAATTATAATCGTAAAAAAAAATGGTTGGACAACATTACATGATATTTTCAAGAGCACTAAAGATGCAATTTACCCTTTGGATGTCAATTTTGTTAGGGTGTTTGACTTTCCACAAGCACACACAGTTAATCTTGAACTCCAATAACTTTGAACTCCGAATATGCAAATAATCTTGAATTTTCAGAACACTAAACATCAAATAACCTTGAACTCAGCCAAGCACACATGTAGACCATCAGCAAGCAAAGACGCACTGCATCAGCAAACATACACAAATGCACGTATAAGCAGGTAGGGCATCAAGCAACCATGAGCAGAGCAGGGATTTTGGAAACATACCTAGCTGGGCGGAGGCGAGCGGCACGGCGGCGGAGAGGCGAATCCACACAGCAGCGGCCGACAACGGGACGAACGTACTGAGTTCACCTAACATGATAATTAAGAATCACCACCCGTGCCACTGCTGGACACCAACATGCTCATCTCTGTACCTAATGCCCCACATTTCCGGTTCACCGCTATTGCATCTGGGATGTCAGGGAGATAACTGAGAATCCATGACAGCACAAATCAAAAACATCCTGATCTCCTTCAGTACATGAATTGGGAAATTGCAAATAGCATAACTGACCACTTGACCATGTTATCACTGAGTGGTGTTAAATTCCAGAAAAAGATAATTACCTCGCTTACACAGATTAATCCTCCCATGTCAATTTGCTTGGATTTTCATGGAACACCTTGTACGCCTGTAAATCATGTATCGGCATGCTTACAAAATCTAATGGAACATTGTGCAGTGTAAGAGATAAGTAAATCATGCTTTGCTTCAACATAATTAAATCATGAGGATGTTGTGCTTGTACCGTAGCCTAATGGCCGGCCACACACCACGACAATGAGCGCGAAAATGACAGTGAGTTCCTCCCATCAGGTTTGTTAGTTGTCAACACCACCTCGATGACAAAACTGAAAACCCAAAAATCATGTATAAAATAAGCCAAACATCTTTGTGCTCGTCGTGTAGTACCAACAACAGGGGTACATTGATTGGATCCAATCCCCCTAGGGAATAAGCTGAAACTAAACAAAATAAATCCACACATTGGCCTTTCTATAGTTTCTGCTAGATATACATATACATGCAGTCCTAGAATTGCCAATAAATAAACCCATCCTCTTCTTTCTTGCTCTGGCACATCTACTCCTAGAATTTCCAGATACACATACATGAAAACCAAAAAAAAAACTTTATGGACTATTTAATAGCTAGAAGCAAGAACTCAAAGCCTGTACCTCTGGTGAGCGCTGCTGGTCCTGAACACCACCAAACACAGGTCAAAAACGGATCTGCACAAACCAAAATGTGATGATTGAGAGCCAAATCAAACAAGAAGAATCTACCTCCACTTTACCATAGCCTTTAGGAGAGCACGTTTGAGAGGAGGAGAGAGAAGGGAGGGAGAGACGGGAGAGGATGAACCTGAAAAATAAGAAGAACAGGAGGGATGACCGCTGCAGCAACCTCCTCTGCCTACTCCTCCTCCATACGCCCTGCCCTTCCTGCATCAGCCGTTGGGGCACATGGAGCTGCTGCTGCTCGCCCTCCTCCTCCAGGTGCAAGGCGGCTAGGGTTCCCAGAGGCGCACGCGGAGAGAGACGTAAAGCTTGGCCGGCTGCCGTGAGCGACGAAGAAGAGGCCGGAGATGGAGGATCTGCAGGCGGGGTGGCGCGGCTCGGAGCGGCGCGACAGAACGGGGCACGATCACAGCAGGAGGAGAGGAGGCGGGGCGCTGGCTCGAGCTGGAGGCGGCGGCTCGCCGGGGAGCGGCCGGCGGCGGCGGCGGCTCGCCAGGGAGGGAGAAGGGCAGGAGGAGCACGGGAGGAGGAGAGGAGACCGATAGGGTTCGGGTGCGGCGGCCCGTGCTCTCCCAGCCCGATACTACCCCTCAAACACACACCACGACGGCGCATCAAAGAAGTGAAAAGCTACCGCAAACGGACGGTCCAGATCGCGCGGTAGCAGCTCGATCCGACGGCTGACGTGCGCTGAGCTCTGTGAGGCCTCCTAGGGGTCATCCGGTTTACCTCCTTCGATGGCCACCTAACAACATAGAATTGTCCCGCTGCCTTTGATCGTTGTGGTCCAACACCCAATGCTACATGTCTCCGACCAAACGCCCGTAGACGCTAAAACAATGGAGAGAAACCCACAAGAGTGACCGAGCGAGCAATTAAGCAATGAGAGTGTCCACCGGTGCCATTGCAGGGCATGTAGGAAGTATGTTCCTCATTGTGGCGAGGTGAGAGAAAGACCTACTCGCTTGGTAAAAAACGAAATTCACATTTTGATGTTTCAAAATGATTTAAATAAAATATTCCACATGCATGTGTAGATGTTTTGCGCTTACCTGCATACCTATAAAATCACGAAGTGCTAGAATTATTTGTGGACTGCAAAAATGATAAGTATGAGTAAATTTGAACCGGGGTGGCTCACAGCTTTCTACAAGAATTCACGATGCTTAGAAGACGACGAACTTTTTATTTGTTTCGGTGGCTGATCTTTGTCTCCACTCTTTGTGATCCTTGAACTGTAATAAGTTGTACCTTTCATACTCTGCAATAAAAAGCCGTGTGCATCAATTGATGCAGAGGCTGGGATTTCCTCTTTTCAAAAAAAAAAATGAGTAAATTTGAAGGTGGAAGTTGTTAATCTGAAATATCTGATATTTATGTTCGAGAAAACGAAAATGAATGCGAAATCATCGAAATATGCGAATTTAATCCATATCAGAATAAAATTACATTTGCCACGTCGTCTGGTCGACAGACCTTCCCGTTGATGTATCTCGTGTAGTAGGCGGCGATTTCACCACACTTACAATTTGATAGAATGCTAGACGTTCTAGCTAAAAGAAAAATTATCCAACCTAATAAAAAGTTAATAAGTGGTCTAATGTATTTTTGCTTGTTGTACCTAGGAACCATTATGTACTCTCTGTGTCAACCTAAATCTGTGGTTGACTTTTGTGTATTTCTTCTAAAAATATACTGTATAAATGATCGATCTGCATCCGTATAGTGACATGTCGGCCATGCGCCCAGGCTCGGAAGAACAGCGACCGGAGAGCCGACCTAGATGTTGCCCCGTTTTGCCGGCAAATCCAACCAGACTCCTTCCCCGTGTCCTATTTGGCGTTTCCGGTTCATTCTCGCTGGCACCTGCTGCTGCCGCGTTCCTCTCTCCCCCTTTCCTCCTCCTCCCTCCACCACCAAAATTTCCGAGCCGATTGTAGCTCTTCGTCCCCGCCCCCGCCACCCCCACCGCCGCGGCAACCCGCTAATGCGCCCGGGCCCCGCCCCGTCGGCGAGATCGGCGTCCGGTGGCCCCATTTTCCGCTGCGGCGGCCTCACCGCCGGCGAGCTTGCTCGGCCGCGGGCGCGCTCGCTCGGCGAGAGGCGGCGGCCTTGCCGCTGATCGATCCGTCCCTGGGTGGTAAGGAACCCTAGCTCGATTCTTGATTGATTGTCGTGGGAATCGTACGTTACGTCCTGTTGTGTGTGTTCAATTGTCCCGTTCATTAAAGGGAGGATCTTTTCTTGATTTCTTGTGGCTGTGAGCAATCGAATCGAGCTGAGCTAATTTGATCATTCTTATTATGCGACCAGCAAGATTGATCGCGTATGAATATTGCGCACAGCGAGACGAGAAATTTTACTGTCCAATTCGACCCCCTGTTTGTTCTGCTGTGGGGATTGCCAAGAAAGATGTTCACTTTGTTTTCTTTGATCTATCACAGCTTGGTTGACGGCCATGGTCTGCATTAGGCGAAACCGCGCGCTGCTTTTGTCTTGAAGGGATGGATAATGGTTCGGCATTTTAAGGCGTCTCAGAGCCGAGTGGAAGGAGGGCATTGTTGCTGGTAGATCGTCCTTCAGTCCTTTGCTTTTGCTTCAGATGAACAGCCAAGTTGGGTCCAATAACCACAAGAACTTGGATGTGGTCTACCAGGATCTCACTGCGATTCTTGGCCTTGGCAGGTTTGACTCCGGGAGCCTTACTCCTGGTTTGCCTCTGAAATGTGATATGGATCCCATAAATTTGGCCCGTATCAGGAACCTGTCCTTCGAGAATGGGCTTAAACCGGCCGAGAATTCGAGCGACAGTCTGCAAGACATGTCTTCTGCCTGCGAAAGCCCGCATTCGGGAAAAATCAAGTTCATGTGTAGCTTTGGTGGTAAAATCCTGCCGAGGCCTAGTGATGGGGTGCTCAGGTATGTAGGTGGGGAAACACGTCTCATATCGATATCCAGAAACTTCTCGTGGAAGGAACTTGTGCATAAGACACTCTCGATCTACAGCCAGCCTCATATCATCAAGTATCAGCTTCCTGATGAGGACCTCGATGCTCTGATTTCGCTCTCGTGTGATGAGGATCTTCAGAACATGATGGAAGAATACTACAGTCTTGAAAAGGCCAATGCCTCACCGAGGCTTCGGATATTTCTCGTCTCCTTGACTGAGTGTGAGGATTCTTCGTTAAGTGCAAGAAGCTTAGAGAGTGAACCAGAGTATAATTTTGTTGTTGCTGTGAACAATCTTTCACAAATGAAGCAGAGCACCAGCGGAAACAATTTAGTGGGCCAGTTGAGCCAACAGATTGATGATTCCCTGCTCCCTTGCAGAGACTCAACTGTCTGTCAAACAGATATGGAGAGTGGAGGTAAAGCTTCGGCTGGAACAGCCTTAAATGAGTCTTCGTCTCAGTTTTTTCTTGCTCCATACTCACAACAATTGGTGGCTGAGTCAGCAGAGACTTCCTCCCCAAGCTTAATAAATCGACAGAGGACCACAAAACAGTCTAGGCTATGGATGTCTGGAGACAAATCAACGATGGACCAAGAACATGAGAACAATAATGAAGTTTTCAATGGATCAAATCTGAAAACCATGCTTCCGGACCATCAAGATAAGAAACAAACTTATGCAGACACGGGTGCTGGAATTGGATCTTCCGCCCACCATCTTCAATTTCAAAGGCAGGTAAAAGATTTTGGTATACCTCGAAATGAGAGCGACTTGAGTTCACATACAAACTATGATATGTCTATTCCAATGGAAAGGCCCTTTTATTCTGAAAAGGTATCCATGCATTCGGAGATTGCTAGTTGGGCATCTGGACTGCATGAATACACTGGTCAAATTCATGGCATACATCATGCCTTCTCCGATCCTTTGCTGAACGATCACACTGAAGTACCTGCATCCAGTTTGTCATTAACCTTTGATTCATACATACCGGCATCATTTTCCCAGAAAGTATGCCAAGCTAATGAGCTGGAGAGAACAATAAGCGGGACTAGGCCAGATCTTGTTTGTCTTAAGCCACCTGAGATTGCTCAAACTGATGAACCAAATTACCTTGTTTCTAATCATATTGATCAGCGGTATGATCAAGGAGTTACTGGTTCAGCCAGTTTGGAGGCAGCAGTATATTACCAACAAGATAGTATGTCTAGTAATATGGTACAAACAGCTCACAATGGTCATCCTGTAGTTAAACAGCAGGACCGGTTTTATCATCAGGGGAACACTGCAGGTCCTAGTATTGCTCCCCAGTACACTTATGTTGATACAAGATTAAGTTTGAACTGCACAAATGATGCAAGGTTGTCCTCAAATGAGTTGGATGCTCTAGAAAGCTCGGGTCTGTTGTTGATGCTTGCTACTGATAATTCTCTTTCACATCATCTTGATGGAGGCTCTAATAGATCTCTAATAGAGGACGCAGAACGTGCATCTCACATAGAGAAAATGAATTCAGGGCACGCTGTTACAAGTTATGAAACTGCTGGTTGTGTGCATGGCAACGATAAAGCTACTCCTGGACCCCACATACTGCTTCCTATAGACCCATTTGAAGCTTTTGCACCACGGAGATCAGTCGAAAATGGGGCATCCGGAGTATATCAAAATGGAAATCTTGACCAGTCATGGGTGCATAGCTCAGGTTTGACCACCTCTCCGCCTATTGGTATAAATAATGCTGATCTTACTGTAAACATGTATGGCGATAGTACTTTGAAGGATGGGATTTCAAGTAGAGAGATTCCTCTTCTTGATCAGTGTAATATCACCTGCGGTGATGTAGGAGTGAGTGGATTTGATCATGCCATCAATAGTGAGGACATGAATCTGCAGGACAGAATACAACATAATGTTCAAATGGAGGCGCTTGCTATAGTTGAGGATGTGACTGATAATATGCCTTCAGGCATTCCATCATCTGGACTAAGTCCTCAGGTTGAAGTGGCAGCTGAAGAATGGCAGCATGCCATTATTTCATCAATGAAAGATGATGATACTCGGAGCAATGGACCAGAGTTAGCTAATGAGGTATGTTCGATCTTATATATTAACCTTGCTATTAATGTCATTCGTGTGGTTGAGCATATCATGTTTTTTAACCAAAGAGTATCATGTTTGTCATTCCAAATATTAGGATTATGATGATAAAGGAACTGCAGATGCGTCCATGAGTGATGCTGAGATTGCTGAACTTGAAGCCAGCATGTATGGCTTACAGGTGCACCTCTCACACTAAATTTGTTTAGCAATTTGTAGTACTCTTTAGAGCAAGGTTGCTACTTGCTTCAGAATTGCACTTTTTATCCATAGCACAGAAGTCATAGCAGCATGTGGTTGTTTTGATTTTTATTATCAGATCATCAGAAATGCTGACCTTGAGGAGTTACGTGAATTGGGATCTGGCACGTTTGGAACAGTGTACCATGGAAAGTGGCGAGGGACAGATGTTGCTATCAAACGTATCAAGAAAAGCTGTTTCGCCGGGAGATCATCTGAACGAGAGAAACTGGTGAGTAACATACCCATCACTCTTTTTTAGTCACCAGAAAATTCAGTAACAAAGACCTAACAGAAATTTTGTTAGTTGTAACAGTTAATTATTTTGCTACACATGACGTGCTTTTGTCTATTAGTTCATGTTTAAGCATCTTGTCTACTGGTATGATACATGGAATTGAAACCTTCTTGATAGAGTACATGCATATTGTTTTATTCCACATGTATAATGCCAACCCTTTTTTTACAGACCAAAGACTTCTGGAGGGAGGCGCAGATTCTTTCAAAGTTGCATCATCCAAATGTTGTTGCTTTCTATGGCGTGGTTCCTGATGGAACAGGGGGCACATTAGCAACTGTGGCAGAATTCATGGTGAATGGATCACTAACGAATGTTCTCTTAAGGAAGGACAGGTGAGTTGTGTTATGTTTCTGTTCAGTGTTCTCCACTCTGCTCAGTGTCGCTGTTATGTCACGTTTACTAGATCTCTGCAGAATGCTTGATCATCGGAAAAAACTCATCATTGCTATGGATGCGGCATTCGGGATGGAATATTTGCACTCCAAAAGCATAGTCCATTTTGATTTGAAATGCGACAACTTGCTCGTTAACATGAGAGATCCTCAGAGGCCAATCTGCAAGGTAGTTTTACATCCCCATAAAGCGTCACCTTTAGTTTTTCCTTTAAATATGATGTCAGTGGACTGTTCCATTTATGCTGTGTAACCATTCTCAAGGTTGGGGACTTCGGATTGTCAAGAATTAAGCGCAACACTTTGGTTTCTGGTGGTGTACGGGGCACCCTACCATGGATGGCACCAGAGCTGTTGAATGGCAGTAGCAGCCGAGTGTCTGAGAAGGTAAAGTTTTCATCAGACTCATGATCACTGTTTGCATGTACAAAAGTGTTGTGCCTGATATGTAATACTACTGCATACATGTAGGTGGACGTGTTCTCTTTTGGGATAGTCTTATGGGAGATCTTGACTGGTGAGGAGCCATACGCGAATATGCATTGCGGTGCTATCATAGGTATGCTTAAACTATATACCTTTTGTTTCCAGTAGGTTTAAGTATCAATGTCAAAAGACAGAATCCTGCATCCACGCTATCAAGTCATCTAGAAGTCGGTTAACAACCTTTGCATGTTTCTTACGAGAAGGGGGCATCGTCAACAACTCTCTCCGGCCTCAAATACCTGAAACCTGCGACCCTGAATGGCGAAAACTGATGGAGCAATGTTGGTTGGCCAATCCCGAGGTCCGCCCATCGTTCACCGAGGTCACAGACAGGTTACGAGCCATGTCAACGATGCTTCAGCCAAGGGTACAAGCTCCAGAAAACAGATGAAGCTACATTCCATCAACCGGCAACATATTTGCCAGCAAGGAGATGGATACGTTAGTTCCCCACTTGCGTCTTTATGTGCATAGATAGAGTAAATACCATACGTACATACATGTATTGGTCACGGTGTGTATTCTATTCCGATGTATCTATGCTTCTTTTTACCAATTTTGTAGGTTTTTATCATACGTACATACTGAAGGCTTCTTCTAGCCTCAGTCATGTTTTTTGCAACTTCTTTTGTAGATTGTGAACTTGTGATGGTCTACCAAACCACTCAAGCTATTCTCTTTAGGGCTTTGCTTGTAAAAAATATCCCACTGTAACTATACAGAAGATAACTGGCAAAAATATATTGGCTTGCCACTTTTTGAAAACTGAAATTCAGAAGTAAGTAATTTTGCTCTTGTGCTCTGTGTTATTTGTGAGACTCGTTATGGAAGTTGGTAACTGTCTACTGTCAAGTTGTGCGAATTGCAGTATGCGAAATGGGAGTTTGATTGGGTTCGTTCTCAAAATGTAAGGGTCAATTATTAGACAAAGAAAAATATTTCACCTGGCAAAGCTAAAAGATATAGCACTTCCCGTAATGGAAAATCTGAAATTGGCGAGGCCACTAATAGGCCGAACCCTACAAAGGATAATATCGGCTATAGTTATGAAACTCTTAAAATATGTACCATGGTCCATGAGGTCGCAGATACACCGTATCAATGAGAGTGCGGGTCTCTTTTGAACTTGCACAAGGCAAGTACTTAGACGAGATAGGGTTGGACAGATGACATTCAAGATATGATTGTAACAAGAGATATATTCCCGTACGGTTAGGAAATGGATCTTACCATATTATACCGAAGATAAAAAACTTACCCAAAAAAGGTGAGCAGCCAAGTATCTAAGAAGGTCAAGTTTTTCATCAACTATCACGGTTTGCATGTACAAAAGTGTTGTGCCTAATATGTAAACCGACCGCATACATGTAGGTGGTCGTGTTCTGTTTCAGGATAGCCTTATGGGAGATCTTGACTGGCGAGGAACGATATACCTCTTGTTTCTAGTACGTTTCAATATCGATGACAAAAGACAGAACCCCGCATCAATGCACGCTATCAACTCAGCTAGAAGTTAAACACCTGAATATCCGATGATATCGAGGATCTAAGCAAGAAAATAATTTATGAACATCATAAATACTAAATGCTACATAAATATATGGTGGCACTCGTACTTGTGCACATGTCAAGTAAAAGGAGGTCAACATTACAAGTTTAAACCTAAAAATGATGTGTGAGAAAATCAATGTCAAATATCTCTAGCATAGAAATAATTACATAATTGCTCTCAAACAATTATCATACACCTCACGGATCAAAATATCACATATATATATATATACAAACTCTATAATTAGTGCAAGTACACCTTCTCACGTGATGAAAACATCACACAATACGTGCTCATATATCCAATAGAAAACCATCAACATTCAACATATGACAAGAAAATAGTTGTATAAATATTTGGAGTTTTTGATAAATAACATATGTAAATATGTCCGTACTCATGTTTAATTCACTTATTTACTAACACATTATGACACATACATATGTGCTATAGCTCTCAACCTCTCACGTATACATTTTTCATGATGGTATCTTCTACATTGACATGGCGATTCACCACAGATGGGTTCTTCACAAATGAACATTCCTAAAGAACTACGAGATGTCATTTAATTTTCCATTTTTAGGGTAAATTACGGTAGCAAGAAAGAACATCAATAAAAAAACCATACAAATAGCAAGAACACCGTGGCTACCAATTTTGCTATCTTCTACGACACCATCTAGGACAAACTTCAAGTGGGTACGGAGTTTCCGTCAGCACCCGTTGGATCTAGCGACACTCATGAGTGGAAGCCCGTAAGAGATGGAGCTGCAGATGCTTGAGGATCAGTGTCTGGTCCTTAACGCCGGGACAGCTAAGGAAGAGGTAGATAGCGAAGCAGAGCTTAATTCCACCTAGAATACTTCTCATAAGCTGAATGGACCATAGAAATTTTTGTGGAGTAAATGTGCTTGATCAAATCACATCAACTCTTTAGTGTAAACATCGGAAAAAGTTGCCCTTTTTCGAGGCAATTTTGTTGGAATATTACTGATACCTTCCATTTTTATAAGTAACTATGATCGAAACATATGAAGAGATATATCCCCACCTTCTTCTATTACAAATATGTTTGGTAATTGGTATTTGGAGTGGATGAAAAGACGAAAGCACGCATTCGCGTTGGTGTTGCTGCATTTATTTGGGCAATATGGAATTGTTGGAATTACATTGTATTTAACAAAACAAACATGCCTCATTTTCTGTAGGTTGTCAACAGAGCACTTTACTGGATCCACATGTGGTATTTTCTCCTCCCCGAGATCAGCGTGGTCTTATGGATATTGGATGTACCCGACTTATGGCGGTAGTCCGTGCTATCCTTTTCAGGGTGGGTAGCTGCATACTAGAAAATTAGATGTTTAGTGCTTCTACCTTCGTTTGGTTGCTTTTTGTGTCTACTTTGAGTGATCCGTGAACTTTACTCGGATTTGGTTTGTAATAAACTACTTGATACTTTATACTTTTTGCAGAGGATGGGGCGATGCTCCCTATTCGATTTTTTTTTGGGTTAGGATCAGATTATATTAAATCGTACCAAAAGATGAAGTTTGGGGCCGAAGAGTTCACACTCTATAACGACTTAAACACATCCTTCTACAAATAGAGAGGCACTAGTAGGCCTTGGCGCGGCGGCACGCCGCGCCCGTAGGGTGTTCTTTCAGTAGAAATAAGGATGAAAGTTTTTGTAGTTTACTTGTTTTGTTTATCTTGCAGTAAAAGTTTGCTCGATGAATAATATTTTTGGAAAAAAATAGTAGAAGAGAGAATCGTCGTGAGAAACGTGCTGAGAAACATAGAGCGATGAAAAAGTAGTACGATACCCATACGATACATTTACTTGTACACTTTACATTATCTACTTGCAACATGATATGAAAAATGTTTTTTTACTTGAAACATTTGTTGTTATAAATAAGCAGGTCGTTTTTTTAATGTCACGGCTACAGTTTTGTAAAAACGTCATCTTACATTTTTGGGTATCAGCTTGCAGTCTATTCCCCTCTGTGTCGTCATCCTCACCGTTCCAAATCAAGCTCCTCCATCTCCTTCCCTCGGGAAAAAAGCACCTCCATTTCCCCTATGCATCGTCGTCCATTCCCTACTGCCCCAAAGCACCACCGCCAAGCTTCCCCGCGTCATGCTGCCGCCGCCTTGCTCCCCCGCGCCTCGTTTCCCTCCTCAAGGAGAAGGTCATCATCGACCTACGCGCGTCGAGCCTACGACTGTGACTGCGAGCTCAATGTCGGATTTTCATGTCCAAGACACCGCCGATGCTAGCAGGGCTGCTCGATCTGCTCTCTAACGGCGAGGAGAAGCTCGTCAGCGATCAACACATGTTAATTGTCCAGAACCAGAGCAGCGGAGCGTCCGGAAGAGAAGATGGTGAGCTCCGCCGACAACTTCCTCCTTACCTTCTTCCAGGCCAAGGTGGTCTAGGTGAGCTTTCGTCAATCCACCTGTTCCACTTCTCTCTATTCAATCTGCCACCTCCCCCTCCCCACCTTCTGAAATCATCACTGGGCCGGGCGGCCACCCAAATAGAGTCCCCCGTCATAATTTAGCAAGCTGATGAGCCAGGTAGACCAAGCTTAGTGATACACGTCACCAGGGAAAGGGGAAAATTTTCTAGGCACCACCGTTCCCAGAAACGTCGCACGCCGTTACTGACCAGTGGGCCCGGAACCGCCGGAGCCGCCGACTGGGAAGTGGCAGCGTGGCACACAGACTGCTGACACTTGTTTCCACCAGGCCCGACAGGCAAAAGGAGGAAGAGAGCGCGCCGCTCTTCCCATTCCTCAAAACAGGCTTTGGCCCCGCTTTATAAATAAAGCAACAACCAGCATACAACCGACAGTACAAACTCGACACCACACAAGCTGGGGCAGCAGCAAACACACATAAAAGCCCAAAAAGCCCAAAAACAGGAAAAAACAGAAAGAAATGGAGACAAAGCCGGATCGACTAAACTACGATGCCCCGCAACCACTGCGCTCTCTCCGAATAAGTACCACCACGCTCCTTGCGTCCTTCAAGAAGGGAAACTCACGCTGCCGCCCGGACCAGCAAACTGGTCCTAGGGTTTCCCCGGCACACTCCGGGAGACGGACGATGGATAGCCACGACGCCCTTCAGGAAGGATGATGCCACCCAAAGGCGGCACCGCGTCGGTGTCGGCCGAGCCAACAAAGGATTTCTCCCGAAAAACCATGTCCGCACTCCCGAATGATCCGATGCACAGGAGCCCGCGAGGGCGAGGCCTCACCACCTCCAGACTCACCACCCGCCAGCATGCGCCACCACGGCCACCAAGGCATCATTGTTGTCTCCCCGAAGCAACCGTCACGAGGACGGCAGGACGAACGCGAAGAGGGCTGATAACAGGAAGAGCAGAAACCGCGGCCGCGCGGGAGGGACTACCTCCACCGCTCTTCCCATTTCCCCAGCAGGCAGCAGCGATCACTTGGCGGCTCCGACCAAAATCCCCACACCGAAGCAGCGCGGCCGCTAGGGTTTCCGGCGAGGCGAGGGCGAGCCACCCTCCTCCGTCCATGGCGCGCGGCGGCTGCGAGAGGCGGAAGATGAGGCCGAACCTGGCGGCGGACCTTGAGGGCACGCGGCTGCTCAAACCGTCCTGCGCCGCCTCGACCCTTCCGTCGCCGACATCCTCATCACCGCCGCGCACGTCACCGCCTACAGCTTCGACCAGGCCACCATCCAATGGGTATGCTGCTGTCCCTCCCCCTCCAGGTGTCCTGTTCCGTGCTCGCTGCGGTTCCTGATTTTGGTGTATGGGCGTGCGTTTGTGCAGAGCCGCAAGGGCGTGGAGGGGTCACTCTTCGTCGTCAAGAGGTTTGTGCTCTGACGACCCTAAATCATGGACCCTAAATCATGGACCGTACACTGCGAATTTGGGTTCAGTGGTCGATTCGTGTGTATTGCTGTTGTTTCATGGATGATGATTGCCCAATTCCCAGTTACTTGGGCTCTTACTTGAATGCCGATGGTGAGTATTTTAGATAAGAGAACTGAAATCGCCTTCTAGAAGAGAATGAAGTGAAATTGCATGCTCATTTGGTATTTGTACCTTGCACACTATTGTGGTTCGGCAATTCCCTACACATCGAAGATTGTTAGCACTTGGTTGCTAGGAGAAGCAACGCTAGTTGTTACTATTTTGTGATGTCCAGTGGACGCCTGCCGAGTTCCCCGACCTACTCGGGTGTTTTTAACAACTTGAATGCAGATGTTGTGGATTTATAGATAAGAGCATTGAAGTTGTTTTCTAGAAGAAATAGTGCTGATTTGTCTTTGTACTGTGTATTACTTTGTTCTGGTTTGATTCAGAAATTCCATGCACAGCAAAAGATTTTTCGGATTTTGTTGCCAGGGAAAGTGTTGCAGTTCTTATTTCCCTACTGTTTCTGAAATACTTGCAGTGCCATTTCTGTTAGATTGCCAAATGTTAATAAACATATATTGCTGTTGAAATTTCAGTACTCCCTCCGATCCATATTAATGGTCTCAACATTGTCTAGATACGGATGCATCTAGTCTAAACACTTAACTAGATACATCCGTATCTAGATAAAGTTGAGTCCATTAATATGGATCGGAGGTTGTACTATTTATTTATATTTGTGGGTAGTTTCTATCTGTCATAAGCTACCAGTTATTGGTGGTTTTGGCGCATGCTAGTATTTCACATTCGATATCTCAAAACCTATGTTGAATCGTTGTTGCTGATCCTACAGTGTGTTAGATGTAAATTCAGTGATGTATGCTTCTGAAACATTACAGTGCAAGTGCCTACTGTTGAACATTACATTTAAGATTTTCAGCATATCCCTCCAAGATACAATCTCCCTAGGATTCTTGGCCTACGAAATCTCAAAAAAAAAAAAAAAAAGGATTCTTGGCCTACGGAGTGTCCCACATGTCGAGCGTTTATTAGTACGCTTTGTCTACACGTATTCGTTGGGTCCGTGGGACTTTGCACTCTCCCGAGCCCCACCCCGTCTCCGCCTCTCCATCTCTACTCCCAAATCACAGCCGCCCTCCAATTCCGGTCGTCGCCGCCGCTTGCGCTTCCCTGCTCCCGATGCACGGCCCGGCGCCCTCGTTGTCGTGTTCGTCCACGTCCACCATGGGGCCGCCGCAGCGTAGGACGGCAAGGGCGGCACCAGGTTGAGACGCTGGTTGCCGGTCGCCCACGCGGCAAGGCAATGGTCGCGACGACGGCGCGCGGAACAGGTCGTGCAGGAGGCCTCCCGCGCCGTGCGCCGCGCCACCGGTGGCCGGCGGCGAACCTTCAGGGCTCCATGGCCTTCCCCAATCCCGCCACCGTCAAGAAGGTCCGTCCACCCCCACCTCCGCCCCCCATTCTCTCCATCTCCCCCGGCGAGGCATGGCCGACGACGTCAAGACGCGGAGCAGGTGATGCAGGATCTGCGGGAGGCCAGCATAGCCCTTGCCGCGCTGCCGGTGTGGATGCGGTGCGGCGGGTTTGGACAGGGATCTCTACAGGGCTCCGTCGCCTTCCACCTCCCACCTTCCCCTCCTTCACTCTCTCCCGATGCCCATTGCTGCCGCCTCCGTCGCTGGCCGATTCCGGCCGGCTCCGGCGTATCTCGTGCTGCTGAACACATCCCTAACACCATCTCCTCCTCTATCTCGGTTCCATGGCGTGTGACTTCCCATCCACCCCACAACGAACGCCAGGGATTCCGGCTGGTCGGCGCCGCTGGTGTGCTGCTGCCCATGAGAAATTTGTGTAGAAGTATCTGGAACATCTACTTGTTCGGCGTGTTTTTGCTCAACCCATGAGAAATTTCTGAAGAAGTATCTGGAACATCGGTGAGTGTGTTCCTGGGCTTGCAACCACTTGTGCTGCTACTGGTGCAGGGAAAATGCTTCCCGAAGTTGAACCGTGAGTGATTGAGACATGTTTCTGAGGCTCCATTCTGCTTGCCAAGTTGGCCTAAGGTGTTGTATTAACATCTGAGTTTGGAAATGTATTAGAAGGATTTGAAAGACATGTAACTTGTGGTTTTGCTGGGTAGAGGAGTAGAGAAGATCTGATCTGAAAGATGGTAGAAAAATAATTAGGAAGAGCAACTCTACTTGATTCATCTTACTGAACTTGATTAGCTTCCGTTAGCTTATTTATACGTATACCCTATTTTCAGGAATTTTGGTTCAAAAACTAGGTTGCAGCATTCTCGGATCATAGCTGGATTGGTTTTGATTTTTAGTGATATATTTTGAAGCATTGTGTTTTATGTTTCTTGATTCTTAGGATGAAGCCTGGTACCATGAAGTTCGATCCAGTCTATGTGCAGCTTGGAACTTTTTTCTCTTAACTTTGTTGGTGTTCATTTTCTATGTGTCTCTGTTGATTTTTTTTATAGAAAACTGTCAAGGAAACCTGGAAGTATAAATAAGAACCCAGATTTGCATTTGTGATGACTTGAACTGGGTAGTATGTTTGTGCAACCACTACCCCAGCACACTTCCTGAAATTTTATTTTAATGGGGCGGATTTACTGCTGTAATCTTCTCTAGGAGATCAAGTAATCCAACTTATTGTATACAGTCACTCTGAAGCAGATTCTTATTGTTGCGTTCAATCTGTCAAATTTTAAGAGGCCAGGAAGGATTCGTTTCCAGTGCATCTGTGCATGTGTTTGAGAAGAGCATTTTTTTTATCGTTTTGTTCATTCTGATCCTTGTCGAGTCCCTGAAGTTATATGTTTGATCCGATGCTTGAATACATTCTGGTTGTTATAGGTTTTTTATTTCTGTTCATGCAGACAGAAGACAGTTCATTTGCTAATAAGACCTTGTATACTAGAATGGCTTTATGCTGTGAGTGACATATATTAGTGGCATTCTTGCATTCAAAACAAATGGGTTTGTGCTTTCACCATGGTAGTCCGGCCCTGATATAGGATCAAACTATCCATCCTATTAATTCGATTGTTCTCACTCATGTATCTAGCCCAACAACATCCGTGGAGCCTGATTGGTAAATGGTATTCAAGCATTTTGTGTTCCTTTTTCTCATCAACTGTCATGGTGTAACTGACGCTTTTTTTTGCGAGGATGGTGTAACTGGTGCTAGCTTGCCACTTTTAGGGTTGTAGCATTTCATTTCATTTTATTGGGCTGTTATTTTGTGAATTGTTGTACGGTAATCTGCATGCTGCAGCAATGGTACATTTGGTACTCATATAGTTCACTGCTATCATCCCCTTTCATTAGTTAGCATAATATCTAATAAATAGAAAGTATAATAGTAAAATATCCAGTATAATATCTAATAAATAGAAAGTATAATAGTAAAATATCCAGTATAAAAGAAGGAAAACATTCTTTGAAGAATCAATATTCGTAATTAATCCTTGTCTTGTTTGTTGGATTCGGTCTAACTTTCTTGAACAAACTGCGAGCGTGAAGCTTTACGAGATGAAATAGGGAAGACGGTCGGGTTTGTAGGTGCTGCCTGCGCCTGCCTTGTTTAGGGGTGCGGTGGATGAGCCTTGGTCCCCGTTCTGGCGTGTTTCTCCTCTTCTTCTCTCTGTTTTATTAATTTATCGTTATGTTCGATTGTGCGCTTGGCTGCTTCTGTATCCTTGCCCTACATGCATGTGAATGATTGCTCTCTTAGTGCGGGGATTAATGGTTAGTACCAGCCGACTTATTAATTGTGGTGGATTGGGGCCGAATTTGGTGGTTTGATTTAAGATGCCACTATACTGCTTTTGCATTTCTTAAAATAAGAGTATATTCTTCTTCGTTGAGGTGCACTTGCCATTCTGAAAAATGGTGGTGGAGTCAGAGTCAAGCCATTCTCAATCCATTTCCTCCCATTGAGTTACTATGATATTTTGTTTTCAAAATTTAGCATTTGTAAGCGTAGTAACCCAGTTCAGACAAACTCCAGTTCTGAAATGATGATTTTGTTTTATAGTGGTTCTTCTGATTTTTGAATGCCTGTTCCATTTGATATCAGCCTAGCTACTTGAGAACTGGTGGCGGTGCCAAAGCTGGTAATTTCATTTCCCTTTGGTTGTAGGTACATAGCTTAGTCATTTTGTGCTATGAACTCTTACATTTTGATCAGTGTTGCAATTCTTACCGATCCTTTCCAGGTTAAGCTATATATAGAGGTAATCTAGGATTGGTACCACCATTAAGATTCAGATCACTGTTGTATTTTTTTTTTGTAAAATCTTGACCACACATGAACCATAAAATCGTAAGGATGATAAGATAGTTCTTTTCAATTTTTACAGTCTGAACAGAGGAGTACAGTCTAACACCAAATAGGGCAAGGCTAGCTACATGAAAATGGTTTTATATGCTTCATATAAAATATTTATTGTAAGTGTTTATTAGTTACGTATGGTTTTGTGATCTTGGAACCAAGTGCATGCATGTATGATGGAGCTGACACTTACCTCATTGATAGGCTACATCAGTTTATCTGATGTGACTGAGCTTTTTTATTTGAATGTGCCATGTTCTTCTTTTCTAAGATAAATGTGTCATGTTCATAAAGCCAACCTATATTGTTTTCTAGAGGATCATTCTTACAACTAAAGTATGTGTGCTAGCCAGTAATGAACATGTGCACAGAAAAGTCAAGGACACATCAGCTTATATTCAGATTTTGATAAACCTGAGTTTTCTGGATTTTTCTTCCAAAAAGTACAAACTCTTGGCGTATTGGGGTAAACGTAATCCAATAAATTAATAGTTGGCGTCGTGGCTCTTTTGCTAGGTCTTTATTATGCCAAGCGATTCTTAGTTAGCGAATAGACATCACATCTCGATAAAATGCAGGTGTTCGCTTACAGTCCTAGCGGAAACTTTGTTTACGCTTGGGTTACCCACTCCTTTTGCTTTCGTGCGACACATCACTTTCTGCAGTATGTGGGTTTGTGAAATGAGTTTAGTACACCAATACGCTTTTACGATTTCCATGTTTTTCTCCGTGGACATAAAATCAACCATGTATTGAATATCACATTCCGTATGTCTCTAAAAGTATTCATGTTGACAATTTGGCGTGCTCTGCTCATGGAAGATGTTCAGCTTATGCAGGCTGCTGCTAATGCTCGCTTGATGACGGAACAGATTTGTGGTTTCCCAGAACAGAAACAAGATCTTCCTGTTATCCTTCTTTTGGACTGGTGGACGGTGAGAAACAAAGTGTGTGCAGGTGAGAAAGATATAACAAGTGCAGAGGTTTGCAATATTATTCAGAGGTACCTTGACTTCACTCAACTGGGGTCTGTTGGGTCTGTTGCCCATTTATCAAATTAGACTGCAGCCCATCCGACAACGATGAAATGGACTAAGCCCCTAGCTGGGAAGGTGAAGGTAAACTTTGATGCGGCATTCCAGTAAAGAAACAATGATGGTGCATGGGGTTTTGTAGTGTGATCGGACGCGGGAGATTTTGTTGGAGCTGCGGCAGGCAAACTGAGAAACCTGCTTGATGCACTCCAGGCGGAAGCAGGAGTTTGTTCAGGGGGTTGAAGGAGCAGCTGTGTTAAGACTTCACGAGGTGATTTTGAAATCTGATTCCCAGGTTTTGGTCAAGGCCCTGAAGTCTGACTCTCACGAGCTTGCGGAAGTTGGTGTTCTATTGCGTGTTATAAGGAACAGCTGTATTAGTTCCTTTGGCTCATTCGAGTTCAGCTTCTGCCCGCAGATTTGCAACAAAGTAGCACATTCTCTTGCTCAATTTGGGTTTAGAGAGGAGTTTTAGTGTTAAGGATGGGCTGATGTAGCTCCTCTTTTGTATCTGTACTTATTGCGCAATTAAGCTGGGCACTCTGTTTAATGGATTTCTATTTTCCGGTAAAAAAAAGTATCTGCATTGACAGAATAGATGGTTCTCAGAGTCTTCTTAACATTAACAGGCCACCAACTCGACCCATCGCAACTAACGACAGCGGGCACGGCAAAGCGCGCCTACCCTTCTAGTATAGCTATTGATACTCTAAATACTTCTCTCACGTCACATGAGATGCATCCATTATGGATACCGAATATTTTGCATCCGTGTTAAAGAACATCACAGGACATCATTTGTTTCTAGGCAACTTTACTTTGTGCAGATCAATATTCTTTGTACTCCAAAAGCTGATCCTTGCTTAATATGGTTAATGATGTGAACTCTATTACTTCAGCTCCAACAACGGATATATTTCTGGAAAGCAATTGTATATGCCTTGCTGAGAAAGTACAAATTTATTTTCCAACCAAATACTTTATGCATGTTTGAAGAAAGCAAAGGTGAGGGCAGTACGTAGCACAATTTGGAGATATATCTCAATGAGCTTATTTTATGGGACATCGTTCCTCATTTGAAAGCAATATCATGGTTTCTTGCACCTTTTCATGACACTGTTACCATTGTAGATTATCACTGAAGCAGTATCATGCATTTAATCTTGCTGCTTTTAAACCATATATACATGCTTTAGTTGGTGTTCTACTGGTACAATAGAACGTGATGCAAATTTTTCTGTCTTTGCTCCGCTTAATATAGAGTGCATGCAAAGTTTTCTGAATAGTTAAAGATGATACTCAGTCTTCGCTATGTGGTAAATAAGTATCTGGGTGTTTTTAATCTATTGTAATTGTTGCTTCTTATTTCTTCCCATTGGTGTCACTGGGTTAAGTATTAATTTTTCATTACATGATGAGGTTGAAATTTATCCATAATTGGTTGAAATAACCTGATGTAACATGTAATTTTGGGAAACCTAAGTCTCTTTTTTCATTATGCAGTTTTCTTGCACCTGAATATGCCCACGGTAGGCAAATTACTGAGAAGGCTGATGTCTACTTATTTGGGGTAGTTCTAGTGGAACTTGTAACTGGGCGCAAGGCTGTTGACATTAACAGATTGAAGGGACAGTAGTTCCTATCTGAATGGGTAAGTTCACCAATTAGACCATTATTATCACCGAAATCTCTTTCTGAATCTCTTTTTGCTGGTTATGCTAAATACGGGTGTTTTTATCTATTGTTGCTTCTTATTTCTTCCATTGGTGTCACTTACCGATTTTTCATTACATGATGAGGTTGAAATTTATTCATAATTGGTTGAAACAACCTGATGTAACCTGTAATTTTGGGAAATCTAAGTCTCTTTTTAATTACACAGTTTTCTAGCGCCTGAACGTGCCCAGTGTGGGCAAATTACTGAGAAAGCTAATGTCTACTCATTTCTGGTAGTTCTAGTGGAACTTGTCACTGGGCGCAAGACATTAACAGACCGAAGGGACAGCAGTTCCTCTCATAGATAGATATGGAATGCAAAACAGACCATATAGAAAGAAATAATAAGATCTGCTTGCATCATCTAATAATAATTATGTATAGAAATCCTACAGATTTGGAGTCTAATCTTTGTACTAAGAGCAAGAAGAATAAGTTGTTCGCGGCGACCTTGAGAAAATTCCAACAAAACAAGGGTCTGGCGCAAGTGTGCCACGACTCTGAATTTAGGTACATGTTCTTTTCTAGTACTGAATAGCATTTTAAGACATTCAAGTTCAGCAAATGATTCCTGCATGTGGCAATGATATCGTGGAAAACGATTTTTGGTAAGGATATATGCACAAAGAAATTACTAATTTGTTCATAGATATGAAACGAGTCAATAAAGAATCAAAACTATTGCATCAGGTTTATTTATTATTATTACATAATCAGAACAGTACTGTCGTCAAGCACAAATCACTAAAAAACAAAACTAATGCATCACATGGGATTCATTCACATCACCCGATTCCACATTTTTCAAAGCAAAAGAAACAAACCAGTCTAACTACAAACTTAAACAACCAATGGGAAAAGAGAGTATCAATGAGCCAATGAAGTACAAAATGTCAACTAAATGCCAAACTATCATTTGCTGCCATCAGCATTTGCTGTTACTTTGAAGTAGCTAACTAAGCCAATCAATCAAAATATTAAATTAATGAGCTTCAAAAGGCTGAGTTCACTGAGTAAAACAATACAGTGTTAAGACACATACAGATCATATTCATTAATTTATTGCTTGTCTAAAGCACTTGGAAACACACACTGCTCTTTGAAGTGTTCTCTAGGCAGGTGCATTTTTTACCTTGCTGTTGTATTATCATGGAGCATGCCCAGCTCAGGACTACATAGAAGAACGATGTAAGTCGAACAAATATTAGCAGAGTAGATTCTGAAAGGCAATATTTATTCGTTGCAAGAAACAGTAAGATAAGACACTATATGATAATCAAATTAGTTTCTCACTGATAATGACAAAATGCTTTCCTAAGGTAGAGTTGGCCTGGAAAAATTGGAGAAAATAGATCACACCAACAGTACGTCTATGCAACATAGGACCTAAACGGAATCTCATGTGTATACCGAACTAACGGGTATGGGGTAAGGTAAAGGAATTTTCTTTCTCTTCAAAGGGACACCTCTATGATCAACAAACTGTGTTCGTTTGGGAAAATATCTTCGGTTCTTAACTTAAAACTTGTCTAGAATATTGTTCCTTTCTATAAACAGAAGAGGCAGTTTGGGTTGGCAAAAAACTCGTCCTACTATCTTTTACACTATAAAAATGATTGTGCTCCTTAAATATGTGCAAATCAAGTCACTGGTGCATTTCCGCAGTCACCAAGGGAAAAAGATAATGAAACAAACCTACCTGAAAATAATGTAGGAAAAAATAATGTAATGCTTATAATCTACTCAGAACACCTCACAACTTTATCCCATTTTATTTATGCAAGCAAGTACAAAAGCCAATCAAACAATAAGTGGATAATTTAACTGGAGGGTGATAACCTTTACTAATGGAGTAAGCAATCCCTATCCTGCAACACCAAAAGTTGTAGGGTTGTGAGAATCTTGTGCTGATTCTTCTCTGTCATCACACTCTTCATATTCATATTGAATTTATACTTCCAATATCTATCAACAAGCTAGTCAGTGATAGCTTTTTAAGTCCACACTCCTCAGTCAATTTCCAGATGTTGTCCTGTCATCCGGATGAAGATCCAATTAATTAAGTACATTCGATAATTGTCTTTACCACGCATGACATAGGTGGTGATGAAAACATTTAACTATCCGAGATAACTCTTACAAAAGGTAGGAAATATGTATAACATAAATTTAAGTAACACTATAACCCGTGGCCATTCCTACTTGTTAAGTTTGTCGCTTGGGAATTATGGCATACCTGAACTTTCACTGTCAAAGCTATGGGCAGTCGTTCACATACGCCATTAGTCAAAGTATTATGCTTCATTACACGGGAACTTGAGTCATCCCATCTAGTCGAGAGTCCATGCCACCCCTCTCTCTATTTTCTCAACTTGCTATCACTTGGTTAATAATCTGAATCTCTTTCTACGTTATTATTTTTGGTCTGAATGGAATGATCTTAAAAGGGTGTAGACGGAAAAAAAAAAGAAATGGGTGTGGTATTCTAATGAGTAAGAGTGGCATAAATTTAGATGAATACTTTCTTGTCTAAAATTCAGGAACGTTCATGCAATCCAGGATGTATTTACCAAGTGAAACAAAATGAACAATCTGCAAAAAAGACCCCTTTCTCAGTTTCTCTCAATACCTTCTTTCATAACTAACTGGAGAAAAGAACATGTACTGAAGATCGTACAATCTATACATATGTGTATATTAGAAAACGTAAAAAGATCACTCATTTAACTTCTCAAAAGTTGTCAGGTAGTGAAATAGAAGTAGCTTACCAAATATAGCACATATTCATGCCATATATGATGTTACCAGAACTAAAAAGCAGGAAAGGGTTACCCAATCTAGCATAATATTCTCTAGTGCAACCGGTAATTATGTAAGGGAAGAAAGAAGGACACAAAATTGGATGAGACAATACGTTAACACATCTTATTGTGCTGCTTGTTGATCCAGCTCACCTTCTTCTGCCTTTCAAACCTCCCAAATAATATTCTCAGTTGTTTCCGCAGACATATACTATGTAAAATGGTACAAGGATAAGCTACCAGGATTTTTTCGAAGGCAAGATTCTGTCAAATTGTGTGTTAACAAGGGAATTCAGTTTCTATGCTTACGTCAAGGGTATGATTCTACTACATCATAGTATATAATGCTAGAAACACCGTTTACCCATATTATTATTGGTGGCGTCTAATGCAGAAGATTAGTATTAGCATCAAATTTCTATTTGTGCACTTCAGCCAGTTGTGTCTGTGAGGGTTGTCTTCTGCCCTGGCCAATTGACTAAAGATCCACCTCCAGCTGCAGAATAATAAAACATGTTCTTAGTTCAAGCAAACAAGCATATAAACTGACATCAGTTCAGAACTAATAAGAGCAAATGAAAGGACATTCTCAGGTACTGCTACTTATACATATAATAGGATGAATTAAGTTGGAACTGCAGCACAATATTCTTTGAGTTGCTGGTTGTCTCGGGTTCTCCAGGAAATATATAGGATCATAAGACAGTGAAGCAGAAATAGATTTCATGATAGGTATTAGCTCTGCATCATGCAGCATCCAAACGATACACCACAAGGTAATATGTGCAAAAAATACAATCAACAACCCTTTATAGCAGAGCATTGCTGACGGAGGTTGCGAGCTCTTCCCATCCACCGGTCAGAGCAGGAGACCAGGGCACCTTCAGGTAGGCGTATTCATCGACAGAGGCAAAGCAGCAGCCGGATAACCAGCCGATGAAGCCGCAAAGGGTACACGGAGGGCGCAAGAGATGCAGATCAATCGAAGAACCACGGACATCAGAATATATTACTGACAGAGACGGAAAATCATAAGCCGTAGAGCGACCGGAGCGGCCGCGGCCACGGCACGAAGACCTACCCAGCCCTCGACGCATAGAAGGAGAACCAACACGGCCAGCAGCAGGTGGAGCACCAACCATCCTGCAGGCCACGGTGTCGACGCGGAGCCGGAGAAGGCGACGTGGAAGGAGGCACCTGCGAAAAATAGAACGCACCCATTGTTATACGAAGAAGTTCTGCAACACCAAGAACCAGATCACAGGATGCAAACCTAAGAGACGAAGAAGCAAGGGAACAGAAGTAAACCAAGGAGAGAAAGCAAGGGGTGCGCAAGGAATCAAAAGACGGACCAGCACGCCCGCGTTAGGCGTTACCGGCGACCTGCGGCACGCCGGTGGAGGCGTTGGGAACGACGCGGCCGGCGACGGAGTAGAACTGGGAGCGGCTGCCACGCACGGGTTGGCACAGAAATAACCTGTTCACGAAAGAAAAATCCTCAAATTCACAGGAAGAACATGAACAAAAAATGAACAGCTTATGAAAGAAAAAAAATCTGAGGTCGAGCTCACCGTCTCCATCCTCGTCCGCCGCCCCGCTCTCGCCGCCGCCTAGGATGAAGCCGTCTCCGTCCTTTATGCACCTCCACCTGCTGTCTGTTGTCTCGCCCCCTGGGCGGACGCTGCTCGGACCCGTCTTGCTCCAGGCTCCGGCAACGGCGTCGCCGCTCCAACCTAGCAAAAGAGAGCGTGAGAGAGGAGGTGCTGTAGGGTATGTACGGTGAGCGAGTAGGTAGGTTAGAGCATCTCTAGTGGATGGTGTAAAATTGGACGTGTATATCTCCATATACACTTCCATATACACCTTGCTAAATTTTACACCTCCTATTTTTTCAGTGGAACATTTAAATCAGGACGTGTATATTCCAACGGTTATATTTCCAACAGCCATATTTCCAACGGCTATATTTTCAACGGCTATATTTCTGTTCTATATAAACCACCCCCTACCACCTCTCTCCCAGCATTTCTAGCTGTGACTTCTGTAATCACTCCCAGATTTCTCTATCATCTCTCACACGACACAATGAACACATCCTCTTGGGATATGATCATGAGTTCTTCGTCATCTTCATCTGGCGACGATGAACTCATACTTGCAGCATTCGCCGAGCGCGAGGAGGAAGAGAGGATGAACGCTCGACGCCATGGCAGTTCCAAGCATGGACGTCAGACAATCGATCGAGGAAGAGATACCGGATTTGTTCTTCTGTGGAACGACTACTTCAAAGAAGTTCCTCGCTATCCCGAACATTTGTTTCGACGAAGGTTCGTAATTAGTACACTTCTCTGCGTTGGCCCATTTTTCATTTCCCTGTCTCATTTACCTTTTATGCACAGATTTAGGATGTCCCGTAATTTATTCAACCGCATAGCTGATGGTATACTTGAGCATGACTATGATGGTTATTTTACGCAAAAAAGAAGTGCTTCTGGAGCTCTTGGATTACATCCTCTGCAAAAGATGACCGCGGCAATGCGGATGCTAACATATGGAATAGCAGCTGATGGTGCTGATGAGTACATCCGGTCCGCTGAGGCTACTAATTTAGAGTCTTGCAAGAAATTTGTGATCAAAGTTTGTGAAGTTTTTGGGGAAAGGTACCTGAGATCTCCAAATGAACAAGTCATTGCTAGGTTACTTGCAATAGGGGAGGAAAGAGGATTTCCTGATATGTTAGGGAGTATAGATTGCATGCACTGGGGTTGGAAAAATTGCCCCAAAAAATGGCATGACATGTTTAAAGGCCATGTGAACGAGCCCACTATGATCTTGGAAGCAGTTGCTTCACAAGATCTTTGGATTTGGCATGCTTATTTTGGTTTACCAGGGTCTCTCAATGATATAAATGTTCTTCAACGTTCTCTTGTTTTTACAAAGCTAGCCGAAGGTGAAACTACTGCAGTGAATTATAGCATCAATGGCCATCAGTACACAATGGGGTATTACCTTGCAGATGGTATCTATCCACGGTGGGCAACATTTGTGAAGAGCATACCAGCTCCAGATACCAGAAAGCATAAAACTTTTGCCAAGAAGCAAGAGGGGGTTAGGAAAGATGTGGAACGAGCCTTTGGAGTTCTGCAATCCCGTTTTGCCATTGTTCGTGGATCTGCTAAAGGATGGAAACGTAAAGAAATCGGTGATGTCATGAAAGCTTATGTCATAATGCACAATATGATAGTTGAAGAGGAGCAAGAAACTGGTCGGCAAAGCTGCGCTTTTGAGGCAATGGGAGAAAGAGTCACAGTCTCTCGTACTCATGCGGAACAACTGAGTTCTTTTATTCAGATGACTCACCAGATTAGAAATAAAGATGAACATTCTCAGCTTAAACTTGATCTAATTGACCATGTGTGGCAAAAGTTTGGAAACGAGTGATGTCCTAGTTATAACTTTGTAATCCATTTCTTTTCATCTAGTTTTAATTTATGCAATGAGTGATGTAATTCATTTCTTTGTAATGCAGTGCTATCAATAAAATATTTTTGCTTCACATAGTTCAGACAACAGCTTGCAGAAAGCATCAAATAGTTCTTACAACAACTAGAAGAAAGCAATAAATAGTTCTTACAACTACAAGATATAGCTCACACATCAAATAGCTCACACTACTCTAGGCGGCGAGCTAAGGATCTCATTCTGCTTAGCTTGGTAGAACTGCTTTTGCACATCAGTCATACCACTAGTGTCGATGAGCATGACCCTCTCATCTAATTCAAACTGTCTCCGTGCATCCTCCCTCTCGTTTCGTGCATCCTCCTTCTTTTTCAGTGCAATCTCCTCTTTTCGCAATTCAAATTGCTGTGCATAGCGAACATTTTTTGCCGCCTCTTTGATCTCATCCTTCTCTTGCTTTTCTGCCCACACAGTTTCTAATGACAACTTGCAAGCACTGTCATCAGCTTTACCTCTCCGCAATTTCTCCTTCTTCACACCATCAGGTCTTTTGTCATGTTCAAGAGCATCAGTGCCTACCGAGGATGAATCAGCCAGATCATTGGTGGCTCTGCCCAGACTTGCATCAATGGTCTTCTTTTGTTTCTTAAGAGAAGTTTCAAGTTATCTTGTCTGCCACTTTGGATACTTCGAAAACTCTACATAGCAATGCATCAATGTGAAAGGCTTTTTTTAGCCTCCATTTCCTTGAACATAAGGTGTGCATCGTTTGTCTGCATATAGAAATGTATTGTTAAAATATGCACCGCACATATAGAATATTTGAAACGAACTAGAAGATAGACGCATACCTTTTCTGCTATAGTCTTTCCGCTTTCTTCCCTATTTAAAATCTGCTAAAGGCAACCACAAAATTTAGAGGTCTCTCTGTTAATCAACGTGTAACGGCAATTTATTGCATTAGCATTACGCTCCGGCCATGATGATTCCTTGTGTGCGTTGTAGTACTCTGAAATTCTGCTAATTGTTTTAAAATAATACACGAAATTTTTTTAATTCCGGAAATAATACGCAGTTTTTATTTTTTTCAAAAATATTATCCAGTCGGCCCCGTCGAAACCGAGAGGCCCTAATCGGCTTCGTCGAGACCGAGAGGCCCCACTCGTCCACGTGTAAGCCGCCAAGTATGCCTGGGTTATTACCACTGGCGTGTATGGATGAGTGCACGCCACTAGTAGGGAATACCAGTGGCGTGTATTTATAGGTGCACGCCACTAGTCGGCTTCGTCGAGACCGATTAGGGCTGTCGGCTTCGCCGCGACCGAGTAGGCCCTGTCGGCTCCGACGGGGCCGACTGGGTAATATTTTTGAAAAAAATAAAAACTGCGTATTATTTCCGGAATTAAATAATTTTTGTGTATTATTTAAAAAAAATTAGCCTAAAATTCTAGCCCAATAAGCATCTCGATTTTGATCTGTCCCAACAATATCCAAACTGGTATTTGCCCATGCTGCTATCAGAACCTTGTCCTCATCACTAGACCAATTTTTTCCTTTGTTGGATTTTCCTTTCACGGTTGTAGAACGTTGTTGCGTTGATGGTGTTGCTTGTTGCTGAGTTGATAGGGTTGCTTGCTCTCCAATTGGACTTTCTGGTTGTGTTTGTGTGTAACCAAAACCCATGGTGTCCAAGAAGCTTTCATCACCATCCATCTACAAACAATCAACGAATACACACAGGAAACAACAAATATATCAGACTACAGCGAAGTACCAATTCAGCACCAAATCCCAGCTACCATGGAGACACTACCGAGACAGACCAGAGCACCAAATCGATGGGCAGCACCAAATCGAGGCAGACCGGAGCACCAATTCGTCCTGCCCGGAGCACCTCCCCCATCTCCCTCCTCCGTCGCGCCCTCCAGGCCGCAGACGCCTCTCACCCCAGGACGCAGCCGAGCCCCTCTCCCTCCAGGCTGCAGCCGCCGCCCTCCAGGTCGCCGCCGCACTCCAGGCCGCGGCCGGAGCTCACTCCACCTCCCCCAGCCCCTCGCTCCGCGCCCTCCCCTCTCCATGGCGCGCGCCCCCGTCGCCAGATCTGGCGAGCCGTGCGGCCGCCGCCCGACGTCCCGCCGCCTCCTCTAATCTCTCATCTACTGGCGGGAATGAAAAAAACAGAGCGAGAGCTTACCGGAGGGTAGTGGCCGCCGGCAAGCTTCGATGGGCTCCGGACGGAGCCGGGAGCACAGCGGGAGGAGAGCGGTTGCCTCGTTGCCTCCTTTCACGAGCGTGGCTTCGTGGTGTTTACTCCCACGCCAGGTACCCTCGTGGATAGTAGGTGTAAACGCCCACGACGTTTTACACGATCCACTGGGAAGCGTTATTTGGTTTTCATCGTGTATATTTAGCATACACTTCCATATACACCATCCACTAGAGATGCTCTTAGGGTGTGTTTGGTATGAGTCATGAGGTAGAATGTAACGGGTCCGACCTGCACTTGGGGCTAATTCTCGTGTTTGGTAAGGAAGTAGAACCGGAATCCACACGTTCCACGCAATGGCATATTCTCCTCAGATTCGGAATTTGGTCATTCCACCAAATCGGTGGAATCACCCCGTTCCGCGTCTCTCTCTCCAACTCTGTCGTCTCGCACCTCTCTCTCATCCTACCGAAACCTGCTTCTCCCTCGTTTCTACCTCCCGATCTAACCGGCGAAAATGGCGTAGCAGCGCCTGGACGCTCCCACCATCAAGCGCAGCGGCCGCCCGGCCACGCTCCACTGCCCCTCCTCGCAAACAGCCGCTTCCCGCTCCCCGCTCCTCAACTTCCTGTGGCGCAACGCAGGGACGCTCCTGCCGGCGAGCAAAGAGGCCGCCCGGGCCGCTGCCAAGCGGTGGCTGACCGTGCACGCCGCCAGGTCGCTCGAGCTCTTCTCGCTGCTGCGCACAAGCTCCTCACGCTGTTTCTATTTGTCGTCCACATCCCCACCGGTGTTTGGTGAGGTCCTGCCTGGGATGTTAATTGCTAATCAATTGCTAACCGTACCAAGTTGAAGACAGTTTTGGATGTTAATTTAGACTATATTTCGTTGTTGATTGCAAATCCCTACTGTAGAAGTTACTGTCATATGCTAATTAAACTAGATTATTTTTTCTTGGTTACTTCTCATTCTTGCTCTCCAACCAAACGTAAGAATGTCATCAACCCATTCCATTTTTTACACCTACCAAACATAGGAATGGAACCAACCCATTCTTTACGAATGGAATCATGACATTCCATTGCATTTGGTTCCCAAACCAAACACACCCTTAGGTTGTCACCTGATGCTCCTCATCTCGCCGCAAATCGTAGAGGCGCCCACTACTAGGAAAAGGGTTATAGGTGGGTTGTCATTCTGTGGCGCACCCTTAATTGGTGCGCCACAGAACTATTTCTGTGGCGCATGGTAGCACGTGCGCCACAAACATTTTGGACATTCTGTGGCGCATCTGATGTCCATGCGCCACAGAAATCAGACATTCTGTGGCGCATGCCATAAAATGCGCCACGGAATGTCTTATTTCTGTGGCGCATGCCAACCCATGCGCCACAGAAATATCGTGGGTCCCACGTTCCAATTATTGGACCAGGTCCATCTGGGGACATTCTGTGGCGCACGTGTCCCAGTGCGCCACAGAAAGTTCACATTCTGTGGCGCACCAGTCACCATGCGCCACAGAATGTTAGCTTTCTGTGGCGCACCAGACTCCATGCGCCACAGAATGTTAGATTTCTGTGGCGCACCGGACTCCGTGCGCCACAGAAAGTTGACATTCTGTGGCGCACGGAGCTGTGTGCCACAGAATGTTGGCCCAGATCCACAAAAAGGTGGCACCACCCACTTTCCCCATGTGACCTTCTTCATTCTCCCCCATGCATCTAGCTCGAGCTCCTCCTCTCTCCCATGGCATTTTGACCATCCTATTATCCATTATTTGTTGTTAAATCTACTTTGTTTGACATATAATTGGTGAGGGCTTGGGGAGAGCCTCCATATATATTCTCCTCCTCTCTTTTCGTCCACTATTTCCTCTCCATCACCACACACTCTCTCTCATCGATCACGGTCACGTCTCGGCAACGGATCTAGATCTACTAGGTGAGTATTGTTGGATGAATATGTGTGTACATGAAGCTTGTGTGTGTTGTGCATGTTGTTGCCTTTTGTTGTTGTGTTGCGCCGGCGTGGTGCATGGATGTTTACCGAAATGTTGATTCATTTCCATTTCGGTAAATTTTTGCACCACATATGTCCTACTTGTAGGGGAAGTCATGCCGAATTTTTTCGTCGAACATTTCTCACTTAATAACACATACTCTATATGTATACCGCGTAGGCGACCATGGTCATGAAGATGAGCTCCAGTCGAATCAACAACTACAAGGAAGAAGCGAAGGCGGAAATGATTCGGTGCAACAAGCGCCACATACGATGTCCGTGTAGAAGTTGCAAATTTGTGAGATGGATCGACCCTGATTCCGGACAATTGGAGGAACACCTGCTCAGGCGCGGTTTCATGGAAGGCTTCAATGAAGCGCCGACAGCAAATGTTGCGCCGACAGCAAATGTTGCGCCTGAAGACGAGGGCGGGCAAGATGATCGTGACGAAGGAGATGCCGACGGACATGGTCATGATGAAGGAGTAGATGGTGGTGGAGAAGACGCGAACACGCCGCAGAGCTCGCTAATGTCGGCCTTGATGGAGTCTCATGTTCAAGAACTGCTCCTCAAGGAGGCGAGGACCGTTAGAGAGAAAGCCAAGCTGGTGGAAATGGAGAAAGATGGGAAGACTCCGTTGTATCCAGGGTGCCGGCCACAGGATACGCGCTTGCAAGTAACGCTTGATGCTCTGGAGATGAAGTCGGAAAACAAATGGACCGACGTGAGCTTCAACAAGAACATGAAATTCTTCCACGACCGTCTTCCCGAGGGGAACACATTGCCAACTAGTATCGAGGAGGCCAAGAAAGTCGTGTGCCCTCTTGACCTACCGCACGTTAAATACCACGCCTGCATCAATGATTGCGTAATTTATCGGGGCGAGTACGAGGACAGAACCACATGTCCGGTGTGCGGCCAAGGACGGTACAAGAGCCGTGGGAAGAAAGGTCCTCACAAAGTGGTATGGTACTTTCCTATCACTCCCCGTCTGCAGCGGTACTTCGTGGACCCTAAGGAAGCAAAGCTCATGCAATGGCACGCGGAAAGGGAGAAGCCTGAAGAAGATCCGGAGAAGGGCATGATCCTTACACACCCTTCAGATGCTAGCCAGTGGCAAGAGTTGGACGCCGTCGGAAATTTCGGAGGCGACGCAAGGAACGTCAGGCTCGGTATGAGCACCGATGGACTCAATCCGTTCGGCAACCAGAGTAGCGCGCATAGCACCTGGCCTGTGTTTGTATGGCCTTACAACCTTCCCCCGTGGTTGTGCACGAAGCAAAGGTACATACACATGAGTATTCTCATTCAGGGGCCGAAACAAGCAGGAGTCCACATACATCTGTATCTCGCGCTGTTGAAAGAGGAGTTAGCCACGTTGTGGGAGACGCCAGCCCGTACGTGGGATGCCTACACTGGAGATTATTTCGACATGAGAGCCGCGTTGCTCACGACGGTGCAGGACTATCCTGGTTGCTCATATGTATCGGCCCAGGTAGGCCACGGATTCTGCAAATGTGTCAGGTGCATGGATAAGACCCCGCATCTCCAACTACCAAGGAATCCTGGGTCTTCGAAAACCGTGTACCCAGGGGCTCGAAGGTGGCTTCACATGGATCACCCGTGGAGAAAACGCGGTGACCTGTTCAATGGTAAGGACGAGCCCGAAGGACCCCCGATCCCGAGGAGCGGCACAGAAATCGACGAGCTGTTGAAGAATTGGAAGGAGTGCCCTGCGCCGGGAAAGAAACGACCGAAGGTAGATCCGCTGCTGGGTGTATGGAAAGCGAGGGCTGTTTTCCACGACTTGCCCTACTGGAAGGTCCTCAAGACGCCACATAGCCTCGATATGATGCACATTACGAAGAATGTCACCGAGGCTCTGCTTGGCACTCTTTCCAACATGCCGGAAAAGTCCAAGGATGGGACGAAAGCAAGATACGATCTGCAATGGCTTGGTGTCAGGAAAGATCTTCAGATCCCCGATAGTGATGACGATGATGATGATCAGACGGAAGGGACTCAAGGTCGCCGCAAAAGGGTAAAGAAGAACACTGGGGTGCTTCCCGCTACGTGCTTCACTATGAGTCCGGAGGAGCTCGAGCAATTCTACAGGTGTCTTCTAGGAGTCAAATTTCCGAATGGTTACGCGGGGCAGATAAGCAGATATCTGGACGGAACGAAGAAGAGGTTTAGCGGGATGAAGTCTCACGACTGTCACGTGCTGTTGACGCAGATACTTCCCGTTGCGATTCGAGGGATAATGGACGAGCACGTCCGTGATACGCTGCTTGCCCTTTGCAATTTTTTCGACGTCATCAACAGGAAGTCAATCGGCGTGAAGCAGCTCGACAGGCTACAGGAAGAGATCGTGCTGATACTATGCGAGCTCGAGATTTACTTCCCGCCAGCATTCTTTGATATCTGCGTGCATCTCCTTCTCCATGTCGTTGATGACATCAGGCAGCTCGGGCCAACGTTCATGCACTACATGATGCCGTTCGAAAGGATGAACGGTGTCATGAAAGGATACGTTCGCAACAGGGCCCGTCCAGACGCAAGCATGGCCAAGGGCTTTCTAACCTACGAGTGCATCTCCTTCTGCCAGAATTATCTAAGCACCGAGAATCAGGATGTAGGTCTGCCCACGAGGAAACACTTCGACAGGCTCAATGGATATGGTCACCGAGAGGGCGCCAGCTCAACCTTTGTCAGCATGCAGGGTCGAAAGGACGACTTCGAAAGGGCTCACCGGGTCGCGCTACAACACTTAAAGCTGATCGAAACTTGGGTGGAACAGCACAAATGCTCACTCGAGAAATATTACAGCAAACTGGGCCGGCCGAGGAAGAAGGGAGACGTAACCAGAGAGCACAACTCCAGCTTCACGCGTTGGTTCAAGCAAAAGCAAATGGAGCTAGCAAAGAGGAAACCGCCATCTACTGAAGATGAAAACCTCATATTCTCCTTATCACGGGGTCCCTCGCACAACGTAAAGACCTATCAGACGTACGACATGAGCGGCTACAGATTTGCCACCGAGGAAAAGGACAAGAAGTCGGAATATCAAAATTCTGGAGTAACTATGCTATCCTACGGCGATGAGGAGGCTACTGTCAAGGAAAGATACTTCGGAAGGATTGAGGACATATGGGAGCTCAACTACTGTGGAGAGGTGGTGCCAATGTTCCGTGTAAGATGGGCCAAGGACGTCGTCAAAGAAGGCCGGTATTTCACCACCATGGTAATACCCGATGCCAAATCGAAGAACGCCTCCGCGAAAAATGAGCCATGGGTACTCGCTAGCCAAGTTGAGCAATGCTTTTTCATTACCGACCCGTCAAAGCCTAGCCGTGTTGTCGTGAGGAGGGGCAAGAGGAGCATCGTCGGAATGGAAGGAGGCGCCACCGAGCAAGAATTGGACAACGAGCCAAAGATCGAGGAGGAATTCGACAAGTTCTTCGACATGCCTACTACTAGTACACAAAGAAGGAAGACTTCCCTACCTAGGGTAGGTTGTCCGTTCACGCGAAGAAATCTCAAGGTCACCGGCCTAAAGTTTTCAACCGTGAAGAAGGGAAAGAAGAGAAGCTAACTCGTGGAACCGAGACGAAGAAGAGACTTTTTTGGTGTATTTAATTTGTGTGTCTATATATGTATGTTCATGATATAATGCATGAGAGGGCAAGATGCAACTTAAGCTAAATTAAGCGGAAACCGGGGTCCCGACAGTTAATGTTTATGTGTTCAAGTTCTTTTATCTACCCATCAATATTAACTGTTGATTAGCAAGGCATAAGCATGTCATGGGTGAGCTACACAAAATTAAATGGAATAGGGCAACATATAAATTAATACCCACATATTCCATATATAATTATTTAGGTGCTTTATACAAAACCCCACTAAACCACAAACTACATGATGCAAACATGAACATTGATGACAAATTAATATTCATTGCATTTTTTGATAAAAATAGACATATACTTTGTATGAATTGGATTTGTAAAGCAAAAGAAAAAAGGTGGGATTTATGCTCCCAGGAGGACTCGAACTCGGGTCTCCAAGAAAGAAGAGAAGGATCGCATCCACTGGGCTAAGGCTCGGTTGTTGTATGGAACCGAGCGCGACGAAATATGTAGATTGGACTGAGAAATTCTGTGGTGCACCAGCCCAACGGTGCGCCACAGAATACAGACTTTCTGTGGCGCACCCCTGAGACGGTGCGCCACAGAAATCCTTTGTACCACTTACATGTGGGTCCGCCGTGGCGCTTGCACTGAGAAATTCTGTGGCGCACCAGTCCAACGGTGCGCCACAGAATACAGACTTTCTGTGGCGCACCCCTGAGACGGTGCGCCACAGAAATACTGCGGCCACTACTTACATGTGGCCCCGCGGCCACGTCGCGCTTCTTCTCCCCGCGCGCCTCTTCGAAATTTCGCTAAGTCCAGAAACCGTCGACGACGCCGCGCCGTGCCACCCCTCGCCGCCCATCCCTGCGCCCCCGCCTCTCCCCGACGCCGCTGTGCGCTCGTGTCCTCCTCCTCGAGCAAGACGCCGCCGCGGCCACTGCACTGCTCCACGCTCCCGTCCTCCTCCTACCACGCACACTCCCGTCCTCCTCCTACCTCGCCGCCGCGGCTGCAAGACCTCCACGACGCCACCGGCTGCAGGACCTCGACGCCGGCTGCCCCTCCACGACGTCGCTGCCCTCTCCCTCCCCTTCCCGATCGAGGTGCTTCCCCTTCCCCCTTCCTCCCTCCCCTTCCGAAATCGTGCAAGCAAGGTGTTTGTAGAAATTCCCCTCCGAAACTTTGCTTGCTTTTGTTGCCATTTTTCTCCTCTGTAGTGTGTAGGTTAGTGCTAGTTGCTGTTAGTTACTTGCTGTTAGGTTAGCTAGTGCATATTTGCTTGCTGTTAGGCTAGTGCATAGGTGCTGTTGCTGATAGTGCATAGTTGTTGTTGCTGTTATATTAGTTGCTTGCTGTAGTTTAGTGCTGGTTGCTATTAGTTGCTTCCTGTAGGTTAGTGCTTGCTGTTATAGGTTAGTTGCTATAAGAAGTGATTTTGTGAAGTGTTAGTACATGAAAAGAAATACCAAAACATGCAAAAGAAACACCAAAACTGCTATGTTTTGTGAAGTGTTAGTACATGCAAAAGAATGCCTTCAATTAAGGTTTTAGATGTAGCTAAATCATGGTTTTGTTAATTTATTGCAGCACCACGAGGAGCACCTCCACCACGCCGATCTCGGACCCGAGCCTCCCTTCCCTACCCGAGGTAGTTCCTCTCTCCCTCGATGTGGATGTGGTGATGTATGTGCACGAGGATATGTGTCCACGACACGGGTTTTGTTAATTTATTGCAGCACCACGAGGAGCACCTCCACCACGCCGATCTCGGACCCGAGCCTCCCTTCCCTACCCGAGGTAGTTCCTCTCTCCCTCGATGTGGATGTGGTGATGTATGTGCACGAGGATATGTGTCCACGACCATCGTGTCGTGGTTGTTGTGCTCCGACCATCGTGTCGTGGAGATGCCGGCCGGAGATGCCGGCCGGCCGAGATTCGGATATTTTTTGTGAAATGCTTGTGCAGGTACCCCGTGAGGCCCTTGAGATTGCCGGAACGTCGATTAACTTCCGTTCCGGCAAATTCGGGTACTCCATATGTCCTATTTTTAGCAAAGGTCATGCCAAATTTTTCGTGAAATTTAGCATGACTTTGCTAAAAATAGGACATATGGGGTATTGCGGCTAATGCATGGGCCGGGGTATCTTAGTACTAAATTAAGTGATGCTTTTGTTATATTTGTTGTACTAACATTTTGCCTCTTTTTAATGTAGTGCAAACATGTCCTCCGAGGCCGGCCCTTCTGAGAAGCACATGAGCGTCGAAGAACAAGCTAGACAAAAGAACATAGTTCTGGGAATTGAACCCGCAGATGGAGGATGCGGAGGCCGCCGAACTGGCTCGTGACGGCGATGGTGACTTTTGTTAGAGTCTGCCGAAGCCACCACCACCGATGGAGAACCCACCAGCACGGATGTCGGGGGTGGCGACCACACGGATGGCGGTGGTAGTAACCCGCCTGCTAAGAGGCCTGCTAAGAAGCCGAGGAAGGACCGGACACCGCAAGCGGTCGGCAACGTCACAGACACGTTCACTAAGGTCTCCTTAAGTGGCCAACCACTGGAGCCTAGGGACATCGCAAAAGGGTACGGCATGCAACTAGGGTGCATCCTCCGGGAAACCGCATCGATCAACACGTATGACCTCAGGAATCCGGAGAATGAGGCTTTGCGCAATGACCTCCTCAAGAAGCTTCACAAACGATATATTTTCCCGGCTGATGAAACAAAAAGGTGGACAACTTCGCCATCACGAAGATGAACACCGCCTTGACAAGCTGGAGAGGCCGGGTGAAGGCGAAGATTCTTGAAAAGGGTCTTAGCTGGGAGGAGATCAGTGCCAAAGAGCCGTACCTCGAGAAAGACGATTCGATATATTCAAGGTGTCCTTGTCATCTCCGGAGGCTGAAAAATGGACCGAGTGGGGGAAGAACATGCGGGCACTGAACTTAGGTAACCACCATTTGGGAAGCGGCGGTTACGCAGGAAAAAAGCCCGTTTGGGACAAGGAGGATGCCGAGGTTGCGAGACTTGGGAAAGAGAACCCGTGGCATAAAATCACGGACGAGCAAGTTAGGAACTTTGTTCGGTCCCGCTACTATCTGAAGCCGGGGACGGGGAATTCGTTACCGACTATGAAGATGTGTTGGAATTCGAGAAAAAGCTGGTAAGGAACTTAATTACCGCGGATATCTCAAAGTCCATTTGCGTTGATTTCTACATGGGTTCACGTTTATTTCCTTTGTCCGCAGGAGGCTGAGTTGAAGGCTGAGGCTGAGGCCGGCCCGTCGTCCCAGGAGCCTCCGGCCGGCCCGTGGGACACGACTTTCAACCGGGCGATGAACGTTTACAAGGAGGGACAAGTCAAAGCCGCCGACGTCAGCTGGCCGTGTGACCGGCTTTGGTACGGCGATGAAGTTCACCGAGTACTACAGCACGGACACCGAGAAGAAAAAGGAGAGGAGGAAGCCGGCTAAAGATAGAGCCGAGGTTCTCGAGCTAAGGAAGAAGCTGGAGCACTAGAGGCCGAGAAGGTGGACTCCAGCGTGGTGGACAAGCTAGTGGCCGAGAAGGTGGACGAGAAGCTCCGGGCTTTGTTACCCGATGCATTGGTGCAGGGGATAACTGCTTGGCATGCGGGAGGTCAACAGGGGCCGATACACGTGCCCAGCTTCGCCGGCAGCACCTCCAGCAATAACGTGTCGCCGGTCCTGCCGACCCCACCGGTGCCCCCTGCCGTGGAGCAACATACACCAACGCCGGAGAATAATGATAATGCACACGAGCGGCCGGAGATTGATAGGCCGGCCGCCGGCACCGGCGCCCTTGTCTCGACATTAGCCGAGCTCAACGCCGTCACCAAGGTAACTAATTAGTATGTGTGTGTGAGGCAATGGAAACATATATATGTATGATCATGAATATGTATGATACATTGTGTGTGAGACTATATATGCCTTATCTCATGGTGCCCGCTATGTGTTGACTCCCAGGACATGCCTTGCATACTCCTGCATAGGGTGGGGGCCGACGGCGAGTTGAAGGAAGTCGCAAGGGCCTCGACCGTACAACCTTTGACCCGCGATATCCACAACGTCCGAATGAGCGAGCTCGTGATGAAAGTAAATGTGAGGAGGTACTGCCTGAGTTCTGTGACATCGACCCCCCTAAGCAACCTCAGGGAGCCGAGAAACACATGAAGCTTGGCGAATGCGGGCAGTGGATGCTGGAATGGCCGAAGACCCAAATTCGTCTTGGGGATGTTCTTCATGGGGCCAGGCGCACCGGCGGCGCCACCTCGAGGCCCCGAGCCCCGATCGTTCGGCCCCCGCCGAGGCGGACAAAAAAAGATGCTGCGGATGAACCGGCGCCACAAGCAGCCGTCACCACCACCCAGACGGAACCGCCGGTCGCCGCCACCGCCGGCCGGAAGCTACCGCCGGTCGCCCCACCACCGGCCGGAAGCTACCGCCGCCGGTCATCGCCGCCACCAACCGCCACAAACAGTTGTTGGGAACGTCTTCCCCGCAACCGTCCAAGGTTAGTTCTGACTTTCCGAATTCCCCGACTTTCCGACTTTCCCGACTAACGGATGTGCTATTGTTTATGTTTAGGACAAAGCCGTTGCACCTCAACTTGGTGGCAACGACGACAATGTTGAGGAGGATGATGATAATGATGTAAACGTCGATGACTACATCAACACTGGCGCCGCCGCGGATGATATGTTCATGCCTCTTATGGATGAAGAACCCTTCCGCGACCACCACATTCAACCTGCTCGTCCCACTTCATGCACACAGCGCCTGGCCTTCACCGACACGCCTCCGGATGCCGGCGATCATCAAGCTCAACCGGGTAACATTTTCAGCCCTACCACACTGAAAGAAACAGTTAAAGCGGGGTTCACTGCACCCCCACAATCCCCAGAGACGAAGAAAAAGAAGAGTCATCAAAGGAAGAGAAAAGCATCCTCTGCGAGCCAGCAAGATCCTAAGATCCGGGGTCCTGAAGACACGAATCCACAAGGCTACTCCGAGTTCATGAAGCTGGTAAATCTATCTTGTCCGGGGACATGCTCCGCCTTGCAGAAGGACCCATGATTACTTTGCAGAATAATATCTTGTATCTAGAGGAGACCCTTCTTAAAGAGAAGAACCCAGGTTACCCGGCGTTCCGGTCAAGGTGCCAAAAGAGTTGGTGGACTTCGTCCAGGAAGACCCCGCGATGTGTTCTTCATAGCGTACGAGGACATCTTCAACCTGTATCACTCCAAACGGCTGGACTATAACATGGTCCGCCTATATGCGCTCGATGCGGCGATGAAGATCAGGAGAGATGATACCCCGTACATCGCGATAGTGGATCCCTACTACATGCGCGACAGCCATCTGGTGGAAGGATCAACAACACGGGAAACGGCCAAGGAGTACCTCGTTAGGGTCTTCCTGGCCAACAAGGAAGACCGCCTTCTTCTGCCTTACTTTTTCGAGTAAGTACACATCTGCTCGCCACCGTCCTATCTTATGCCTTCTTGTACATTTCTTCCATCGCTGATCCTTTGTCCAACATTCTGCTTCAATTGTGTTGAGCAGGGACAAGTACTGCGCACTCATCCACGTATCCCCGAGGTGGTCCGTTGCCACTTATTTGGACTCGGGGAATAAATCCCAGCCGAGATCATACAACAGATTAAAGGGTGTTCTCGATGACGCTCTCGAGGCCTATGCCAAAAAGGGCGGCCCCTTCCATAAGAAGTCGGAATTTTTCACGGAGGACGACAACACACACAAGTTCTTGCATGGGACCGGATTCCATTGCGTCAAGCAACTGGATGGCAGTGATGGAGGCCTACTATGCCCTCCGTCACCTTAAAACGATTGTCCGGGATTGCGAGAAAACGAAGATTGCATCTAATCTCGCAGAATACACCAAAATGGCGGAAGGTCTCACCGATGCTGATTATAGACAAGACTTCCATCGCATCCGGCTGCAGTTAACAAATATCATCCTCGACGATGTCATGCACGCCTCAGGGTCCTTCCACTTCCGCTTCGGTACGTAGGATGTATTATAAAAGATAGCCTTGCTAAGCATTACTAGCTAGTGTGTACTTTTTTGTAGAAGTGCATGTGTAGGGTTATATATTATATATATGCTATGCTATGAAACCCAAATAGGATAGCCATATGATTTCCAACCATGACAACATTGATTGATCGTCTTGCCTCTCTACTTAGATGAACAAATTATACTCTATGTATATCACTAACCAATATATATCCCAATCCATCTTCAGCGTTGTCTCAGAGGGATGGAAGAACGACTAGCGGCGCAGAATGACACCAGGGAGTGGAGGACGAAAGGGGGCATTCTACCGTTCCCGGCGCCGCTCAAGAAGAGGAAGCCATGATCATGCATGCTCCCGCACACTCTTGCTCACCATGTGTACTACATTTGATCCTAGTTAGGCGGTGAACACTTCATTTGTAATGTGTAGTGTGAAATGATGAACTTTTGTTTCTATCATAACTAATATATTGTGTAAATTAACATTCGGCACTTTTGTGACTATGTGTATGTATCTCGGGCACACTAAGTAATATGTGTGATGAAATAGTGATTAATGTGTGTCTGTTTATATACCTGTCAAATATATCTGTATTTCTGGATAAATCCTGTATAAATCCTGTATATACCTGTATTTATACAGCAAAATGAAAAAAATACCTGTACTACTGTTTCATATTTCTGTGGCGCACGCTTTTCTTTTTTTGTGGCGCACCACTTTCTGTGGCGCACCAGGCGTGGGTGCGCCACAGAATTACTTTGCTATGTGGCCTACCAAGTTATTTCTGTGGCGCACGTCCGTGGTGCGCCACAGAAAGTCAGTTTCTGTGGCGCATGCCCATGGTGCGCCACAGAAATAATATTTTAGTAGCGACGATTCTGTGGCGCACCCAACAATTCTGGAGGTGCGCCACAGAATCATAATTTGGTGCGCCACTGATGACCCTTTTCCTAGTAGTGGCCGCTGGCATCCCACCGCTGGTTGGAGTCGAAGCCGAAGACCCAACCATGATTGCGGATGGAGAGATCGTGGAGGCCACGAGCACACCTTGGCAACTCGCTTGAGCGTCCTGCTTGCTGCCCGTCCTGGCCGCCTCCTCTTCTCTCTCCGGCGGCATCCTCTCCTTCCGTCCACAATGTCGTGAGAAAAGAGACGAGGAACAGGATAAGGCTTGTGCTCATTGATTGGGGTGGGTCCACATACAATTAGTAGGAGGAAGAAGCAAAGGGCAAACAGCCAAACGATAGATACTACTACTGCCACTGGATGGAATGCTACGGGAAGAAACCAGCCATTTTGCACAGCAACCGGTAGAGCAATGGAGAGAACCGAGACAACCACAGAATAGGCAACCGGAAGGCAAAATAAATAGAAAAAAGATGACGCAAGTTGACGCATGGCTAAGGCAGGACCCATCGAGCAGTAACGCGTCAATTAACGAGAGGCTAAAAAGACGGCGAGAGCGGAGCGCGCGAGAAACTCACGAGCTTTAGGATAGTAGAGTATATGCCTGCACGGACACTCTTGTCTACAATGTCAAAGGGTCATTGTTACACCTAGCCAAACTAGAGTCCAACTATGAGTAACGCCTGCGGTCCAGATCTTATGAAATGTCACAACTCACGTATGCGATATGTTTGTCTAATGTAGTAAATTCTAAATTGTATGGGGTGCATTATTAACTTCATGTTCACTTTCTTTCTTACCATGTAATTTTATAACAATGAACAAGAGGAACATTCAGAGGGAAAAAAGTGACATAGACCTATTGTGTGGAAGGGTGAACTTGCACTGTATTTTTTTTTGCGAAGCACTGTATAATAATGGGAGTTAGGATCGAGATGCACTTGCACTTGCACGATACACTTATTTAACGATTTACTACGACAAACTAATCAAGGCAACTACAAACAATTTTTTTTTGCGAAGCACTTGCACGGTACACTTATTTTTTTTTTGCGAAGCACTTGCACGGTACACTTATTTAACGATTTACTACGACAAACTAATCAAGGCAACTACAAACAAAACAAATATTTAACTTCATTGTTTTTGGCATTAACGCTTTACTTCACTTCCATCACCCTTCAACTATGGGTAAGAACGCCACATGACAACACTTGCAGGTTGCAGCCTTGATGTTTCTAGCGGCAAATTACTTGGTGCCTTCCATGCCCGGAATACATTGGGAATGGATGAGTTTGTGAGGCGAAGCAACATAAGAGTGTATGCCGAGAGCTAAGTGGGGACCACGTGCGAGCAACCAAGTGAGTGTATTTATATAGAAAGGATAATATCTTTACTTGTTTGTCCCTAATTAGGATGCGTCATGTGAAACAAATTTACTTTGTTTGAATGAACGACGAAGATCCTATTGACTTCATAGAAGAAATAGATAAAATTTTGAAACTTCCAAGCACTTGACCTACATGGACATGTTCGAATACACACTTCAAAACTCTGCCAATATTATTTTTTGCCTCTTGCAAAATAAACTTCGGGCAAGAGCTCTGAATGAACATATCGAAACTATACATGGTTGAGGCAGTTGCAGTCGAATTCGGGTCAAACAATATGCAGCTTTGTGAACAAGTGACAAATTTAAATTTTGGACTCTCTGTGATCAACTTTTCTTTATTTCCTCTTAACTCTGAACTTCCACACATTTTCATTTTACATTTCCTCTTAGCGTTAGGCTCGAACATTAAGTTCGCCATTGCCGATGCAGCGCATGTGCGCGCTCTTGCCTATCCCCATTATCTCAGCGGTCACTGTGTGCGTGATATCTCCACCTTCCGCGCAACGATAAATGAGTTGAACACCTCGTCGCCGTCCACTACACCACGGTATAGTTTTAGGGGCACTTTGGTTGGGGCACTTTTCAAAGTGCCCCAAAAGCTAATAATTAGTGGCATTTTAGCAAAGTGCCACTAAATGACATAGCTTTAGGGGCACTTTGATGAAATGCCCCTAGATGGCATAGCTTTAGGGGCACTTTGATGAAATGCCCCTAGATGGCATAGCTTTAGGGGCACTTTGATGAAATGCCCCTATATGTCATAGCTTTAGGGGCACTTTGATAAAATGCCCCTAAATGTCATACCTTTTGGGGCATATTCTCAAAGTGCCCCTAAATCTCACTACCCAAAATCATATCATTGCAGTTCATAACTTGAACAATAATTAAGCAGTTCACATCAAATTACTACACAGTTAATATCACAGCAACATATTACAGTCCATAACTTGAACAATAATTAAGCAACATAGTTACTACTACCATAGGGTTTACATCATAACTTAGCAGGTCACAACAACATATTACAGTCCTTACAAAGTATTACACAATATCACAATACTAAACTTAGTTCCACACATACTAAACAATCATGACAAACACAGGTCTTTACTTGAACAATATTTCGTTTGTGCCGTTTGGAATGCAGAGTAGGAAAAGAAGTTTTGTACGAATCGGTTCCTATGCTTCACGTTTCACAGGAAAGGAAAAAATCTCGTCCGATCTATTGAAAAGTTTCCTGCCGTGAAACGACGCTTGGTGGCGCATCCAAATTCTCTTTCACTCGCTCATGCGTCCCAAAAAGCCCGCGTAAAGAACCCAGCCAACACCGAGGGAAACGCGCTGTCTTCGTGTAAAACTAGCACCAACACCGCAGAAAGGAGAGGCCGGCAAGGTGCAGGCCAAGCGACTAGGTCGGCGATTTCGTCGAATTTAGCAAGGGCAAGAACCGGTGAACGGCGGACGGCCGGTAGCGGAACACTGGAGCGGGGTCAGCCACCACAGTGCGTGGCGACCGGCGAGGCGCACAGATATGCTGCAACGCGACAAGCCTGGCACCCACCTCCGGGAGTTAGCAGGATCCATAAAATCTGCCGCTTCATCTTTATGTCTATCATCAGTGTATCTGTGTATGCATGGATAGATCGATCCATGTATCCACCGTGATTGCTTCACTGAATATATTAAGTTAGATTACTACCTTTTTTTTTGCCAGATTTTGTTCTTTTGTGCTGTAATTAGAACAATTTCTTTTATGGTCTAGTAATTAATATGATTCCTCAATATACTAACTCGATTTTGGGCGATTTTCAGATGGCTGGTCAACGTAATTTTCAGAAATTCGTATGCAGCATGGTAATGTTCAGGAGTCAGATCATAGCAGTGGAAAGCGTAATTTTCAGAAAGGCAAAGCGCTAGTTGTTCAAATTTAAAATAGTTACTACGTTTTTCCTATCCTGCATATCCAAATGGTTACTATTTTTCATTCCTGTGTTTTAAATTTCCGTAGGATTTGCTGGGTATGATCTCTCAATTCATTTGTTTTTCCTATTCCTGCGTATTTCCTATCATGTGTTTCAAACGGGGCCTTATTTGTTTTTATTATGCCATGGTTCATGAGTGCAAGAATATCAGGCTAAGGTTTAACGTGTGTCGATCATCGTCATGTTGCTTGCTAGATTCGTTCCTCTTCGGTTATGTGCATCGTGTGATTGGAAGATTTGCTATCTGTTTTATTCGCTGTGAAAGATCGGGCAATAACCTACGGATCATCTAGTTGATCCATATCAATTTTCATGTTTGTTTATGTTCTTTTTTATTCAATTTTTTTAATTTTGAAAAATGTTGAAAAATGTTAAATGTTCAGTTTCAAAAAATGTTCCAATTTGAAAAATTTCAAATTAAAAAATGTTCAAATTTGAAAATAGTTCATATTTTAAAAATATTCAAATTTAAAAATAGTTCATATTTAAAATTGTTTAAATTTGAAAATTATTCATATTAAAAAATTGTTCATATTTAAATTTGTTCAAATTTGAAAATTGTTCAAACCCGAAAATGTTTCAAATTAGAAAAATGTTCAGATTCAAAATTATTCAGATTCTAATAAGTTGTTCATATTGAAAAAAAATCGATTTCCGAAATTGTTGGAATTGTAAAAAAGTTCAGTTTTGAAAAATGTTCAAGTTTGGAAAATATTCGTATTTGAACAAAAATCAAATTTTGAAGAAATTCAAATTTAAAAATTGTTTACGATGTTTTTTTTCCTGCACTAGCATCCGGCCCAACCCACCTTCTACCTCTCGTCAGCCCATCCAAAGACCTATCTAACCCCCACGGGACGGAGTTCTCAAAAACCAAAAAACAACCCACGCGACCTCCGGCCGCACGACCTCGGACCTCCTCGTCTCTTCCTCACTCGCCGGCAGTCCGCCGCGCACGTCGCCGGCAACCGGAGCCCCGAAGCTGGCGAGACCGAAGCCGCTCTTCTTCTCCTCTCCGTCCTCGACTCCGTCCACTCGGCCTCTCCCCGACCTGGCCAGCACCGCGACGACGTCTCCCGCCGCCGCCGCCGACAGCTCCTGCTTGAGGCCGCGCGCGCCACCACCTATTTATCCCACCGCCGCCTTCCGATGTCACCCGCGCCCGCTCCAGTGCCAGATACGCCGAAGCCGACCCCGCCCCGTAGGACGCCAAATTGGGCGACTGCCTTGACCTCTCCATCCGCCGCGTCGCCTAGGCCTCCCTCGCCGGCGGTTTCAGGGGCCTCATACTATTCCGTACGTCCTCTCCCATCCCCATCCCCTTACTCGCGAGTTTGATTGAAAATGTAATTTTGGGATAAATGGTTGCCCACCAGGTGTTTGTGTTATTGCCTAACTGAGCTATTTCTCGGATAAATGGTAGATTGTTCCTATATTTTAATGTTTAAAATCTGGTTATAGAATTGTTGCCAATGCAAATATTTTTTTTGGAGAACAATAAGTTAATCCTAAACCTCACATTGTCATAGTCACAATCAGCGTGTTGTGGTTTTTGGTGCTAATTCTTATATGCAACCTGGTGTTTGAATGGCTGATTTAAAATTCATTCATATCTATTCTTATTCATTTGGAAGCTACTTAATGTAAATTTTGCTTGAATTATAGTGCGCTGAGAGTCGAATCTAACATTGCTATTCCATTTGGTAAGCCAGTTGGACATGCTGCTTAGCTTCTCTGCAAGTGTTCCTTATGCTATTTTTATTTCATTTTGCAGGTCAGTATGGATATGATGTTGAGAAGGTAAACACACTTAATCTCTTGTCTGTGTACAAAGTTCCGCATTTCACTAAAGTATGGTTGATCGATTGGAGCTAGAGTCTTGCCTGTTCTTGGTAGTATCAGCGATCTGTCTGCCTGCTTTACTTTTATATTTGAACGGAAAAACATTTCTGTATGTATACACATGGTTTTGGGAAAGTTCTCTAGTTCTATTATCCTATTCACAAAACGTTAAGATGTTATTATTGACATATGGGGAACAAATGCACATTTTTTAAGGTAATGGTCGGTAGGACTGTAGAACAGAAGAAACACCTGGATTTGGGAATGTTCTTTATTCCAGAATTAACTCTTATTATTCAGATCATGCATAATTATTCACAGCTCCACTAGACAAACTGTAGCTTGTTCTTTATGTAGTGTTTTTCTCAATGTTCATGTCTGCTCAGTGCTAATGAGGATATATTTGGGCTCAAATTCATTGCCCCATCATTACCTACCTATTAATCATTTTTTGCAATTATGTAGTTTGTTTGTTGCTATAGTTTATTCTATTTCATATTACATGTTTTACAGTGTGTATAATCATGGTCACTGTGCACCGCATTGTAGCTGTACTGTACAGTTGTCTTTGCCTGTCTTTTCTATGGAAACCAGAAGCGTGGAAAAATAATAATAATCCATTTCTAATCTTATACTTCTTTGGGTAACATTTGTTTGAAGCAACATTTCGTACATACAAGTGAAGCTAAATGTTGATGCATTTTTCTTTCTTTCCTACAGGATGGACTAAAGCCGATTCAGGTTGCTCCATTAAGAGACTACCTTGAAGTCATGGAACATCTTTTACCGTTGACGTCTCCAATCCCAGGTGTTTCGAATTGGACCGTTGATGGAATAGTGGAGTACACATTGTCTAAAATGGCTGAGGAGAAGGTGCCACTTTAAACTAATAGTTGACGTTTTACTTTCTCTTAAGTTCATGGAAGCTCTTTGTTGAAAATCCTGTCAACCTTGACATCAGAGTACTTTCTACAGGCACAAGCGTAGCAGCCAGTTTACAGAGTCGACAACCCGTTGAGGTAGGTCATAATCATATAAAATTTTGATGACGGTCAATGAGTCTTATTTTAAGTAACATTATCATTATAACTGATTAGCTGTTGGATCTTGACTGCACAATAATGACACCAGCTAAATTGCCATGCAGGTGTCACCTGAGGCCAAAAAGTGAGTGTAATAATTTTTTTAGCTTCGTCGAGAGCTAAAATTCAGGCCGTGGAGGCTTATATAGCTTGTAATAATTATCTACAATAATTTTAGTTACTTACCTGTAATTATCTTGGTAATATACTTCAGCTCCTAAGTCCTAACTATTCCTTCTCTAGGACTTTTCCAAGGTTACTGCAGATTGTTAGTGAAATCCAGGCCGCTCAATTTTTTTCACCTCTAACATCAATACCAGTGTCTTCTCCTCACCCTCGCAACTAGTGTCTTTTCATCACCCTCGCCATACATATCCCTTTCATAACAATGTCTGTTGATAAAACCTTTATGCATGACTAGGTTTAAATTTTAGAGATTAATATTCCAATCAATCTGCTATAGTTTGAAACCAACGGGATATACTGGAGTCTGTAACTTAGTCCATCAGTTTAGTTAGACTCGCTGTAGCCATGGGCAATGTTCAGAAACCTAGAGAAAATAAATTTTGGTTTAACTGAATAAAGTATTAAATATTTATCAGAGATTGAAGCCTTGAAGGTCCGACATAATTTGGTTTAATATTTCTGTTATCTATTCGGCTTATGCAGATGGAAGCATCTGCTTGAATGTCTTACAAAACTAGTGCAGCTCTATATATGATGTTGGAGCAATATTGACCTCTGTCCAGGTATTTAGGCCATCTCTCATTTGTACTTAGATTCATTTGTTAACTTAATTTTCTTCTACTGCTTTCTATTGGTTGCTCACTTGATTACACTTTGCGACTGCTGGTACGTACCAACTAGTTTTAAGTTCTTGTCAATGTCTATTGTTGTCACTAGAAGTAAATCCTGTTCCATTTTCACAATAATATGGAAGAAAAAGATCGGTGATCACCTGCAAATTTGCATCAGTTGTACACTACCATCACGAGCAGAGGCTTTTTTTAATCACTTTATTAGTGGGCAGGTAGCTAGCTTTTCATGTATTGAATCAAATGAATCAGATGCTTAAATTATACATGTATATTATCTTTTGGATTTTCATGTATTGAATCAAATGACTTGATTGATAGCAGGTGCCAATAGAATAATTCAGTCTGTTTATATATTGACTCCAAAGACATGCTTCCTGTACACTTGGAAGCGATATTTCGTTGGTGTTGGACAAGCAATTAAAACCTCAACTTTTTTGTTGTATTCGTGCCAAATTTAGCTTGTAAAGCAGATCAAAAGCAGATCAAGTAAATACATTATGCTTGCATGAATCCTCATAGTAACGAGTACATATATATGCCTTGGTAAAAGAAGCTAACTCTATGTGTAGTGGTAATGACAATTTAGCTGCAGTGGTTGCTCCTGGTCTTGTGTCCTTTTTTTGTCATCACATGGTCTAAATGGCAGCTCACCTAGTGCCTATGATTTGTTTCCTCTGACAAATTGTTTTCCTAACTGATACGATGTCTAGTTAAGAGTTCATGTGATGCAATAGCAAGCCTGAGCGTATATTTGGATTCTCCACTTGATCAGTTCAATCTAATTCATCATCACATGCACCTGCACTTGTTAAACTTCGGATCTGCAATCATATGTTGTGCTGGAATTGCAGGGGTGGTGGCTCTATCACTTTGGAATCAGTTGAAGCTCTTCTCACCATTCCTCTCATTAGCATGAAGCTGTTGGTAGCGCTGAAGTGAAGTTTAAGCTTGCTGCTCCTATTTATGCAATTATTCTTGATTTGTTAGATGGACCAATTTTTTTTTTGAACTATTAGATGGACCAATTTACTATTGTCAAGTAGGCTTTGTATAACCGAAGATTGTTGGTGTAATAACTGGTGCTGTAATAACAGATTACTATTTAGAATCTGGTACTGTAATAACAGATTGTTGTGATGTGCTGTGATGTTTAGAATTTGATTCGAATTGAGTGATGTGATTTGAATAACAGATTCGAATTGAATTTGCTAGGAAAGACCTTAGATTGATTTAGGGGCAGTTAATCAAACTGCCTCTAAATGTATTTAGAAGCATTTTGAAATAGTGCCACTAAATGTATTTAGAGACATTTCCTCAAAGTGCCCCTAAATGTATTTAGGGGCATTTCCTCAAAGTGTCACTAAATACATTTAGGGGCACTTCCTCAAAGTGCCCCTAAATGTAGGGGCACTTTTCATAGTGCCTCTAATGAATACTTTTAGGGGCACTTCTTGGGGCACAATATAAAGTGCTCCTAAAACTTTTAGAGACACAAGTAAATTGGGCACTTAAAAAAAGTGCCCCAAACACTTTTAGGGGCAGAAAAGTGACATTTAGGGGCACTTAATAGTGCCCCTAAAACTCAACCGTGATGTAGTGGTCAGGGTGGTACACGGCCAGCACCTCGAACCCACCACGCCTGATATCGTCGAGCTCCACGACCGGATACAGGAACGCCCGCGCCCCATGCGCGCTTCGTACGACGAGCGCCGCCCCGTCCGCCATGTGTTTCCCCAGGTGCGCTATGGCGCCGGCCTTCTCCTCGGATGCCATGCCAACGAGCGCGGCCAGGAAGACCACGTAGTACACGCCGAGCTCCGACGCCGTGAGGTCCGCGACGTCGGCCGTGTGGAACGCCATGCGCGCGCACGCCCTCGTCCGCCGCGCCCACCAGCCTCCTCGCCCTGTCGTTGGCCGCGGCGCACCGGTCGTAGTTGTCGCACCGGGTGTCCGGCAGGTGGTACGTCACGAGGAAGAGTGAGCTGAACGGCAGCGGGCCCGACCCGATGAAGGTGACCCGGGCTGGCGCCGCCGCAGCGTGGCGGGTCAGGAGCCCGTGCTCGAGCTTGCTGAGGTTGATGTAGTTCTAGTGTGTCCCGCCGCTGTGTCTGGTCGACTACCGCCCTTGGCGGTGGAGGCGTTCCCTCCCGCGCGGCCGTGGTGCTGCTGACCCCGGTACATGCTACCTTTGCATCCGTCTTGCAGACCTCGGGACGACGACTTTGGTGCGACGGCGATGGCGGCTTTGTGACCGTGGTGGCGATTGTTGGTGGGCGGCTAGTTTGGTGGTGGCAAGGCCTCGTCATGCGGGGCTCCGGTGCGACGGAATCATCCGAAGGTTGTGGACATGGTTTTTTCGGGAGAAATCCTTGTCGGCTCGACCGAGACGCGATGCCGCCTCTGGGTGGCACCATCCCTTCTTGAAGGGTGTCGTGGCTACCCTTCGTCTGCATCCCTCTGTGTGCCGGGGGAAACCTAGGATCAGTGCGCTGGTCCGGGCAGCAGCGTGCGCGTGCCTTCTTGAAGGTGTTGCTTGGTACGCGTTGATTCAGTGCTAGGAGCGTGGTGGTACTTTGTCGGAGAGGGCGCAGCGGTTACGAGTCACTGTAGCTTAGTCAATTCGCCTATGTATCCATTTTCTTTTCTTTGGACGTATGTTTGCTGCTGCCCGAGCATTTCAAAACTGTTGGTTGTTTCGGGTTGTTGCTATATTTATATAGCGTAGCTACGGCCTATTTCGTCGATGTAGTTCTCGTAGTAGGGGAAGCGGTCGAGGTGGTCGAGTGGGTTGTCGAAGGCGGTGAGGATGTCGGAGTAGCGCGCCTCGAGGTGGCCCTCGGCGGCGGAGCCGAGGCGGATGAGGTCCTCCCGCATCGCCTGCGCCTCGGGGCCGAGCTTGGTCACGTCGACTGGGTTCGACGGGATGCACGTCGCGAAGAGCTCGGTGAAGAGAGCGTCCACCTCGGGGGACGGGCTCAGCGATGGCAGCATGGAGATGGCAGCCATCTCCTTGTTTTGGGCCTCCATTACGTCACTTTTTTTTTGGCGCGGACTTGATTTTTTCGTTTGAATGCTACATATGGGGTGCTCCTATTTGACGCGTTCAACACCGACTATCCCCCCGACGCCTGTAGGAGTTGATGATGGGCCGGCCCACATGAATCATCTTCTTCACAGCGCTCTCCACCACCGCACCCCACCCGCCGCCGCCGTCGGCCAGACCGCCGGCTCAGCTACCGCACCGCCTCGCCGCTCCACCCTCCTCCATCCTCCGGCCACCGCTGCCCACGACCTCCCTCTAAAGCCCCCCTGTACCCCTGAACCCTAAGCTCGTCGCCGGCGACCACCCGCACCGCACCCCCGCCCCCAATAAGTTATGTCCCGTCCTCCCCTCCACCGGCGACGCCGCGGCCCGTCTCCGACGAGGTCCTGGCCTCGCCTGCGACGTCGTGGCCAGCCGCATCGTCCCCGTCTCCGGAGAGGTCGCCCAAGCCTTCATCTTCTCGGTCTTCGGCGACGTCGCCCCGCCAACCACGCCTCTTCTTCTCGGTCTCCGGCTAAATCCGATGCAGTGGCCGTCGTCTAGGCCGGCTCGCGATGCGCCTGGCAAGGTACGCGTTTCGGTGCTATTCATTACGATGGGCGTAGAATAGGGATTCACCATATGATGCTTGGTACTCTTCATATATATATAGACCCTATGGCAAATCTGTTTTCAGCCCATGTAGGAAGAATCTGCAGAAGTTTTTTTTGGCAGCAGGTGGATAGTTCCTAGTTTTAGCCCATGTGTCTTTTTTTCAAGCCCAAAGCCTAAAAGCAGTAACGATCCCGTGTTCTACCGCTGGATCTGTGCTGGCTGGGCCAGCAGGAATAGCTAGCACTCCGCGTCAACATTATCAAGAAGATTAGAGTTCCCCTCAAAAAATAATATCAAGAAGATTAGAGCGATCAGCGATGGCGGCTGAGTTTGTCTGTGCAACCTTTATCCATGAAGGCAGCGCTTCTAATTCTGAGGCAGATTGCCTATCAAAACACACACCTATCTTTAGATATAGGACGCCATGTGTGGCTCCTTCACCCTCCTGAAAATCTACCAATTCATGTAAACATTTATGATAGCTGATGAATAAAGTGTGTTTTTGCCCTAAAAAAGGGTAAGTTCGGTTGTTCGCTCGGGACTGGTTCTTAGCGCGAGCGTGAGTTCGATCGATCGCTCGCTACTAGGGAACGATTCGTTCGATCTGGGAGCTCCGCACATTAAACGTCAGTTCCATATTGGGGTCCATAAAGTAGAGGATTCTCTACCGGAAATCCATATCAGAAACCGCGACGAACAAGCAAGGGATTACGTTTAATTAAGGAGAGAAAAAAAAGCAAGGGACAGTGTGAGTCCTTAAAAAAGGAATGAAGATGTACGAACATCATCATCAGGAGCACGTTGCACCACCCAACACGCAAGGAACAAAACGCTTTCTTTTTTTTCTTTATTTTGCTGTTCGTTTTGAGGGCATGCAGCATCACTAGTAGGCGTGGCCTAGTGGTGTGCCTGTTTGCCTGCCCCTTTGCTGTGGCTGTAAACTGCTTTGTAATCTCTCCCCTGTTTGCTTAATACAGAAACACGCAGATCTCCTGCGGGTTCTCGAAAAAAAGCATCACTTTTATCCGAGACAGAAGAAGCGCTCTTGCTAAACATTACACATATCCAAGAACCAACAGAAGAAGCGCTCTTGCTAAACATTACATGCGTAGGCCAATAACAGAGAAGAGATGGAGGGGATGGGTTTCTCTGGCGCTGTGCAATGGTGGGATGAGTGGCAGCTGCGCATTCTGGTGCTGGCCAGCCTCTTCCTCCAGTTCATTCTCTTCTTCTTCGCGGTGGTGCGCCGGTGTACTCTTCCATCTTGGCTCAGGCTATTCATCTGGCTTGCCTACCTAGGCGGGGATGCTCTGGCGATATACGCGCTGGCCACCCTCTTCAACCGCCACAGGCAGCTGCCTCCCGACGGGAGCATCCTGGAGGTCCTGTGGACGCCTGTCCTCCTCATCCACCTCGGGGGACAGCACCAGATGACTGCCTATAGCATCGAAGACAACGAGCTGTGGATGCGGAGTGCCATAACCGTGGTGTCCCAAATCACGGTCGCCCTCTACGTCTTCTGCAAGTCGTGGTCCGGGGACAAGAGGCTACTGCAGGCCGCAATCTTGCTTTTCGTTGTTGGCATTATCAGATCCGTCCAGAAGCCATGGGCTCTCAAGAGCGCCAGTATCAGTACCATCATTGATTCTTTCTCTCCATCCGTGGAAAGGGGACAAGAAGCACCAGCAGGTCGGCTTGCAATGTACTGGCAACGCCGCACTTCCTTTTTTGGCTCTCAATTCAAAAGAAGCGGAAGACGAGAAGCAGCAGCCGAAGAGAAGGACATTTCGCTTCAAGAATTTATACAAGAAGCAAAAAAGTGGGTACTGGAGTCAGAGTTGGCCAGTGATCAAAAGAAAGCGCAACGACAGGCTGTACACCTTGTGGACATGCATATCTACATGCTACTGGTAGACATATCAGCCTCGTACTCTAGTCGGATCAAAATCCTACGGGTTTTAATGACCCTCAATCCCGGACATGCACATCATTTGTCGGAACTCATGCTCCGTTTGTGCTTTGGGTTACTCTACACAAGAGTAACGATGATATTCAGTTGCCTTGGTTTATGTTTGCATCTCTCGCTCCCACTCCTTACCTTGGCTTCTTTCATCCTCTTCTCCACGGGCCACAAATATCATGCCTACAACCCAACAGATGTCAAGGTAACATACATCTTGTTTTCTTGTACAGTGCTGCTGGATTTCCTATTGTTCTTTGTCGGTCCTGGAATCGGATCCATGGGATCAGTCAAGGTTTCCCAGTATAGCCTCTTGTCGTGCGGTGGTCGTACGAAGAGGCCCACTATTTTGATGAAGCTTGCCACACTTGTCGGCTGCAAGGACTATGTTAACATGCATTGTTATATACAACACGCACCACCAGCATCCTCACCCCATATTGAACAGTTGGTTCTTGGATATGTGAGGAATGGGTGGAATGAATACATCCAGGACACTGCCAGATACAGGAGATTCAATAGTCGGAGGGGCCACTGGGCTCTGAGGAGGCATCATCGTCTGAGGTGGAGCTTGGACATGGCGTTCGATAGAAGTGTCCTTCTCTGGCACATCGCCACGGACTTCTGTGTGCGCCACCAAAGTATAAACACAGCCCTTCACATTCAAGAGTGCATCGCTAGAAGCACGGTGATGTCCCGCTACATGGCTTACCTGCTCTGCATCCGTCCTGAGATGCTGATGCCCGGGACCAGGAACAGTATCTTCACAGATGCGTGCCATGATGTTGAGCTCATGCTGCGCGGCGAGTCTCCCTTAGGAGATCTGGTTGTCAACGCAAGCATGCTTCACACAGCGTTGATGGAGCTGCACGACGAAGGGGAGAGGTGGGAGATGGTCCAGGGGGTATGGGTGGAGATGCTATGCTACTCTGCTGGTAGGTGCAGGGGGTACTTGCACGCCAAGAACTTGAGTGAAGGTGTGGAACTGTTGTCTCGTGTTTGGCTCCTCTTGTCATTCATGGGAATGGAGACATTCGCGGACAACTATCAGAAGCCGTGGACTACCGAAACAAAGGAAGACGAATATGGAGAAGAAGACGATGGCCAAGGCAGAGTTGTCGAGCACGAGATTAATATATGTGTTGACTAAGTTATTTTCCAAATCTTTGCTTTGTTTGTTGACGATGTTCTGATGCTCGCCTTTCTTCCGAGCCGTAGTGTCTTATCATGTATTGCTTTGGTTTCCATTTCAATGGTTAAATGACCACTCTGGTCGTGTATATCAATATACGCAAAAAAAAATCAATAACACAAAAATTCTCGTGGGTTTGCGAACATCTTAACACCAGATGAACATATCGAAACCATACACGGTTGAGGCAGTTGCAGTCGAATGCGGGTCAAACAATATGCAGCATTGTGAACAAGTGACAAATTAAAATTTGGACTCTCTGTAACAGAGGAGATGAATGGTAAACTGTGTGCACCGTTCTCTGAGCAAGAAATTGGCGACGCTTTATTCCAGATTGGGCCGCTCAAGGCGCCGGGGCCTGACGGCTTTCCTGCTAGGTTTCTTCAGCGAAACTGGGGGCTTTTGAGGGAAGATGTGACCAGGGCAGTACAGATTTTTTTTGAGGAAGGGGTCATGCCTGACAAGGTTAATAACACGTCTATCATTTTAATCCCGAAGAAGAATGATCCGGCAGATTTGAAGGACTTCCGCCCCATCAGCCTTTGTAACGTCATCTACAAGGTAGTTTCTAAATGCCTTGTCAATCGTCTTCGGCCAATTCTATAGGACATAATCTCTCCATCACAGAGTGTTTTCATCCCCGGAAGGCTAATTACTGATAATGCCTTCATTGCGTTTGAATGTATACACGCAATCCGGAGCAACTCAAGGGAGCGGGCTGGTTTCTGCGCGTACAAGCTGGATATGGCCAAAGCGTATGATCGTGTGGACTGGCGTTTCTTGGAAGGTGCCATGGCGAAGTTGGGCTTTCATCGTTCTTGGATACGGTGGGTGATGCAGTGTGTGACCACCGTACGTTACTCAGTTCGCCTGAATGGACAAAGTTTTGACACCTTCACGCCTACACGGGGTTTGCGCCAAGGTGATCCGCTGTCGCCCTATCTTTTTCTTCTGGTTGCGGATGGACTATCACGGTTGATTCAGCATGAGGTGGACTGTGGGGACCTTCATGACCTGCATATCAGTAGACGTGGTCCTGGTGTGTCTCACTTACTTTTCGCGGACGATAGTTTGCTATTTTTTCAGGGCACTAGCCAGCAGGCCCGGGTGATACAATCGGTGCTGCATCAATATGAGCGTAGTACTGGACAACTTGTCAGTCTTGGAAAGTGTTCTATTCTATATGGTGATCAATGTACAACTGAAGCTAAAACTGAAATAAAACAGATCCTCAAGTATGAGACTGAGAGTTTTGCGGAGAAGTACCTCGGGCTGCCAGTGCCGGAGGGACGACTCAAAAAAGGGAAGTTTCAGTCAATCAAGGACAAGTTCCGTAAGCGAGCGAGTGACTGGATGGAGAAGTACTCGTCAAGCGGGGCAAAGGAGGTGTTAATAAAGGCCGTGTTGCAAGCTTTGCCAACATATGCTATGGGTATTTTCAAGTTTCCTGCTGGTCTTACAGAGGAACTGTCAAAAATTGCCCGTGACTTCTGGTGGGGTGATGAGCATGAAAGGCGAAAGATGCATTGGCTTGCTTGGGACAAGGTGGTGAGGCCAAAGGCCTATGGCGGAATGGGCTTCCGAGACCTTCGAGTTTTCAACCAAGCACTGCTGGCACGGCAGGCATGGCGCCTAATCCATTTCCCGGATAGTTTGTGTGCTCGCATCTTGAAGGCCAAGTACTACCCTAATGGCAATCTCCTGGATACCGCGTTTATTCAAAATTCATCGGCTTCCTGGCAAGGGATTATGCATGGACTTGAACTTCTGAAGAAAGGTGTTATATGGAGGATTGGCGATGGTAGCCAGGTTAAAATATGGAGGGACAACTGGCTGCCTCGCCAGGATTGCCTGAAGATTTCTGCCCGTCGTACGCGATCAAGGCGGAAGTGGGTTTCTGAACTTATTGATCCACTCACCCGCTCATGGAATTCAGACATTGTCCACCAGGTATTCCAACCTCACGATGCTGATACTGTTCTGAAGATCAAGTTGCCGGCGCGTCCGACACAGGATTTTGTTGCTTGGAATTTCGAACAGAACGGTATTTTCTCTGTCCGTAGTGCATACAAATTGGGCATCCGACAAAATTTGATGGAAAACAGTAGCGGACAAAGCAGCACAGCGCCGGAGGGTGAGAGGTCGATGTGGAACCTAATTTGGAAATGTCCAGTGCCGCAGAAAATTCGAGTCTTTGCTTGGAGGCTGGCAACAAACTCGCTGGCAGTGTCTGACAGCCTACATAGTCGCATCAATACGGTTGATCCCAGGTGCCTAGTGTGTGGTGTCGAACCTGAAGATGTACATCATGCTACTATAAGGTGCACAACAGCGAGAGCCTTGAGGGATGCCATGCGCAGAGTCTGGACTTTGCCTTCGGAATCTGATTTCAGAGCTACTGGGAAGGAGTGGTTCTTACAGCTTCTCAGCCGGTCATTGGAAGATATGAGAGCAAGAATCTTGTTCTTACTATGGCGAGCGTGGCACCACCGAAACAACATTGTACATGGTGATGGTAAGGCCTCAATAGCAGCTTCAGTTACTTTTCTTCAAAATTATTTGGAGATGTTGTATATTGCACCCCATGCAAAGCTTGATGTCAAGGGTAAGGCACCCCTATTTGCTGAGGAAGGGCTTCTTGCAAATCAGGCCAGGCGCTCTGTGTCTGCTTGGCTTCCGCCGCCGCCGGGCGGCTTAAAAGCCAATGTTGATGCTGGCTGGGACGCTCTTACCGGCCATGCCGGAGTGGGTGTCGTGCTTCGGAAATCCGATGGTGGTGTGTTGCTCTCAGCCTGGAGGCATGTTGTTGGCTGCGCAAGTGCAGAAGAACCAGAAGTTATCGCTTGTATTGAAGGATTTAGACAGCTTGCTCATTACCCTCATTGGAACGCAATTCTCGAATCTGATTGCGCGAGGGTGGTGTCGGTCCTGTCCACTCAAGCTGTTGATCGCTCGCCGTGTTGGAGCCTGATTGAGGAAGCGAAGGCACTGATTGCTAGTATGCTGGACGTGAAGATCTGCAAGATTGGGAGAGTGAGCAATGGAGTGGCACATGGTTTAGGCCAGCTAGGTAAGCATGGTGCGTGTGGTGTTCTGCTCGGCTCAGTGCCTTCCGGCGTGTCGGCACTAGTCGAGCGTGAATGTATGAACGTTCTTACCTAATCTTTGTAATGCTCACCTGTTCAAAAAAAAAAAAAACTTTTCTTTATTTCCTCTTAACTCTGAACTGCCACACATTTCCATTTTACATTTCCTGTTAACATTAGGCCAACGCATGCGCGCGCTCTTGCCTATCCCCATTAATCTCAGCGGTCACTGTGTGCGTGATATCTCCACCTTCCGCGCAACGATAAACGAGTTGAACACCTCATCACGTGGTACACGGCCAGCACCTCAAACCCGCCGCGCCTGATATCATCGAGCTCAACGACGGGATACAGGAACGCTCGTACGACGAGCGCCGCCCCGTCCGCCATGTGTTTCCCCAGGTGCGCTATGGCGTCGGCCTTCTCCTCGGAGGCCCTGCCCACGAGCGCGGCCAGGAAGACGACGTCGTACACGCCGAGCTCCGCCGCCGTGAGGTCCGCGACGTCGGCCGTGTGGAACGCCATGCGCGCGCGCACGCCCTCCTCCGCCACGCCCACCAGCCTCCTCGCCCGGTCGTTGGCGGCGTTGCACCAGTCGTAGTTGTCGAACCGGGTGTCCGGCAGGTGGTACGTCGCGAGGAAGAGCGAGCTGAACGGCAGCAGGCCTGACCCGATGAAGGCGACCCGGGCCGGCGCCGCCGCGTCGTGGCGAGCCAGGAGACCGTACTCAAGCTTGCTGAGGTTGATGTAGTTCTCGTAGTAAGGGAAGCGGTCGAGGTGGTCGAGCGGGTTGTCGAAGGCGGTGAGGATGTCGGAGTAGTGCGCCTCGAGGTGGCCCTCGGCGGCGGAGCAGTGGCGAATGAGGTCCTCCCGCATCGCCTGTGCCTCCGGGCCGAGCTTGCTCACGTCGACCGGGCTCGACGGGACGCATGTCGCGACGAGCTTGGTGAAGAGCGCGTCGACCTCGGGCGACAGGGTTAGCGATGGCAGCTTGGAGATGGCGGCGTGGAGGCCGGTGATGTTCTCGACAAGGGCAGCCACCTCCTGGTTTTGGGCCTCCATGTACGTCACTTGTTTGGCAAGGAGTACTTTTTTTTTACTTGATCTAATTTGTTATGCTTGTGTTTTCATCAAATACTTGGCAGGGTTACATAACGCTGCAGATCAGGAGGCCTTGCGCGCTGGAGCGGATACTCTGATGAACCTCGCTTCTTCTTTGGGCTCAGGAGGAGCTGCCTCTGGGAACAAAAGGTTGGAGGGATCTTGATGGACTACCAGCTGATGAAACTTCTGAAGGCGTGAACCTCTCTGCGTGCTTTTCATCAAGACGCTTGCTAAGTCGGCTTCCATCCCATAAAAGCCTTTGTATATATTGCTTTTCTGCAAACGAACGCAGCTGGTTGTTCCCCTTTCTGATCTCCCAGGTTGGTCACTAGTTAGTGAACTGGGAGGTCCAACCTTTTCTTTCTTGCCCCTCCCATCGGTAGCTGGTTATATGGTGTGGGGATTTTGTCTAGTTTTTTCCTTTTCGAATCCTGGATGCGCTCAGACGCTGCTGTGTTTTGGTTGTATTTCGTTATCGAGAGGTAATGAAATTCGGCCCCGTGGGGGGTCGCGTTGGTACTTGTTTTTTCTACTGAACGCTACACATATGATGCTTGGTACTCTTAGACGTATATAGGCCCTAGCTAGATTCTCACGATAAGATTATGCGGTGGAATTAGAGATAAGATTGGGGAATGGGAACTATCTTTACAACATCTAAGAGCATCTCCAACAGACGCACTACGCGTCCGCGTCCTAAAAAAAATTTTCCAGCGCCAAAATACCGTTTTAGTGAGCCGCTCGGGTGTTTTGCTTCACCAGACGCGCTAAAATATAGTGCGCTAAAATATAGCTCCAGATTGCCCAGCGCGCTGTACGCCGCACACCAAATATGGTGCAAAATGTCCAGCTTCGTCCAGCGCGCTGGACGGTTTTTACAGCGCGCTGGCTTATAGAGCCTCTGTTGGAGCACCACTTTTAGCCCCGCGCGCTAAATTGACGATTTTTTGTGCGTGCTGCTTATATAGCGCTGCTGTTGGAGATGCTCTAAGCTCCCTGGTTTTCTTGAGCTGTGGTGCGTCCACGTTTTGTAGGCCCCACTGTCAGTGGTAAGATGTACAGTAAGACGGTTTGTTGCCATTTGACCGACGCACAGCTCACGCGTGTCATCGCTCATTTGGGGACTCTGCTCAAATCTCTCCATCCCTCTTCTCAAATCGCATCCGCCCTTTGATTCTGGCCGCCGCCGCCGCCTGTGCTCCCCTGCTCCCGACCACACCACTATCAGCATTCGACGCGGCGCGACGCGCTCGCCGTCGCCTTCGTCCACATCCACCAACGCGCCATCCCGGTGCCGGCCGACAAGGGCGGCGCCAGGTTGAGGCGCTGGTTGCCGGTCACGGCGACATGGGAAGCGGCGAGCTGCTCGCCACGACGGTCCGGCGGCACTGGACTGTCTCCGCCGCCGTGGGCCTCCAGGAAGAGGGCGCGAAGCCGGTGTTGAAGCCCACGACGAAGCAGAGGGAGAAGTGGAGCAACGCCCTCTTCAGGTGCGGGCCCTCCTCCTCCCGCGCCTCCGCTCAATCAGAGCGCATCGGCCTTGCCCCTGCCTGCCATGAATCCTTCCCGTCCAGCGACCCGGCGGTCGGCGACTGAGGCGTGGCTTCATCTGCCCTGGCCTCCTGCTCTCGGCATCTCCTCTTCCCCACAGGTGGGGCGTCATTGACCCGGCTGCGACCCGATCTCTCATACTGGTAACAGCCCCTATCCCATCTTGTTTTCCTCTTATGCATGGCAGAACTTGTTACTGTACCGAAAGAAGCAGATAGCGGCGACCTGATGGTAGAGGCGCATGAGGGGTGCTGAGAGGCCGTGGTGTGGCTTGGCCGCTTGGAAACGTGGGATGGTGAAGACCTAGCTAGCTTGTTTGGATTATTTTGCTCCGTTCTTTTGTTTGCCACCGGTGATGGAACTAGACTAGATTTCTTGAAAATCGATATCAGTTGGTACATCCTATTTAGCACGCCAAATAGGAATAACCCCCCATGTCCATGTATCTCGGTGTATATCTCCATGAACTAATACCACTACTAATATTTTCAATGAAGATTAAGGCTTTGGATGAACCAAGTACTGCCTTTCTACAAATGTTTGTTTGTAAGTTGCATCTCTCTGGCAATACAGTGTTATTCTGTTCCAGACAGTCCCTTTCTATCTCATGTGAAAAGCCATGAAGAATCTTACTGCATTTCTGTGGATTATCATGGTTATTGTTTTGATACGTCTTATGTCTGTAGTGCATTGCAGAGTTAGGCAGATGTACCTGGGACGGATGAAACTGTTTTTATCTAGATATGGAGCATCGCTTCTGCCAAGCTACGGTGTATGTGTAATTTGCTCTCTCCGGTGCTTTTAATTTAGACATGGCCACCTACATCTTTTACCTTGATCAAAGTGTTCAACATGTTAATGTGTTGTCCGATCTTTTGTGTATTAATTGCCTTTTTTTGTTAAGCAGTTTGTAGTTGCACGCATTTGATTATCTAAACATAGAATTGTAATGCCATAGTTCAGGAATTTATCCAAGCTGGGTTGCTCTCGAACTCAAAGAATATCAGACAATTAGTCCTGAGTATACTAGCAGATGATTTGTTTGGACGTGGTTTCCTTGCTTTGATTACTAAAAAAATTACCATTCTTTTAGGCCATTTAGAAAATAAGGTACCTATTAATTCTTCAAATCAGACATAGTACTTGTCATGCGTTTGTTATCTTGAGATGGCAAGTGTGGTAAAAGCACAATTCCTGTTCAGTAGTGTAACTTCCAAGGTTTAAGTTTAAGCATGTTCAGCCTCCTGATTCAGCTTAGTTGCCTGCTCTTTTGGTATGTTTATCCCTTTCTTTGTATTTTTGTATGCCTGCACTTGGAGGGTTGGCAATTCTTGTGTTAACGCACGTCTTCTTGCAGGGTTGTAAAATTCCCCATGTTCTTGTATGATAACTTAAATAAAACTTACAGCCACGCTACAAAATGTCCGGACCATTTTACAATCTATTATGTCTGTACAGCCATGTTGTTCTTGCAAATACTCAAAATTACGAGAAAATTTAATGTACTGATGTCTCATTATTAGTCAAAATGGTAGAAAGGTCAATATACCTATATATTTCTCTATGTAAGTAGAGTTGACCTTTAGACTGAGAGTTTCTTTTAAGCATGCTGGGAGTATTTTAGCTGGAAGGTAGTAAATGATACTTCCTCCATTCCTAAATGTAGGGTGTATAGTTTTCTGCACGAATATTAAGATATGGGTATTTGGCATATTGTGTACTCGTTTTTTTTTTTGAAAAAAATTGGGAGATATGAGTTCCTAATAGACAAAAATTGAAAACAAGACACCCTATAAATTAGGATTCATTTTTGGATGGGTAAAATTGTCCATACATCTCATTATACCATACAATTTGGATTTTTTTTTGAAAAAACTATACACCTTACATCAAGAAACGGAGGGAGTATGGCCTAATACCCAAATTTGGCATTTTGTACATCTTGATACTTCCGGCAAGTGTTAATTCAGGTAAAGCTTTTTTTTCTTCTTTGTAATGGAAAATTGAAAGGCCATTTGATTAATGTTGGCTTGCGCTCATTCTATCAAATGATTCCAGTGTGTTGTTTAGATTACTCTCCTATATATTTTGTTGTGTGCTTGGTGCTGGTTTAGTGTTATCAGGTGTTAAGCTAATCAGAGATCTAATGTTGTATATTTCTATCCGATGGGAAAAAAACATGTGCCTTTGTAGCTAGCAACAATGCTTAGGTGGGAATTGTTATCTTTGTCTCTTCATTAGATTTTTGTATTTATGTCTCCCGAAATTCTCTGATATTTGTACAAAATTTAACACTGTTTATACTTGGCCAGATGGGTGACTTTGTGACTGATCGCTCCAAATGATATCCCTGTGTTGATTTTCTCGCACCATTCGATCTTTGGTGCCGCAAAGACAACAATTCATGCCATTTCCTACTGGTATTTTCTACCATGATGTTACTGTGATTCATCCAAAGGTTGTATCGTTCCTTTGTTTGTTTCTCTAATTCATAAAGTATACTATCATTTTAATTATTTTTGCATTGTACATATTTTTAAAGATGATCTTGAGTGTACAAAATCATTTTAAGACGTCTGCATAATGTATACTGACATTCCTGGTTTATTTTCCATATATCAAACTGATGACTGTTATATCTATCGACTATGTTCTGTCCTTCAGAATAATGATGGCTAAGTGCATTATACCAATACCTTACATATGCGCTGTAATTATTCATTAATTGACATATGGTTTGCAAGTACCTCTTAGTTTCATCCATTGTCAATTTTCAGTATGGATTCATCATCTATGCATGTATCCCCCTTTTAGTAGCCCTATGCATGTCAGATTAGCCCATGTTGTATCCATGACAATTGAGTTATGGGGCATCCATTGGGTAGAGTCTTTCTCAAACAACTAGCAAGTGAAATTTGCCAGGCAACCACATCTATGCTATGGAGAGGTATAGATGGTTTATTGGGACTGTGAGGTTCCCATTTGCAATCCTTGTGCTTCTTATATTCTATGTTTTTTTTTGGAACCAAGTGATTCTTTCGTCTAGGGTGTTTTCGTTTTTGGAAGTTGTGGTCGACCCGAATTTCTCGGTCGTCCACCAGTTCGCAACAGTTTTGTAGATTGGGGCTACTTAATTTGTTTGTGCTAACGTGCTGCTGGGAAGTACGGACCAAAGCATCATACTCTGCAAACCTCCACTACCTCCCAATTGTCTTAACGATTTTTCTTAGCCTTGAACTGATATAGGAATGCTAAAGCGTTGTTTTGTAGGAAAACAATGAGAAGGCTAAGGACGTGGACATACTGCAAGCTTCTACCGAGGTCCATATTCCACTGGTGTTTAATTTTTTCACAAGCATTTATTTTCTGCTGAAATACCTTGCGCTGAATTTTCTCAAATGCTTAATTATTGTTTTTCATGGGTTACAGGAGTGCATATAAAACAAGGGCAAGGAGGTGCTTGCATAGGCTTTTGCCTAGACCAATATTTTCTTTCATGTAATTTTCTTAATGTTTTCGTAAAATGATATTCTCATCATTTTGTTGCATGTTTCGGTTGTAGAAGAAAGTTGCAGAAGGGAGAACCGAGACAAAAGGGATCTGGATTAATGTATCAAGTTTCTTACTCATCTGTTTAAGCTTAGGACCACACAACTAGGGGAGCGGCTGAATGTGGTTGTGGTAGCTGTGTTGTTTTAGATTTTACTGTTCCTATTGATAATCTACAGCAATTAGCTTTCAGGTGCGCAGTGGACAAATGATAATGATTTACATGCACTTATGTATTTTGTGTTTTATTTTTTACAAAATGTTGAATTGTTCGTCTGTTATGCCTATATTTGGCTATTTCACATTATAAGTAGTTGCTATGTATCTACGAAAGAAATAATATGAGCAATATATAGTGCGGTATGCATCTGGAAAGTGCTTCTGGAGCATGGGCTCCCTAAAGCCTTCTTTTTGACAAAAAAACTGACATTTTTATGTTTTATAAAATTCTGAAAATAATCCTAAAAATGTTGATAATGATGTATTGTACGGTCTTCCAAGTTTTCAACCGGAAATAATTTGTATTCCGGCTTACAATTTTTTTCAATTTGCACACTATTCACATCTCAAATCCAAAAAATTGTTATTTTTACACAGCACAAGGTATAAAATATTCCGCATTGATATTTTATACGCTGGTAGAAATAATCATGTCAACATCATTTGTCCTCTTAGCTTGCCCCCGGGCTCCCATATATGTCTTCTGAGTCTTCCTCTAGAGTTTCATATTTGCCCTCTCGGGTCCTATATTTGCTCTCTGGGCTCTCATATTCGTCTTCTGAGTCTTTCTCTAAAGTCGGATTTTTTTCACATTTCTTTGAACCTTAGAAATATCCTTTTGATTTTTTCAAAAAATGTGCTTCATGGAGCTCGTCCTCCAAATCACTGCACTCGGTATGCATCGTCTGCTAAACAAAGTTTGCTATCAACCCGGGTTTAAAGTAGACGTAAATATTCTGATTGCCCTCCTTGGTTCATTGTTGGGACGGAAGATTCCTTTATCCACATGCAGATTTGTTATTCCCGTGCTAGAAATTAAGGTACATGTAGAACTAGAATAATATATATAATAAAGAAAGCAGTCAAGTGTAACAATAACAAACCAATTAATCAAAAATATAAAACGGGCGCGGCAAAGCGCGCCATTTCCTTCTAGTAGAGGTACAAAGGGGTAGAGGATTGGAGTACAAGGCAAGTCGTGCTAGGTTTAAACCAAGTCTATCTCTAATTCCAATACCTATACGTATTATACTTCTAACAGATATGTGTGTGCGTTAATTTGTTTTTTGGCTGGTAAAACCAGATTTTTTTTAGCAGTAGGGATTAGAGAGGGTTCAGCTTCCAGCTCCTAAAGAACAACTTCAGGTTCAGAACCTAGCCAAAACATAGATAAATTCTCTGCCCTCGCCAAATTGGCGAGACAGTGTACCCTAACCTGCCCTCGATCCACTTAATACAAACTTGCACACTCTATCTCCACTAGCTTGTGACTTGATTTCATAAATCATATGAGTATAAGGCTAATTTGAACTGTCAATTCTTTCTAAACATCATTTGTTGACGCGTTGGCCTCTTACAGTGGAAATTTTTATTTTCCTAGGTGGGGGTTTAGCTACTAGGTATTCTTTCTTCCTTTTTTTTTTTGAGAAACACAGTACAACGCAGACGCTCACAAACACGCGCATACACTCACCCCTATGAACGCACACACGCACACCCTACCCTATGAGCACCTCCGAAAGACTGAGCCGGCGGTTGGGTCTTGAGATTGACGAAGTCACCACGGGCGCCTCGCTGTCGACGGGAACGTCGCCTCCCACTGAAAGAATATTCCGCCTAAATGAGAAACACCAGCGTCAAACCTGGGGTTTGAACTCTGGTGGGCTGGGGGTACAACTACCCACCTAACCATCTTGCCACAGGCAAGTTCTCTATTCTTTCTTCCTTTTCCCGCTTCTTAAGTTTCCTTTTCGTTATCCCTTTGTCTCCGTTTGGCTATTTGGTAAGGCTTCGATCATTCAGTTAGACCCATCTCCAAACCCCCTCCTCCCGGATTGTTCAACTAGGGTACTGGTTTCATGAAAAACACCGATGGCGATGATTTTTTTATTCACTACTAATTTTTGTGTGTAACCTGTACTCTTGTAGACCGTGAAAAGTGGTCTTGTTTGAAAAAACTGCTGCTAGAGATCTTAATCTGACTAGCTATTTGATAAATCCTTTGTTCTAGTATACGTCATGGCCACCCATGTTGGGGCTTAGAGGATTAATGATTGAGCAGCGTGCTCGTTTCAAAAAAATGATTGAGCAGCGTGATGAGCTCTGAAAGTGAAGTAGTTTAGGAGATGTATACGTACAATTGATACTATGTAAATGAAAGAATATTCTGCCGATAAATACTAAATAATGCACACAAAAAATAGAGCAAGGTGAGATCTTAAACGGTTTACATGCCATTTTAATCTGAGAATCAGATCCATATTATATAAAATAAAATATAAACTAAAATAAATTGCATGAATACCACCAATAATTTTGAGTATATATCTAACTGCAGAAATGCCCATCTCTAAACATATAGTTTTTCATCTTTACTATATTTCACATGCTATTTTATCATTGTACAATCATGACTTTTCTGCACTCTAACGATTTCAGATGAGGCTAGACACACATAGCTCCTTTTCAGTGTATGCATCCAACCATCTATCAAATAAACACACGCACTTGCTTACAAAATACATTCTCTTAATATTAATGACATATAAGCAAATAAAGTGTAAAGAAAAGGTTCACAAATAAATACACACATGATCTTTTATCAGTTTATAAAGTGTAGCGAAAAGGTTCACAAATAAATACACACATGATCTTTTATCAGTAATTAGGTGGCATCCAACAAAATGCGTCTAAATCATCATACCACCCCCATTCACCATCGAATTGTTCCTCACGGTATCAACCGCAGCTGCCACCATCAACGAGTCGAGCACCACTAACAACAACAGCGGCATCGGCGGCCGATGCGAGAGCTGACATGGGTATCACGTGCAATTACTGCAAGAGATGTAGGAAGTCTTTCACCTCACGGGCCGGCGTTGAGTGGCCACAAAAATATGCATAGATGGGGAGCGTACGTGGCTTGCAAGTTAACAATGGATTTGAGAGGCGACATCGGCGATGGAGGGGCTCCGTATTCCAAGAGGCTTAATGGAGCCAGAGGGGTGTGCGAAGCGATGGGTAAAATTTACAGTGGAATGAATGTTTTTGGTAGAATACAGATCGAGGGAAGCGGAGGGAGAGAAATGATGTCGTGTGGCTTAGTCTGCGCGATGCTATGGTGGGCGCTGGCAGCAGAGTAAGGATAAGTGAGAGAGTTGTCGTAAACTACCTGTAGCTTTGAGCTCACCACATTTTCTTTTTCTAGAAAAAATCAAAACGACATGTCTAGGTTTCATTATTTGGCCAATAAAGCATACAACTACGTGTACGTATTGTACGTGCTCTTGAAATTTTGTAAGCATTTTGTATTTTGGGCTACACAAAAAAGAGATTTTAAGGGGAATAAAGCTATTTTCTTTTTCACGGTCACAATTTTCTTTTTTTGTGTAGCTGGGAATACCCTTTTTCATCGAAAATTTAGCAGATATATATAAAACATTTGTATGTATCCAACTTATTTTTTGTGTAGATGTGAACTATAGATGGGGTCCATGGTTCACCATGGTGTAGTATAAAGATTAGTATTTAACTAAATGATATCTAAGTGGGGTCCATCTTGATGTGGACATGTGAAGTAAGGAGAAGACAAGAATCCTAGGGAGCTTAGTATTTGTAGAGATATGTTACTAAGTACATACAGATTTATTTTACGATCTTGTGAACATTTGTTAGTTTGACGTTTTGCTAGTAGAGATGACCGTGAACTCTTATCTAGGAGGATTGAACGCGTAATTAAAGATTCAGGCAAGTCCTTTCTTAACCAACCAAAACTTTGCACTTGTATAAATTGCACTTAGGGCATCTCCAGCCGTTCGGCCCCCCCAGGTTTCGATCCGGCGCCTTTTTGTCTTAGCGCCGGCCGTCTCCAAAAACTGGGGGGGGGGGGGGGCGAACTCACCAGCCATTCGGCGGCCCAGGAAACGCCACAGTTCATATCATTTGAAACGCCTTCTTCCCGCACCCAAAATATAGCCCGAGTTCGGCGATCACGGCAGCCACAGTTGGGCAATATTACAAAAAACGCCACAGTTGGGCGATCAAATAGTCTCGATCAAGCCACAGTCGGGCGATCCACGGCCACATGCGGCGTTCTGCTGATGCACAGATCAGATAGAGGCCGACGACGGCACAGCAGTGTCGGCGGCGTCCAGGTCGATCGGCGTGGTGGTCGGAGCCGGCGCAGAGCTCGGGGCAGCAGTGTCGGCGGCGTCCAGGTCGATCTGCGCGCGTGGATGGAGGCTGGGCAGGCGGTGTCTCGGCTGGACTGGCCGAGCTCGTCTCGGTCGTCTCCGTCGGGGTGCCGTAGGTAGTGTCCGACGGAGCCGAGCTGATGTCGCTGAGGATGAGCCGGCGTTGCGCCATGTACCATGTCCTCAGCTCGGGGTCCATCGCGTCCGGATCGGCCCCCGTGAGGAAGGCGAGGTTGTGGTTCCTCTTCTTCGCCACGGTGCCGGTCCTGAGGAGCTCGATCTTGACCTTGGAGTTGGCCATGAGCGCCGACCACCTCTTCGCGGTGATGTCCTCCCTCTTGCCGGCGTTTGCCTTTGCGTCGGCCCCTTCCTGGGACGGCGGCCTCCTCCGCCATCATTGGCCGGGTCCTCTTCCTGCGTAGGCGCCGTCGCGTCTCCATCTTCCGCTTCCGCCTCCGCCTCCGCCTCCGCATCCTCTGTGCCGGCGCCAGACGCACCTTGACCGTAATCCCCGCCGCCCTGCGAGAAGAACTCCACACCGCCCTGCGAGAGGAAGCCCGGGCACGCCGCCGCCGCCACCGAGCCGGTGGTGATGATCTCCTCCATGAAGGGGCCGGTATCTTGGCCCAACAGGAACTGCGCGGCGAAGGGGAGGGAACGGCGCAGCGATGGCGAAGTTGCGTAGCCCGGGGAGCCGACATACATCATCGGCGCATGGTGGGGAAGGTGGTGTTGAAGCCACCATGGTCGTCGGCGTACCCGGGGGAGTACTGGGGGGGCGCGATCCAGCGCGGCGACGGCGAGGCGACGGAGTTCTGGCTCCAGTCGGCGAACTGCGGAGGAGGACGAGGAGAGAAGCCCGCGGCCCTGTGCTTGGCCGGCGCCGGAGTTGGCGGCTCCTCCAGCTCCTCCACCTCTTCTTCCTCGTCGATGGCCTGGGCCTCGGCCTCCGCCGCCAGGTACGCGGACAGCTCCCTCTGCCGCTGCGCCTTCTCCCTCGTCCGGCGCTGAAGGTTCTCTTGTTTCAGGCGCGCCTCCTCGGCGATCCAGGCGGCGTTGCTCATGCCCGGCGGCTTCTCCTTCGGCGCCCTCGGCTTCCGCGGCTTCTTGCCGATCATGGAGGCGCCGACCAAGGAGGCGGAGGAGGCGGAGGAGGAGGCGGCAACGGCGACGGCGCGGCGGCCTGTGAATCGGGCGGGAGCCATGTGATACGTCCAAAACGTATCTACTTTCCCGAACACTTTTGCTATTGTTTTACCTCTAACTTGTGTGTTTTGAATACAACTAATGCGGACTAACGCTGTTTTCAGCAGAATTGCCCTGGTGTCTTGTTTTTGTGCAGAAAGTCAACTTTCGGGAAAAACACCAGAAAAGATCGCAAACCTCCTATTTTACCAGAAGACTCACGGAGCCAGAAGGGGAGGCGGAGATGGGCCACGAGTGGCCCAAACCACATGGTGGCGCGGCCCAGGGGCCTGCCGCGCCAGCCTATGAGGAGGGCGCCTCGGGCACCTCCCCGAGTCCCCCTTTCGACTACTTAACCCTTCTGACCTAAAAACGTCGGGGGGTCGTCCACTTCATCCAGAAACATCACCGTACGCCGCCACCATCGCGAAACCTATTTCGGGGACCAGAAACTCCGTTCTGGCACTCCGCCGGGACGGGGAATTGGAGGAGATCATCGCCATCATCATCACCGACGCTTCTCCATCGACCATCCATGTTTCCCCCATCCATGTGTGAGTAATTCCCTGCTGTAGGCTGAGGGGGATGGTAGGGATTGGATGAGATTGTTCATGTAATAAGCTATAAGATCATTAGGGCATGGTGCCCAGTATCCGTTGTTAGTACTTATTGATGTTGTTGCAACTTGTTGAGCTTAATGCTTGTCACTAGGGCCCGAGTGCCATGATTTCAGATCTGAACATGTTATTGTTTCATAATGATATGCACTGTTTATTGATCATACCTGCAAGTTGTATACACATATTGTTGTCCGGAACCCGCGGTCCCAAAGTGACAATAATTGGGACAGCCGAGGGGAATGGCTGCGATGTGAGGATCACATGTGTTCACTGCGTGTTAATGCTTTGCTCCGGTACTTATTAAAAGGAGTACCTTAATTACCAGTAGATTCCCTTGAGGCCCGGCTGCCACCGGCTGGTAGGACAGAAGATGTTGTACAAGTTTCTCATTGCGAGCACGTACGACTATATACGGAACACATGCCTACGTTTACTTAGTACTTGGATGCTTTATCATTATTATCTGCAATGCCTATGTCTTGATTATTATATGAGCTATCTTATCCATGCAGCGCCCGTTCATCCATCCCTATGCCTACAGTGTTTTAATCCTACTGTTTACTGCAATCACTACTGCTGTCTCTATTTACTGCTGCTATTATTTCACCGCTACTACTGCTATAAAACTGTTGCTACTGATAATCTGTGTCGAGCAAGACTATTCACAGGTGCAGCTGAATTGACAACTCCGCTGTTAAGGCTCTCAAGTATTCTTTGGCTCCCCTTGTGTCGAATCAATAAATTGGGTTTTACTTCCCTCGAAGACTGTTGCGATCCCCTATACTTGTGGGTCATCAAGACTATTTTCTGGCGCCGTTGCCGGGGAGCATAGCTTTATTTGGGAGTTCACTTGTGATCTATACTGCTCGCTGAAATTTATTCATCATGGGTAAAGCTCGTGATGAGAGGGTCCATGTATTGCCCTCCACTACAAGAAAAGGTACGACACTTAGTACCTCTGCTGCTCTTGACTCACCATCTGTATTGAGTCAACTTGTTACACCACCACAATCTTCACGTGTTGGTACTACTGCTGAATCTGAAATTGCCTCTGATAATGTTGATGATGCTTCTACTGTGATTGATGAGAATATTTCATTAGGTCCACTTTTAGATGCTGCTATTGCTAAGTCTAAACAACTTGAAAATACTAGAACACCTAATGGAAGTCCTACTACTCCTGTTTATTCACCTGAGTTAAGGGATTATACTTGTGATGATGATCCTGATGAAACTTATGTGGAACTTGATGATGATTTTATTGATAAATGTAATGCTACTACTGGTGCAAGTAATATGAGAAATTTTCTTGCACAACATGCTGTTAAATACAAGTTGTCACCTGATCCTAAGTTTGCCACTTCTCCTATAAACATTAAAGATAAGGATTATGATTTTTCTCTTGATTTATCTCATATATCTATTGTTGAGAAAACTCCTTTTTGTGGCACTAAGAGTGAAAGTGCTGTAGAGCACATGAATGAGCTCTCTACTTTGAGTGGCTTATTTTCTGATGATATTAAGAAGCGTAGCTACTTTGTTGCTAAGATTTTTCCTTTCTCATTAAAAGATGATGCTAAAGCTTGGTATAACAACTTGTCTCCTGGTTCTATTACTAGTCCTACTGGTTTGCTTGATGTTTTCTTTCAGAAATATTTCCCTGCTAGTGCTAAACATGATGCTTTGCAAAGAATTTATAACTTTGACCAGGAAGATGAAGAGAAACTTCCAGAGGCATGGACAAGGTTTTGCTCTCTTATCAGAGCTCGGCCTGGACATGATTTGGAAAAGCATGATCTACTTGATATATTTTACAGTGGACTAACTATTGAATCTAGAGCATATCTGGATAGTTGTGCTAGTTGTGTTTTCAGGAAAAGAACCCCTGAAGAAGCTGAAGAATTATTGGCTAAAATCAGCCAGAATTATGATGATTGGACTCTACCTGCGCCGACCCCCACACCTACACCGACACCAATATCAAAGAAGAGGGGAGGTATGATTGAATTGAATGATGAAACAATGAGGGAGGCCAAGAAGACTCTCATTGAGAAGGGTATTAAATCTGAAGATGTGAAGAACCTTCCACCTATTGAAGATTTGTGTAAGCCAATTCCTCATCCATCCATAATTGAGGTTCACTCTCTCCACAGGTTCGATGAAGGAGATATTCCCTACTCTAAACCACCTGATCAATGCTTAGATGAATTTGATAATTATGTTATTAAGCAGATAATTTTAATATGAGAGTAGAGAATCATTTGCATGAAAATTCTCTAGCTATTAGTAAGATGCATGATATTGTGGAGAGAACCTCCAATGATGTTAAGATGCTTATTAAACATTTCCATATGGTTCAAACTCAAATTGATCAACTCACTAAAGTGCAACAAGACATGTTAGCCAATGCTTCTAAGGAAAAATTAAAACCTGTCTATGTTAGCACTAGAAGTGGAGCTCATACTCAGGATCCTTTATATCCTGAGGGACATCCTAAAAGAATTGAACAAGATTCTCAACTAGCTGAAAATCCAGTTTCTCCTTCTAAGAAAAAGAAGAAGAAGAAACATAAAAATGTTGTAGAATCCTCTGAAACTGTTAATGATCCTAATAGTATATCTATCTCTGATGCTGAAACTGAAAGTGGTAATGAACTTGATAGTGATAAGGATAAAAATGATGCTCTTGATAAAGAAGTTAGTGAAAAGGAACCTGAAAAGCATACTAAAAACACAAAGTACACTAAGGAAGATTTCATTGCTAAGAAACATGGTAATGAAAGGGAACCTTGGGTTCAAAAGCAAATGCCTTTTCCAACTAAGAAACTAAAATCAAAGGAAGAAGAACATTATAATAAATTTGTGAATGGATGAAACCCTTGTTTTGCAAATTCCTTTGACTGATGCTATTAAATTGCCTCCTTACTCAAAGTATATGAAAGATATTGTTTCTAACAAAGGAAAATTCCTAATGAGGAAATTTCTACTATGCTTGCTAATTATTCTTTCAATGGCAAGGTTCCTAAGAAGCTTGGAGATCCAGGTATACCAACCATCCCTTGCTCCATCAAGAATAATTATGTTAGAACTGCTTTATGTGATTTGGGAGCAGGAGTTAGTGTTATGCCTTTTTCTCTTTATAAGAGACTCTATCTTGATAAATTGATACCTACTGATATATCTTTGCAAATGGCTGATAAATCTACTGCTGTTCCTGTTGGCATTTGTGAGGATGTCCCTGTTCAAGTAGCTAACAATTGTTTAATTTTGACTGATTTTGTTGTTCTTGAAATGCCTGAAGATGATAATATGTCTATTATTCTTGGAAGACCTTTTCTAAATACTGCAGGTGCTGTTATTGATTGCAATAAAGGAAAAGTAACTTTCAATGTTAATGATAAAGAACATACTGTTTATTTCCCCAAGAAAGTTGACAAGATTTATGGAGTCAATACCATCTCCAATTTTAAAACTATCAAAGTGGGAAGTATTGATTGCCCTATATATGATCATCAAGAAGGATATCAAAACATTATGATTGGATCCATATCAATACAATACAAGGTAACATGAGTGTTTATGATGTTTAAATCATTTGTGTCATGTAAATTTATTTGGTGCCAAGACTTGATCAACCTTGCTATCAAATGTATTTGCATACATAAAAGAGCTAAACAACATTTCTTTCTTCAACTTTGTTTTACCTACTGTTGTGTTACTGAACTTGCAAAGTTTTAGTTGAAACTGGTCTTTATAAAATTCTATTTCTGCTCTAAGTTTATTATTTAAATATCCAGAAAATGTGCAAAATGAAAGTTTTCAAAAATTTCTGAAAATTATACCATAAATATTAGTTTTTAAAGAGGAATGTGGGAGTGCCTGGAGCTGACCAGGGGGACCCACCATGCCACCACACCACCCCACCGCGCGGCAGGGTGTGGCCGCGCCGTGGCATGGTGTGGGCCCCACCTGGCCCTCCACTCACCCATCTTCCTCTCATTTCTTTCTCTCTCCCGACCAAACACACCACCATTGCTCAAACCCGTGTTCTTGCTGCTCTTGCTCGAGATTTTTCGATCTCCTTGCTCAGCCCATCTTTGTTGCTGAAATTTGGACCATTTGCTCTCCGGTATGTGACTCCTCCATGTATCCAAGTAGAATTTTGTTTAGTAGAGTATACCTTGAGTATTTTGCTGCTGTAGGTGACTTGTTAAGTGAGTATGCATGCTTGTTCTATGTTGATATAATCAGTTTTGATGCATGTTTAGTCCTCTAGCAAGTCCATATAGTAGTTCCCCTCATTTGTATGCTTCAAAGATAATTTTTATGATATGTGTCAAAAATTTCAGAGGATGGAGGGAAATGAACACCAACTAAATCAATATGAATTGGTGGTTCCTGAGGTCATGGGGATCCATCGTGAAGAAGGAGTGTTCCCATCCTGCTATCCATGCTTGGAATTTATGAGAAGTTCGGGGATCTTGCGTGATTTTCGTACTCTTGTCTCTAATACAGGATTGAGTGATTTTGTAGAGGGAGAACCCTACCAATATGCAAAGTTAACTGTGTCTGTGGTGCAGGACTTTAGATTTGATTGGTCTTCACCTAACCCTATGGTTCACTATAAAATTTACAACAAAAGTGTCCACTTGCCTTTTGATGCTTTTTGTGCAGCAATTAGGGTGCCGCAATGGGGATCACGAGGGAAGATACATGGGCAACCCAAGCATTTGACGGACCTATACGAGGTAATATGTCAAGGAAGAACCTACTCAGATGAAAGCGGTAAAATTCGAAGTATTCAATTTCCATGCATTCGATATTTTGCTTACTTCATTACGAGGTGTGTACTTGCTAGGAAGACTGCAAATAAATTATCCATTCCTGATTTAGCTTTCCTAGCAGCAGCCTTGCAACATGATAAGAGTTATAATTTGGGTGCCTTGATAGCCTTTCGCATTGCTGCCAATCGCGAGAAAGGTGGATTTTGTGGAGGACTCATTGCTTCTCGTTTATTAGCTATGCATGGTGTAGTAGCTCTCCCTAATGATTTGCAGCTTCCTTTAGAGAGGCTCGATTTTGCTTCCATGGGGAGGCATGGCTTTGTTACTAGTTGGTCTACTTTGAATAATCTATCTTATGAGGTGCCTTTTGCCAAGAAGGGGAGGTGGAAAATGGTTAAATCTGAGCGAATAGTCGCTTTGCCTGCACCACGTTTGTTTGATCTTGGTTTCAGGAATGTTTGGTCAGTCACCGAGGATGAATTCGATGCATACTTGAGGGATCATGCCCTGCACACAGAGGACGATGGAGAATGGGCGGCGAGGACTCCACTCAGTTTTCCGGGACTGGGGGCTCGCGCCCCTATCCTGGGAATGCTGGACCCTCTGCCTCATCTTCCTCAGCGGAGCCGGATATTGAGCACACCCAGTATGACCCGCCGGCTTGGAGTTCCTACCCGCGTTATTATTGATCTCCACTTAGGCCAAAAGCCTAAGCTTGGGGGGAGGTATATCGACATCTCACTCATTTACATATCATATCTTGTCGATACTTTGTATATCCATGTTGCAGTTTTCTTTCTTTCTTTTTTTAATTGTTTACCTTTTATTGCTGCATTCCAAAACACAAAAAGACCAAAAATATTTCTGTTGTTTCTCTTCATTTGTTTCTTTAAGTTTCAGTATTAGTTTGTTAGTTTTAAAATTCGGTTTGTTATTCAAAAATCCAAAAATATTTTGCTTTATTGTTGTTTCTTTTTGCTCTTGTTTCAAAAACTCGAAAACCCAAAAATATTTGTTGTTTCTTTTTGGTTTTGTATAGTGTTTTCAGAGTTGGACAGCCATCCGTGACTCCGATGGAGCTTGGTTTTCATTCTTATCATTCGAAGCAACACAAGTGAAAAAGCAATAAGGATGATCTACAACAACTTGAGTTGGGGTGAGAGGCTGGTATGAACTCCATTTGTTTTCATTTTTGTACATATACTCATCTATGTGAGCATGCTTAGTTGGTTCATGTGAGGTATATGTCATTTAGTGGATGCTTAGTAGTTCTTGTTCTCTCATGATCGGTCCCAATTTATTAATAGTGGTAGCATGTTATGTTGATGTTTGCTTGCATTGTTCTATTCATAGAGGGTATGACATTGTGGTATCCTCCTCTGAAGAATTCATTTGAATTGACTTGGCACATGCTCATGCATGCGTATGACTGAAAAACAAAAGTCAATTAAGCCTTGATGATTTATTTTGACTCAGAGTTCTTGTATCACTTTTATGTCTCAATTAATTTCATTTTGTCGCAAGCATGATTATGACGGTTATTGCTCTCTTGATTGTCGCTTCCCAGTCTATTGCTAGCCTTCACTTGTACTGAGCGGGAATGCTGCTCGTGCTTCCAAAACCATGAAAACCAAGTTATTCCAAAGTGTCCACCATAAATACCTATGCATGGCATTTCGAACCATTCAAGTAAATTTTCATGTGCTACCTTTAAAACCTTCAAAGTACTTCTCAATTTGTGTCAATGTTTTATAGCTCATGAGGAAGTATGTGGTGTTTTATCTTTCAATCTTGTCATTTACTTCTGACAGACTTTCACCAATGGACTAGTGGCATATACATCCGCTTATCCAATAATTTTGCAAAAAGAGCTGGCAACGGGGTGCCCAGCCCCAATTAATTACAACTTTCATTAATAATTCTCTTCACATGTTTTGCCCTGATTTATCAGTAAGCAACTTAATTTTGCAATAGACACTCCTCCATGGTATGTGAATGTTGGAAGGCACCCGAGGATTCGGTTAGCCATGGCTTGTGCAAGCAAAGGTTGGGGGGAGTGTCACCCATAATGAAACTAAAATACATGTGTAAACAAAAGAGAAGAGGGATGATCTACCTTGCTGGTAGAAATAACGTCCTTCATGGGAGCCGCTCTTGAAAGTCTGGTTGACAAGGGGGTTAGAGTACCCACTACCATTCGTTGACAACAACAAACACTTCCCAAAACAATTTTGCTTCTGTTTTAAAAATGAAAAGCTCTAGCACATGATAATCTCTGCTTCCCTCTGCGAAGGGCCAATCTTTTACTTTCATGTTGAGTCACCATCCTTTCTTTGAGCACTTTCTCGAGAGCATAGTTGTCATTCTTAGTGTAATGTGCTTGTCCCAGAATGTGGTTAACTATGATATAACTTTGATGCTTTTATCTTTGATATCTTTGATTCTAGTCTTCCCATGAACTTCAGAGGTGCCTGGGCATTTATGTTTTGCTGTACAAAAACGGGCAAGCGAGATACCATCTTATCATATCCTATTATGAGCATTACAATCTTGTGAATTAATATGTTTCATGTTTGTTGCTATTAGTATGTTGGTATCTTTTCATAGTTTACATGCCTATTGAGTGACATTATTTGCATTTGCCTCATCTTGAATTGCTTAAGCATTTGTACATATAGTGAGAATATATGCATCATATGAAGCAAATGTGTTCGTGAAAGTCTTTTATCGCACTCAGTTGTTAACTGAATTGCTTGAGGACAAGCAATAAGCTAAGCTTGGGGGGAGTTGATACGTCCAAAACGTATCTACTTTCCCGAACACTTTTGCTATTGTTTTACCTCTAACTTGTGTGTTTTGAATACAACTAATGCGGACTAACGCTGTTTTCAGCAGAATTGCCCTGGTGTCTTGTTTTTGTGCAGAAAGTCAACTTTCGGGAAAAACACCAGAAAAGATCGCAAACCTCCTATTTTACCAGAAGACTCACGGAGCCAGAAGGGGAGGCGGAGATGGGCCACGAGTGGCCCAAACCACATGGTGGCGCGGCCCAGGGGCCTGCCGCGCCAGCCTATGAGGAGGGCGCCTCGGGCACCTCCCCGAGTCCCCCTTTCGACTACTTAACCCTTCTGACCTAAAAACGTCGGGGGGTCGTCCACTTCATCCAGAAACATCACCGTACGCCGCCACCATCGCGAAACCTATTTCGGGGACCAGAAACTCCGTTCTGGCACTCCGCCGGGACGGGGAATTGGAGGAGATCATCGCCATCATCATCACCGACGCTTCTCCATCGACCATCCATGTTTCCCCCATCCATGTGTGAGTAATTCCCTGCTGTAGGCTGAGGGGGATGGTAGGGATTGGATGAGATTGTTCATGTAATAAGCTATAAGATCATTAGGGCATGGTGCCCAGTATCCGTTGTTAGTACTTATTGATGTTGTTGCAACTTGTTGAGCTTAATGCTTGTCACTAGGGCCCGAGTGCCATGATTTCAGATCTGAACATGTTATTGTTTCATAATGATATGCACTGTTTATTGATCATACCTGCAAGTTGTATACACATATTGTTGTCCGGAACCCGCGGTCCCAAAGTGACAATAATTGGGACAGCCGAGGGGAATGGCTGCGATGTGAGGATCACATGTGTTCACTGCGTGTTAATGCTTTGCTCCGGTACTTATTAAAAGGAGTACCTTAATTACCAGTAGATTCCCTTGAGGCCCGGCTGCCACCGGCTGGTAGGACAGAAGATGTTGTACAAGTTTCTCATTGCGAGCACGTACGACTATATACGGAACACATGCCTACGTTTACTTAGTACTTGGATGCTTTATCATTATTATCTGCAATGCCTATGTCTTGATTATTATATGAGCTATCTTATCCATGCAGCGCCCGTTCATCCATCCCTATGCCTACAGTGTTTTAATCCTACTGTTTACTGCAATCACTACTGCTGTCTCTATTTACTGCTGCTATTATTTCACCGCTACTACTGCTATAAAACTGTTGCTACTGATAATCTGTGTCGAGCAAGACTATTCACAGGTGCAGCTGAATTGACAACTCCGCTGTTAAGGCTCTCAAGTATTCTTTGGCTCCCCTTGTGTCGAATCAATAAATTGGGTTTTACTTCCCTCGAAGACTGTTGCGATCCCCTATACTTGTGGGTCATCACCATGGCGGCCAGATCTGTGCAAATGGCGGGAACGGGACGGGGGAGAGGTATATGTGGGGGGGGGGGGGAATGGAGGGAAGGGCCAAATTATGGAGGGAAATCGCCTTCCCTCGCCGACAAGCCTGGCCCGCGGACGCCTTTTGCCCCTCCAGGCCGAACCCAGCAGGCTGGGATTGGGCTGGGTTCGCCGGCGCGAAACGGCGCTAAAACCGGCGCTAAATCGACTTCTGGGGGGACCGGCTGGTAGATTTTCGTTACCGCCGGCGCTAAAAGGCCTCCTGGGGGGCTCTGGGGGGACGGCTGGAGATGGCCTTATACACGCATGTATGAAAGAAGCACTTATTCAGTAAGGTGAATTATTGATCAAAGAACATGTTCCGCGTATTACTGAATCAATCTTATGATTGCGGAAGCCTCACAACAACTGAGCTGCTTATTTCATCTATGGTAGATGCAATGGTGTAACGTGTTGCTGAGCAGTCAACCTGCTTGGTGAAATCGCATGAGCTCATTGCTATGACACTCGGGCACAATGTTGTCTTATATGGACCATATGTTGTTGAAAAATTTCCGACACACTTCCCATTTCTACGAGTTATTGACAGACAAAGTTAGGAGGGTTATATGTTTGCGGTGGGAGGAGTGATGAACGCGAGCATGCATGTACACACTATGTTAATTAGTGGTGTGGAGGAATAGAGGAGGAGCTATATGTGGGTATACACGACAGTTCATGATGCATATTTATATAGATAGATGTGCGTGGCCAAGAATTTAGCCAAAATAAAATATTTTTTTTGAGTAAATACCAAATATATTAAACCAGCAAATAGTACATGATTACATCGATTACAAAAACAATACTAAAAGAGACGAGCAAATCTTTGAGATCTTCAAGCCCTTTCTTCTTCTACGACACAATCTTGTACTTTTCTGAAGGCCGCCGTAGATCAACGATGAATACACCAAACCACAGACCTGTTAATACCAACGAAGATTCTCCCCTTTTAATTTTGAGCCGCAATGCCAAGACTTTGTTCACGCACGCAGCCATTAAATTAATCAAACAACATCAATAAGAGCACCACCACTGATATTTCAGGGAAAATAACCGAACAACTTTGTCGACGTCGTTGGAAGCCGAGAGAACGAATCATCATTGCCGAGGACGTAGTAGCCGGGACAGATATTGCGAGAACAATCCTCCTCGCGGCAACCATGAGAAACAATCCAAGATTGATCTCGTGAAGCAAGATCTGAAGAACCATACCTAGACAAACTTAATCTTCCAAAACCACCGTTGACGTCGGGAAGGAGATCTCGCCGTCGAACGAAAGCCGGAAGATTGCTTATTGTAGAAGATGTCTTCTCCATTGATGAAGACGACGACAACCAAAACGCTAGATTGAAACACTATTTTTATTAAAAACTCCACTCATAGATCGGATTCCCCACCCCTCCCGACGCCGGCAAGGCCGGCCGGAGGAGGGGGAACCGATCTACGGTGGAGGAGAAGAAGTGGCGGCGCCTAGGTTCTAAGCGGCGGCGGCTGCTTTTCTCGTGGCTAAAACCCACCAAAATAAAATAATTAACGATACCGAATCGGACATTAAACTACATAACTACTGCTCCCTCCGTTTTTTAATATAAGATGTTTTAGCTTTTCTCCATATGCACATGCACAGAAATGTATGTAGACACATTTTTGTGGCCATGTTCATTCATTTTAGTGTGCATATAGACAACATGTGTATCACCTAAAACATATTATATTAAAAAACGGAGGGAGTAGCTTTTACTTTGAAAACACATGTCCGACCTTTAAAATCAGGTGTGGACCCACAGGTACGCCAGGGTGGGCCACGGTAGATCCTAGGCCCAGTCTAAGTAGGAAAGGCCATCCAGCCACAACAGTATAACAAACATCCTGTTAGCTTATGCTACCAGTCGATTGACTGGTCGCGAGTTCGCCTCCCTGCGAACTATTTTTTTAACCAATTTACATTTGAGGTAATAATAAATATTTTTTCACAGTGACAAATATAATGTATTTTTCCTAGTATTAAATAAAGAGAAATAAAATATTAAACGTTGTGGGTCTTAATATGTGTTAATTAGAAATATTATTTCACATTGAGAAATATAAAATTGTATTATTGTGATGGATAAAGTTACACAATAGAGACTTGAAACCCATTGAATGGGTTACCGTTTACCTACCAGAGAATGGATGTAGTAAAAACAAATACATTTGTATATAAATAAATGTTTGCGGCCCATTTTGAAAGGGTTGTAAAGTATGTGTTGCTGTACTAGGTCTGTCTTATAGGCACATAACATAGCTCAGGATAGATTCATTGCCTTTAGGAATCGCACAATATCAATTGATTATTACACTGAGAAGTGCATCTCAATCTTTTGATACGTCATACGATTCGATAGAATTCTTCGTCCGCCACTGCTTAAGATGTTGATAAAAGCTTATATATATATAAAAAAAGATGTTGAGAAAACCATGTTAAGTATCTTACCGAAAACAAAGTGGCAAAGTGTTGATTACATAGTATGTGTTTGTGGGTAGCTAGCTACATGTTCGTTTTGGTAGAAGAATTCTTACACAATTTTTCATATTGGAGGCTCTCATAATATGGCGGGCCAGTAACTTGAGAAAAACTAGCAAACGAGTAAAATAATAAGAGAAATTACATACATTTCAGTGGCAACTATTTCCCAAATAGAGTGTACCTTTTGATCCCCTGTGTACCTGCATCCCACTTACTTCACGGTAGGGGAGAAGGTAGAACATAGTATTGTTGGTGTCATCTTCTAAATATAGTGGTATATTGTAATATTTGAGAGTGTGTTTTTTAGTTTTAAAGAAGATAAGAAAAAGTCATCTGTATCATTTGACACCAATTCTTACATGCTAGCTCCGCCCATGCTTCATATATTTCCACCACTGTAAGATTCTGAGAAATTGTTTCAAATATTTATATGCATGGAACCTGGTCATTGTGGCAAATTAACTTCTTGGTAAGATTTTTCATAAGCTCAATTTCTGCTTAATTTCCCTTTAGGCTTAGGATTCATTTCAGGCATATGGACATTTCTCTGATGACTAAGAGCATTAAACAAAATGTTATCAAAGACAAATGTGTCGTGTTTCAGACAGTTCACCGGATCATATGGCACCTTCGATGCATAATTGCAAGCATGTTCATTTGCTAAGTATATCTGGCATTTGGTTCATTTTACTTTTAACATCCCTGCACTGATGAATGTTACCAATATGTTTGGTAGATGGTTAAATGGGATTGATAAGCACACTAAAGCACATATTAGAATCGGTGTTTGTACTCTTATGTGGGCGAACTGGAATTGTCACAATGATGTGGTTTTTAACAAATCGAGAGTTCCTCGCTTTTTGAAGGTTATCCAAAAAGCTATACTGGATCCAGCAGTGGTCGCTTCTCTTGCCAGCTGGTCAATGGGGACATGTGGATTTTGGATGCACTCAAATGTTGGTGGTCGTTTGGGCTATCTTTAGCCATGGAGGTTGGTGGCACACTAATAGAATTCAAAATGCATATAGGGATTTTTTTGCTTTCTATTTTCCATTGGCTGATTCAAGCTGCCAAACTTGTTCACTTATGAGGTACTTTTTGAATTTTGTAATCGTTTTAGCTACTCTGAAACTATGGAATAATACATGCATCAACCGATGCAATGCAGAGGCTGGGGTATTTTCCGCATTTCGAAAAGAATGAAAGATTCTGAGATTTTTTTCAAATATTTAGATGCATGGGACTCGGTCGTTGTGCCGAATTAACTTTTTGGTAAGATTTTTCATAAACTCAATTCCTGCTTAATTTCCATTTCGGCTTAGGATTCTTTTCGGGCATATTGCCATTTCTGTGATGACTAAGAGCATTAAACAAAATGTGATGATAGACAAATGTGCCGTGTCTCAGACAGTTTACCGGATCATATGGCACCATCCAGTTCACTATACAGGTTATAGTCGTGTATAATATTACTTGCCGATAACTGATTTGTATTCAATGTATTATACAGATTGACGAAAAAAAGGTTACTACATGTACTTGCCACAATAATTAACTAGTTAATTACTTCACGTTACCTCCTTGTGGGAGAGGCCAACACAAGTTTAATTTTGCTGTACCCACCAGAACCGCGCAGCGTCATGCTTCTACACTTTGCGTACTATACCATGGCACCCTTCAGTTCCTCGTGTGTGTCGATTTTATCAAAGATGTGCTCGTGCATATCTCAATTCAGGTCGAATCACTTGTCCTAAGTTTTGCTATGAATTTTCCGATGCCTTTCATTCCTACGATGTGCGTAAACATAATCGAAGTGCAATGAAAGATTAAGCTCAAGGAATTAGAAGTACTTCACACAAAAAGGGAGAACCTTGGACGTGCGGTGTGGGAGGAAGCACATAGTATTTATATGGGGAAATTAAGTATCCACATGTGTATTGTCCATTACGAGGAATTAAATAAGGTAGATCTCACGAACTCAGTGTAGGACATGAAGTGGGTGGACTACAGGTCTATATCAAGTCAGAGACAAATTTGCAGCAGATTTCTTATACTGTACAAGAAAGAGTTCATCGCCGCAGATATTTTTTAACGTGCATCTAAAAAAAAGTATAGTAACGAACGTGCGCTCAGTTATCAACAGCTCCATATCTCCTGGACGCTCTCGCCAGGCTGTGCGAAGCCCTCCATGAGGAGCGACAGCGCCATGGCCCTGTAGGCCTGCTGGGTGAGGTGTATGCCATCCCAACTCACGTGCCGGGCCGGGTCTGTGCACGTGCTGGACCCCAGCCCGCCGCACATTAGGTCCATGTTGAAGTTGTACTCCCGCCCGACCCGCAGCATGCCTTGAGCAGCGATCCCTCGTCAAAACCTGCCATGGAAGACAAAGACCCACGCCAGGTCAGCTGCTTAGAGATTCATGCTCATATATTCTTGACATTCAGGCACGCCAAGTAAAGTACCCAAGACAGAAGCGTGGTCGAGGAGGTGCAGGAAGGCGCCGTAGTAATCGGCGTAGACGATGGAGATGTCGGCGTTGGCCTTCCGGAGCTTTTCGATGGCTGCCTGGAGCTGCTCGTTGTGGTACGCGGCGAAAGAGTTGTAGCTAGCGAGGCATCCCCTCTCGTCGCGGTCCGCCGAGCCGGCCACGGAGAAGAGGGAGAGGTAGCTCGGCGAGCACCCGATGGGGAAGTTTCCCGGGATGATGATCTGTGTCGCTCCGAGCTCGATCACCTCCTGATTAATTAATACAAGGTTTACAGTGCGGGTTAGATCGATTAATTAAGAATATCTCATAGGGTGTTGAGTCTGCTCAACCAACTCTCCTGAAATGAATATCCTGTTACTTGCCTTTGTGAAGTCCATGATACTCTTCACGACCTGTGGCACGTACGCCTTCACGGCCTCAATGGACCTCTTTTGGAAAAACGCGTAGTTGTAGTCGTTCCCGCCAATCTCTCCAACCAGAAAAAGAGCTCCGGCGAGCTTCTTTGCACAATCTGTGACGTCAAGTATCTCATATAGTGAGTGATAGAGCAGGAAGGACTAAGCTGGAAGCAGAGGAACCCCTGTCTTCTGCTTCTGTTCAATTACCTTCCTGCGAAGGGCACGTGGTGTTGAGGTGCGACTTGAACCAGTCCAGCTGGGAGCTGAGCGGCATGTTCCCCGGCGGCATAATGATGGCGTTTTGCAGGAGGTACGTCCGGTCGAGCGCCGTCGCGCCGGCCACCGCGAAGTTGACGCCGCTGCTAAAGTCAGCGCCCTTGTCCAGGTACGGGTTGATCAGAGGCAGGTTCAGCGCCATAGCTGACAAAACATCCCACACATTACACAAAGAGTATGCATGACGTTACGTACAGGATCGACATGAAGTTAGCTTACCCAAGTAGTCGATGATGAGGAGGCCGTCGGAGCAGCGGCCGGTGGGCTTCCTGTACGTCTGGCCGTACGGGAAGCTGCCGATGGAGGAGAAGAAGCCGACGGGGCCCTCTCGGAGGAGGTTGCCGGTGTCAGCGATGGAGTCGCCAAAGCTGTAGATGGCGTCGACGGAGCAGGCCGGCGCGGCCGAGTCCATGAGAGCGTGCAACATCAGCAAAGTTAGGAGGAGCTTCGCATGTAAAGAAGCTGCTGCCATGCTCGATCGAGTGATACAGCTTCTCAGGATCTGTATGTGTTGTCAGGATTGGGAGATGGAGACTGGAGATTGAAGTAGGTTTTGAAGCAGCATCGATCAGGTGGACTGCTTGTCTACTTGGTTTGACGGATGAGCTTGTTGGTGAACATTTGGTCAACCTAACAAACTAACAATGGACGGTAATGACATGTTGGCATGCCACATTTTAAGACATTATATTCCCGGAGTCAAAATAATGACAAGCTGCCAGGTACCTACGCTAGTCACACATTTAATAAACCTCATAGACAAGGGAGTGGGCCGTCGTGCAGCGGCAGAGGACGGGGCGGTGGAGAGGCGACGGCGGTGTAGACTGATCTGGGCCCAGATGGGCTCGGACGGGCGACCCGCTGCTGTCACGCCATCTCTCCCGACTCCGTGGACGGCACGTGGCATCTGGGCTCGATCGGCAACATGAAGACACCAGGGGCTCCGGCCCTGGGCGTGGTGGTGGTGGCCTCCACCTTCGCCGGAGGCGGTTGGTAAACTAGTTGTGACCATACCTGACCATGGGCCGGGCCTAAAAAAACCGTGGTCAAAATCCCAGGCCCGACCCGACTCTACCATCGGGCCTATATTTCAGGCCCAGTCCCGTCCCATGACGGCAAAATCCCGTCGGGCCTCGGGTCGGGCCTCTTCCTTAAAACACCAATATGCAAAGCCCAGGCCCGTCCCGTCCATCGGGCCGAAATCTGAGGCCCAGGCCCGGCCCGTGGGGAAGCCCAGTCCCACCCAAGCCCGGAAATTTTGGGGCGGGCCGGGCTTCCCATGGCCAGGCATAGTTGTGACGGATCCTGGACCACACATCTAGTCCGGCGGCCAGTGTGGAGGCGCGGCTGGCGGTGAAAACCGTGCTCTGGTCCCGGTCATGGCGGGCGATGGCGGTGTCGACGCGGCGTTACCTTGCTGAAGGCACCGTCATTTGCAGCCACCGTCGACATACTCGCACTGCTAGCTCTGGGGGAAACCCCAGATCTGGGTACCGGATCGGACGATGGCAGCGCTCTCGGTGTCGCTCTCCCTCATGGGGGCATTGTTTTTGGAGCAGCCGCTAGATGGAGGAGGCAAGAAGTTGAGCAGTATGCATCTATCGCGTCGATGACGACGAGTCTCGGCGGCGTGGAGCTTCTAGGTCTCGGCGGCAGATGTGTGATAATGGACGTACGCGCGCGGGGAGGTGTCACTGTCTAGCGTTGCGGCGGTGTCGACGGCAGGCCTAGCAAGGTCAATGCATGTGTTGATACATGTGCTGAAGATGGGATGGCGGAAGACGGCGGCGGTGATTTCCAGACTTTTTAATGTATTACTTTGTAAGTCTTGGTTGAATAATTAATAAGAAAATACTATGTGCATTGATTCGATGCAGAGGCGTTTCAACCTCCATTTCGAAAAAAAAAAGCGTGGAGTTTTGGAACCCAGGCTACATAGAGCCATTTTTTTTAACAAATCAAAATGGCATTTTTGAGTTTCCACAAATCACGAAAAAATCACAGATATAGATAGTGCCGAGATCTATAAGCGTGCAAAATATTACCTTAAAATTCATTATATTTTGGGTTGTACAAAAAAAGGGTGGAAATTTTGAAACTGTTTATTGTTCACCCAGATCCACTTATTTGTCTTTTTTGTGCATCACAAAATACAACGAATTTGGAGTTAAAAATTTGCACGAATGTAGATCTCAAAATATCTACATCCTTGGCTGAAGACACAAGACGAGTCCTTGTCGGTTGGTTGGTTTGGTTTGTGTTGTAAACCGTGTGGCGTAACTTTTGGCGTTGTAACAGCCGTCTTTGCCTCTTGTTCTATGAAATATGATGCACCTGCTAGGGTGTATTCTTGAAAATCTGTTTAAAACATGGATCAGTGCCAACATCATCGTGAAAATGAGGGAATTTTATGTTCCCATTTAGAGAGCGACGGTTTGGCGCCTCTCATAGACAAACGAGGACGTGTTTCAGCTAGCTGCATTTTTTTTTTTCACCTCAAGAGGTTTATCATGGTGGAGGGATTCGACAACTCCAAGTAGGATTTTTTTTCTTCCCTTGTGTTTGCTTGTTTCTCTTCTGTAACCTTTTCCATGGCATTTTAAAACTCTCATTTCTAAGTGATTTAATCCCCCTCAAGTTTTTTTTTGCGAGGAAAAAGATGATGATATTACACGGATTCTTACAGAAAGACCCAGGAAAAAGAGAAATTACAGATAAGCCCTCCTGGGACTCAGCATCGAGGACGAAGACCAGAACGCTCCGCCGGCGCGCCGCCGCTGCTCCACCCCCACACGCTCTGGATCAGGTGAGCCCCTCCGCGGTCGGGAACTCGACGGTCCTCGGTTCGCAAGAACCTCCGCTCCGCTCCATCGTCGACGCCGTCCAGCGCCACACCACCATCTTCTTCGGGAACTTCAACTCGGAGCCGCCGCCACACGGACTCCGTCGAGGGGAAGTCGCACCCCGCAGCTCCAAGGAACCGCGACGGCGACGAGGAAGGCAGGTCCGCAGCCAAGCTCTGAAGAGCAACGGCAGGGGGAGAAGACCTCCATCCACAAAAGCCACTCCGGCGCCGCCACCTCCACCAAAGCGCTGCCGGCTAGCACACTACTAGGGCCTACACTATATACACGCCGGAGATCCGGCGATTCCCCAACCTCCCGCCGCCGAGGCGGCCGCCGGAGGCGAGGAATCGCGCGGATCTGGCGGCGGCGAGGTGGCTCGAGTAGTTTCGCTCACAAATCGCCTCTCCTTGTACTGTAGCGGGGAGAGAGAACGTCCAGAGTCGTTAGTCCCCTCAAGTTGAGATGGTGGTTCCGTCCCTGCCGCCCACTCTCAAGAGATTAATTCACATGAGTTTTTGTGACAACCTGTGTCCATGTGCCATATTTTTTTAGGGGCTAAAAAATAGATTTACTAAGCATTTCGATAATTCAGCACTTGTCCGATCTATTTGGTCGTGTTGCTGGGAACAACACTACATACTGTGCACCCCAAAAGCGGAGATATTTTGAATGATGGGGACACATTTGCGGGTGCCTGTGGAGATGCTGTTACGAGTTAAAATTTGAAGTTTATAGCCCCGAATGTGGTCGGTGGTAAATCACTGGCAGCTGCAGCACAAACACAATCATGTGACACGTGGCCTTCATATTTCACCAGACGCCATCACCGACACGGTGTCTCTCGGTCAGAGCGGATAGGATAGGCTGCTGCGGCTGTCGTTGCATGCTTGATTCCATCTTACTTTTTTTACTGTTTCATTTCCCCCAAGTTTTTACTGCAGCTGCATCAAAAAAATTTGCTGCAGCGCGCGACAGGAGGTGCCTGCAGGCCGGGCTGGCGCATACGGACCAGCCCAGTCCGATTTTGTCCCAACGGACAAAAGAGGGGCTCCAACGGGCTGGCGCATTCGGACTGGTGTCCGCCCGGACACCGAATTTCGACCCAAAGGCGGCCCAACTTTGGGGCGGCTTTGGGGCGGGACGGATAGCCTCTCGGTCCTCCCTGTCGCGTCGGGCCCAAGGGCCAGCACACAGTCTCCCTCCCACCTCCCCATCTCCTTTTGGCCCCGCGACCGCCGCGCCGCCCTGGACCTGCCCTTCGGCCACCGAGCTATCCTCGGCCACGACGTCGTCTAGCCTTCCCCGTGGCCGGATCTCGTCGCCGGCCGCATTCTCCATCTTCTTCCGCCCCGGCCGCCCTCGAGCCGTGCTGAAGCCGCGGCCGTCCTCGCCCTCGTCTCCAACACCGGCCGCCCTCGTCCTCTGCCCCGGACTCCACCGCGAACTCCACCGCCCCGAAGGTGTTCGACCAAAGGTATGAACACCAGCCGCCCTCGTTCTTTGCATTTGAAGGAATGCAAATGATGTAGCATTTTCTTACAATTTTATTCATGTAGATGGATAGCGATGATGAGTCTTCTACCACACCTTCATCGATACATCGGATGAATCTTCCGACGATGACAGCGATATCATGGTGGCCGCGGCCACTCTCATCCACAACGTCAACCAGAATGCAGTGGCATCCCAGGATCAGTGGATTTGGCACTCGTTCTTTGGTATGGCCGGCTCCAACAATGATATCAATGTGTACATCGGTCCACGGTATTCGACCGGGTTGTCGAGGGAGAGGCTCCAATTGTCCACTATGAGGTGAATGGGTATGAATACAACAAGCCTATTACCTAGCTGATGGCATCTACCCTTCGTGGCCAGTTTTTGTGAAGACCATCCGGAAGCCTAACTCCGAGAAGACCAAGAAGTTTGCTCAACACAAGAGCCTGCCGGAAGGATGTGGAGCGAGCATTTGGTGTGCTCCAATCTCGTTTTGCCATTGTGCGGCATCCTGCTAGAACATGGAGCAAGGAGCTGATGTGGGAGGTCATGACAGCGTGTGTAATCATGCACAACATGATAGTGGAGGATGAGCGGGATGACGCGAGGCTATTCGATCAAGGATGGGAATTTCAGGGTGAGTTGATTGAGCCGATCCCAGGGGCAGCGTCGTTCCAGCAGTACATTCATGTGCTTGACGAGATGCAGGACAAAGAAACACACATCCAGCTCCAGAATGATATGGTGGAGCATGTGTGGGCTCACTTCGGAAACCATCCAGCTCCAGCTCCAGCTCTAGTCCAGAATAATTTCATTGAATGAACTATTTATTTCAGTCCATGAACTTTTTATTGTAATAAATTTGATACTATTTGCTATCGAACTATGTTTGTGTGCTATTGATTAATTTGTGAATTGTAAAAAATGGGCTCACTCGGGGGGGGGGCATTTTGCGCCAGGCCGTTGGGGGCACCTCCACCCAAACGGACAAATGCCCAAAATGTGTCCACGGTCCACCAAAGGGACAAAATCGTACCAATTTCGGTGCCCGTTTGCTCCACCCGTTGGAGGTGCCCTAAGTTTTGGACGGTGGGTTACCAGTGCTGCTACTTTGCCACGTGTCCAGCATCTTTTGAACTGAAACCATCAGGTGTAAAATATTTGTACTGGAGCCAAACTGTTTGGTGCGGAATCATTTCCCCCTAATTAATTACCATGACCAAACTACAGGTCTATGAATCATCACATGCGCACAATCTTTTCTACAGGGCAGGGAGTGTAAATCGATCTGGAATTCGTGTCGGATTGGCAGGGAGTAGAGCTTGAACACGGAGAGGTCTCACCTGTGGTCAGGTCCGCTGACTGCTACGTCCCGCCGCAGCGACGTGGGGAGGCCGTGGGCGCCTTCCTTTTATCTCCTCCTGCGGCCAGCCCCGCCAGGCCCTCTGCGCCGGTTTTGGTGGGCGGCGGGCCTCCCCGCCCACCTGCGGGCGCCCTCCCAGGGGTCAACCGCAGTCGTTTGCTGACCTGCGTGATGCGGATGCGGCAAGGCGCCACAGCAGGGCGGCAGGAAGACTCGTCGGGCCATCAATGGCGGAGCAAGGCGGGCCGCAAAGGCAAGATGGCTGGGTGCCCGTGCGTCCGCCGCACTGGTGGCGAAGAGATGCGGGCGGAGCTCGTGGCAGCCGGCCTAGGGGGGGAGGCGCGCGGGCTGGAGACGACCTGGCTCGGCGTGCGCTCCTCCTCAAGAAGATGAGGGGCAGATGTTTCCGTTGCTTGAGCCACCGCCATTTCGCCATCGTCTGCACGGAGCCCCGGGTTTGCTGGCGCTGCCATCGACCAGACCACCTTTCTGGGAGCTGCTCCGAGCCCCTACCTCTCCGCGCCGGCTGCTCCACCACGCAAGCGTGCCACCACGCCGGTGTCCCCGCTTCGTTCCTCCCGGGACATGCTCATGGCGCCGCAAGACCTGACCGCAAGGCCGGAGGAGGACGAGTTCTTCGTCACCATGCTGGACGTGTTCGACACTATGGCAGAGGAGGTCGAGCTCAATAGTATGTGGTGCTACAAGGAAGGGGTGGATGGTGCACTCTCTGCGGAGAATGCGCGGCCCGGCTTGTTGCTGCTGGGGAGAAGAGAGGACAGCGGCTGCGAGACGTTTGTGCAGGAGGTGCTTGTGCAGCTCTCAACGGCTGACCACGAGATGACGGCGAGATCTCAGCGCGAGTCTCGCGTCCGGCCCCGAATGTTCTCCTCTCGTGGCTGTTCGAGACGAGCGGTCTTCTCCGGGTACGCGCCGCGGTGCCGTTCTCACCAGGCGATGCACCGTGCGAGAGGCGACACGTCAACTTTGATGAAGAGTCTGAGGCTGATTGGGAGATGGGGGCATGAAGTCGTCGCTGACAGGGACCTTTGATTTCCTCGGCCCCAACCTTCACAGAATCCATCACCGCTCGCATCACCGCTCCTCTGCTGTCTGTGGCTCCACCAACGCCGGCCACACCGATCAGGCGGGCTCGCCACAGCGATCGGCGGGCTGTCACATCCATGGCGGGGTTGAGCATGATTGAGAGGGCGCGTCGTGTCCTACGCAAGAAATGGGGGCTGCCGGCGGATGACGAAGCGGAAGGGGATGCCTCAGAGGAGGTGCTGCAGCAGCGTTTCCTGGCCCTCTTCAAGGATCCGAAGACGGCGTTGGAGACGGAGGCGGTGAGGCTCTGATCGACAGAGTGGGGCATTCAAGATCCGTGATTTCCAAGATGGCCGAGAGCCGGGCTACTCCAACGACTGCGGCGCGGGTGATTCCTTATGACGTAGTTACCTGCGTCAAAAGAATATGGGTTAGGTTGAGACTCCAAGTGCAGAGTGTATAGTACAGGAAAGACTGTTTTCCCCACGAGGGATGACTCGAGTGTTTAATATCGAACTCTCGGGGAACAGTAGTGAAAGATTTATCTTCTTATCCTTCTCTTAAAAACCTACAAAACAAAGTAAATTGTTTTGTGCCTCAACCTCACCAAGTGGTTGTCAAGCACAAGGTGTGAGTATGATATGAGAAGATAATGAATGCAAAACAATAAATAAATATGCAATGATGATAAATAAATATGTAAGGATGGTGGAAACAATGATGGATGATATTTTTGGGTTTTGTATTGTGAATGCAAGATGTAAAAGTGTTTTTGTATTTTCGGATTTTTAAATGGCAGAAAATGAAAAATGCTTAAAAGTTGTTGGAAAGGTGTTTCTTATGATTAAAAATGGACCGGGTTCATGGTTTCACAAATGCACTCTCTCTTTAATAAAGTGGTAGATAATGGAACCTAGAATTGACATATTAGATTGCAACAAAAAGGTTTCATGACAAGTTACTAATTATATGGGCATCACGTCCTAACATAGAGATCTTTTGTTTATTAATCTCTCTTATACTCCACCAAGATGGGAATTAAATCGAGCCATCTAGTATTAAGATAAATCAGAGTATAGCATTAAGTTTTATGACATGAAGTTAAAATAAGAACTTGCCAGATCTAGTCATGGAGTAGTGGCAAGGTCACACCCACATCTCCAGTAGCAAGGTTTTTTTCTTTATCCCTAGTGAGGCAACAAAGTAAGGTAAAGTACCCAATTGGATCGCGGAACTTCTGTCACTTTCACCGCACTAGCCACCCCCCGTTACTCCATCTAATGCACTCATTCCCCCTCACACGCTCTCATACACCAGTTTGATCAGAACAAGTAAACAAGAACGGGGTACATAATATGCATCTACTTTCATAACTGAAACAAAACTATTGCAATCTCAAACATATATTAACTCATAAAAAGATCCACCACAAAGGTATTACATAGATGACCGTAATTATGTTCAGCAGCTCATACGGTGCTAACTAGTGAAGCTCAAAGAGAGGAGAGATACATAAGTTACTTCCACAAACCCATAGTCCAGGGGTGGACTACTCCCTCTTCATCTTGGAGACGGTGGAGAAGTCGTTGGAGAAGAAGGAGACCACGCCGACAGCGCCCCGCCGGAGTTTTCCCCCTCCAATCTGCAACTCCAGGTCTCTGTTTCGTGGTTTCTGTGTTTCGGTGGCGCTCCTTCCGAAAGCCGTCGGGGACTATTTTTATAGTCGTTTTTAGGTCAAGACGGAGGCTCGGGGAAGAAGATCGACGACATCGGAGGCTCGAGGCCAAGTTAGGGGGTCCCACGCGGCCAAGGAATCTGGCCGTGTGGGCCCGCCTCTTTCGGCCCTCGGGTCTCCGTTTGTTCGCTTCCTTCGCTCCTACGCTTCGTTCCTTCTAAAAACTGATGCCGTGAAATATTAGGTCATTTGGACGTCATTTGGGTCTGTGAAATATAAAAATATAGAAAATAGGGTTTTCTGCCAGTGCAGGGTTAATTCCAGAAAAATAGGGAAACTGTGAAATATTCCAAAATCAATATAAAACAATGATATAACCCTTATATGATGCAAATATGATTGAAATATATGTAATATAATGCAAAGTTCATGTATGCATTTTACATGCATCAACATCCCCAACCTTAACCTATACCGTCCTCGAGTATGAAGGTGATAAAACTAACATGGACTTTGCTTTTTAATACTATCAAAGGATATCAAAGATGATTACTATTGCTACATAGAGTCAAATGATTCATTCTTCAAAGGAATAGCAATATACAAGATAGATTATGAAGTGATATCAAATATTCAATGTAAGGATGTTCAATGATGCTTCACAAAGTGTAACATAGAAGAAAGTACTATGGACCAAATGTATGCATAATGAAAAGTAAAAACATCCTATAATGGTCATAGAGTATTCTTGTAAATCTGAATATAAAAGGTGGACACTTTGGAAAGATATATAAATAAGTAGAGGTAAAACATGAATAAGTTTCATCTAGCTTCCAAATGCTTCTACTTAAGTTAATGTTTGCAATGTGGTATTCATTGGTGTGGAGCTCTCATTACCTCTATCATAGCATCTTGAATGGTTAAAGTTTAAAGTGAAAGCAAATATGAGTAATGTGCTTGACAAAGTATGGGTTGAATGCCTCATGCCCCGTGAATACGAGTACCTACACCACGGTGTTACTCAACTAGGGCACAAAGCAAGTTCAAGTTAAAGTCATTGTAAGTAATATAATAGCGTCATCAAGAGCGTCAACTGGGGTACCTCTTGCCTCAGGACATGAAACTAGCCCATGTCAAAATGACAAGACAAACAACAATGAACAATCTCACACTCTTTTATTTACTATTTGTATAGCTTTTTATTATGGTGCATCACTGAATGTTCACTTTGGTGCGCTGTAAATTTCCACCATGAATGATGCATGGCCTAGGTTAGCGGCCCATGCGTCTCTCTAGCCATTTATTCAAACTCCTCAAACTTACTAAGTTTTCGCATTTATTTGGCACCATGATAAGCATCCATAAACAAAAGTACATGATATCAACTAAATATAATTAAGAGCACGTTGAAAGCTTGCCATGTGATAGCACATATGAGCTAAATCCCAACCAAGACTCTTGTCAAGCTCACAACTTCATAATTTTAATCACAATGGTTCATGTTTATTAAGTGCAATAAAAGTAAAGTGTGCATCAAGTTCGTGAGAGCTTTTTAACCAACTTTTCCATAACAATCAATAACATAAGCATTTTAATTCAGAAGTATAGATAATACAATATAACATGATAAACATACTCGGAATAGCATAAACCTAATAGGTAGATATGGTGGACTCACTGGAAAAACTTTGGTTGAAGGTGTTGGAAAACAAGTTTTTACTTGTTCAAATTTTTGGGTTAGCAAGAGGGAGAAAGTTGACCGTCTAAATACATGCATAAGTGTCCATAGAACTAACCAATCCATGTTAAACAAAGTAAAGTAACATTCAGCATCAAAACATGAATAAAAGATAGCTCTTGATAAAACACTCGCAAATTAATACTCATTAAAAAGCACATGAATCATGCAACTATATGTATCTTTTTGAATCAACTCAAACATCCCTTTCCCAATCTTTTAATAGCATCCAACTTAATTCAACCCAAATTTCCAGTAGCTCTCTCATATATAAATGATAGTGGTGGTCTCACAAATAAAAACCAAACCGAAATAAAAAGCAAATAAAAGACGCTCCAAGTTTATGTGATAAAGTGCATTGATCGAAAAACAGAAGTTAGACGTGTGCAAACCGAGTGTGTTGTTCCAGTGGGGTTGTCTCCACATCCCAAGCTTATGGTCTTCACCATCCTTGGATAGCTCTTGGTGCATCTCCTCTAATCCCTGTGAAAAAACTTCAAAACACCGTTTCTCCCATTTCTTTTCTGTGGGGTGACATTAGTAGTGATAGACAAATGAATTGCTTGCTGCATAAAATCCTTAAAGAAAAATTCATATGAATGTCCAGAAAGTGTATAATGTTGTATGCCTACTTATAAACTCAATTGGATAAAAAGATTCAAGTTAAAAGTTCAAAGAATGCATCAAACAAAATGGGACAGAATCTGTCCAAAAAAAACAGCAGCAACAAAACGCATTTTTCTACCCTACTTAAATATGTCGAAAAAATCTGAAAACATTCACGCTTACAGAGGATGAAAGGTTGCAACTACTGTTTGAATTTCAGCTCATTCGGAGTCACAGAATAGGAATGAAAAATCATACCGTGCACAGATTTGTGCTGGAATAAATCTCCGAATCCAAAAAACAACCTTTTCAAGCCAAAATAGGTAAAACTTGGCACTTTATTAAAAATTCCAGAAACAAAACTAAAAACTAAGTCTCTTGTTACATCAAGAGGACACAAAGAAAATCAAAAATAAAAACAACCGGGTTGCCTCCCGTAAAGCGCTTTCTTTATAGCCATGTAGGTAGGCTTCTTACTTGATATTTATTGTGGACGAATCTCATGAGGGAGCTTGAACTTTGATGTGTCCCTCTTCCTTGGGAAGTGTTCCATGCACTTCTTGTGTGGAAACTGAAACTTCACATTCCCTTCTTTTGAATCAATGATAGCACCTGTGGTACGAAGAAAAGGTCTTCCAAGAATAATTGGACTAGAGGTTTTATTCCCCATATCCATGATTAGAAAATCAACAGGTACAAATGTCATATGCAACTCTGTCATAACATCACTTACTTTTCCTAAAGCATGTTTAATGGAATCATCAGCAAGTGCAAGTTCAATAGAGTATTTCTCAAGATTCTTTAATTCAAGAACTTCATTTAATTCTTTAAATAAAACAGAGACACTAGATCCTAGATCTAATATAGCATGGTGTGTCTCTTTTCCAATGGTTACTAGTACTTTGTGAATCCATATATCCCCAAGCTTAGGTGGTATCATAGCTTCTTGGTTGTACCTAGCAATCTTTTCTTTTAAAACATGATTAGCAATATAAGAACCAAAACCTGCTTGGTTAACATTAATGGAAGGATCACTTGCAAATTTTTGTAAGATAGATATTAATTCATGCAAGTTACAATTCTCTAAGTCAAGTAATGGTTCCTTAACTTCACTAAGCATTTTAACTTCCTTAACTTTTTTCTATTTTCTCTTTCTTAATAGTGCATCCAAAGCTATTTTGAGATCGTTCTCTTCTTTAACAGATTCTTCAAGATTCCTTTCCAAAAGTTCTAGCATAGAAAATATTTTGTCATTAAATTTCTTAGTTGCTCCCTTTTTAGACTTGGCATTGTTTGCTATCCATTCCATCTTGAAGCAATTTTAGAAAGGGTGTCATTAGTTTTCTTCATACTAGTTTTTGAGTAAAGGATGAAAGAGCGTATTTCATTTTTAGTATGATACTCTTCCACATTGGTTTGTAGATCTAATATTGACCTATCAATAGAAACTTTTAGTTGTTTGATCCCAGTTTCATCTTTTGTTTCTATAGAACTCCCAAATAAATTTTCCATTAAATTATTAGCATGTGAGGGATTACCCGTAGCAAATCTTCCATTAGTCAATGAGTCTAGAAAACATTTTGACCAGCCATCTAGACCATTATAAAAATTTCTTATCAAAGTAGCAGGGGTATGCTTGTTGACACCATTTTTATTAATGCCCTTCATTCTATACCAAGCATCCATTAATGACTCTCCAAAATATTGACCAAAATTGTTCATTTCAACACTAGAATCCATTTTGGTAAAGTTTTTATGTGTTTTTTAATTTTTATGCAAAACTGAAAATAAAATGATACTAAACAATGCAAACCGAAGTAACAATGCAACACAAAATGCAAAACTGAAAATAAAATATGCAAACCGAAATATGCAAGACAATAACAAAACAAAATAAAATGATTTGAAGGTAAAGATGGATAAGATGATGCTCACGTAGGTGCAACCTCCCCAAGCTTAGGTGTTTGCACAAGTTGGTGATGAAGTTGAATTTTTTGTGAGATACTCTTCTACTAGTCCTTAGGCAACGGAACCAGAAAGTGTGGTGCGTGGCTTGAAACTAGTTGGATAAATCTTTACAGCAATGATTCCCCAGCAACGGCGCCAGAAAACGTCTTGATACCCTATGACGTAGTTACCTGCGTCAAAAAAATATGAGTTAGGTTGAGACTCCAAGTGCAGAGTGTATAGTATAGGAAAGACTGTTTTCCCCACGAGGGATGACTCGAGGGTTTAATATCGAACTCTCGGGGAACCAGTAGTGAAAGATTTATCTTCTTATTCTTCTCTTGAAAACCTACAAAACAAAGTAAATTGTTTTGTGCCCTCAACCTCACCAAGGGGTTGTCAAGCACAAGGTGTGAGTATGATATGAGAAGAAAATGAATGCAAAACAATAAATAAATATGCAATGATGATAAATAAATATGCAAGGATGGTGGAAACAATGAGGGATGATATTTTGGGTTTTGTATTGTGAATGCAAGATTGATGGCTCCCAAGTGCAGGAGATCAATTGTAGTACCTTTCAATTAGAAAAGGTTGTCGAACCCACGAGGAGCTGAAGGTATTGGTTAGTAAGATTGATAAATAAAACAATAAAAGATGCAGTGTTTTTGGTATTTTCAGTTGTATAATTGCAAGCAGATAACAGATAGTAGCAAGTGAAAGCTCTCAAAGAGAGAAAGCCCAATCCTCTTATGTGGCAAAGGACAAGCTCAAGTGATGTGTAACTTATATGTGGCAAACGTTCCCGAGGGCGGCATGGATGATGCTAGGCATAGAGATTTATTAAACAACACGTTGAATATCTTGTCAAGTTTTAATCCTCTTTGGACGGAGCCATAATTAGGTATAGCTAAATAAATAAACTACAACCCCTTATGATGGATCATGTGGCCAAGCAAATGACTGCACAAGAATTATTAAGACCTAAAGTCCCACCATAGCATTACACTCTAAGGTCCCCGATACTAATACCCTCATAATATAACTTCATGACTCGGTCTCAGGTTTACGTGTCCTCCCAAGTCTCCATCAATTCATTACACTACGGTGTTCTCCTATGAGCCCATAGGTGAAGTGTTGTGCAGTCGACGTTCGCACAACACCATCATAGAATCACATAAAAGATAAACTCTTGACAAAATACCAACACATGTCATATATAAATCAATGCCAATTCATCCTATGCCCTCAGGAACATACGGGAACTACTCACAACGTGCGAACATGATCATAATCAGTGGCATAAGTGGTACAACACAATCTGAAATTATAACTTCACCACCAAATAATGACAAGTACTCAATCACAAACATGAATAGTAGCACAAGACAAGTATCTAGGGTATAGCAACTCTCAAACTGCGAGGGGAACGGAGTGGATCACGGTGATGATGATGGTGATGGTGCTGGTCTTGATGGGGGTGATGATGTAGAGGCCTCCTCCCACGCCAAGGAGGAGAGGTGATGACGATGACGATGATTTCCCCCTTCTCCGGAGTTCCGGAGCAGCAGGATCTGACCCCCCTCGGAAGGGATCAGGAGTTTCGCCGCCGCCGCGACCTCGGATGGACTTGGAAAAATTAGGGCGTTACTTTTCGGGCGAGACGAAGGCGTGCTAAAAAGCCCCAGGCGAGGAGGTGCCCGAGGCCTTTGGGGGTCCCACGCGGCCAGGTACATGGGCCGCGTGGGCCACCCCCATTTGGCCCTCGTGGCTCTCCTCTCTTCGGTCTTCTTCCCTCTGCCTTTCTCCCGATGAAAAACTGACGCAGTATTTTTCCTTTTATTATTTGAGGTCCTGTAGCTCCTGAAACATTAAAGACAAGAAAAAGGAGGTTTTCTGCCTCCCAGAAATTAAATACCAAAAATAGGGACTTTGTATGAAAGTCCCCAAAATCATCTAAAACATGTAGAAACAATCATATAATCATGCAAATAACATTCTAGTATGATACTAAAAGTTATATAAATGATGATATAAAATGCACGTATCAACTCCCCCAAGCTTAAACCTTTACTCGTCCTCGAGTAAGTAAGGACATAGATCATTACATGCATCAATGGACTTATGGTTGATAAATAAATACGGGCATTGTATCATCATCATATTCAATTGCAAGATAAGATTAATGATCTAAAACTCATACATATGAGGGCAACATAAGTAGAACTCTAGCAATCACCCCTTACTTTTGAAAGCAAATAACCATTGTATGTTGGACAATCGAATCATATTGTTTTTCACATGCTTTTGCTCTTCATGGCAAGCATTATAATCTTTTATACTTTGCTGAAATTCAAAGACAAGATAAACTCTCATTGGATAACAAGTTCAAAAGAAGACAAATGAAAAGACAGATAGATATAAAAATTGTTATCACTCTTGCTTGACTAGTAACTAGTGCAAACTTTAGTCATGGATATCTCAATCAAGTTCCCATGCTCTACACAACCCTTTTCTTACACTTTCCATGGCTAGCTGAAATTTCAGGTGCCTTCCTTTCATTCACATTCAAGAGCATAAGTATTGAAATATCCATGATCATTAATTTGCTCAAAAGATACTAGGTTGTAACAAGAGTGTTTTATATCCTTTTCATTAAGTCTTCTCAACTTCTTATCCTACAAGACTATATCTTAACCTCAAACTATTAATTCACAAGTCTTTTTACTTCTTCTATATTGAGATAATTCTATAATTGTCCAACATACTCAAGTTAATTAATTTCAAGGCAAGATGTGATTGAAATTCTAAATATGCCACGCTCATTTGCATGAGTGTTACCCATAAATCCCAAACAAGAGAATCATGGATGACACCATACTTTAATATTCATTGATAAACCATAAGATAGGGATACATGATAATGCTCCATGAGCTCACACACGCCTAAGAGATATTGATAACTAACGATAAAAGCAAACACACCATGACTAGATAGATATGATAAACTAGTGAGATAAAGACTAGGTGGAACTCCCCCAAGCTTGACGTTTGCAAGTCTTTCTTTGCTGCAGCTCCTCCTTCTCATATTCTTCTCCCACTCAGCCATCTTCCATGGAAAGGCTTCCATCACGGAAAGATGTAGGTGGATCATTGTACCTGAGGGTGGCAGCTGCTGCAATCTTCTTGAAGCGTTCTTCATATTCGCAGTTCTGGTTCTCCATCCCACATGAAGCATTGGAACTTTCCCACTTGTCGATGACGTCCTTGTACTATCTTCCAGATCTTCAAGCCTTTTCTTGTACTCTTCAACCTTCTTTCCAGCTCCAGGTTCATGAAGTGGTGAGCATCAAGGCTGCGGTAAACCACAGTGCCATACCTGAAGGTCTTGTCCTCCAACTCATCCAGCCTTTCCTCTACCGTGCCGGTGGCCTTGGGAGCCTTCACCTCCTCCACGAGCATCACGCCCTCCTTGAAGCACACGGTCTTCGGTGGTGTCATCACGGAGTTGAGGTAGCGGTTCACAACACCCTCCTTGGGAGAGCTCTCCCCCTCTTGGTTGGATCCGGAGCAAGACATGGCTAAAACCTGACAGGCAGAAACAACAGAAACAAAGATCGCTCGAGAACGCTCGGTGCGAGATTAGATCGGCAGAGAGGGTATATATTGAGGGTTTTTAGGTCAAGACGAAGCGTCGGGATCGAAAACGAGACGAAAAGGACTCCGAGGTGGAAAAGGGATAGCCCCACGCGGCCAGGTACTGGGCCGCGTGGGCCCCTCTCTTTCTCCCTCGGGTCTCCGTTTCGTCCAGTTTTCTTGTCCCATACGATGATTTCCATAAAAATTGACCTCCGTAAAATTTTATGCAATTCCGAGAAACTTTCCAACACAAAAGTTACCTTCTATTGATTTAGGGTTTCTGAACTGCACGGTTTCTCTCAATTACCTCTTCCGGTGTTTGTAAATTCAACTCCTCCACCCTTCCGATGAAGCTCTTTCCTGCAATATAAGGTTTAAGGCGTTGTCCATTGACTACATGAGGTTTACCTTTCATGTCACCGTGAAGACGGATAGCTCCTGAACGGTACACCTCCTGTATCACTAATGGTCCCTGCCACTTTGAAGCTAGCTTCCCTGCAGAAAACTTGAAACGAGAGTTGTACAATAAAACTTGATCACCTACTTTGAATTCCTTTTTCTTAATTTTCTTGTCATGCCAAATCTTAACTTTTTCTTTAAACATCCTGGCACTTTCATAAGCTTCATTTCTCCATTCGTCAAGTAGGTTTAGGTCAAGAATTCTCTTTTCTCCCGCAGTTTTAAAATCAAAGTTCAGTTGTTTAATAGCCCATCTAGCTTTATGTTCTAGTTCAACAGGTAAGTGACAAGCTTTTCCATAAACCATTTTATAAGGAGACATTCCCATAGGATTTTTAAAAGCAGTTCTATAAGCCCACAAAGCATCATTAATCTTAATTGGCCAATCAGATCTAGACTTATTCACTGTCTTTTCCAAAATGAGTTTAATTTCCCTATTGCTTAATTCAACTTGCCCACTTGTTTGAGGATGATAAGGAGATGCAATTCTATGGTTAACATCATATTTTGCCAAAGTTTTTCTAAGAACACCATGCAAGAAATGAGAACCACCATCAGTAATTAAGAACCTAGGAACACCAAACCTGGGGAAAATGATGTCCTTGAGCATCTTCATTGCTGTGGCATGATCTGCACTTTTGGTTGGAATTGCTTCCACCCACTTTGTAACATAGTCAACTGCAACCAAAATGTGAGTATGCTTTGTCTTTGATTCTGGGAAAGGACCCATAAAGTCAAAACCCCACACATCAAATGGTTCAAGTGGCAATGAATAATTCATAGGCATTTCATTCCTCCTACCAATGTTTCCTACTCTTTGACATTTATCACAAGATTTAACATATTCAGCACAGTCCTTAAATAAAGTAGGCCAATAGAAACCAGATTGTAATACCTTTGCTCCTGTGCGATCTCCTGCATGATGCCCTCCATAGGGACTGTCATGACAATCTCTTATAATAGCCTGTTGTTCATGCTCAGGTACACAACGTCTAATAATACCATCCACACTTTTCTTATAGAGGAAAGGATCATCCCAAAAATAATGTCTAAGATCATAAAAGAATTTCTTTCTTTGTTGAGAAGTGAAGTGTGGAGGCAAAACTTTACCAACAATAAAATTTGCATAGTTGGCAAACCAAGGAGATGCAACTTTAGCACTAGAAACATTAACAATTGCAAGTTGTTCATTAACAAAGCTATCATTAATAGGAATAGGATCATCAGGTATGCTTTCCATCCTAGAGAGATGATCAGCAACTTGATTATCCTCCCCTTTCCTATCAACAATGTGTAAATCAAATTCTTGCAATAGAAGTACCCATCTTATTAGTCTAGGCTTAGCATCTTTCTTATTCATCAAGTATTTAATAGCAGAATGATCAGTATGTATTGTGACTTTTGAATCAGTAATATAAGGTCTAAACTTGTCACAAGCAAACAGTACTGCTAAAAATTCTTTCTCAGTTGTAGCATAATTCTTTTGAGCAGCATCAAGTGTTCTACTAGCATAATAAATAACATTCAGTTTCTTATCAACACGTTGGCCCAAAACAGCCCCAACTGCATAATCACTAGCATCACACATAATTTCAAAAGGCAAGTTCCAATCAGGAGGTTGAATAATGGGAGCAGTGATTAAAGCATTCTTCAAAATATTAAAGGACTCAATGCAATCATCATTAAAAGAGAAAGGAACATCCTTTTGCAGAAGATTGGTTAGAGGTTTTGATATTTTGGAGAAATCCTTAATGAACCTACGGTAAAAACCTGCATGCCCAAGAAAACTTCTTATACCTTTGAGGTCCCTTGGATATGGTAGTTTTTCAATAGCTTCAATCTTTGCTGGATCAACTTCTATTCCTTCTCCAGAAATCTTATGCCCAAGAACTATACCCTCAGTAACCATGAAGTGACACTTCTCCCAATTAAGAACCAAGTGTTGGTCTTCACAACGCTGTAAAACTTTGTTAAGGTTGAACAAGCAATTATCGAAGGAAGTACCATACACAGAAAAATCATCCATAAAAACCTCCATTATCTTTTCAATATAATCAGCAAATATAGCATTCATGCATCTTTGAAAAGTAGCAGGAGCATTACATAAACCGAATGGCATTCTCCTGTAAGCAAAAGTACCATATGGGCAAGTAAAAGTGGTCTTTTCTTGATCATCCTTATGGACAGGAATTTGCGAGAAACCTGAATAACCATCTAGATAGCAAAAGTGAGAGTGTTTAGACAACCTTTCTAGCATTTGATCAATAAATGGCAATGGATAATGATCTTTTCGAGTTGCTTTATTCAATTTTCTGAAATCAATAACCATCCTATAACCAACTACAGTACGTTGAGCCACAAGTTCATCCTTTTCATTTGGAACAACAGTCATTCCACCCTTTTTAGGAACACAATGAACAGGACTAACCCACTTACTGTCAGCTATAGGATAAATGATACCAGCTTCAATAAGTCTTATTACCTCTTTCTTACCACTTCTTTCATTTTTGGATGGAGGCGGCGTTGAAAATCAACAACAGGTTTTGCATCTTCCTCCAGATTAATTTTATGCATACATAGAGCGGGGCTTATACCTTTAAGATCATCAAGAGAGTATCCAATGGCTGGTCGGTGAGCTTTTAGCACATCAAGTAATTTCTCTTCCTCTTCAGCTGAAAGGTTAGCACTAATAATGACAGGATATATGCTCTTCTCATCCAAATATGCATATTTCAGATTTGCAGGCAAAGGTTTCAATTCAAAACTAGGATCCCCTTTAGGTGGTGGTAGCACTCCTAAATTATCAGGTGGGATATGCAATTGTAATTGTGGTGGTTGTTGCCATAATATTTGTTCCAAAGCCTCTTTTTCCTCATCATTAAATGGTTCATCTTGATTAAGCATATAACGTTCTACAACATCAGTTGAAGCTACAGCTATATGAGCAAGAGTTTCAATTAAATTATTAGGAATTGGCTCTTTCTCAACATGTTTATCAGCAAATTTGGAAAAGTTAAATTCAAGTTTCTCACCAGCACATTTAATAAACACTTTCTCTTTAGGCAAATTAATTTCAGCACCAACAGTATGTAAGAAAGGTCTACCAAAAATGATAGGACAAAATGAATCTTGAGGACAACCAAGCACAATAAAATCAGCAGGGTATTTTATTTTGCCAATCAATACTTCAACATCTCTAACAATTCCAAATGGACTAATATAATCTTTATTAGCAAGTTGAATTGTCATACCTGTCTCTTCCATAACAATGGGATCAATATCAGGCTTGATCTCAAGATAAAGAGAATATGGAATGACACTAATACTTGCTCCAATATCACATAGACCATGATAACTTGAAGTCCCAATAGAGCATGATATAACAGGTTTCCCAACTTTGGCCGAATTACCTTTGATGACTTTGGTAGCATCTTCACATAGATAAACATCCACTGGGTCTTCTTCATTTAGTTGCTTGATAACAGAAATTTGAGTGTTGACTTCCACCTGTTCATAAGGCTGAGAACATCTTTTGTTACTCTTGTTAGTAACAGCTTTAAGTAAATTCTCCTTAACTTGGTTTGGAAATGGAGGTGGTTCAACATACTCCTCAATTGTCACAGATGACATTGGTTCAACCTGTTTAATAACTTTAGGAACAACAATAGATTGTTTAACAGGTTCAACATAAACTTCAAATCCACTTTTTGGAACACAGATATGATCAGCAAAACCTTTAGCTATTTCAATTATAACATACTAGTCGTCAACCGTGCATTCGCACGGGCTAGTATTTATAATATCTTAATATACATATATACACTATGTTTGTTGTTTAAATATAATAATTACTCAACTGTGAGACCTATATTTTGATAAATTTGAATCTATGTACCATTGCAAAGTCTCATGATTCCAAGTAAATTAAACTCCATTACACTGCTTGACAACTTTTCCAAACTCTTCAACACACTAATACAATTAGATGGTAATGTTAAATAATTATTATTTTGTCTAATAGACCACCATATAATCGAGGGTAGCTCGCCATCTAGGCAATTATGTTTTATTTTTAAGATTAGTTCTTAATATGATAACCTTAAAAGAATTCCTCTTTAAGAACCCTACATAGATTGAACTGTCTCGGTGACCAAAGGATCTCCTTGTTTACAATTTTTTGTAAACTTATTTTCTTGAGTATTTGCGTCTCAGAGGAGAATTTAAGTTCGTCTCTACTTGTCCTAATACCTCTACTTAGATGAAGCTATATGTGCACAATTGCATTCGTAGATATAGTACAACGTTACAAAACAAACATATATTATGAATTATCTCCTCTTCAACACAAACTAACCTTTTGATCCATTTGGTGGCATGATTATTCGTGAAACTCAGTCCTTATTTCAATTTTTGTGCCTGCTATTATTCAAGCTTTGAAGAACAACTTCGCTAGTTGTGCTACAGATAGTTGCATAAGCTATCTCTTTGATATTTCGGCAGCACCGATGACCAGGTTTTAGCAACTCTGTTTGGTACAACTGAATTTCATCTTCCGGTTTCGACATTACTTAGCACATTGTATCAGAGCTTCAGTAAGAATTGCTGGCAATGTGATATGCAAGATCCCTTATTACACATAAATTACATATATGCAAGAAATTTTCATTAAAGATCCATTTTTATATAGTGTTATTTTACTTAATAATAATTGTCGCAAAATTGTCATATCCTCTTGTATCCAAGCTTATCCCAAACTTAATCATTATTAGAGTAAGTTTACCTAAACCTTAAATTAGACGTAGTATTATAACTACCGACTACCGTAAGGCTCAAAGACTATCAATTATAACATGAAAATTTTGCATAATTGTAAGGAAACTTGATAGTGGAGTTAAATGAGAAGCTCAATTCTTTTGTTTGATGTGACTCACTAAACACGGGCATTACGCGGAATATTTACTGCAGAATGTATTCTTAATTAAACCCATGCTGGAACATAAGTACTATATTGCATACATGCAAGCTAAATTGCCTAAATTCTATTTGGATTTGACGACAACCTAGGTAAGTATGCTTGATGGAATATTCCTTGAAACTACATCTGAATATTATCTTATCATATATTGATCCGGGTGTTGCATGCTCGTAACCTGATGCCGTATGATGAGGATGGAGTAGCTTTTATGTTATAAACTGGTGATCACACTTCTCTGTTTCAATTTTCCTGCAGTAACTTTTTGGTCTTTCTCAAATCCTGGTGATAAAAACTAAATCGAACCATATGTTAGCTTCAGGACTTAAATACCGATCAGCTTTACCCTAAATTAGATAAATCCAATAACCTTTTAATCTTATTTCATCTTATCAACCCTTAGTAAGCAGCAGAAGCTTTCTTACTCAAGCATCTGTACCACAAATATCTCGCCTTGTCATCACGTAGGCTGCCAACACTCCGTTGTTTGGAACACACTTTTTTCCCTGAATTCTATGTGAATTGAACTGCTTTTTATGTGAACCTTGTGGAATTCATGTGGATTGATACAAAAAAGAAACACATACTTACAGTTACAACTATGTACTCTGTTGCATGACATCCCTGAACTCCAAGGCGTCGTACAGATTAATTTTGCTCCTGCAAGGCTTGCTCCAGATCTTGTTCGATCAAGTCTCTGGAAATCCAGAATCCAGATGCCTGAGACGTACAGGTTATCCACTTCTGGTGCTGAACTTATCCACGGTTGTCCTTTTAAAAATATTGGAATGTTGTGTAACGATGCTCCTCCCTGTCCATTTTGTTCATGTGCACCGTCGCAGTGTCGAAATCCTTGTATTCGATCAATCCGTTGCATCCGCATCGACCTAAAAATCGAATTAGAAAATATTTTACATTCACGTTCGATGCATGTGTTAACTATCTTTTCTGAATTAATATTGACAACTTCTGCCAGTTCCTGAATTTCATTGTCTGAAAGCTAAGTGCCCTGATTGGCCAGCCGTTCTTGAGGTCTTCGAGTGCGATGGTGCTACTGTTGTCCTTGTCAATTTCTTGACAATATCGTTGAGCCCCTTGATCTCCTTCTCTGACAGGCACCCGGTACTGTTAATCAATGGGAAAACAGACAGGTCTAAAATAACTTGATTCAGTATTGATTTATTCGTCCAGCTACATGGAACTCTATCTATTCCGCGACTCGATCGGGACTAAAATAGCGTTTAAACTCAGGACCCCAGATCCTAATTAACCGTATCCTTGTTTTTTTTTTTTTTGCGTTTGCGTGTGCAATGCTAACTCGATCGGGATGCGTTTGCATGTGCGAATCTAATATCTATCAGGTATAACACGAAAATTCAAGAGTCCAGATTGTAACCACCCTATTGTTTTTTCCCCACATGTACAATTCGATGTCAGGCTGGCCATCGTGCCAGATTATTCGTAATGTACTACATGACATTGTTTCCGCACAGTTTATCTTAACCGCAAAACAGAGATCTAACGGCTTAATTAATTTTGATGATGTGGATTAACGTGGAGTCTTTAATGGTGCCTCCAATTAGTAAATATAAGAAGGATCAAGACCAAAAGTATCACTCAGATTTTTAAACAGAATAGAAGTAGAGAAATTCTCTACACATGAATATTCATAATCAAAATATGGCTCATTACCTTTATCAAGATCCCAGTGGCTAGTATTTTCAGAAATAGTCTCCAATAAATTCCATGCTTCTTCTTCAGTGTTATTAGTAAAACTTCCACCAGATGAATTATCCAGAATCTCCTTATGCTTCATAGGTAGTCTCACATAAAAGTTTATCAATATAAGTTTCCTTATAAGATCATGACATGGATTCTTGCGAAGGAGTTCCTTTAACCTCCCCAAGTTTGAGTAATACTCTCTCCCAGATGTGGCCAGAAATTGAATATATAGCAGCGGTTATCATAAACTTGTTTAGGAGTAAAATATTTAAGAAAGAAAACCTTCCTCAAGATACTCCATTCATTCTGTACCTCTTCATCCAAAGACCTGTACCAATCACGAGCATTACCAGATAAAGACAAATACAATAGCTTCCTTTTTACCTGATCCTCTAAAATACCAGGTAGTCTGAATAAGCCACATATGTCCTCAATTATTTCCATGTGCTCGCGTGCCGACTTAGTTTCATCTCCTGTAAATGGATTTTTCATAACTCTTTTAACATGACCAATGGGAATTTTAAATCCCACTTCAGGCACCTCAGACACAGTAGTTTCAACCACCTTTGCAGTAGTGGCATAAGCACTTTCATATAGAGCAAGATGCAGCGAGGCACGATTCATAAATGCCATAGTAACAATGAGATAAACAGCTTTCAAGTTTCCTTACCAATAGCGCTACGCTCCCCGGCAACGGCGCCAGAAAAGTATCTTGATGGCTCCCAAGTGCAGGAGATCAATTGTAGTACCTTTCAATTAGAAAAGGTTGTCGAACCCACGAGGAGCTGAAGGTATTGGTTAGTAAGATTGATAAATAAACAATAAAAGATGCAGGTGTTTTTGGTATTTTCAGTTGTATAATTGCAAGCAGATAACAGATAGTAGCAAGTGAAAGCTCTCAAAGAGAGAAAGCCCAATCCTCTTATGTGGCAAAAGGACAAGCTCAAGTGATGTGTAACTTATATGTGGCAAACGTTCCCGAGGGCGGCATGGATGATGCTAGGCATAGAGATTTATTAAACAACACGTTGAATATCTTGTCAAGTTTTAATCCTCTTTGGACGGAGCCATAATTAGGTATAGCTAAATAAATAAACTACACCCCCTTATGATGGATCATGTGGCCAAGCAAATGACTGCACAAGAATTATTAAGACCTAAAGTACCACCATAGCATTACACTCTAAGGTCCCCGATACTAATACCCTCATAATATAACTTCATGACTCGGTCTCAGGTTTATGTGTCCTCCCAAGTCTCCATCAATTCATTACACTACGGTGTTCTCCTATGAGCCCATATAGGTGAAGTGTTGTGCAGTCGACGTTCGCACAACACCATCATAGAATCACATAAAAGATAAACTCTTGACAAAATATCAACACATGTCATATATAAATCAATGCCAATTCATCCTATGCCCTCAGGAACATACGGGAACTACTCACAACGTGCGAACATGATCATAATCAGTGGCATAAGTGGTACAACACAATCTGAAATTATAACTTCACCACCACATAATGACAAGTACTCAATCACAAACATGAATAGTAGCACAAGACAAGTATCTAGGGTATAGCAACTCTCAAACTGCGAGGGGAACGGAGTGGATCACGGTGACGATGATGGTGATGGTGCTGGTCTTGATGGGGGTGATGATGTAGAGGCCTCCTACCACGCCAAGGAGGAGAGGTGATGATGATGACGATGATTTCCCCCTTCTCCGGAGTTTCGGAGCAGCAGGATCTGACCCCCCTCGGAAGGGATCAGGAGTTTCGCCGCCGCCGCTACCTCGGATGGACTTGGAAAAATTAGGGCGTTCCTTTTCGGGCGAGACGAAGGCGTTGCTAAAAAGCCCCAGGCGAGGAGGTGACCGAGGCCAGTTTGGGCTGTCCCACGCGGCCAGGTACATGGGCCGCGTGGGCCACCCCCATTTGGCCCTCGTGGCTCTCCTCTCTGCCTTTCTCCCGATGAAAAACTGACGCAGTATTTTTCCTTTTATTATTTGAGGTCCTGTAGCTCCTGAAACATTAAAGACAAGAAAAAGGAGGTTTTCTGCCTCCCAGAAATTAAATACCAAAAATAGGGACTTTGTATGAAAGTCCCCCAAAATCATCTAAAACATGTAGAAACAATCATATAATCATGCAAATAACATTCTAGTATGATACTAAAAGTTATATAAATGATGATATAAATGCACGTATCAAAGATGTAAAAGTGTTTTTGTATTTTCGGATTTTTAAATGGCAGAAAATGGAAAATGCGTAAAAGTTGTTGGAAAGGTGTTTCTTATGATTAAAAATGGACCGGGTTCATGGTTTCACAAATGCACTCTCTCTTTAATAAAGTGGTAGATAATGGAACCCTAGAATTGACATATTAGATTGCACTAGTAGGAAAACCCAATTCTATGGAAGCTTATTCTGTGGCGCACCTTATAGCCGTGCACCACAGAATACGCTTATTCTGTGGCGCACGGCTATAAGGATGCGCCACAGAATAAGCGCGGGCCCCACACCAACGCACGGTTCTGCCACTTTTGACCTTATTCTGTGGCGCGCTGGGTCAGGTGCGCCACAGAATAGGTTTATTCTGTGGCGCATCCATGCAGGTGCGCCACAGAATAAGGTGCTCTGGCCCCACAAATAATTGGGGGAACTATTCTGTGGCGCACCTGACCCAGTGCGCCACAGAAAGTTATTCTGTGGCGCACCAGTGCGCCACAGAATAACTGTACCAGATATTTTATAAGGCCATCTCCACCCACTTTCCCCTACCCATTTCTCATTTCCTCTTCTTCCTCCTCTCCTCCCAACTCGTGGTGCTCCTCCTTCCCATCCATTTTTGACCATATATTTCTCCTTTTTTTTTAGTTAAACTTATTTTGGTTGATAGACTCCTCCATACATAGTCTCCTTTCTCCCATCTTCTATTTTGGATCAAATCTACAAGGTGAGAAAGGTTATTGTGCTTTGACCATCTTGTTGGAAATGTTTGGAGGTACCTTGAGAGACCCTTGAGATTGCCGGAACGTCGATTAACTTCCGTTCCGGCAACTTCGGGTACTCCATATGTCCCTTTTTTAGCAAAGGTCATGCCGGATTTTTTCGTGAAATTTGGCATGACTTTGTTAAAAATAGGACATGTGGGTATTAATTGTGCTTGTGCTTCCGACCATCGTGTCGTTGAGATGCCGGACTGAGATGTGTTGTGTGTGTTTGTGTGTGCATGCATGTTGCGGCTCTAATTAAGTTATGTACTCTCGTTTCTTCTCTATGTATAGCGCGTAGTCAACCATGGTCATAATGATGAGCTCCAGTCAAATCAGAACATACAAGGACCAAGCGAAGGCGGACATGATTCGGTCCAACGGGAGGCAGATAAGATGTCCGTGTCGAAAATGCAAACATGAGAGGTGGATACACCCTGATTCTGGATTATTGGAGGAGCACCTGCTCAGGCACGGTTTCATGCCGGAACAAGCCAAACAAGATCATCGTCATGACGAAGGAGATGCCCGCGGCGGACAAGATGATCATGACGAAGGAGATGCCCGCGGCGGACAAGATGATGACGAAGGAGATGCCGGTGACGGACAAGATCATCATGATGACGAAGGAGATGCCGGCGGACATGATCATCATGACGAAGGAGACGAGCAGACCCCGCTAAGTTTGGGCTTGCAGGATGCTCATTTTCAAGAACTGCTTCTCAGTCAGACGAGCAACGACAGAGAGAAAGCCAAGCTAGCGCAAATGGGGATAGACGGGATCACTCCGTTGTATCCTGGGTGCCGGCCTCAGGATACGCGCTTGCAAGTAACGCTTAATGCTATGGAGATGAAGTCGGGAAACAGTTGGACCGACAAGAGCTTCAACCAGAACCTGAAATTCTGGCACGATATTCTCCCCGAGGGTAACACATTACCAACTACTATCGAGGAGGCCAAGAAAGTCCTGTGCCCTCTTGACCTACCGCACGAGAGATACCACGCCTGCATCAATGATTGCGTAATTTATCGGGGCGATTACGAGGACTTGACCAAATGTCCGGTGTGCGGTCACGGACGGTACAAGAGTGGAAAGAAGAAAAATCCTCGAAAAGTGGTATGGTACTTTCCTATCACTCCCCGTCTTCAGCGGTGGTTCGTGGATCCTAAGGAAGCAAAGCTCATGCAATGGCACGCGGAAAGGGAGAAGCCCGCAGAAGATCCGGAGAAGGGCACCATCCTGACACACCCTGCAGACGCTATCAATTGGCAAGCATTGGACATCGCCTTCGAAGATTTTGGGCGCGACGCAAGGAACGTCAGGCTGGGTATGTGCACAGATGGAATGAATCCGTTCTTCAATGGCACACATAGCACCTGGCCCGTGTTTGTATGGCCTTACAACCTTCCCCCGTGGCTGTGCACGAAGTCAAAGTACATACACATGAGTATGCTTATTCAGGGTCCGAAACAACCAGGTGTCGACATACATCTGTATTTCGAGCTGTTGAAAGAGGAGTTAGAAACGTTATGGAAGACGCCTGTCCGTACGTGGGACGCCTACACTAAAGAATATTTCAATATGAGCGCCGCGTTGCTCACGACGGTGCAGGACTATCCTGGAATGTCGTCTGTATCGGCCCAGGTGGGCCACGGATTCTGTGGATGTATCAGGTGCATGGATGAGACCCCGCATATCCAGCTACCAAGAATACAAGGGTCTTCGAAAACCGTGTACCCAGGGGCTCGAAGGTGGCTTCGCATGGACCACCCGTGGAGAAAACGCGGGGATTTGTTCGATGGTCAAGAAGAAAGAGAAACAAAACCGATCCCGAGGACCGGCATAGAAATTGATGAGCTTTTGACAAATTGGGAGGAGTGCCCTGCGCCGGGAAAGAAGCGACCGAGGGTAAAACCGCTGCTGGGTGTATGGAAAGCGAGGTGTGCTTTCCATGACTTGGAGTACTGGAAGGTCCTCCACACGCCCCATAGCCTCGATGTAATGCACATTACGAAGAATGTTACCGAGGCTGTTCTTGGCACTCTTTCAAACATGCCGGAAAAGACCAAGGATGGGAAGAAAGCACGATACGATCTGAAATGGCTTGGCATCAAGAAAGATATTCACGGCCCCGATAGTGATGATGATGATGATAATGATGACCAGACGGAAGGGACTCAAGGTCGCCGCAAAAGGAGGAAGAAGAGCGCGGTTGTGCTTCCACCTACCTGCTTCACTATGAGTCCGGAGGAGCTCAAGCAGTTCTACAAGTGCCTCTTAGGAGTCAAATTTCCTTACGGTTACGCGGGGAAGACAAGCAGATATCTGGACGAAACAAAGAAGAGGTTCAGCGGGATGAAGTCTCACGATTGTCATGTGCTTATGACGCAGATAATTCCCGTTGCGATCCGAGGGATAATGGACGAGCACGTCCGTGATACGCTGTCTGCACTTTGCAACTTTTTTGACGTCATCAACCGTAAGTCGATCGGCGTGAGGCAGCTCCAGAAGATACAGGATGAGATCGTGGGGATACTATGCGAGCTCGAGATTTACTTCCCGCCCGCGTTCTTTGACATCTGCGTGCATCTCCTTCTCCACGTCGTTGATGACATACTGAAGCTCGGTCCGACGTTCCTGCACTACATGATGCCGTTCGAAAGGCAGAACGGTGTCATCAAAGGATTCGTTCGCAACAGGGCCCGTCCAGACGCAAGCATGGCCAAGGGCTTTCTGACCAAAGAGTGCATCACCTTCTGCCAGAGTTATCTAAGCACCGAGAACGAGGATGTTGGTCTGGCCACCAGGCCGCACGTCGGCAGGCTCGCTGGTTTTGGTCACCGTGAGGGCTACCGCTCACTCCCTGTCTTGATTGATGGTCGACACGTCGACTTCGATAGGGCTCACCGGGTCGCGCTACAACACTTAGAATTGATCGAACCTTGGGTGGAAGAGCACAGAAGCATAATCGAGAAGAACTACATCGACCTGGGCCGGCCGAGGAAGAACGGAGACGTAACCAGAGAGCACAACTCCAGCTTCACGCGTTGGTTCAGGGAAAAACAACTGTCCGAATCACGGGTCAGAAAGCCAAGTACGGAAGATGAAAAACTCATATTCTCCATATCACAGGGCCCCGCGCAGAACGTGAAGACCTATCAGACGTACGACATCAATGGTTACAGATTCTGCACCGAGGAAAAGGACAGGAGTAGCGAATATCAAAACTCAGGAGTAACTATGCTATCCTACGCCGATGACGAGGCTACCGTCAAACAAAGATACTTCGGAAGGATAGAGGAGATATGGGAGCTCAACTACTGTGGAGAGTCGGTGCCAATGTTCCGTGTGAGATGGGCCAAGAACGTCGAAAAAGAAGGCCGGTATTTCACCACCATGGTTATACCCGAAGCCAACTCGAAGAAAGCCTCCGCGAAAAATGAGCCATGGGTACTCGCTAGCCAAGTCGATCAATGCTTCTTCATTACCGACCCGTCAAAGCCTAACCGTGTTGTCGTGAGGAGGGGCAAGAGGAGCATCATCGGAATGGAAGGAGACGCCAATGAGGAGGACCTGGACGGCGATCCGAAGATCGAGGAGGAATTCGACAACTACTTCGACATGCCTACTACTAATTCTAAAGAAAAAAGGAAGACCTCCCTACCTACCAAAGGTTGTCCGTTCGCGAAGAAGTCTCAAGGTGACCGGCCTAAGCTATTCAACCGCCAAGAAGGGAAAGAAGAAATGCTAGTTTGGAACCGGCCGGGACGAAGATCGAAAACTTTTTTGTGTATTATATATAATTTGTTTTGTATGAGAGACAAGCATATGGTCTATGTAATTTGATATATATGGCACAGTTTCAATATTTGTATTAACTGTTTTTTATTAACATGTGTGTAAAAACAGAAAATTTAAATAAAAAAACCAACTATTAACTGTTTTTTTATTAACATGTGTGTAAAAACAGAAAATTTAAATAAAAAAACAACTATTAACTGTTTTTTTATTAACATGTGTGTAAAAACAGAAAATTTAAATAAAAAACCAACTATTAACTTTTTTTTATTAACATGTGTGTAAAAACAGAAAATTTAAAAAAAAACCAACTATTCTGTGGCGCACCCCTTATCGGGTGCGCCACAGAATAAGCTAATTCTGTGGCGCACCGCTAGGGGGATGCGCCACAGAATAAGGTACCTTATCCAAAAACCGGCCGCGCCGCCGCCGTTTTCTTCTTCATTCTCATTCTTCGATCTCTTCTTCCTCTCCCCATAACCCGCGCCGCCGCCGTTCACCCTCGCCGGCGCCGCCTCCCTCGTCCGTGCCGGCGCCCTCCCTCGTCCGCGACCCCGCCGCCTCCCTCGTCCGCGACCCCGCCGCCTCCCTCGTCCGTGCCGGCGCCGCCTCCCTCGTCCGCGACCCCGCCGCCTCCCTCGTCCGCGACCCCGCCGCCTCCCTCGTCCGCGACCTCGCCGCCTCCCTCGTCCGCGACCCCGCCGCCTCCCTCGTCCGTGCCGGCGCCCCCGACCCGCCCCAACCCACCCCACCTCACGCACCACCGCCGCCGACGAGGTCCGCATCCAATTCCCCTTCCCACTAATTTGTGCCGACGGATATATATGATGATGATGGCTTCTACATTTCTCACTGGGGCTCACCGGGGTGGTCGGAGTCGTCACCGCGTTTCTCATCTTCCAGTCCGGCACGTCGGATTGATCAATGTCTGTAGCGCCAATCAGTTCGTCAAGATAAAGAGGAATTCATTGAGTTGTGTTTCTTGGTTCGCGTCTATAGCTAGCCCATCGATCACTCTCGCTAGGTGTGTGGGCGAATCAGTGGCATAGAGAAATTGTAATATGTGTGAATGCTGAAATGATGTCGCCCATTCAGTTGATGCGCTCCAGCACACAGCTAAGCATCATGCATGTCTCCCTGGAGAGTCCCAGAAGATCATCATTTGACAAGGCTCCAGGAGTCCAAATAAAACAGTCAATCTTGAGCATTGCACATCACACCACAGTTGGCAATAAACCTCACACGACCGCACCACACTGGAAACTAGCAACAGCCAACACCGCATCAGTAAAGGTGTTTGAGCACCATGTTGTCGGTACCTATCAGCTCCGCTGGCACTTTGTTTGTTCTTTTTGTGTGGCTCATACCAGACTCTTGTTTGTTGTTTGGATCTTAGGAGAGAAAGGAAAGTCATGAAACAAAGTGAGCCTTACGGGAGGGTGTCAAAACGCCTCCATGTTCCACTAATTTGTGAAATGTTTGCAGGTACCCCGAGAGGCCCTTGAGATTGCCGGAACGTCGATTAACTTCCGTTCCGGCAATTTTGGGTACTCCATATGTCCCTTTTTTAGCAAAGGTCATGCCGGATTTTTTCGTGAAATTTGGCATGACTTTGCTAAAAATAGGACATATGGGGTATTGTGCTTGTGCTCCGACCATCGTGTCGTTGAGATGCCGGCCGGAGGTGCCGGCCGTAGATGTGTTTTTTTTTTGTTGGAAATGCTTGCAGGTACCCCGAGAGGCCCTTGAGATTGCCGGAACGTCGATTAACTTCCGTTCCGGCAATTTCGGGTACTCCATATGTCCCTTTTTTAGCAAAGGTCATGCCGGATTTTTTCGTGAAATTTGGCATGACTTTGCTAAAAATAGGACATATGGGTATTGCGACTAGTGCATGGGCCGGGGTATCTTAGTACTTATTAGTTAGGTGATTTTTTTATCTTAAATTTGTTATACTAACTTTTTGCCTCTTTTTAATGCAGTGCAAACATGGCCGACAATGATGAGGCTGGGGTTTCTGGAACAAGGGGCGAGGAACCGATGGAGCAAAATATTATGATTCCGAGTTTCATCTCAGAGCGGTGACAAAGACGTTCATGTCGCTCTTTACAACTATATGTGAGTCTGTCAGGGTTTGGACTGAGGGAGGGAAAAAAGGGCCTGCCCCAGTGATCAGCTTCGGCTCCAGACAGTACCCAATACTGCCTCCAGAAGATACAACAGATACAGCAGAGAAGAAGAAGAAGCATAGGAAGAGGAGTAAGCCAGCTCCGAAGACGAAACGTAGCACCCCGGGGTATGTCCGGAGTGATCCCATGATACCACCCCGTGCGGGTGACTTGTCGTCCCGGTTGCATGAAGCTGGTCAACCGATACTGCCTTCGGAGCTGCTCCACCTCGCAGATGGATGCATGGCCCCTTTGCAACTTGCTATCTTGAAGCTAGAGGACAACCTTCTTAAAGACGAGAATCCAAACTACCCGGTGTTCACTGTCAAGGTGCCAGACTTTGTTGACTTCGTTGATGAATCTCCAGCGGATCTGTTCTTCATATCGTGCGAGGACGTCTTCAACTTGTTTCACTTTAAACGGCTGGACTATAACTTGGTCCGCCTATACGCGCTCAGCCAGGCGATGATGATCAGGAGAGAACAAACCCCGTACGTCAAGGTAGTGGATCCCTACTACATGCGGGACAGCCAGCTGGGGAAGGATCACCGACACGGGCCAGGGCCACGGAGTACCTCCAGAGAATCATGCTGAACATGAGCACAAAGACCAGCCTTCTTCTGCCTTTCTTTTTCAAGTAAGTCCGCATCTAGTCGCCGCTGTCGTATCTTATGCTTTCTTATAGATTTCTTCTGTTGTGTTGATCCTTTCCAATATTCCATTTCAATTGTGTTGAGCAGTGACAAGTACTCAGTACTCATCGCCGTGCACCCGAAGTGGTCAACTGCCACATATTTAGACTCAGGGACGACGCCGAAAGACTACACTAGAATTAAGGGTGTTCTCAATGAGGCTCTCGAGGGCTACGCCAAAAACGGAGGTTCCTTCGAGAAGAAAGGGAAACATGTAATTGACAACACACACAAGTTTCACCATGGGACTGGGTTTCATTGCCTCAAGCAAAAGTCTGGCAACGTGGATGCCTTCTACGTCCTCTTACACATGAAATCGTATGTCCGGGATGTAGTGATAACGAATTTGCCATATCGTCTCCAAGAATGGGCCACATATGATGAGGATCTCACCGATGATGACCTTAGAGCAGACTTCCATCGCATCCAGTTACAGTTATCGAAAATCATCCTGGAAGATGTCAAGACAGCAGGGGGTCCTTACACAACGCCAGAGGTAGAAACCTTGCTTCTTTCTTTTCTATATTAGATGAATAAATCATACTCTAGTTATATCATGCATTAATCAAATATATATCCCAACCGATTTTCAGCGTTGTCTAAGTGGGAAATCGAAGAACGCCTAGATAAGCAGAATGACAGGAGGACGTGGATGACGAAAGACGGCATTTATCCGTTTCCGGAGCGAATCAGGAAGAAGGATCCATCATACGGGTTTTTCTCTATTTGATCTTTTTGTGGTAAGTTGATATGCACGAGAAGACACATCTCGTGCATCCTACTTGGCTCACTCACCCCGTCCCTGTAACCTATGTGTGCCACTTCTAAGTATGAGGCATTAATTTTTTTCAATCTTGTTTTGTCTTTGACTAAATCTAGTCTTTTGAATCTTATTTTAATTATGTTCCAATTCATTCTTGTTTATAGTTTTGTATCCTCTAGAATGCCGATGATTAAAACGTTGTGACACTATATATGTGATTCAGGGGCGACGTGAGTGAGACCTGTGTGCCTTCTACTTGGTTCCACAAGGTTATCAGGATTCCTTGTGTGTTCTCGATAATATTCTACGTATATATGAGGCATTAACTTTTTTGAATCTTGTTTTGTCTTTGGCTACCTCTAGTTTTTCAGACGATGCGATATACTTTTAGTTATGTTACTTTAATTACCTAGCTCTAGTCTTATTTATAGTTTTGTATTCTCTTTAATCAGAATTCTTGCTTTTATTTGACTAACACTTTCATCTTTGTCTTGTGTACAGATAGATGACGAAGTGGTACGCGGAGACAAACTCAAGGGCCTCTCGGCAAACCGTTCCCGGCGCCGCTCCGCTCGTAGCGCTCGCGAAGAAGGCTACATGAGATCGTCGTGTTCCCGCTATTGCTCACCGTCAACGCCGAGATGTAATCTATTCGATCGTAGTGTAGGCGGTGAACACTTCATTTTGTAACGTGGGCAACGATTCGATGAACTTTTGTATATCTCAACAATTGTGTAAAACTTCCGCACTTTTGTATCAACTTGTGATGACGTATATTAGTAATGTGTTTGTTTTGATATATCTGTGAAAATATATCTCTGTTTCTGTTATATCTGTGTAAATATGAAATATACATGTATTCTGGTATTATACTGGTATTATACTGGTATTTGTATGAATATACGGGTACAGTACTGCGCAGTAATTCTGTGGCGCACCCAGGACTATTCTGTGGCGCACCCTATTCTGTGGCGCACCAGGCTCGGTGCGCCACAGAATAGCCACTATTCTGTGGCGCATGGGTGTGCGCCACAGAATAGCTTATTTAGTGGCGACTATTCTGTGGCGCACCACCCATGCGCCACAGAATAGCAAAATAGTGCGCCACAGAATAGCTTTTCTGTACTAGTGTTGCAACAAAAATGTTTCATGACAAGTTACTAATTATATGGGCATCACGTCCTAACATAGAGATCTTTTATTTATTAATCTCTCTTATACTCCACTAAGATGGGAATTAAATCGAGCCATCCTAGTATTAAGATAAATCAGAGTATAGCATTAAGTTCTATGACATGAAGTTAAAATAATAACTTGCTAGATCTAGTCATGGAGTAGTGGCAAGGTCACACCCACATCTCCGATAGCAAGGTATTTTTCTTTATCCCTAGTGAGGCAACAAAGTAAGGTAAAGTACCCAAGTGGATCACGGAACTTCTGTCACTTTCACCGCACTAGCCACCCCCCCCCCCCCCCCCCCCCCGTTACTCCATCTAATGCACACGTTCCCCCTCACACGCTCTCATACACCAGTTTGATCAGAACAAGTAAACAAGAACGGGGTACATAATATGCATCTACTTTCATAACTGAAACAAAACTATTGCAATCTCAAACATATATTAACTCATAAAAAGATCCACCACAAAGGTATTACATAGATGACCGTAATCATGTTCAGCAGCTCATACGGTGCTAATTAGTGAAGCTCAAAGAGAGGAGAGATACATAAGTTACTTCCACAAACCCATAGTCCAGGGTGGACTACTCCCTCTTCGTCATGGAGACGGTGGAGAAGTCGTTGGAGAAGAAGGAGACCACGCCGGCAGTGCCCCGCCGGAGTTTTCTCCCTCCAATCTGCAACTCCAGGTCTCTGTTTCGTGATTTCTGTGTTTCGGCGGCGCTCCCTTCCGAAAGCCGTCGGGGGACTATTTTTATAGTCGTTTTTAGGTCAAGACAGAGGCTCGGGGAAGAAGATCGACGGCATCGGAGGCTCGAGGCCCAAGTTAGGGGGTCCCACGCGGCCAAGGAATCTGGCCACGTGGGCCCACCTCTTTCGGCCCTCGGGTCTCCGTTTGTTCGCTTTCTTCGCTCCTACGCTTTGTTCCTTCCAAAAACTGATGCCCGTGAAATATTAGATCATTTGGACGTCATTTTGGTCCCTGAAACATAAAAATATAGAAAATAGGGTTTTCTGCCAGTGCAGGGTTAATTCCAGAAAAATAGGGAAACTGTGAAATATTCCCAAAATCAATATAAAACAATGATATAACCCTTATATGATGCAAATATGATTGAAATATAAGTAATATAATGCAAAGTTCATGTATGCATTTTACATGCATCAGCGGGCTGCCCGCGCAGCTGCGTAAGCATCTCCTGCTTGTGTTGTGATCCCTTGAGTTCCCAATGCAAGTACAACTGTTAGAGAGTAGTGCCTCGGGCTGTGGTGCCTGGCCTGTGTGTCAGCAATTTGCTACGCCGGCGAAGTGGTGGAGTTTCATGGGAGCTTCACTAACTAAAGATGAACTTTTGGTAGCCGTATTTGGAGTGTGGCATGTCTGGAAGGAAAGGTGCCGCCACGTTTCTCAGCAGATGGTGGCCACCGAGACTCAGCTCATTGACTTCATCCGGGATGACATCTTGTTGGTGGGATCATACTGGGCTGGGAGACATGAAGATTTGGAGTTGGAGCCGCCTGTGGAGGCATATTCTCACGAGTAGTTGTCCTTAGAGATTGGCAGCCTACGCTGTCATTCATGTTGTTTTCTCTCTGTGTTTTGCTAGATCCTTTCTAGCGTGTAACCGAACTAATTTCTATCTTCTCAATTGAATTGGCAGAACACCTGCCCTTATCCCTCAAAAAAAACATCCAGCAGAAATGCGTTCCTACCGAACAGGTTGACGCATGGAGAACAAATTCTAACCTTTCACTGTCTCCCGCTAATTGGATTAAGTCGTGGCACAACTCAAATTGAACTTTGGATCGGCATCGATATTGCCTACTCATAGATTCTCTTTACATCAGGTTACTAGTTAATTTGAATGATTTGCGTAAAGCAGTCACTGGAATGTGCTCGATCGACAAGCCGTAGATTACCATCTGCGAGTCTGTACGTACAACTAAACAAAAAACAAAACGAAGGGCGCCCTGACACGTGAAACCATGTCCTCCAGGTACCTGTTTCCCTTTCTCTATAATACTTAGGATAGCACAAAGATAATAATTGAGCTCCACAAGACTGTCTATAAATAGTCCTACCTCGCCACCTTTCACTCCCCTCGCTCGCTCACCACTCACTGCTCTGCAGTCTGCACACGAAGCTCTTGAGGTAGCTCAGTCGTAACTCGTAAGATCCATCGATCTTGTCATGGAGTCCAGGATGTCCAAGAGCCCACCTTCGTCTCCGCCTCCGGCGTCAGCGGCGCAAGACGAGGGAGACGGCGACGCGGCGGCGGGTGTCACGAGGCGACTGTACCTGTACAGGCCCGGGCCCGGCGCGGGGCCGCTGGAGAAGGACGCCGTGCTCCGCCGCATTCGGCACCGGAGGCGCGCCAACCGGCTCCGGGACACGCTAATTAGCTCGCTCCTCGTCTCGCAGCCGCAAGCCGCAGCGCCGGAGCCGGACGGCGAGCGGCCGGCGGCCTGGCTCGACGACGCCTTCTCGTCGCCGTAGTCGCGAGAACAGTGCCCCCGGCCGGACCTTCTCGTTCTCCCTCTCATGGCGTCTCCGTGGTGTACATTCTGATGTGTCTCATGTTTTGGTTTAGTATGTATGTTGTTGTACCTGTGTTTGTGGATTAATTTGTTGTAGTAGTGCTACTAATTCAGTATGTGAGTCACTGTTATGTGTGGATGCAAGGAATAATTTTACCGACTCTGTTTGTGGTCAAGTGATTTGCTAAATTTACTGTTATGTGGCAAGGTGAAAAATCACTTCATTTCTCCAACAAACTGGAAAAAAAATGTTTACCCCGATAGGCTAGGCTACATTTTGTTTTGGATTCCTTTATTCTCTTTTATTTTTTGGACATGAATTCCTTTATTCTCATTTAAGTTACGAGTGCAAATAGCTTTGAACAATCGTGTGGGTGCGTACATACACTGATTGCAGACATGACAACTATTAAACTAAGCATTTATCTTGGTTGTTCTGATGGGGGCAACCGTTACTTCATCCGCCCCAGCCATTATCTGGTCGCACGAAAACACTGAAAAGCAATCTTGTCTGCTTCAGCCAATGATATGATCAACAAAAAAACAGTTTTCATTTCTTCAGCATGTCCTGTGCAACTTATCGAACACTGAGATGCTGACAAACTTCAATTCATCCTTATTCCACTTGTGGCTAAGGGCTGATTGCTCCGTTGCACAAGATTATTACAAATGCATTTGCACATACAGTTGCAAGGAGAAGATGTGGATATGCAGATCAGAGACTGGGATTGTTCTTCTAAAGATGCAACGGAATTTAAAATTTTGGTATTGCTATCATCGTTTCATGTGTAAACAGACACCTCATGTTGGATTCGAGGGTATTACAGCCAGATGGCACACGTGCCAACAATTTCATTTTGTGTGCAAACCTATCTTGTATACTTGACCTTTAAGCTCTAGGTATATTATGAGTGAAGAGGATCACCGTATAAGAATATTATTGTAAATGCAGGTCATACTGTATGGCTATTGGAATCCAGTAGCCGATCTGCTTCTGAAGGCAGCATGTCAGACGACATTTCAAAATTCTGCTTGGCTGTCATCTTGTTCCACTCATTCTCGACGCGGAAAAAGACCCACTGGAACCGCCTTACCATTTCTAAAGCTGTTATCGCAAACAGAGTCAGGTAGTTGTGCCGGAGATGTGCGGAAAGCTTGTATGTCCACGTACAGCGGAGGACGAGATTGCTACCTAACACCCAGTAGTATACCTGTAGAGCAATCATGGGATGATCAATGACAGAAGTATCAAGGCGTAGTAGCTAAAACCATGTATGTGTTCGCATGCACGTACCCAGCTCCGGCCATAAAGAAGGTTAGTCCATGCACTTGGGTTTTTGAACATGAAAATCCTGGTTAAAATGCTGCCGTTATAGAGAAATTTCTGTTAGCAACAGCTGAGATATGTAAACCACATGTGGATGGAGTAGAAAAGATGTTTTTGTAGAGAATGGCACCTCAAGTCCCAGTCTCGCTTTATATCCCAGTAGAACGAATACAGTGAATTTACAACACCAGAAATAAGCCAGAGGGGGCGGTAAAAGCTAGTCCACACTTCAGGGAATACATGATACTTGAGAGCTGATAAGAAAATCACAGGAACTGCTGTGGAGTATTTGAGTGCTGCATTTGGTACAAAGATGTTGGTAAGTGTATGTCATCTACGAAAGAAATAAACAATTAGAGCTGCCATGTCATGGTGAGTAAATACCGTTGAGAAGACATGTCTTCTCCTTTGTATCCTTGTACTGACGAAGGCATTGGAAGAAACGGCACAAATAAGGGAGCACCAGAACTAGAGGAATAGCTACAGAGTGGCTACCACAAATCGAATCTGCTTCAAACCAAGCAATTGTCGCAACCTGTAAACCAGAACAAGATTAGTTTATGCAACACTTTGCAACCGTCAAAGTAAGCCATTAGCATGTGAATTGCCAGTAACATGGAGACTGTTGAATTGCTGAGGACGATATGTGAGTAGAAAAGAGAAAGAGAAAGGCATTAACCTGACGATGGACCATGCGACAACCTGAGCGCTCCAAATCTGAAAACACCTGTCAAGAAATGCAGCAATTAAGCAAAATGGTAGAAAGACCAAACTGAATATGTTCACTTAGGACAACCCAAGTTAGAACAGTTCTCTACAAAACTACCCCCTCCATTCCATGATTCTTGTCGTGGTTTTAGTTCAATTGAACTTCAGATTCACTTCAACTGAACTAAAACCAGGACAAGAATTATGGAGCAGAGGGAGTAGGAAATATTACATCACACAGGAGATTATTTTTTTCTTAGCAAAACTGTATCATATTACAGACATATTAAGCATGAAACCAACGTCTTACTGTATAAAACAGTGATTAATTCAATAACAATACGCTAAGACTTTAAAGACTGCAACTTTCTCCAAAAAAAATAACATAAATGACTGCATACCTTTGACATGGATGTAAAAATATCCGCCATAAAGAAGTCAGGGAATGTAATTGCCTGCAGAACGAGGCCACATTACATAATTGCAAAATGTCATTTGAACTGATTTACTGCTCTGCAGCAAAGGACAATCAGGCAGCCACTACAGACTAAAATATAAAAAATTGGTTGTAGCATAGCTAAATACAAAACCTATTTAACATTACTGCCAAAGTACAACTTACTTGCAATGGAAGTATTATGCGCCACATGGTCCTCAGAAAGAAAAAACGTGATGATAAATAAAACATATCAAAAGGAGATAGGAGGATCATCAGAAGGATAGCATACAATAGAACCTGCAGAAAGGCAGAACAATATGTCAATTTTATAGCCAGCATTTGGAAAATAATGCATCAGAGTAGAATAAAATGCATTATGTTTTTGTTATAAATTGGGAAAGCAAGATTGAGTGAATAGTGCATCATGCAGAACTTCAGATTCACTTCAAAGAACGAAACCAAAAGTGTGTATGTGTGCGCGTACCAAGACGTACATTAATTGATTGTGCTTAAGATATATTACTAGTGTACTAGGATGGGCATTCCACTTGTTTGATTACAGAAAAACAGATTTACTTTATTTTAGAGCTGAAATAGATTTTACTTTAAGGGTAAAGGAGGTAATTGGCTTAGCATTCAGCTATCAAATTGTATAATGAAGAAAGTACTGATCTGATCTTATGAGAGGAGATAAGGTTCAATTGTCAATCGAAACAACAGAGTGAGATATTCAATGAGACTCACTTTATTATGCCAACAATATCTTATTGTATATTGTTCCCTGGGAATACTTTTGCATGAATTGATTACTGATACTACCACAAGTAAAACCAAGCATAATGTACACACGAAAAGGTCCCATGAGCAAATCAGAGAAAACAACTTAATGGGCTTAAGATATTACACTGGTTGAGATGCAGCAAGGGACACTTCCCCATGTGAATACAAATATAGGTAAGCTGTCATACTTGTTGGAACAATTAAAGTCAGCCAAGTAGCACACTGCCAATGGAGGAAAAAAGTGTTACTTTAGCAGAACAATATGCAAGAGTACAAGTAATATGACAAATTACACAGTATTATATAGAACAAAAGAACATGGACATGAAAAGAACATGATAAAGGTTAAAAAAACAGAGTCAAGTTCAAAACGAGGGCTGATTAATACTTGACTGTAGAAAGTGCAACAGGCGCAGACTAGAGTATTCTCAAGAATAATTACCCTAGTAGGGCATGTTCATCGACAAAATAAAGTAGGAACTATATATTACACATAAAAGTAAGATAAACACGGTTGCTTTAATATGTTATATACAATTCCACTGCAAAAGTTATAATGGACACAGAACTAACTACATCAACTGCTGTGAGCTTTAGGTGCCCCTATCCACACAAATGTGCACTACTGTAACAACCAATATGCCTCAGACATTGCTTAAGAATGCATGGTGTGTGGATCACTAGTCCATAAAACTTATAGGCTATGGATAGGCATGTCCACGCAAATGATTCAAATAAGAGTTCAAACTCAGTAAAAAAAAGAGTTCAAATGGATATTGCAAACAAACGCAATAGGCTTACCCTCCATATTTCTCGGTACGATAAATGTGTCTGTGAAAGATCAAACACTTTTGAATAATTTACTGATGATTGTGCGAATACCCACAAATTTACTCCCCATAACCAAATCATCAATGCCTACAATATAAACACAAAGCACGGTTACATGCATGACTTTATTATGTTGAGTATTTCACATGTACAATAACAGAAAGGAACTCACCACCAGAAGGAGAGGATTATAGTATAAGAAAGCCTCGTATAGAAATAAGTCTCGCAGATCAACACTCATTCTCATAACCGAGTCCCACCCTATCTGCAGTTCCAAGGGAATAATCCGGATTACCACACCTCACGAAGCTCAATTCATACATGACAGAACTGATCTATAGAGCAACACTGACCTTGCAGCAGCATAAGCCCCATAGGAGAAACAATATAACCTGGAAAAGGGACAGATTAACAAGCAATTTGAGTAGTGAAATGTAGATCAGGCAGATGAGAAGTCAAGTGAACAGGGTATTTTCACTATAGATGGACAGTTGGTTAATAGTCACAGAACGAAGGAGCAGTAGAATACATAGTTCCAACGCATAGAATTACCAAATATGCTTCTGTCTCAGTATTTTCAAAAGTAAATGAATAAAAAATAAAAAAAAGTAAATTAATAAAGATAACAAGCAGCAGCCCCAACTAAAAATGGCTATGCTAAAAGGCCATTCCATCTTCCGTGGGAAAATTAGAAGGCACTTCCCAAACACGGCATGTGAAAATACCATCCAAGACACTAGCATCGTAGTGTTCTATCACAGAAAGCAAAGCCACATCCTAGAGTAGCACAGAGTTATACATGGCATGATTTTTGCACTACCACAAGGTTTATGCGATTCAGGCATGCAAAGAGGCAGGCATCAGATGCGTGGGCTTATCACTCAATTTTTCCATCAATTCTCGACTTCACTTGCTAATTTCCCTTCACTCCTCTCTACAAACACGCACGTCACCTAGAGACACTGCACATACTGGCCGCCACAGCACACTATACACCAGAAAGTACACTAAGCATGGAGCGCTCGAAACCGGTGCCCGTGCCGATGGAGCTTACAGTTAGAATTTATTTTCCATTTCACACACAACAACAACAGAGGGAGTTGTAAGGGAAGAGTTGAGAATAAGATGCTCACCTTGAAGCGCCAGAGGAAGAGCGGCGACGGCATGATGGCCACCGCGGGGATGGACGAGGCGCCCTTCATGTCGCCGCCGACCCGCACCCTCCGGCACAGCCTCCTGCGTCTCCGAGCGAACCCTGCGTAACAACAGGTTAGCCTCAGTCCGCGTTAGCGCGAAAGCAAACGCCGGTATCAGCAGCGAAGCGGCCGCGCCACGCACAGGTGTTCGGTGGTGAACAGTGATTTCCGCCGCGGCCGAACGGGATCTCGCCGCTCTCGGGGCTGGCCGAGAAGGCGAAGCGAAAATCCGGTGGAGCAAAGGCGCTGACTCACCGAGGATCGACAGCCCGTAGCAGCGCCGGCCGTAGCGGGGGAGGGAGGAGCCGTGCCGTCCGTCGGGAAGGCGCGAGCCCCTCCGGCTCTGGGCGGAGAAACGGAGCGCGCAGGCGGGCGGGCGTGCGGCGGCGGGGAGGAAATGGCGAGCGCGGCGAGATCTGCGAGCGGGGTGGAGAAGAGGAGGAGGAGCCGTAGGAAGGGGAGAAAGGGGGATGCCCGACGGCGAGTTTGACGTGTAAACGAGCACACGCGGCTCAGGAGTCAGGACCACCCGGCTTTGAAATTTTCTACGATGAGGCTTTAAAAAAGTCGTGTTCTTGCTTCGAAGCTGGAACGTGGGAGTACTTGCTTCCAACGGATCTTGATGGTTCAACAACGGGTACTTGAAAGAAAGTGACGAGCTGAGTGGTGAGTTAGCTGGAGGAACTTCTTTTTGTGTGGAATTCATGCACAAAAGTTAGGCAGTGTGAGATTATATAGTCGAATCAAGTCCAAATGTTTTAGGGGCGTGTTTGGTTGTGAGCAACACTTTGGCATGTTTTATTCTGCGTGGCAGATGGTGACCGAACGGAATAGGCAAGACATTGCGACGAGCCTGGTGGACTTCAATAGATGGAGCACTTCAATTCCCTTGACCTCGGGCAACCGCTCCTGCTACCACTCAGGGCGTCTCCAATGTGGAAATAAGCCTCGTCTTAGCAGAAAATAAACATTGTGGGGCTCGGTCTTAGGCGTAAGATTCTTGAGGTCGCCCACACCGGTAAGGTTCGGCCACAAGCGATAGAAAATAATTCTTTCTCGCTCTCGGCTGGGAAGGGAAAAGCGGTTGCCTTGCCACGCGCGACATCGTCGTAGCTGTCGCCGGAGTAGCGCCGGTCCCCACCATGGACTGCAGTAGCTGGCCCATCAGCGGCCGCAGCAGCTTCTTCCCCGCAGGTTGCAGCCGTCGAGCTTGCCGCAGCGTCGCCCGGTCGGAGGAGGAGACGAGTCTGCAGTCTGATTTGGGGATGTTGCCAGCGGCGCCGCCTGCTTTGCGCCAACGAGGAGGAGCTGCTACATCTGGTCCTCCTCGATTATTCTCGTGTGGTGTCGTCGTATCGGCATCGTAGATAGGAGACGGGGGTTCTCTAGCCGAGGGTGAACCGAGGGGGTGAAGGGGAGCGTCGTCGAGGTCGGGATTATACACGGCAGTTTACCCAGCTTTAGATCTCGCAGCGGTGGCGAGACCCTACGTGCTGCTATAACTCACTATAAGGCAATAGCCGTGAACAGGTTACAATGAGTATGGTTGCGTATAAGAGTATGCCCTAAAGGCGTCCTGAGGTCCGGCTTATATAGGCGGCCAGATCTAGGGTTACAAGGGATCAACGTGTCCGGCAAGACTATAGAGTTCTAAACCTATCCGACAAGTCACCGCCTTCCGTCTTGATCAAGGCGGCATCGTGGGCTTCAGTCTTGGGCCTTCGTCTTGCCATCCTCCGTCGGCCTTGTATGCCGGCTATCTGGGCCGCCCGGCAGGACAAAGCCTTCACCACCACTTTGGCCCACCCTGAACTAGCCGGATTGATCCATATCAGAGATACCCCCAGTGGTATATCCCCAACATTAGCCCCCGGAACCCGGAAAGGTTTAAGTTCTCCAGTTGCCGTCTTTGTCTTGAGCGATGTCCATCTTGTTTCTTGAATTTAGGCGGCTGAAGAGGTTGAAGCATTCTGAAGTAAAAAGGTAGGCGGCAATCCGTCTAAATAAAGCCAGAGTGACGCCGCGACTTCCTGTCAGGAATCTTCTAGGCGAGGTCTTGTCAATTTGACTAGTTAAGGCAATATTTGTCGTGTCCATGTCACCCCTGGTCCACGATAGTTTGAACTCAAGTAGAGATGCAGCGACGTCATGATGGCATTTCTACCGTGCGGAGGCGATGATGGTGGTCGTGTCGCTGACGACAAAGCGGCCGTACCACGTTAGCAATTAAGTCAGAAGATGGAACTTTATTGTTTTGGGCGATTGGAAACAACAGTTAACAATTTGGCGACGAATTTGATTAAACCAAACGCGATGATGGCGGTCATGTCGCTGACGACAAGGCGGCCGTGCCACGGAGGCGATAATGGCGGCCGTGTCACCGAGGACAAGGCGGTCGTGCCACGGAGGCGGTCGCGCCGCGTTAGCAACTAAGCTGGAACGCAGCGATAAACGAGACAGCCGTGTCGCTGACGACGAGGCGGCTGCGTCGCTGATGATGGAGCTGCATGTCGTGCGGCCCCCAAGTATCGGGCGAAGGCATTGTCGATGTCAAGCCCTCGAGTATCTGGCGAGGGGCAGTGTCGATGTCGAGCCCCCGGGCTTCGTTGGCCAGAGTTTTTCTTGATCCGCCTATCTGCAGCCCCCGAGCGTTGAGTCGACGTACTTGAAAGTCGGCTCGAAGCTCAGAAGAACATGTGGCGTTGTAGATCGAATGGCTGTAGTTGTCGAGGTTTGTGCCGCCTTGTCGAAAAGGCGGCTCAAGACTCGATGAACGCGTTTGCGACTGCAGCCCCCGAGTGTCAAATATCCTGCATAGTAAACATAGCTGCATTAAGATGTACTTTTAATTTAAGCTAGACAAATGTAAGGACTGAGCCGGTAGTTTTTTGAACAAACACTTAGGGGTTGTAAATTTTATGTGGTCCGCCTTAATATTTATCTGGCCGATATGATTAGCTTTTTGTATGTTGGCGTCACCGCAGCACAGTTACTTTAGCTGAGCCAACCAGGGCTACTAGCAGATAGTTTAGACTCAGAGACCAAAGCCGGCATGTTGGTGCCAACGACATACTACTAGGCAACCCACATATAAGCAGTCAGAATAAGGATATTAGGCTGTGCAAAATAATTGCTTAATTTGGCCCGGAGGCGGAAAGTATCGAAAAGTTTGAACCACTTAGTACAGAGCATATTTTGGGTAACTTAGATACTAAAAGTATATGATCATATGAAAAGACAAAAGACGGCATAATCTCAAAGCGGAAAGAGCAAACCATAGACTTTTATTTCATGATCATATGACAAATGTTATAAAGAACTTATCTTTTTGATGTTTGCTGACGTTGATGTCGAGTAGGAGGTCGAGGCGGAAGACGGCAGCCCCCAGACTGAAGAAGACAACCCCGGGATGTAGGCGGCAGCCCCCAGGCTGATTCCAGCAAGGCGGCAGCTTCCTAGTTGTCCTCATATGTTGTCTGCTACAGCTTGTCGGTCGCGTCGTGCCGCGTCAGAACATGACAATAAATATGCCGGACATGCGGCATGCTGCGTCGGAACGCGACGATCAATATGCCGGACAGGCGGCGTGCCGCGTCGGAACGCGACGATAAATATGCCGGAGAGACATTGTGCCCGGTTAGCAATTAAGCTAAAACGCTAAGTTGGATTGTTTTGTACCGATCGATGTTTTCCCAAACTAGCCAGAGAAACAACAGCTAGCAATCTGGCGATAAATTTGCCTAAACCGGACACAATGATGGCGGCGTCCCGCCTGTCATTGCGAACACGGCGAAAATTAACGACTTGAATAGCCGCCCATGATGATAATTAAGCCAGAACAACATGTCGATAGACATGCCGGCAAGTCATCTTGTCACGTTAGCAATTAAGCCAGAACATGACAGTATATACACGCGACGAGCGATTAAGTCAACACGCGTGATTAGTCGGTATTTGATCGAAGACGAAGACACAGTTGTACTGGACATCTGGTCGTCTTGATTCGAAGCCGATTGACTTTAACCGATTGAAACATGGCATCATGTAGTACTACTTGGCTGTACATGAAGGTGCTAGCACATGCAGCAATTAGCATCATGCTTGCAGTTAGCGATCCGGCCGCAAAATCCATGCAATGCGTTGCTAATTCCCATTGCTAGACGGGTTCGTGGCGGATGGGTAGGATTGCTATGTGGTTATGGGAGGTGGATGCCGGATGGCGGCTCCGGACGGTGGTGGACGCCGAGGCGGCGGCCTCGGTCACCCACGCTACGACGGTTCTATGAGGCAGCGCCGTTGTTTTGCGTGGGTCTCGGTGGCGACCTGGATGAGGACTGCGCGGGCAGAGGGTTCGTCGACCCGACTGGATCGCCTTCGGGCAATGCGAAGGTCGATCTGGTTGCTACGCCGGGGCGGCGGCCCCGGAACAGGTTGGTTTTGGTGGCGACCTGGATGAAGACTGCGCGGTAGAGGGTTCGTCGACCATGCCTGGATCGCTTTCGGGCAATGCGAAGGTCGATCTGGTTGCTACGCCGGGGCGGCGGCCCCGGAGCGGGTGGTGTGTGTTGTGGCGTTTGGTCGACTTGTGTCGTGTGGGCGGCGGGTCGCATCGTCTGTGCGGTTTTGTGGCCCTGTTTTCTTCATAAACAGGCGTTGTACAGTTTGTATAGTTTTTGGGCCTGATTTTCCTTATAAACTGGGTTAATTCTTTTCTATCTATTCGAGCGGTGGATATCGATCACCTTAAACTAAAAAAAAATATCCCATTGATAGACCCACATGTGGCATAGCTGATTTGTTAATCATTGTACCATCCACGTATGTGATCGGGACACCACAAAAAGGAATTTGGCCATCTCGGGATCGAATTGGGTCTAGCCTCGGATACGTGACGGTGTGCAGCCGCCTTTCCTGTACATGACCACCTTCACGCGATGGCAGGGCTGAAGTAGAGCCGCCGGACACCGTAATCGATCGATTTCCCCGTGTAGCTTCTGCGGCTGTAGCAGATCTTGTCGTAGCTAGGTGATGGATCCCGCCGACTTAGCCTGAGGCCGATGGTCTGTTCGGGACAGAGTTGAAGCGGACCAGCCGGCGAGATGTGAGAAGTTCTGTCATGCTGAAGCCGATCTGCCGTGCGCGAGGGACGTGCTACGTCGAACCCCTGCGCCAACAAAGGTGAGCCGGCCACATGCGATATGGTTGGCAATGTCGATGAAGATGATCCCGCCCGGAACGTGACGCCTGACACCTTATGCCCCACGGTGGGCGTCAACTGTCGTCGTATCGACATCGTAGATAGGAGACGGGGGTCCTCTAGCCGAGGGTGAACCGAGGGGGTGAAGGGGAGCATCGTCGAGGTCGGGATTGTACACGGTAGTTTACCCAGCTTCAGATCTCGCAGCGGTGGCGAGACCCTACGTGCTGCTATAACTCACTATAAGGAAATAGCCGTGAACAGGTTACAATGAGTATGGTTGCGTATGAGAGTATGCCCTAAAGGCGTCCCGAGGTCCGGCTTATATAGACGGCCGGACCTAGGGTTACAAGGGATCAACGTGTCCGGCAAGACTACAGAGTCCTAAACCTATCTGGCAAGTCACCGCCTTTCGTCTTGATCAAGGCGGCATCATGGGCTTCAGTCTTGGGCCTCCGTCTTGCCATCCTCCGTCCGCCTTGTATGCCGGCTATCTGGGCCGCTCGGCAGGACAAAGCCTTCACCACCACTTTGGGCCACCCTGGACTAGCCGGATTGATCCATGTCAAAGATATGCCCAGTAGGTATATCCCCAACATGTGGGGAAGTCGTGGATAGGAGACCTAAGCGACGCCGTCTAGAGGAACAGAGAGATTGGGGATTATCCTCTCCCGTGAAGAGATGAAGAGCGGTTGGGCAAAAAATAAAAAATAAAACTGGCGAGTGGGGTCCAGCTTAAGACCCAGATTGTATTTAAGCATTGCGGGGATTTTAGTCTGCTATAGCTCACACGGTTGGGCCCAGCTTATGACCTCCATAAGAATTAAGCATTGGAGACGCCCTCATAAGCTCACCCTGACAACGGCATCGGTGGAACCGACATCTCGGTGGACTTCCATCGAAGACAGCCTTAGTGCTTCCACCATACCTCCAATGTTGATTTAAGCCTCGGTCATAAGCTCTTGTGGTCGACCATATGCAGAAATAAGCACTGTGAGCATCGGTGTTAGCCGTAAGAATCTTGTGGTCGCCTATACCGGTATGGCCGGGTCACAGGGAATACAAAACAATTTATTCTCTATCCACTCTATGTGAGGACCCCGGATTAGCTATCCGAGATACTCGTTATGTTTCCTGCAACAATCCCATAATCAGTCTGTTGTTGCACATAACTCGAATTGGCATCACAGAACACGCATAAATACCGAATGAATTTACTTACGTGCTTGAAGCCATAGCTTCAACAGGTACTTGCAGCGGAAATCACCCAAAACAACGTGGAGCCCAAGTCATTTACCAACCCTACAGGCAGTTGACTGGGAAGCGCCCTAGTTCGCATTGACGTCAGTGAAGTCTTCTTCTTCGACTGCTCATCTTCAAAATCTGGCTAAGACAATAGCCAGGGACGAAACCAATATGAGTACATTTGAATGTACTCGCAAACTACCCCCGGAATGAGCATGCAGTACTCTTTTTATTGTTTAAATAAAACTTTGTTTGCTTTGAAGACTCGATATCCTTGTTGAAAAGAGAAGGATAGACTTTTGTTTAATAAAACTTTGGTTTGAAATCCCTATATCTTTATTGAAAAAGGAAAGAAGGCTTTTAGAACTTTTCCCATAAATCTGTCTTTGTAAGAAGTCTCGTTTAAAATGTTTTCCCGAAAATACATCTGTGTTGAAAAAGGTAAGAAGTCTCTTTTATAAATATTTTCCCGGAAAATCACCATTTGTTTATTTCTCCAAAATTCCTCCTTTTTCGACCATAGCCCTTCATGGTCAAATCATTCTCCAGCAACCTCATACTAGCCCTTCGGCAGAGTTGCAGATACAACACATCTCCATTTTAGTTTCAATCCTCAAAACTCTCCAAAACTTGCACATGGTCATAGGACAGCCTCCCAACTATCCATATCCGAGGACTCGGTTATTCGAATAGTTTTACCCTCTGCAGAGGTAGCACGCTTTTCCCACACCCATCCGGTAACTCATCGTGTCAGCCACGTCCCGCCATACAAGGTGTATGCGAAGTTGAGTCACCGACCATAACCTGTCCTTTGCTCATGCTAGTATAGGACCCTACCGCTACGAAACTTTCCATCAACACTTAACCCAACCCGTCGGAATCTAAGTGTGAGGACTCGTAGTTCTGCCCGGCGATTTATGGTGGAACCTTCAATCCTCTTTCTCCAATACACTCATACCAACCCTGTTGGCAGACTTCTCTTAAGAGGACCCAGGTCAGGGGTAGGTCACCAAACCATCCCCTCATGGAACGGGGTCATCCCCGTTGTTGAGGCATCCCATACTAATATGAGCAAACTATATGACTACGCCCTTTCCCATATGTGGGTAAATGTGGTCGCACAGATTATCGGCTGGTCGTCATAGTACAAAGACACAATGTGCATTTTTCATAAACATCCCCATTCTCCATTTCTCCACTTCAACACCGACATCTCGGCATTCCATAACCACACAAGTATTTTCAAAGGAGTTTTGAGTAAACAATATTTTTCCCATCCTATAGTTTGAAAAAGAATTTCCATCTAATATATCCATATAGGGTGTGAAAATAATATACTTGTATTTTGGAAAAAGGGTTTTCAAATCATAGCTTTAGTGGCAAACACCACATAAATCACTTATGCTCTTTATAAGTAAAACATGTGAACCAAAATAGATGTATATAAATGCAAGCTCAGAGAGTAGCTTGCCTGATTTCAGCATAATGCTCCTGGACTTCTTCTCATTGATCAAAGAAATAAACTCTCATCCTTCCTCCATAAACCCTCTCCAAATACCACTCCGGTAGCGTTTATCTCTAGCGTCGCAAACATGAAAATAAAACAACACTCGATGAGCAAACCAAACCACAAGTGGTATACACACAAAGAATCATACCAAAAACATAGTACTAATTTAATCAAGCAACAAACTAAGATCTATATTTACAAGGGCATTATACTCGCAGGAGTATAACACCAAACACATGCTAAAAACATAGAGCACCAAGACACCTTCTATTAAAGGTACCTAGCAACCATTTTCCCTAAACAGGAAATACTTCAGACAAAAGTTAAGTCACCTTTTTGGGATTACTTTTAACTTGCAAGGCTGATATTTATTAACAAACTTAATCAACCAGTAGCCTAGAATTTTAGTTGGAAGTGTTTACTCATCTTTATAAAAATTATCAAACAACCCAAGCATCATTAGGCCATGGTTAAAGTTTTCAAACACTACTTAACAACACATGCTTAGCTCTAAACAAGTTTAATTCTAACCACTAACGGTACTAACATATTATAACCTGCTAAACAATAATAACATGCAAGCAACAGTACCACAACAATCATTAACCAGCAAGGCATACATGTTAATCACCCACAACATTCTCACATTAAAATAAACAAGCTTAACAAATCCCTAATTATTAGGAGAAAAGCTATATAGGGAATAAAACCCTAACAAACACATGACTCACAAATAGCTCTCCTAACATGCTAGTAAAAATAAGGAATCATGTCACAACAATGTACTACCACCCTACACATGCTAGGAAACACATTTATAACAATAAAGTTATAACACAACAATTTATAAAGGTTTAATAAAAATAGACATAAAAGGCCTAAACCTTACAATTAGCACCACAGTCAATCAGTGACTCCTAAATTCAAACCAATCTAGGGATATGTTCTCCTACACATATAGAAGACAAACCAATTGGATTTACTCCAAAAATCATCTCACAAAAATCTACAAAAATCACCAAAGAGCCACTGGTGTGTTTTCAAGAATGAATAGAACTTTTGTTTTAGACATCATTTGCATACAAGACCAACAGATCTGGAAAGGTGTCACTTCAGGCTTTCCATAGAATTTTAGTTTGCAAATTTTGGAGTTATAAAACTCTAGATATTTAATATTTAGTGAAAAAGGTACTTTTTACTAGATTTAATCTAGACAACAACTAAAAATATATTTTTGCAAACAGCCAGTTCCACCTAATTAAGAAAACACATAAGAACACTACAAAATTTAAATCACTCAAAACCTATGCACAATTTACCACAAAAAAATTAAAGCTATACTGCAATTTGAACAGGAAATAAAATAAGAAATAGATCTACTGGAAAATAAAAGGGATGGGCCAGATCTGAGCAGATCCGGGCCGTGCAGTGCAGGAATTGGCCAGCCAGCGGCCCAGTGCACGCGGCGAAGCGGTACTGGGTCGTCTTCTTCCTCGACATGCACAGAGGCGAGGAGAAGGCGAGCTGGAGCTTCGGGCGTGAACGGCGACGGCGACTCCGGGGTTCCTAAGAGAAATGGCGATGTCCATTAGCTAGAGCAGAAGAAGGGGATCACGAGGGTGCAGAAATGGCGAAGAACGGTGGACGGAGCTGCTCGCGAGGTTCCTGGAAAGGTGGCGGCCGGAGCTTCGGCTGTGGTCGGAGAAGAACGGGCGGTGCGGTCGATTCGCGGATCCCCTCTTCGATTCCTTGGACGAGGACGGAGAGGACGACGAGGCGGAGCTCGTGGTGCTCTTCGATCTGCTCGGGGATGCTTCTATCGACGACGGTGTGCAACGGCGAGCTCGGCGGCTTAGGGTTTGTTTCGGGAAGAAAAAGAGAGAGAGGAAGGAGAGCGAGAGCAGGCAAGGAGGTGAGGGAGTGAGGGGGAGCAGAGGAGCGGCTTCGGGGGGTCTTATCTCCTCCGCAGCGGCGAGGAGAGGGGGGGCCCGGGCGGCGAGTGGTGCGGGAGCGAGGAGCACGGCGCACTGGCACCATGCCCGCCACAGTGCTACAGGAAGGGGATCAAGATCTTGCAGAAAACCCCCTGGACTTATTTTTCCAATCACAACCCAGTCCTTTTCTGTTCCTTTTATTTTCCTTTTAAAACCAGTAGTGTTTTAGGGAATTGTTTGGGGCATTTAAACATTTTACAAAAATCTGAGAAAATTCATGCAGCCTCCCATATACATGTAGAAGCTCCACAAAAATTGGTGTTGCAAAAATAAAATGTTTGGAATCACATTTGTTCATAGGGTTTTGATATGTTATTTCTGGAAAAACCAATTTGACAAATTGAAATATCTTTGTAATTGAAGATTAAATATTTTGAGGAGAGAGTAATATTATAATGAGATGGTTATCATCTCATTCCTGGGTTTTATAAGATAAAATAATTGTTACAACAAAATAGAGAAATAGGTAGAGAGGGAAATTAGATAAGATCATTTCTTTTAATCAAGAATTTATTTTGAGGGTGGTGAGTAATCATAGAGGTCTTGTTTTGTTTTCAAGCCACATTCCACATTTGTGATCAGTGGGTTTTCAACTTAACACTCAAGTACATGGGTGTAATTATTCACCCAAGCAAACAATAAAACAAGAATTAACAATCATTTCAACCATAAGTCCAACAAGCAAACAATCACAACCAGATCAACATCACAATCAAGATCACACAAATCAAACCACAAGAATTAATCATGCCACATTTCCATAATTAATATTACTATATTGTGAAATAGTGACCACACCCAATTATGACAAGATGATGTTTAGGAAATATCTCCACTCATAACTTAATAGTTTTCAAAAAGATTTGAGAAAGGAAATATGTGGGGTAATATATTTCCCACTAGTGTTATTTTCAAATGGAGTGAAAATAAGAGTTTATAAAATGGGAGTTGCATACACATGCAAAAGATCAAGGTTAAAAGATAGATAGGAGATAGCATATAGATCTCCATATTTTTGGGAACGCATAGTTTTGGAAATACTTTTACTTTCTCAAATAATGGGTATTGATTTTGGTTGTTGACAAACCAAGTATCATTGAAATGGAGTTGGCCAAAATAAGAATGGAAAAGATACATGGAATATTTTTCTTGTCATGACATGATCACCAAAGTTAAATATATTTTTATATTGGGTGGGTCTTATATTTACTAGTCAAACAACTTAAACCACAAGTCACACAAGGTCAAACAGAGCAATGGGAAGGAAAACACAACCATTAGTGAAATATTGCAAAAAGTTTTTGTTGGTTCTGAATTTTGGGTCTTGTTAAACTAAGTTTTTCTTAGTTCCAAAATTTGGGATGTTACACTCTACACCACGCGCAGCCAAGGCCCATGACAGTTTCTCTCCCGCGAGCTGGAGGACGCGCTGCCTGGGAGGACAACCACCAAAAGAACTGACTAATGGGACCCATCTTAAGGCCTAACCCGGTTTTAAGCATTGCGGGAGTTTCAACTTGTTATAGCACATGTTGTAGGGTCCAGCTTATGGCCTTTCTCTGAATTAAGCATTGGAGACGCCCTAAGGTAGTCCCACCTTCCCCAAAGGGTAAGAGCTAGAGGACAAGGACGAGCGGTCCTCAGACCACATGTTGATTGCCCATCCCCACTTGAGGTCCAACGGCACGATCTGCATAGGAATTCAACCTTGAAGACCTGAACAGGTACGATATGATCCAACAAGTTATAGATTCAAGTGGGACGGGATTGGGACTTCCGTTTCCGCTAACGCTAGTAATCCACCTATCCCGTTGCCCGACTACCACTTATCCCGCTAACACAAAATCTTAGTGGACTTTTAAGGGTTGTCCCAGAAAGTCCCGCCAACATCCCGTCAGCAGCAGCAGTTGTAACATCCTGGAATTTGGCCTTTCAAAAATTTCTTTTAAAAATTTTGTCTTCAATTTTGGATTTAATTTGCCCTCGATAAATGACCTTTCCAATTTTCAATCTTCGACGAAACCTTACCAAAGTTTGGGATCTTGAGTTTTGTGTTCTCTCCCACTTGGTATCTTGTTTGCTTGGCCCCAAAACTCCGAAATCATTTTCTAAATATTTCTGTTTATCGTTAAAACAAAATCCCTTTATTTGAGCTTTCCAAAGGAAGTACTTGTTTTATTGCTCTAAAAATTCTCCAAAAATTAGGGAATGATCCCTAGGCAATATATAGCCTAATTATGCAAAAATATTTGGTTTGCACTTGGGGATATACCTCATATCTTTTCCATCCTTTTTCTGCCCTCTAACTCAAAGGATTTTAAAAACTAGTCAAATGATTTTTCTAATGTGAGGCAAGGGCATAGATGCAAGCACAAGGTGTGTCTACACCTCAGGGCAGAAGGGTAGCCTGACCAAAAATGTTTTGCTTCATCAAAACAAAAGTTTTCATTTTGACCAGTATGGTTTTTCAAAAGTGGTAGTCGCACCAAGTTTCGATTCTTCAAAAACTCTATTCAGGAAAGTTGAAGGTTTTGAAATTTGGCGTGCAGTGGTGAAAACCCCATCACGTTTGGAGCACTGAGTCGAGAGAAACACGTCGATGCCGCTTCTGGCATGGCCAGAACGGTGATCACCGACGGCAAGTCCGTGCCCGACGGCGCCGCCACGTTATGGTCATCGGCGTTCTGCATCCCCGCGGCCCAAACCACGCCCAGCGTGTTCCCCTCCTTCCCCTGACTCGCCCAGCCTCCACGCATGCGTTACTGTGCCAGCGCGCCAGCGGTATATCATCCACTCCCTCCCTCCTGTGCCGCGTGCGTTACTGTGCCGCCCGGGGCCCCTCCGTCAGCGACTCAGCCGCCCCCGAGATCATCCACTCCCTCCCTCCTGTGCCGCGTGCGTTACTGTGCCAGCGGTTTCACGACGAGCCGCTCGAACAACCCCACGCAGCTGCTGCCACCTCGCCGCGCCATTAACGGCGGCCACAGCTCGGAGACGGTATAAGACGGCCACCCCAGGCCTCTCCAAGCACCACACCTCACCTCTCAACCTCCCAATCGTCTTCCAGAGCAGTACCAGAACCCGTAGAGCACCACAGCACCGGAATCAAGCTCGCCACCGCCGCACGGAATCCGCTCGAAATCCAGTCCGGCAGCCCCTCCCCCGCCGATTCATCATGCACACCACCTCTCTGGACCACGATGGACCTCCAGCTGCCCTCGCCTGGGTGAACGGTGGCCGGAGCCGTCGTATCCTTCCTCGACACATCGCCGGAGCAGCGGGAGGAGAAGCTCCGCTCCAGCCCGACCTCCCCGTCAAGCGTGGGTGCTCGAACTAGCTGCGGCAGGCCTCCCCGAGACGTTCTGCTTCCTCTCCCTCACCTCCCCGTCGCCCTAGCTCCCTGGAATCGCCGCCGGTGAGTTCGCCGGAGACGGCGCCCTGTTCTTCTTCTTTCCCGCGCAGAATAATGCTTCGAGTAGTGTCTATGACATGTGGGACCCACTAGTCAGGGTTTTAATAATTAACCGAAACGTTTTCCTGTTTTTATTTTCTGTTTAAAATTAGGCAGAATATTACCCCAACTTTAAAAGGGATAACTCCCTCAAAAATAGTCAGAAAAATATGAAACAAATTTTGCCAGCTTTGTTTTGAAATTGTTTATCCATTGGCATCAAAACATTTTGGTTTGGAGGTTGTTTGCTTAGTCTTTTATTCAATGGCTTAGGAAGGGTTTGTGATGCTTTATTTATGCTTGTATTAGATTTAAACCTCTCTCAAGAAGTCGAAGTTGTTCCGGAACCCTACCCCACTACTGAAGGCAAGCCATCAACCCAATCTCAAACTTGGTCGAACCCTAGAAATTAAATTGATTGCTTAAGTTGATTGTTACTGCACCTCACATGCCATGTTGCATTTTAAATTATCGCAATTACTTTATAATTACTTATCTACGCATCACCCCCATTCCCGAGGCGATGACCGGGGGAACCGTCACAGTCAAAGGAATGGGGAAACATTACAACTGTGCGCCTCGCACTTGCGGGGCTTTGTTTGCTTCTTCTTCTTCGCCGAGGTGAGGAGCAGACGAATGTCGTCCTGTGATCCTCGGAGTTGGGGGCATTTGCCAAAGGAGTTATTTGTTCTTATCCCTCCGTCAAACGTGGTTGGCGTAAGCCCACCTGGACTGCGACGCTTGGGACATTTGCTTTCCATTTGGATCTTTTTGCCAAGATTGCTGACACCACGTCAGGTTAACCCTCGAGTGGAATGGACGCTTTCTTTCTTATGATTGCTTTTCAGTTTATTATTTTGATGACGCCGGTTGGGGAAACCGCCATAGTCATCCGACTAACCCACTGTACTATTTTCTGCAACATTGTTTTACGGTGACGCCGGCTGGGGAAACCGCCATAGCCACCAATGTATACCTTATGCTGTTACTTGAACTACCTTATGCTGTTACTTGAACTACCTTATGCTATTACTTGAACTACCTTGTGAATATCATTATTGCTTGGTTCATGTTGGTAATTAAAATTTGACTAAAAGATAATCACCTCCCTTGACTAGATTGAGTCAGATAGTGCCACCCACTAGACACAACAAGCACAACCACGCGTCGTTGAAATGGGTAGACCATGGCCGAGTATTCTATCAAGCCTCCTTTGACGCCACCCTTTTGGCAAGTCTAGTCGGTTACCTTTGTGGTCGGGGCTAGTCTTGCGAAGGTTCCGGAGCTAGGCGTCGCTCATCTGTTGGGGGCGTGCCTGATTCACTTCGTCATAAGACTTGGTCCCTCGGGCGTGTCGGTGGCTACATAGGGAGTGTCTGGGTAGGATAAGCAGCCGTGGAAGTGTGGGTTTGTGCTGCCGCCGTGATCGGTTTTAGTACTTCGGTACCGGCGGTACAAGCTTAGACTTCAGCGCGTGGATAAAAGTTGCCACCTCTCGAGAGTGTAAATCTAGAATCTAGCCTTGTCCCTAGGTTATGGGACGGTGTTTGGGTCAAGTCACGCTATGAGTCAGTCCAGTCGAACTTGGAGAAATAATTAATGAAAACCCAACCGTCACGTGAAAGTTCGAGAGTCTAGCCAGAGTTGGCTAAGGACTTGAGAATCAAGAAATTAAGCCATAGTTGGCTAGAGGCTTGGAAGCCTAGTTGTGGTTACGAGTTGTTGGGTGAGAAACGTGATCTCACTCGATAACGCGAAACGTCCCTACTAAGTTAAGTAGGTAAGTTAAGTCCAACCGTTAAGCTTGGACTCGCACTTATATACCCGAACTAATGCCATGCTATTTTCTGAACTTATGTCATGCCATATAGATAGGCCTTGTTTGATTTTCGGCTAATGTCTTGCGAGTACATTCAATGTACTCACCTGGCTTTTCAATGTGGCCAGACCCCGCTGCACCTGTCACCGAGTACCCGCTGTACGAGAACTAGGAACCCGTGTCCCAGGCAGAACCCCCGTGGAATAAGGCCGCCGTGCCACGCTACTACCTACGAACCCGCTGCGATCTCTGATGGAGGCTCGATGTTAGAAAGAAATAATGTACATACCGTTGTGTGCGCGTGTTGCGCGACCGCTGGAGCCTCTCCCCGTGTTGTGATATATTGTAACCGTCCGAACTCGGAGCCTTAAATATATTTGGTTATGTCTTTGTGTATCAAGTTATCATATATCCAGTGTTTCTGGGGCTGGTATATGGGGTAGCTCGATCATCTGGATCGGGGTGCCACAGAGCTTGGTATCAGAGCCTAACTGCCTGTAGGATACCCTAGTTCCCCGGACGACTTAGGATAGAGCTTGCCGCGTTGCCTGCTTCTTGATTGTTTCTCTACTTGTTTGCGCTTGTTAACCTTAACGCTCACCTTTTTGGCTTCTGTTCCTGGTACAGATGGCACCGTCCGAGTTCTTCACAGAGACCACCGCCGTACACGTTCCCGGCTTTCCTCAGTACCTCGCTGAGATTTGGGACCACCTCTACCCAGGCTCGACTCCCCCGATCTACCGCGTGTTCTACAACCGTCCCGACGGGGGCGCTACTGAGTTCGTCGCCACCGTCCACCTGCGCTCGGAGCCGAGGGCTGATACGTCCATTTTGCATCACTATTTTATATCATAATTTGTCATTATCTATCTTTATATTTCATATTAATACATGATACTTATGTTATTTTTCCTTATTTTGCATGTTTGATGATTGTTGGGAATTATCCTTCCGGAGTCAGGTTTCTGCTGGAAAAAGCGTCGTCAAGTCAGCATATCAGCGGAACTCCAAAAATCACGAAACCAATTCTGGGGGTCTTATAATGTCAGATGCCGGAGGCAGCCAAAAGGAGGCAGCCAGGTGGGCCCCACGCCACACCTGGGCGCGGCTGGCCTGTGGGCCGCGCCCAGCTATGGCGTGGCCACCTGGGTCCACCCCCAGGTTGCCTTTTCGCGTATATCTGCCTCCCGAAAACCTAAGCACGGGGGGTACGTCCACGAAATATTCCGCCGCCTCCACGGGACGGAAACCACCGAGAGAGAAAGAGCTCTCTGGCAGGGAGATCCTGCCGGGGAAATTCCCTCCCGGAGAGGGGAAATCATCGCCATCGTCATCGTCATCACGCTGGACTTCATCGGGATCATCATCACCACCATCCACTGCGCCATCACCATCATCTCCACCGACTCCACATCCATCTTGCTGTAACATCTAGGGCTGTACCTTGTCTAGTTCATTGGGGAGACTCTCCCGGTGCTGATTACTCCTTGTTATTGATGATATTGAGTTTGTTTGGTGGATTAGTGTTCATGTCCAGATTGTTATTCATTGCCATATCATCTCTGATCATGATCCATATGATGGTTTGTGAGTAGTTTGTAGTTCTTGAGGACATGGGGAAGTCATGTTGTTAGTAGTGAAATAATGCTGCGTTAATATTTAATGGTTTGATAATTAAGTTGTGGTGTCATTCTTCTAGTGGTGTCATGTGAACGTCGACTACATGACACTTCACCTTTATGGGCCTAGGGGAATGCATCGTGTACCTAGCTTGCTAGTTGAGGGGTTGCCGGAGTGACAGAAACCTGAACCCCCGTTAGTAAGATAGTGCACGAGGGAGCGTAGGGTCTCAGAGTTTAAAGCTGTGGTTAGATTTATCTTAATTACTTTTCTACATTCGCGGATGCTTGCAGGGGGTATAATCACAAGTGCGTATTAGTCCTAGGAAGGGCGGTGCGTTAGCATAGATTCACCCACACAACACTTATCAAAACAATGAAGATTAACCAGTTGCACGAAGCGAAAGCACTTGACGAAATTCCCATGTGTCCTCAGGAACATTTGTCTCTTATAAGTAACACACTCGGCTTGTCCTTTGCACTCAAAAGGATTGGGCCACTCGCTGCATTTGTTGCTGCGCTCGTTTATTTACTTGCACTGTTTTTACCTGCTGTTTCGAATACTACTGAAAACCTGTCCGCTAGCTTTTACAGTGAATTCTTGATCAAAACTACTTGCCAGCACCTTCTGCTACTCGTTGGGTTCGACACTCTTATTTATCGAAAGTACTGCGATACACCCCCTATACTTGTGGGTCATCAAGGGCCGATGGAAACGTCCAGGCCGTTACTTCCGGTGTCTCTACTCAGGCGACCCGAGCCATACAGGAGGCTGCAGGAGACGCCATCGTCTTCCTTCGCACGTACGACCCGGTCATGAGGCAGTGCACCCGTTACGTCTACTTCCCGAGGCTAGATCTAGCCAACGGGGACGTCCTTTTCCCCAACCCAGGTGACACCAGCTCAGCCCTCACCGCTCTTCTCCGGTACACCACTCTCCTCCACCAGTACCTCCACGTCACCCTCCTCCAGTTTGCCTCGCTTCGCGCCAACGTGGCCATGGCTGAGATGGCACGGGCATCTGGAGCAGGTTCTTCTCGCCACCCACCTCGGTTCCCCACCTTTACCCGTAGCTCCCTCGACCAGATCAGGAGGGGACTCATCCCCACTCCTGCACCCCACGGTTCGCCACCACCTTTCCGCACTCGTAGCAGCACTACTCGTCACTTCGCGCGTTTCACCCCTGTTCGCCCCACCGGGTCACGAGCTCAGCGTCGTCGTGTCCGTGCCGACACCCCCACCCGCTCTGGAGACTCCCGAGGCGACCTCGCTTCTCCCGACTACAGCCCGAGGGGAGGACATCGACATCATCGCACCAGCGACACCCCTCGAGATGGAGTTCTAGGCGCTCGGAGACTGCATCGCCTAGTGTATCTTACTTTTCCGTTGTATCGCGCGCTTGAATAAGGAAGTGGTAGAGTTGTATCCCGCTTCGTGTATCTTGTATCTTGTATCCTGTATCTTGTAACTGGTACCAAGTAGCTTGTATCTTTTATCTTGTATCTTGTGTTGTGTAAGCAAGTAACTAGGATCTTGTAACTCAACCAGTCATTGTATATTACCGCACTTGTTGTCTTTGCAAACTTTGTTTCCATTTGGTTTTCTTGGATGTTGCACTTTTCCCCATATGGATGCTCACGGTACACGTCACCACATTCAACCATCCAGGATGAGGCCCAATAGCAGTGCAAGTGGCAGCCAAGGAACCCCGGTTCGTCGTTCCGCACGACAAGCGGGCGAGGATCCCGTGCCCCCGCAATCACCCCCTCCTCCACCAGCTCAGGAACCGAGCCCGAGTCAGTTCATGATGATGATGGATGAGCGTCACACTCAGCACCTGACACAGATCATGAGGGAGTTTGGCACATATATGCAAGCCCAAGGTGCCCCACACGCAGGCCGCTCAAAGCTGCAGGATTTCCAGCGCACTCAGCCACCCAAGTTCTCAGAAGCTGATGACCCACTTGAGGCTGACGATTGGCTCCGCACCATGGGAAAGAAACTAGAGCTCGCACGCATTGACGAGCAGGACAAGGTGCTCTTCGCCACCCACTACCTTGAAGGCCCTGCCAACGTTTGGTGGGACAATCAAAAGGACGCAAGGGGCAATGGACCCGCGGTCACCTGGACGAATTTCAGGAAGCTTTCCGCAAGGCCTATATACCCTCAGCCTGATAAAAATGAAACAGCAGGAATTTCTGGCACTCACCCAAGGCAGCAAATCCATCAATGAATATCTGACCAAGTTCAACAACCTTGCCCGCTATGCACCTGAGGACACCAACACAGAGGAAAAGAAGAAAGACAGGTTCCTTCATGGAATGCATCAGGCCATAAAAACTCAGCTCAGTGTTCTGCAGTTCCCAGATTTTCAGGCCATGATCAACACTGCGCTAATCTCAGAAAAGGAGCACCGCACCATCTATGACTCCCACAAGCGGAAGTTCGAGCCACGCAAGAACCAGCATGATGGTGCTACCTCCAAGCCACGCACCTGGCAGCCCAACAACCGGATCTCAACACCTCAGAACACCTGGAATCAACCCAGGAAGGATGGATATCCCCGTGAAGGATTCTACCACAAGCGCCCCTTAGTGGATGACTGCAAGAGGGAGAACTCCTGCTTCAAGTGTGGCAAGACAGGACACTACATCAAGGATTGCCCTCTTCACAACAGCAACGGCAACAGCAACAACAACAGCAACCACCCTGCTGGGGCGATCAGCCACCTCAAGTTGCCCGTGTCCACCACATGTCCGCGGAAGAAGCCTACGAAGCTTCAGATGTAGTGCTTGGTACGTGTACTATCAACACTAAACCCGCGCTGATTTTATTCGATTCTGGAGCTTCCCACTCTTTCATCTCGAAGGATTTTGTTGCCAAACACCGTTTTTCCGTTTCCCCTTTGGGCCATCTTTTGGTGATACAAACCCCCGCCTCAGAGATGAAAACAAACACCGTTTGTCAAGACCTGACGATCAGCATCAATCGAGTGAAATTCCCAGCTCAGCTCAACACTCTCAACGTGCCCGGTCTCGACGCCATCCTTGGTATGGATTGGTTGGTCCAGCATGCAGCCCAGATAGACTGTGCAACTAGAGCAGTTACTCTCACCAACCCGGAAGGCATACGTACCACCTACTTGCCGAATAAACCCCACCAAATAAATGCAAAGATGTTTCTTGTCCAAGCACCTGAGTTAGGGCAAGTGTATGTGGTCAGCGAGTATCCAGACGTGTTCCCGACGAGCTACCAGGAATGCCCCCTGATCGTGATATTGAATTTGCCATTGAAGTTATTCCCGGAACAAACCCAATATTCAAGAAACATTACCGGATGACAAGCCCCGAGCTCGTGGAATTGAAAAAGCAGCTCGATGATCTAATCAAAAAGAAGTTCATTCGCCCGAGTATTTCACCCTGGGGATCGCCAGTTCTGTTTGCAAAGAAGAGCGATGGTACGCTCAGGCTATGCATTGACTACCGTGCTCTCAATGATGTCACCATCAAGAACAAGTACCCACTCCCGCGAATCAATGATCTGTTTGACCAACTCCGGGTGCCCGTGTGTTCTCCAAGATTGATCTCCGCACGGGATACTATCAGCTGAAGATTCGAGAAAGTGATATTCCCAAGACCGCCTTTACCACCAGATATGGACTGTATGAGTGTACTGTCATGTCGTTCGGCTTAACCAATGCCCCGCCTACTTCATGGGCATGATGAACAAGGTATTCATGGAGTATCTCGACAAGTTCGTTGTGGTATTCATCGACGACATCCTCATCTACTCCAAAAATGAGGAAGAGCACGCCGAACATCTCAGATTAGTTCTCGGAAGACTTCGTGAACAGCAGCTTTATGCCAAGTACAGCAAGTGCCAGTTTTGGTTAAAGGAAGTGGAGTTCCTAGGACATGTATTGTCAGGAGCCGGTGTAGCCGTGAACCCCGACAAGATCTCTGATGTGCTGAACTGGAAAACACCCACCAATGTGTCAGAAGTCAGGAGCTTCCTCGGATTGGCTGGTTACTACCGAAGGTTCATTGAAAACTTTTCCAAGATAGCCAAGCCCATGACGGACTTGTTGAAGAAAAATCGCAAGTATGCCTGGACAGATGAATGTGAAGAAAGCTTCAACGAGTTAAAGACCCGGTTAACCACAGCCCCAATACTAGTACTGCCCGATGATGGCAAGGATTTCACGTATACTGTGATGCATGTAGGAATGGGCTAGGGGCCGTTCTCATGCAAGAAGGGAAGGTCATTGCGTATGTATCAAAGCAACTAAAGACCCATGAGCAGAATTACCCCACACACGACTTGGAATTGGCCGCTGTCATACTCGCCCTGAAGACTTGGCGACATCACCTTATTGGTCAAAGATGCGAGATCTACACGGACCACAAAAGTTTGAAGTACATTTTCACCCAGCCTGACCTCAACTGAGGCAAAGAAGGTGGCTTGAAGTAATCAAGGACTACGACCTTGGGATTCATTACCATCCAGGAAAGGCCAACGTAGTAGCAGATGCCCTAAGCAGGAAGCCCCCTAAGATGCAGCCAAGTTTAGAGAAAGAATTCGCAAAGCTAAATTTGTGCGTGGGAAGCAAGGCTTATTTAAGCACCCTGGAGGTGAAACCAAACCTTGAGGAAGAGATAAAAACTGAGCAAGCCAACGACCCCGGTATAGAAGAAATCAAGATCAAAATACCACTGGGCAAGGCCAAGGAATTTTCCGTGGACAGTCAAGGAGTGCTCCGCTACGGTAACCGCCTTTGTGTACCCGACAAGGCCGCGCTAAAACAGCAAATTCTCAAGGAAGCCCACGAGTCTGCTTATTCTATCCACCCGGGAGTACCAAGATGTACCATGATTTGAAGCAGATATTCTGGTGGGCCGGTATGAAGAAGGAGATCGCCTACTATGTCGCATGCTGCAACGTGTGTAACCTAGTGAAGGCCGAGCACCAAAAACCCGCGGGATTCCTTCAACCCCTTAAGGTGCCCGAGTGGAAGTGGGACAACATATGCATGGATTTCATCGTCGGACTTCCCAAGTCCAGCCGGGGAAATGACTCCATCTGGGTCATCGTCGACCGTCTGACGAAAGTGTCTCACTTTATTCCCGTCAGGACAACGTACCGTTCGGACCAGCTAGCGCAACTCTATGTGAACAAGATTGTCAAACTCCATGGAGTTCCTAAGACCATTGTGTCAGATAGAGGTACACAATTTACCTCCAGATTTTGGACAAGCCTTCAACGGGCCATGGGGACAACACTATCTTTCAGTACCGCTTATCATCCTCAGACTGACGGTCAAACCGAGCGAGTCAACCAGATACTAGAAGACATGCTGCGCTCGTGTGTGCTCGCCTATGGTGCAGGTTGGGAAGATAGTTTACCCTACGCAGAGTTCTCATACAACAACAGCTACCAAGGCAGCCTGAAAATGTCACCATTTGAAGCACTGTACGGGAGGAAGTGCCGGACCCCACTTAACTGGTCTGAGGCAGGAGATGGCAAGATCTTTGGGCCCGATGTTCTGCAAAAAGCCGAAAAGCAAGTACATCTGATTCGTGACCGGCTCAAGGCAGCTCAGTCCCGCCAAAAGAGTTATTACGACCGACGGCACCGTCAGATCCACTTTGAAGAAAACGACTATGTCTATCTTCGGGTGACACCCCTCAAGGGCCTGAAAAGATTCCATATGAAAGGAAAGCTAGCCCCGCGATTCATTGGACCCTTCAAGATTCTAGCAAGGAAAGGGACAGTGGCCTACCAGCTCGAGCTACCAGAAGAGCTGACAGGAGTGCACGACGTCTTCCACGTGTCCCAGCTAAGGAAATGCATCTCACCACCGACCAAGCAAGCCGACTTTAGGAAACTGGAATTGAGCAGCGAATTGACTTACGAAGAACACCCAGTCAGAATTTTGGATGAGTCTGAGCGCCGCACCCGCAACAGAGTCACAAGATTCTACAAGGTACAGTGGGATAAACACACCGAAGACGAAGCCACTTGGGAACGAGAGGATTTGTTAAGGACTGAATATCCGTACCTATTCAACGAGCAAAGGGAATCTCGAGGACGAGATTCAACTCAAGGGGGGAAGGTCTGTAACATCCTGGAATTTGGCCTTTCAAAAATTTCTTTTAAAAATTTTGTCTCGATTTTGGATTTAATTTGCCCTCGATAAATGACCTTTCCAATTTTCAATCTTCGACGAAACCTTACCAAAGTTTGGGATCTTGAGTTTTGTGTTCTCTCCCACTTGGTATCTTGTTTGCTTGGCCCCAAAACTCCGAAATCATTTTCTAAATATTTCTATTTATCGTTAAAACAAAATCCCTTTATTTGAGCTTTCCAAAGGAAGTACTTGTTTTATTGCTCTAAAAATTCTCCAAAAATTAGGGAATGATCCCTAGGCAATATATAGCCTAATTATGCAAAAATATTTGGTTTGCACTTGGGATATACCTCATATCTTTTCCATCCTTTTTCTGCCCTCTAACTCAAAGGATTTTAAAAACTAGTCAAATGATTTTTCTAATGTGAGGCAAGGGCATAGATGCAAGCACAAGGTGTGTCTACACCTCAGGGCAGAAGGGTAGCCTGACCAAAAATGTTTTGCTTCATCAAAACAAAAGTTTTCATTTTGACCAGTATGGTTTTTCAAAAGTGGTAGTCGCACCAAGTTTCGATTTTCAAAAACTCTATTCAGGAAAGTTGAAGGTTTTGAAATTTGGCGTGCAGTGGTGAAAACCCATCGCGTTTGGAGCACTGAGTCGAGAGAAACACGTCGATGCCGCTTCTGGCATGGCCAGAACGGTGATCACCGCCGGCAAGTCCGTGCCCGACGGCGCCGCCACGTATGGTCATCGGCGTTCTGCATCCCCGCGCCCAAACCACGCCCAGCGTGTTCCCCTCCTTCCCCTGACTCGCCCAGCCTCCACGCGTCGCCGGAGAAGAATTCCCCACGCGCCACCGACGCATCCCGACGCGCCGCTCAGCACAGCGCCGCCCGGGGCCCCTCCGTCAGCGACTCAGCCGCCCCCGAGCTCATCCACTCCCTCCCTCCTGTGCCGCGTGCGTTACTGTGCCAGCGGTTTCACGACGAGCCGCTCGAACAACCCCACGCAGCTGCTGCCACCTCGCCGCGCCATTAACGGCGGCCACAGCTCGGAGACGGTATAAGACGGCCACCCCAGGCCTCTCCAAGCACCACACCTCACCTCTCAACCTCCCAATCGTCTTCCAGAGCAGTACCAGAACCCGTAGAGCACCACAGCACCGGAATCAAGCTCGCCACCGCCGCACGGAATCCGCTCGAAATCCACTCCAGCAGCCCCTCCCCCGCCGATTCATCACGCACACCACCTCTCTGGACCACGATGGACCTCCAGCTGCCCTCGCCTGGGTGAACGGTGGCCGGAGCCGTCGTATCCTTCCTCGACACATCGCCGGAGCCGCGGGAGGAGAAGCTCCTCCAGCCCGACCTCCCCGTCAAGCGTGGGTGCTCGAACTAGCTGCGGCAGGCCTCCCCGAGACGTTCTGCTTCCTCTCCCTCACCTCCCCGTCGCCCTAGCTCCCTGGAATCGCCGCCGGTGAGTTCGCCGGAGACGGCGCCCTGTTCTTCTTCTTTCCCGCGCAGAATAACGCTTCGAGTAGTGTCTATGACATGTGGGACCCACTAGTCAGGGTTTTAATAATTAACCGAAACGTTTTCCTGTTTTTATTTTCTGTTTAAAATTAGGCAGAATATTACCCCAACTTTAAAAGGGCATAACTCCCTAAAAATAGTCAGAAAAATATGAAACAAATTTTGCCAGCTTTGTTTTGAAATTGTTTATCCATTGGCATCAAAACATTTTGGTTTGGAGTTGTTTGCTTAGTCCTTTATTCAATGGCTTAGGAAGGGTTTGTGATGCTTTATTTATGCTTGTATTAGATTTAAACCTCTCAAGAAGTCGAAGTTGTTCCGGAACCCTACCCCACTACTGAAGGCAAGCCATCAACCCAATCTCAAACTTGGTCGAACCCTAGAAATTAAATTGATTGCTTAAGTTGATTGTTACTGCACCTCACATGCCATGTTGCATTTTAAATTATCGCAATTACTTTATAATTACTTATCTACGCATCACCCCCATTCCCGAGGCGATGACCGGGGAACCGTCACAGTCAAAGGAATGGGGAAACATTACAACTGTGCGCCTCGCACTTGCGGGGCTTTGTTTGCTTCTTCTTCTTCTTCGCCGAGGTGAGGAGCAGACGAATGTCGTCCTGTGATCCTCGGAGTTGGGGGCATTTGCCAAAGAGTTATTTGTTCTTATCCCTCCGTCAAACGTGGTTGGCGTAAGCCCACCTGGACTGCGACGCTTGGGACATTTGCTTTCCATTTGGATCTTTTTGCCAAGATTGCTGACACCACGTCAGGTTAACCCTCGAGTGGAATGGACGCTTTCTTTCTTATGATTGCTTTTCAGTTTATTATTTTGATGACGCCGGCTGGGGAAACCGCCATAGTCATCCGACTAACCCACTGTACTATTTTCTGCAACATTGTTTTACGGTGCCGGCTGGGGAAACCGCCATAGCCACCAATGTATACCTTATGCTGTTACTTGAACTACCTTATGCTGTTACTTGAACTACCTTATGCTATTACTTGAACTACCTTGTGAATATCATTATTGCTTGGTTCATGTTGGTAATTAAAATTTGACTAAAAGATAATCACCTCCCTCGACTAGATTGAGTCACATAGTGCCACCCACCAGACACAACAAGCACAACCACACGTCGTTGAAATGGGTAGACCATGGCCGAGTATTCTATCAAGCCTCCTTTGACGCCACCCTTTTGGCAAGTCTAGTCGGTTACCTTTGTGGTCGGGGCTAGTCTTGCGAAGGTTCCGGAGCTAGGCGTCGCTCATCTGTTGGGGGCGTGCCGGATTCACTTCGTCATAAGACTTGGTCCCTCGGGCGTGTCGGTGGCTACATAGGGAGTGTCTGGGTAGGATAAGCAGCCGTGGAAGTGTGGGTTTGTGCTGCCGCCGTGAACGGTTTTAGTACTTCGGTACCGGCGGTACAAGCTTAGACTTCAGCGCGTGGATAAAAGTTGCCACCTCTCGAGAGTGTAAATCTAGAATCTAGCCTTGTCCCTAGGTTATGGGACGGTGTTTGGGTCAAGTCACGCTATGAGTCAGTCCAGTCGAACTTGGAGAAATAATTAATGAAAACCCAACCGTCACGTGAAAGTTCGAGAGTCTAGCCAGAGTTGGCCAAGGACTTGAGAATCAAGAAATTAAGCCATAGTTGGCTAGAGGCTTGGAAGCCTAGTTGTGGTTACGAGTTGTTGGGTGAGAAACGTGATCTCACTCGATAACGCGAAACGTCCCTACTAAGTTAAGTAGGTAAGTTAAGTCCAACCGTTAAGCTTGGACTCGCACTTATATACCCGAACTTATGCCATGCTATTATCCGAACTTATGCCATGCCATATAGATAGGCCTTGTTTGATTTTCGGCTAATGTCTTGCGGCGGGAGGCGTCAGTGGCATGGGATCTATATCGGGGAAGATCGGTCGGAGCCCAGGCGCAGCGCCGTCGGACGCTGTCGGCTCTCCCATCTGTCTGTCGTCTTCCACGAGCCCTCCTTGGGTCAGCACGCGCGCGGACTGATGCGGGCTGGCGGCGAGTTCGACGGAGTGCCGCTAATCGTGGGTGCGATGCCGTCGGTGAGGAGGCATCAGTAAAAATATTAGGTTGGTATAAATAATACAATAGATAGATAGGTAATCAGTAAAAATGTGCAGTGGAGTCCTACTATCATCCGTAAAAAAATGTGATGTAGAAAATGTGTATGTAAAAAATTATCTCATCTTTGACCACATTCCACACATATTTAAAAAGATTCATACCAGCCTCCATTATACGATCCATTACTTTAGTTCTTATGCTTAGTAGCAAAAACAAGACTAATTAACTAAACTCCAAAAACAAAAACCAAATATGAAATGTGACATACCAAATCAGTAGTTGCATCTAGCTAGCTAACCATCTCACTAGTTAACAAGAATTAATGACGAGTGCCGCGCTAGGGGCGGCTAGTTGTAAGGTTAGTGGCCAAGCCTAAGCTCCAAGTCCACGTCCTCTGTTTTGTCCCTTCCCAAGGTAAGCCCCAGGTGAACCTGATCCCCACCGGGACCGTCTTGCTGGCGTGGCGGCGGCGCAGACTTGCCGCCACTGACGCCGCGGTCCTTGCGGTGGATGTTCATGTGCCCTCCGAGTGCCTGCGCGTTAGTGAACCCCCTCTTGCAGAAGCTGCACTCGTAGTATGCCTGCGGCCGCTTCGCCCCACCGGTCTCCTCCGGTGAGCCGCTCTTGTTGAAGCCCCCTTCCTCCATTGTTCGCTTCGAAAGTTTCTACTGGCCAGGTAGGTCGTGTGTGTGGAGCTTCTAGGGTTTTGTGGAAGTAGTAACTACCTAGCTTGGAGAGATCGATGTGTTGAGGTTGGAAGGCGAAAAGGGCAGATGTGCTATATAGTGAGTGACGGGTACAACGAACAAACCACCATTGCTAGTTGCTAGCATCGGTGACGCCGGAGTGATTCGTCGTGTAGTATTGGCGTTTGGGTGGAGACACGAGCGAGTAAACTACTCTGCCGGCCGGCACGCTCTTGCCGCCCTCGTTGGCAAATACAGTAGGTAGGAACGGTTCTTTCTTGGCGTGGCGTAGGGATCAGCGATGAATGCCATGTTAGACTGCAGCTAGGTTGGCTCCTCCGTTAGACTGCATGTCGTACGTACTAAGTAGTATTCCAGTAAGCACTCAGTTGATTTGAACTCCTAAGTGCTTCCGTAGTCAATTAATTAAGCAGATATGCATGTATGAATGGCACACCCTCACTTGATTTCGACCTCTCTCGGATGATCTACGCGATGCCATTTGCTTCCTTCCAGAAGGAAGAGTTGTAAACGAGCAAGTGCATGATTATTATTATGTTGTATTGTAGTAATATATACTCAATAAGTTCACACATGATCGAAATAATTTTGCTGTGATGTTCCCCTCGAACTTACAATTTGGAGGAAAATAAAGACAAGCGCGCTGGCATATTCTCGTGAAACCTCACCTTGCACCATGTGCCATGTGCTGGCCGGACGCGGTGCGAGGAGCCGATCGAGGAGGCAGAGCGCCGAAACGAGGAGAAGGCGAGGCGAGGTCGGGCGCCGCTGATGGCGGCGGTGCAGGCGGTGGGCGAGCGGCTTGAGATCAGTCTTGATCCTCGTCCTGATTCCAAGCTTGAGATCAGACGGCGACGAGTCCATTCATGCATTTGAAAATTGTTCGTCAAATCTAAAAACTATTCACACATTTGAAAATTGTTCATGAATTTGAGAGATGTTCACGAATTTGAAAAATGTTCACCGTCATGCATTTAAAAACAAATCACGAATTTAAAAATTGATCACGAGTGCACAACAAATTTTCGCATCTTTCAAAAAATGTTTAAGATTTTTTTTGTAAAAATCACTTATCATACAATAAAAAACTTATTCATATGATATTTGAAGAAAAGATAAAACAAGAAAGAAAAATAAAAACGAAAATAAAAATAAAACATGAAAAACGAACAAAAAAGAAATAGGAAAATAAAACGACCAGATAGAACCGATAGATAAAACCAGTAAAGAAATCTATTATATATTAAAAGTAAATTATGGGCTAACCAGAAATTAGAGAAATAGCTAGAAATTACCACAATAATTAGAAACATCTGACCGTTTATTTGATAGATAGAAAATATATAACCGTTAGATTGGACATAAGTCTTCCACAAAAAAAAAGATTTAACAGAAGCAAAAATTACCCACCATTGCCATTATTATACAAAAACGTTTCATCAGTTTTTCATTAAAATAGGTTTTCCATCCGTGACATACAAGATTAGAAAAGCTCATTGCGCCGCCGGCCACGCACGGCTCACACGCAGCTCGCCAGATGAAGCCAAAAACCATGAGAGCTTTCTGATTAATTCAAGTGATGATTAGGGTTGGTAGGAGATTGCACAATTGAAATGGCCGGCCGGCGATCGATCAAGCTGCTATGTGCAATGATGGAGGGAGCTAGCACCATGCGCGCCCACGATTGAACTGGCCGGCCGGTCGATCGATCAAGCTGCTATGTGCAACGATGGAGGGAGCTAGCAAAACCATCTCCATATTTTCGGTCCATAATTAATTAGTGACATGCAGACAAAGCCTTTCCCTGTGGCCAATCTGCAATTCTGCATCATACAGATTGTGCCGGTGATGGTCCAAGTTTGCAGCGTCGCGGACGGCCGGACGCGAGTCACCTATCAGTCGAAGTTGTTGCCGTGCGATCTGTACTCGGCTGCAGGCTGCAGGACCAATCTCGCGGCTCTCACGTGGATGGATAGATCGATTTGTTTCATGGACTGCCTCTCCCATATTCTCGCTGTGTCATACAGATTGATACTGCACCTCGGCGGCAGCAGCACAAATTTGTCCGTCCAGCCGGACACGCAGTGTTCATCAAAGATACTGTACAAGGAACGCATGCATGTACCTCTACTCACGCTTGTATAGATCCCGTGCACTTGCAGAACTATAAAAGGAGCGCTGGACCAGTAAGAGGCCCTAGCGCTACCTTCTTGGTAATCAAAATTTTGACCTTATCTCTATGATTTGTGCAATATATCATTGGTTTGTTGCGTATTCTCCAACAGTTTGATTTTGCTGGCATCCTGTGCAATTGTGCTATGATAAAATCAATAATTAATACGAAATCATCGTCATATACGGACTTTTTGGCCTTTTGTATGATTTATCTATTACGTACTATTTAAGAGTCGCAGATAGGTATTTACAATCACAAGTATTCATATGGTCAATTTCTTTTTTCAGGTTAGTTGCATTCTACAGCCAACATACAAGCATGAGGAATTAGCACAACATGATATTTTGACAAGGGGTCACCATTACTAAATCGGGAATTGACTCCTTGCGAGTTAGATTATGTCTTAACCAGGTATGGAGAGTATCACCATGTCATTTTCATTGACACATTCGGTACACGCATTTGATAGAAATGCAAAGCCCTCAATCGCTTCTTGGTACATAGATACCCAAGTATTCATCAACACTTAAATCAGTATTTCCGCGTACGTAGATACCTAAGTTTAGCAAGAGTTGGTACCGAACTTCGCGTACTCTAATTGATACAACGGCGGTGTAACTTGCGTTCTGAAGTTTTCCTTGGTCGTCTGATCTTAGCCTACCAGTTCATGCTTGGACAAATTTGGGGACCCATTCATGTATATGCAATTGTAGATTCCCAAGAAAACAGATGAACCAGCGATTCTCCTACTGGCTTTCAAACACACATCTTTTTCATTAAAAATATATTAATATGTATTCTGATATCCTCAAGAATTATATTGCTGAGATAATATACTAACGAAAATTACTAGCATTACCTTGGATATATTGATCAGCTCAAGGACCATTGGGGATCAGTTTAATAAAAAGATTCTAACAATTATTAATGTTTCGTTTCCTTCATGCACTTATGTGTATTTCAAGATCTCACGTGGCAAGAGAAGAAAATAAAAGAAAAGAAAAGGAATGTAAAAACAATTTTCCAAAAACATGGAGATCACGTCAATGGCAACATAAATAGACATGTTAGATTTCCTAAGAAGCTAGGTCTTCAGATCAAGGTAAGCACGGATTCTATGCACCTTCCGTATAACTTTGTAGTTATACCACACTTCCATTTTGTGCTTATAAGCAATTTTACATATTTTCTAGAAGAAACAGTTTACCTTTTTTCCCTTCCCAGACGCAACTCAGCATTAGTTTTTTCAGAAGTGATCTAAAATTAGATGATTTTAGCAGTAGTAGTATCAATCTGATGAAGGCTTTTGTCGTTAGGATTATAGGATACCAAGTAGTTAATATGCTCCATTCTCTGTTTAGGCATTTGTTTACCTACTTCCAGGTCAAGTCTATCCAAGCTGACATTTTCAATTTACCTTTTTAGAGCAAAATATGATTGACCAGGTAGTGTATAGGATAGAAAATATATAACATATGAAAATCTCGCTGTTAATTGTATCTTAAAATTTCCAGGCAGCCGATTTTCGTGAACAATAAATTAGATCTTTTGGTCCTTACTTTCTCTTAGCACGAGGTTATTACCAAAGGAAAAAAAAACTATTGATGGAGTTCAAAACTGCATTTTTTTGGTTGCAGAGTATATTTACGTGGTCTTGAACCTTTTATAGCTATCATGGAGAATCTTTGTGATATCATTTTTTTTCCTTAAAAATTAGCATCCTATGAATAAGTGGCACAATTATGAATCATCTTGACATTGTCAATATTGAAGTATTCCTTGTGAAGTGGAGGTGTATTACCATCTTTTCCTTTACTCACATAGAATAGACAGTACTTACTGGAGTTAGACCAACAGTTGACGATCAGCTTGCTGAAGTTTTTCTAAGTGATGTGCCAAAAGAATATAACCAGCTCGGTCTGTTCAACTGATGTTATCTACTTTTTCTGTTGTTAATTCTAATTATTATTGAAAATTTAATATCTTCATGTTAGCAGTGCCAATGATGTCGGAGCCAACTGTAGATCCTTGTGTGTTGTTGAGGGAGTGGAATCATTTAGTGGACACACAAGTGTAACATGAGCATTTGGCCAAAACCTACTTCTAAGGTGAAGTACAATATTTACAATAAAATGTTTCTTTAATCAAGGACCATACTATTTCTCCGACTGAAGTCCCGACGTTACAAACTTAAAATGCATTCTGAAATATTGGAGGTTTTGTACATTTTTTAAAGGTTATTATGTCAAATGTGAACAAAATTGAATGGACTTCTATATGTTCCGTAGCAGGAATAATAACATACTTCTTAGCCGAAGGATCTTGATGAGTGGAAGAATCAATGACCCATGATATCATCTAGGTAGGCATAGGTGTTAGACCTCTCTAATCTGTTCTACAGCCAAACCTTTATACTTAATTTACTTAATTTACGCCATCCCTGTGACTATTAGGCAATAAGGTGGCAAGGTGGTCGTGAGCCGCCATGCTTGCCTTATACGCCATGAAATCCAAGGATTGTCTTTTTGTCACTGTAGCATGTACATTCCATGTTAAACCCAATGCTTATTTATTTTCGTTCCAGTGACTTCTAAACTCTCTTGAACAATGATTTAATTCTTTTATGAAATGCCACCTACATTATGGATTTAAGGGAGTCCATTTACATTTTGGTAAATTTGGGTACATTAATCTTCAGACTATTGGAACTCTGTTATCATGTACACTTAATGGGATTGAGTCATTTGATGTAGACCATAAAAGCGAAATTTACTTGATCTCAAAAAAATATTACACCAGCTGTACTTATGAAGTTTTAGGTGTAAGACAAACAACTGATTGGTTAGATATATGTTCTAAAACAACTGATGGCTTCAAATGCAAATATACCAAACATTTTAGGAGTTAATTTTTTGTTATGAGGGTATGTAGCATATATATCCTTTATAGCAGCAGTTGTGAGACTGCCTTTGGATATATGCACTTCAAAATCATTTATAGATGATGCCAAGGTAGGTGGGAAGTGAGTCTGATTGCAAACAGGAAGCTAAGTTCACTTAATTGTGCTTAAAGTGAATTGGATGACGTTCTAGAACCTACTACGCCAGAATATTAGAAAATATCCCTCTTAGTTAGGACTTTGTTCCAAGCAATCTGTTCTGTTTGAATAAGTTGATTCAGGACAAACACAACTTCTCTTCGGTGATTGACAAAAATTTCATTCTATTTGGTGTCATATGAAATATATGTCTATTTTAACTTCTCTTAATTTCACTACCCTAGCGGATACTTCAGTAATTAGATCTTTGTGTATCCTCACAAGTGATCAGCTCCCATATGAATAGTGAACTATCTATCCAGTCCAAAATTGATTCCTTCAAGTGCGTTCATTGGACAACTGCGTCCGTCATGACTAGGCAGTGATTATGAGGCTACCATGAAGAACAATTTTTCTTAGCACATTGGTCCTGTGTCGGACAGTTTTTTCAAAACTAAAATAAGTATATATAGTTGACAATATAGATTTTCTGGAATAAATAAAGGTTTGCACAATGTCGAGAACAAAGTTAACTCATGTGTTCCAATCCTAGGAGTTGAAGAGAGATGATTATAAATAGCAGAAAAATATGAATAATTAACCTCAATCTATTCTCCAGTTCCAGAAACCAATTTAACTTGTACGACATACCAAACAAATAGTACATCTCAGATTATAGATCATCAATAATTTTTTTGTCATAAGATCATCAATAATGCGTATCTTTGTAGCAATAAAGCAGCCATGGATAATCAAGAATGTTTTTTTGTCAAGGCTAATTTAAAACAAGTATAAATTTATTCTGATCAGCTGTATTTTTCAATAGTGCAATATTATTATTCAATATGCGTTTGAAAAACTCTAACAGTAAAATTGCAGTAAGGGAAACTTCTTTTAAAATTTAATACACTAGAAAATAAATCGGATGAATGTAGATCATGCATTCTAACTATAAATAGTATCCAAAATTTAGAATATGATTTTTAATTTGGGTGTACGGAGTATACTATTGAATTGTCCAGTTAACAAATTGAAACCGATCCAAATATGAATTATACTTTTGACACATGAATTAATCTAGACACCATATGTCTACATGCACAACTAACACTTAATTGGCCAGGGCGCATATCAGTATGGTATGAGTGTAGAGATAAGATAACACTTAATTCAGCAGAAATTGTAGACCACCAAGTGCAAAGAGTTCTTGGATGTCTATATGAAGTGGCTGTTGCTCCATATTAAGTTTTCAAAAGATCCTGCTTACCGCCATGTTTCTAGATCACATGTTATAATATATTCCTCATATTTATTATGTTTTGCGAAGTTGATGAATTTTTATATAAGTACTAAGTTTGATATTTGATCAATAATTGAGAAGGTTCACATGGTTCATCATCTATCATCCATTCTTAGTACTGTGGATTTTTTCTACACTACGAAAATGGATTTCTATATTATCCTTTTGAAACTATATCACATAATTTCATGAATGTATAAGATACAATCAAAATAATTAAAGATGTTGCCCGCGCGTGTGCGCGGGCCACCCTGCTAGTAATCAATAAAAAGAAAAACCAAATAGAAATAGCTGACGCTACGGGCGTCAAATAGGAAACGCCGTCCCTGCTCCGGCGGCTCGTCCCCGACTCCGGCCCGCCGTCCCGTGACCCCGACTCCGGATCGCTCGCTCCCGTCCAGGTTTCTGGCTCGGCCTCCCCTGTCCAGGACGCCACCGCCTCGTCCTCCCCAGTTGTCGTCGGCGGCGGAAGGGCGAATAATTCCGCTTGGTACCCCCACCCACAGAACGGCAAGAGGGTGATTTGTGGCTATCCAGTCTAGCTCGAGGCGATCCGAGAAAGAAGATGAGTGCGACCGTCGAGAGGTCCAAGAAAAGGACTACCATGGAGGCTGATACTGATAGTATCGGCCAAGAAGATGTCGAGGCGAAGAAGAGGAAACTTGGGAGGGAGGAGAAGGGAGAAGATGTGGAGGCGGATAAGAGGAACAATGGGAAAGAGGAGGAGCAGGAAGGAGAAGCCTGCAGCCAAGAAGAAGATGTCGAGGCGGAGAGGAGGAATCTTGGGAATGAGGATGAGGGAAAAAATGGCTCATCTATTGTGCTGCTGCCAGGGGCGAACCTTTTTTTCAGTGATCCCAAGGCGTTCTTCGCCGAGTTTGGCAAAGATGAAAAATCAGGTCTGATTTCTTTTCCCATCGTTAGCATCAGCACGTTTGATTTCTTTCCCGGTGGTTACTAACTGTGCTGCGTGATGGATGTATAGCTCCCACGGTGATAATCCCCACACTCGATCGCTTCAAACCTTCGACCAGTTTTCACACTCGACGGCTGCTCCCCATTCGCGAGCGTGGAAGCAAGGCGGCGTGCTCCGGCGCTAAAGTATTGCTTGGGATTTCATCCTCTCTCCGTACGTTTTTATGCAGCACATCCATTTTTGCACCCTCTCTGTTTTTATTTAGGATTAATTAGTCGATCGTGGCGCAACCTGATGTATGTTTTACATGAATCTGAATGAATGCAGGTGGCAAGCCGCTCAAACGGTGCTCTGGTTTCTGGATTGACTGGGACGTGGAGAGCAAAACCGGCACCGTGTTGACGACGGCGCATCTGATCCGCACAAAGGATCTTCCTGACAGCGATGGCGTCTGGTTAGGCGGAGCACATTATGAGTCAAAAGCTAATGTGAGTCAATGTTTCCATGAACTTTCAGTTTACATATATGCTTTTTCTCGAGAGGAAATTATGGTCATTAATTCGCTCATATATCTTTTCGAAAAAAAAATCGCTCATATAATAGGATAGGAGGTGGGGTTGGCCACATATGGTAGCCACACCTCAGATTACAAGATATCTGTTGCTATTGAGTGCGCACCCCATTGAATCTCTACCCTCATGTGCAAAATTGACAAAAATGAAAGATGCAGCCAATTCTTCTATATATTCAATGATCATCACGTAGGCATTCCCTCCAGGTTCTTGACAACGTTTAGGCAGCCTGAAACTAATCAATAAACACCCTGCATAGTCATGGCAGTGGCTGCAGTATAATGTCACTTGTGTTGCCTCGGCAAATAGAAGCAACAACACCTTTATCTTTAGATTTTGCGGTGTTCGCATAATCCTGGCCAGGAGATATCCATCGCCTGGTTGTCTTCCAGCTTTTCACAACACTTCCTTTCTTTGGATTAGATATCATCAGTACATCTAATTCAGCCATCATACGATTTAGAATGCTTACGATTGAGATTTGAATTCACCTTGCTAAAGCACTTTCTTTCTTGTTTCCCACATAGCTCAGTAATTAAGGAAGTTTTTTTTAACCTTCTCAGCCGCTCCAAAATCCTCTGTAGTTCTGAAAACCCATTCTTTTGCATCTGATGACCTCAGATTAGCTAGAACCTCAACCAGGCCTTCATCCAGTCGGGACCAAACACATCTTGAAGCTGTAAAATTAATCAAACCATTATCCCACAAATCCTACACTGTGCCACATACTTGACACATACAGAGGTTACCATCTTCCTGTGATTCATAATCTGTGCGGTTGGTATTAACATTCAAAGAGAGGTGCAAACAAGTTTGGTATATTTTGGATGGGAACTTCAGAGTCTACAGGGCTTTCCATTCCTTCTGCTTTACTTTTCTTCCACGATCATTCCCGACTGAATTAAAAAAATTCCACTGCCTTCGTATGCAACACTTCATGACCGGGTGGTCAACTAGTTCACTCACTTTGCTTAGTTCCATCTCAAACTAATATCTCCTTGGCATAAGATAGCTAGTCCAAATTGCATGTCTTTTACTATAGGATATTTCTAGTAACATAAACGAAACAACATATGCGATTTGCTCTAAGATTATGCATTTGTCATTGCTTAAAAATAATATGATATTTCTTGAGACCATTTTCAGGTCACCGTTCACTTGCTAGATGGCACTAGTGTAGAGGGCCAGCTACTCTACTACCAGCCCCATTATGATATTGCTTTCATAAGTGTTAAAATGGATCAACCAGTTCAGTTGCCATCTTTTAATGAAGGGGTAAAATCTGCTGAGAAGGTTTTTCGGTTGGGAAGAGACAGTTCATTGAAACTAAGGATAACATATGGCAGAGCAACATATTTGAATCCGAACATGTCTGAGCGGTATCACAATATGTATTTTGATTGTGCAGATTATGATAGTGAAGTTGGTGATGATGATGAGGTACTATTACTATACCTTATCTTGAGACACATACACATTCGTCACAGTTTTGAATTTTGTTGATGTTCTATATCGTAATCTGCTGCTAGTGTATTTTTTCTTATTGTGAAATCTCATATTTTTTCAACATGAATTGTTGTAGTATGACGACGGAGGTCTTGTTGTTGACTTGGATGGGAAAGTTGTCGGAATGGTCAACATTAGTAGGACATTAGGGTCTTTTATCCCTTCTTCTATTTTGGTCAAGTGTTTGGCTTCATGGAAGAATCAAGGGTGTGTTTTCTCTATCACTTCTATTATAGTATTTATCTTCTCTCGTATTGTTTTACTTTTTCTTAGGGGTAGAACTATATAAGTTTATCGAATCACTGGAGATAATCTAGAAAGTAGTTGTCATGTCATTCTCATTTCTTTTGTTTGCATGATACATTTCCACATTATCATTTAATTAGCTGCAATTTCTTAGAAAGAACTTGGATTTCACTACTGTTGATGTCTCATTCTCTGTAGTAGTTGTCATGTCATTTTCATTTCTTATGTTTGCATGATACATTTCCACATGTATCATGTAATTAGCTTCAATTTGGTAGAAAGAAGTTGGATTCCACTACCTGTTGATCTCTCATTCCCTTTAGACATTTTTGAACTCTATTGAAATGGAAATATTCCGTTACTATTTGAATTTTTTCAACATGTTAGAAATTAGTTGATTCCACTGAATGATGGCTCATATAGAGAGTTCCTTGCTTGTGACCTTCTTTGAAATATTTTAAATGATTATTTGATTCTGTAGGCGAATCCTTCGGCCCCACCTAGGAATGAAGTTTGAGGCCATCAAGCTTTTAGAGCCTGCCCATGTTGATAATATATGGCGTGCATATAACATTGATGACGGTCTTATTGTTCAAGAGGTATTCAGTACCTTCCTAAAGCCACTCCTTTTATTATGTGTATAATGGTTATTTAATGTTAATTGAACCTTAGGTGTCGAAAGGATCTCATGCTGAAAAAATTGAAATTGAAAGAGGTGATATTATTGAATGTTTCAATGGAAGATGTATTTCTACTACAATTGAGGTGAGTGTATTAGAGATTTCTAGGTTTCAGATGAATTGAAAATAAATGACATTTTTCTGACCTTAGGTATTTTTCATGCTATTGATCTGTATGTTCTTCTTCTCCAATTATCAGCTGGAAAATATGTTGATAAGCCTCAATAATGAAGTTCATGTTTCGGTAAGTTCTATCCTTATGTGGTTTGCTTGATCTCTTTCATCAGTTCTGGAAGTATTATTAGCAGCACTAAGGAATGTGTAACTCCAGGTTGGAGTATTTCACGCACTAAAAAAACACCGAAGGACAGTTCTGTTGACTGCAAATGTATCAGATCGTGGAGAAGTTATAGCAACAGGTATACGTCCCCTCACTTAACGTAGTCCCATCTAACAATTATTTAGATTATTTTTAGTATCTTAAGTTATGTATATTCCTGTATGTGTAGAACATTCTATTATAATTCAAAGATGATGTGCAAATTTTCGCGATACACTTGTATTACATCCATGTGATATTGAGAAGAATATACATATTTTGTGCAATACATTCTTCATTTTCTGTTTTTTCACCTACAATCGGAGATTAATTATGTTGTTGTACAACCAGTCTTAGCCAACTTTCCAGAATCATATGTGTAACCAATTTTGGAGGCTTGACAATTTTAGAACGTACCAGCCTATCTGACATTTTGCTGTGCGTTATAACTAAGTAGTAGATGAAACTATTGGAATGTTAAAATGTGAGACCCAACTTTCGAGAGTCATATGTGAAACCAGTTTTGGAGGTTTGCTATTTTTACAAATACCTGGTAAGCATACAGTTACTTATTAGTTACCTGCGTTGAAACTTGAAAGGTAGGAATGAGGGTGTGGCACCTGGTACACAAAAGTGCTAATCCAAACTGCAGCATTTAGTAGATGCACTCAGTATTACCTGAGCTTCTAGAGTTCTGTAGTTCAGCGATGCGCATGTAGGACTACTAGTGTTGCAGATATTAAACAGAGAGTTGGACATGATACTGAGCCTGAATCATACCACTCACCCAAGCACGTTGAGGTGTCGAGAAGGGAGGCGTGGGCTGCTTCACAGCGCGGAGAGTAGACGGAGGCGATGATGTACAACAGCATCAGTGAACAGCTTTGTCGACGGTCACAGAGGAGAGTGCAGTGACGCTCCAGCGGAGAGTACTCAGGTGGGTGTCGATTAAACTGCAGCAGCACAAATCGTACAACGAAGTTCATATCCAATCATGAGTGGTAGTCAACATTTCCTCCCTAATGGAAAAGTTGAGGGCCAAATGTAGAGGGGTAGACCCTGCAATTTTGGGGTACAGTGTGTGACAGACGCTTGCCATGGCGAGGACAAGAATTGAACTTGTGCAAGAGATGGGGACCTGATCACCTTGCCGGTTCAGTGAAGAGCAGAGAATGATTGCAGGGTCTGTGAGATAACTAAGCGGGGGCTGTTTATTTATATAGGATATGGATGGCTGTTGGGTTTGTTGCGTACAGTTCATCCATGTTCTTTTTTGCAATGCACCCATTGTAGGTTATTTGTAGACTTGATTTTTTTGGCTTAGACATCTATGTTTGTACTCGTAGATTCTAGGCAGTAGCTTTGAGCTGTGTGATATTTGGCAACGAAATATGATGAGACATTGCTTGCATGTGTACTTCTCTCAGTCTTATGACTAGCCAGAAAAAAGTAAACCATTGCTTGGGCATTAGACATTTATGTTGCATGCTTAGTTATTCACGATCAAAGCAACGAATGACCAGCCAGCAAAAAAAAGTAGATTCTTGACAAAGATAACTTAAGTTGCAACAACATGCTGTAGCTATGCAAAACCTTGCTGATTTATCGCTGATCAAGTCAACAAATGGATCACAGCTGACACCTGGAACTGCTCGTCCTCTGTTTTGTCTACGCGTGTCCTCTCAGTTGGCTATAAGAAAAAGCAAGTTGACTTTATTTCCAGCCTGTGCGGCGGAGGAGGATGAGTGTCGGAGGGAGGCTGGAAGATGCACATACTGAAGAAATGGTATTTTTCTGTTGATACGAATGAAAGAGGGTGCAGAACCCAAGCAGACCTGAAGGACCGTTCGTTGGTTCTATTGGGATTTGGAATACAAACCCTCGTCTGAACTGCAAAATCTACTCTGATTAGTGTGATAATAAGTCACTCCTCCTGCCCTACAAAAAGAAGTCGCCCCCCCTGATTATGTATTACTGTACTGCTTTTGCTTCCATGCATCTTTCGCTGCTGCAAGATGATATTGTGTATACATTCTTCACTATTATCAAGTTTAATAATGATATACTCGTTCCGTCCAAAAATAAGTGTCTCAAGTTTGACAAAAAATGGATGTATCTATAAATGAAACATGTCTAGATACCTCCACTTTTGAGCAAACTTGAGACACTTATTTTTGGACGGAGGGAGTAGTTGTTTATCGCATTTTGTATCCAGTATTTTGGAAGTAATTTATTTTAATTGCTAGCACTATTTTGACCTTGTTGCACTTTTTTTTATACATTTTTTACAGTTATTCCACCAGAGATGTAGAGTATGTTTCTGCCCGGATGACTGAAGCAAATCCTTTGATAATCATCAAACGACTCGAGCGACCTTGGACAATAGATACATGATGCGATGGAGTTGTCCTTGCGATTCTTGGACATACAACTTGTCACTTATTCTCAGGCAACGTGTGCTGATGTATTACGAAAGGACTCCAAGTCTCCAAGCACCGCCTCGATCATCCGAGAGATCGATCGATGGATGCTGCTGGTGAGACCAAATCAACTTTATTTTTCAGCTGCGCACTGGCACATATATGCACGCGTCTCTTCTTAATTAATCAACTAACTAACCACTTAGAGGTTCAAATCAAATGAACATAACTAAACAAACTAAAACACAAGTACGCATGGACTTCCTGATCGATCACACATGACTGATCTCCAACATTAACCCGGTAACTAATAATTAAGAAGTGAAAAAATGCCGACGATCAACGACCTACACACACGAGACAGGCGTCTTGTTCTCGGGAGTTGTTGCATCTTGCTCTGATCATCGTTGCAACCCCTGATCTGGATACATATAGTTAAGACACATGTAAGAAAACTGAAACATGATATTTTATTGCATTTCTAACCTAATTGAGATGAGTATGCGAAAAAATTAAAGCCAGGGCATGCTGAACGGTGCATGCACGGTAGTATATATCTAAGGGAGCAAAAACATTTCTAGTTAGCAAATGCAAAATGGGGCGTACGAACATACACCTCAGCTAGCTGCAAGGAGATATCCAGTGCTTCCTCTTTACACGCTACCTACCCATGATACCGCAGCAAAAAAGTTACAAAAACAAATCTGGATTTCTTTGGCAGCATGTTTACATTGCATGATTTGTTTACCATGTCCGAACATTTCACTTCAAAACAGCTCAAGAAACAGAAAAAGAAAAAGGAAAAAGAAATTGTTCTCTTTGTTTCGAGCCGTACGTGAATTGAATTTGATCTTAGAAACTTTGTAGCATGGTAGATGGATGTATATCAAGGTTGTTAATCATTTTAAAGATTTTTTTATGACTTTTAATTAATCATGTATTGTTAGGAAGCGGGGAGATACCTCGAGAGGAATCACAATATCCCATGCAGAAGGCGCCGCCGAAAATTGCGACAATGCCAACAACGAGGACAATAAGAACAATTATAAGCACTGAAAAAAACGTATACTGTATTAGTTCACGGTACTCCTTTTGCACGCCATTCTACTTGAAAAAAAAAATCGAGGTCAGAGAGAGCGAGAGAGAGAGAGCTCACCCCAGTCGGAGCCAGTTTTTTGAGGCACCAGTGCCGTGGAGACATTGAGGCGTAGGTAGCAGTTGAAGCCCAGCACCGCAGCTGCGACGCCACCGTCACGGCGGTCGGCGTCGAGGTCCCAGTCCACAGCCCTTGCCGAGTCCTGCAGGCACCTCACGCACTCCGCCGCCGTACGGTCCCTAGCGCACTGCGCCAGCACGTGCACCGTGGTCGTCAGCATGTGCACCGCGCTCGTCGGGACTGGGATGAGCGCGTAGTCCGCGGTGGCCAGCATCCGCGTACCCGAGATGTTGACGGCCGCGATCCGCGCCACGTCCTGCGCCATGTCGACGAGCCAAGCGTGCAGGTTGCTGGAGTTGTATGTCCCGTCGGCGTCTTGGACAGGGACAGTAGCTCGGGCGGCGTCGTCGCCCTGGAACCGGAGGAGGACACGGGAGCGGAAGACGTCCTCGGCGGGCGAGGAGGCGTGGGTGTCGGCGTAGGCCAGGAAGCAGTGCTCGGTCCAGATGCCGGCGCACCGGGTGGTGTTAACGCAGCCGGAGGCGAGGTTCCTGGCAGCGGCGGAGAGGCAGCCGAGGCACTCGGACGGCACCGTGGCGTCGGCGTCGCCGAAGCAGAGGCCCCGGACGAACGCGCTGCGGTTGGAGCGCAGGGACGCGAAGCCGGTCGGCGCGGCGGCGGAGGGGAGCGCAGCGAGGAGCGGTAGCAGGCTGGCGCGGAACTCCGTGTCGTCGTTGGTGGCGTTGGGGAGGGTGTCGTAGCACTGGATCAGCGAGCTGCCCGCCACGGGCGCGCGCTCCTCGTAGCAGGTGCATGGGACCGGCGTCCTCACGGCGAGGAGGCAGAGGAGGAGGAGCCATGAAAGTGCTCTCAACGCCATTGTTCTCGCGTTGGCACTTGGAAGAGCTGGAGGCAGCTAGGCTATGCAGCAGAGATAGCTGCTGCGTTACTTGCTTGCCGTCACCTTTTGCCAAACTCGTGAAATGTGGCCTGCACTCTAGTCTCTACACAACGCTACACTACAGAGATAGCTGCTGCGTGCCGAGAGTGGTAATCTTTGCCACTGTTATATCTCCGGCCTACATGTGATGTGCTGGCCTCAGAAGATAGCAAACATAGCTCGGTGCCTCAGTACGTGTCGAAAACTTGCAACGAGTGCACGTCACATTCGCTGTGTTGGACGAACAGACGCTCTCGCTAGGTTAGAAACGCTCTCGCGACGCTGGCGACCTCGCGGCGGCGGCGGCCGCCGCCGCCGCCACCGCCGCAGCATAGCTCCACCCCCTCAGCCCGTCCCCCCACAAAGTTATGCCCCATGGCCTCCCCATCCTCCGACGAGCTCCCAGCAGCCCTTCCGCCTCCTAGTCCCCTCTCCCGTGGCGCACACGATCTGGATTCCGATTCAGATCGAGCCACCTCTCCGGTCGGTCCAGGGGAGGGGTCTCTCGGAGCTTCTTCCGCCGGTGGTCAGGTGATCTCCCTGGCTGCTCCGGCCGCCCCGCCATTGCTGCCGCCACCTCTGGACAGGCTACCGCCAAACTTCAGGCCGCAGGTGGTGGGGCCGTAGCCGTCTTCGGAGCAGGGGTGGGAGGAGGTTGGGGGAAGACGCCGCGAGAGGAAGGAGAAGCCGGAGAAGCTGACTGCTCCGCCTCCCAGGAAGGAAACCGGACTTTCCCTCGCTTTCAAGCGGAGGACATTCGGTCTCTGCTTCCGTTGCTTGGAGCCGGACCATTTCGTCGCCGATTGCCATTGCCCTGTCCGGTGCCTGGGATGCCGCCGCTCCGGTCATCGCGAGCGGGACTGCATGGCACGCCATTCTGCTGGTAAAGGCCCTCACCTCCGCCCCAGCTCGCCTGCAACAGCTCCTGGTTGCTCGAAGGACACGGCTGCTTGCCGTGAGCCAAGCCCTTGCAGTCAGTCGCCTCCAGCCCCTCCGTCTCAGCCTCATCGCTCGTGGGCTTCCGTGGTTGCCAAACCTGATGCGTCCATCCTTAAGGAGCCTCGGCCGGGGTCACTGATGTTGTTGACCCTGGCCTGCCTGCCGATGTTTTGGGGTTGTTGCAGCCTCTCCTTGCAGCTCAGGCAGTTGCGTTGAGCACCGAATTGCAAGCCATGTTTGCTGCTCGACTTGAGGAGGTCTTCCGGCCCCTTCGTGACTTGGTTGCCTCAGTTCATGGCTGGACTGATCAGGTTTCAAGCCTGCTGGAGCTAATGGAGACCGCTGCTGAGAGATTTGATCTTGCCAATTCCTCGGAGCTAGGCAAGCATGATGAAGTCGTGCCTCCTGCCATGACCGATGGTAAGGATACAAGTGTGGCCGGTTGCTCGTCTGAGTTGTTGGATGTGGTGGCACGGTCTCTGGGGTTGGATGTGGCCTTGCCCGAGCTAGTGTTCCAAGGTGTGGAGGACCAAACGAAGGATGACTTGGATTTGTTTGAGGCTGATGTGCTCGCTAGCACTACAAAGTCCAACAAGTCGAGTGGTGGCAATGGAGTGTCGCTTGGCCCGTCTTCGTCCACCTTGCTGGATGAGTACTTGGGCAGCTTCATTACCACTGCACCTCTTTCCTTGCTAGATGCACCAATTCTTGTGCATTCAGAAGGGGATTCCACTTGTGCCTCAAGGCGTAGTGGACGTTTGGAGAAGAAGAACAAGAACTGCAACATCCCAACTGCCAAATTAGCTGAATATCGGTTGGCAGAGGCTTACGGGGAATTGCCAAAGGACTCGACCTCAAAGAAAGGCACCGAGGAGGAGGCGCAAGAGAAAATGAAGTACTATTTGGGTTTGTCCAAGAAGCCTGTCACGCCAATGGCGAGCCAGGCAGTTCGTGAGTTGGTTGAGGTTAATGGTTAATTGCTTTTTCCATGTGGGTAGGCGCGAGTACTCATCTTGTTGCGAGAGTGCTCTTGTTGTGACAGATTCTGTCTTGGTTGGGTATGAGGTGTTGCCGATGGTCCTGGGATTAGGGACCCTTGTATCTGGCTCAGATGATGTGCCCTAATTGTCGCTAGTTGAGTGAGTGTGTGTGGGTTTTCGTCGGTTTTCCTAAATAAACCATGCGTTTTATGGTTTTTGGGTCCGGTTCCCCTATTAACTGGACCAATTCTCTCTTCTTAAATGCAATGCGGGAACTCCCCGCCCAGGTTCGTCAAAAACACATTCGCTGTGTTTGGGGTACACGCGAGCGGCGTCAAACAAAGGCGGTGCAAGAATGAAACTTTCGTTGTTCTCATTCCAAAAGTGAGAAACCTCTCAAGAATTAATTGAAGATTTGAGACCTATAAGTATGTGCAAACGTCCTTTATAAGGTTTTGTCAAAGGTAATGTAATCGAATATGATCGGGCTGCAATTGCACGCCTCAGTTGTTCTCATTGATTGGTATATACTGGGTACAAACCTGTGGTACAAGTTGATTACAAGTCGGTTTGGAAACCGATTATACAAAACCAATTACAACTCGTGGTCGATCAGGTTTGGAATATGTGTGATCATCAAGCACGCCCCCGTAGTCTGAACGTAGGCCATCGCCGATGTGAAGACTAGACCTAAACTCCAAGAATAATTGGCGTCGACAATCCTTTTGTAAATATATCTGCAAACTGTGACGATGATGGAACATGGAGGAGTCGCAGGGCTCCAATAGCAACTTTCTCGCGAACAAAATGTATATCCAATTCAATGTGCTTAGTGCGGCGATGTTGCACGGGATTTGCAGACATGTAGACAGCAGAGATGTTATCGCAGTAGACAACGGTGGCACTGTCAAGCGGACAATGTAGTTCCGTCAACAAATGTCGCAGCCAACAAGTCTCGGTGACGGCTGTCGCAACGGCTCGATATTCAGCTTCGGCACTGCTGCGAGAAACTGTCGGCTGTCGGCGAGAAGACCATGAGACTAGATTGTCTCCCAAAAATACACAGAACTCAGACGTAGAGCGGCGAGTATCCGGGCAACCAGCCCAATCAGCATCCGAATAGGCAACAAGATTATGTAAGAGAGTCAAAGTTACCATTATTGGATGCCATGTGGGAGATTGCGCCGGAGTCCATGTACCACTCGTGTGTGCCGGGGATCTGCAAATTGTTGAGAGCCGCTAGAAGCGCAGGGTCGACCGCTGGGCTTGACGTAGAGGATTGCAGCATGTTGGAGTTGGTGTGGCCGTATGCAGTGTAAGCTTGAGGAGCAGTGCTGGGGCGGGGACCGAGAAGACCTGGAGCAGGAGCTTGCCACGGACGGGGCTGCCACGGAGAGGAAGGCTGCTGCTGTTGCCATGGGGCAGATGAGTTATGCTGTTGAAAAAGGTTAGCCCGCATTGGAGCACCCGTCCATGGGTTGAACTACCATGGATTGTCACGTCCGCGTCCACGTACACCGCGTCCGCCGCCACGCCCACGGCCACCGCCGCGGTTGAAGCCTGGGGAGGGAGCAGTTCCACGGCCGCCATAGCCGCCATAGCCTACGCCCCCGGAGTTGGAAGAGGGATGAGCATCAACTCCGGTGGTCGGGGTGATGCTTTGCCCACTGGCCCAAAGAGCAGTAGACGCGGCGTTCTTGGCGTCAGTTTTCTTCTGGGCTTCTTCAAGGATCAGTGCCGAGCGGGTCTGCAGGAACGAGGGGAACGGCACTTGAAACGGCAGAAAAGAGCGGAGGTGGGCGAAGCTGTCATTGAGGCCACGGAGGAGGGTGAGAACAAGCGTTTCATCGCTTATTGGCTGGCCGACGTCCATGAGAGCGTCGGCGAGGGACTTCGGCTCAGCACAGTAGTCGCTGACAGTCATGTCGCCTTGCGGGGTGTTTCTGAACTCTGCTTCTAGCTGGATGGCGTGGTGCTTCTTGTTATCACGGAAGAGGTTCTCGATGGCATCCCAAATCGTGCGGGCGGAGGAGCCAGGGCGCATGACGATGCCGAAGAGGTCGGTGGAGATAGAGCCATAGATCCATGAGAGAATGGTGTAGTCATCGCGGCCCCAATCTGAAGAAGGCGAGGTGTCGGATGGGGTAGCATCAGCATTGCCGACGACATGAGCCGAGAGACCGTATTTGCCGAGAGCGACGAGGAACAACTCGCGCCAATTGGTGTAGTTGGAGGCTGTCAAGTCGAGGGTGATTGGGACATGGAGCTTGATGGAGGTGGCATAGCTTGAGGGTTTGGAGCTGCGGGTGCGGCGACGGGATTTTTCCCCATCTCGGCGAGACGGCGGTCTAGTTCTTCCTGGCGAGTCTTTAGGAGAGACTCGCGCTCCTTCAGCTCGTCTTCGAGCTTTTGGAGATCGCCGGCGTTCATGGTGGAGGTTGAGGGCTAGGGTTGAAGATCGAGTAGAGAAGCTAGGGTTTGAGTTTTCGAGAGAGAAGGATTCGGCTGGTGTCTGATACCATGTAATTGAATATGATCGGGCTGCAATTGCACGCCTCGGTTGTTCTCATTGATTGGTATATATACAGGGTACAAACTTGTGGTACAAGTTGATTACAAGTCGGTTTGGAAACCGATTATACAGAACCAATTACAACTCGTGGTTGATCAGGTTTGGAATATGTGTGATCATCTAACAGGTAATCAGAAATAGGCTCAAGATCAAACTCCCTGACATTATCTCGGACAACCAGAGTGCTTTCGTTCCTGCGAGGCTAATCACGGATGATATTCTGATGGCATGTAAGGTGTCACACTTTCTGAATAAAAGAAGAAAGGGGGTGAGACCTATGTAGCAGTCAAAGCTGATATGAGCAAAGCGTATGATCACGTTGAATGGGAATTCTTGCGCCAGATGGTGATACAAATGTGTTTCAGTAAAAACTGGGTTGAGATGCTTAGAGCATCTCCACCGGCACCCCCAATTGACCCCTAAAGGCTCAATGGAGGTCCGGACGCAAAAAACGCACCTAGCGGCACTCCAAGTGTCCGGGCCAAGCCGATTTCTGTCCGTCACCCTGAAGAGGCCCCCAAGTTTGGAGGGCCTCTCGGGGCTGCCGGACATTGCCCGGACATGCGCCCTGACAGGCGTGACCCACTCGTCATAGGCACATCGCCGAAACAAGCTTTATTTATCGCGCCGTGAGGAGGCTGGTCCGGCCGCGTTAATGGCACAGTCGTCGGCGGTTTCTAACGCGTCAGGGTGGTGTTGCGTCTGCCACACGCATGGCATTAACGCCCGCTAGGCGACGCGACGGTTCCCCAGGCCACGCGGACGGCGTTGCGGCTTCCCCACGCGTCGCATTTACGCCGGCCGCACCGCCCCTCACCCCTCTCAGCGATAAAAGGCAGCGGCGTCGCCATGCTCATCCACCCTGCTCTCCTCCTCGCCATCGCCATCGCACTCGACATCGCCCTCGCATCCATGGCGAACAACGATGCTGGCTCCGTGTACCGCGGCGATCGCACCATCAGCAACGACGACGCCTGGGAGCTGCACCGGTACGGGCTCCTCGCCCCTCCGGGCTGCCGCCTATCCAAGGGGTGGTCCGTGGCTCCAGGTGGCCTCCACGTGCCATACTGCCCGATACGGCGGAGTAGATCCGCCACGCCATCAGCCGTCGCCGCGGTTGGATGACGCGCGAGGAGCGGCGCCTCCCCGAGAACGACGACGACCAGGCGAACTTGGGCCATTGGCTCGACCGTTTCGAGCGCGAGCGGGAGGCAGTCATCGCCACTGTCGACCGCCCCAACGCGCTCTGGACGCGTTACAACTCCTTCTGGCGGCACCGGTGGTGGGAGGGAACCAACCACAGGGTTGCCACCTCGAACGCAGCCACCCGCCGGCACGGGAAGCGTTATCCCGTTCTGCCTGCTCCGACCGGTGCGGCGTGCCCCTGCCCCGCACCCCGCCCCGCGGTGAAGCAGGAGCGCCGTTCGCCACTGGGAGGAGGTGCAAGCCGTGGCGCCGTCATCCACGACGCGCCAATCGGACGTGACCCGGAGCCGTTGTCGGTGGAGGTGAACCCGGGGGGCTACAACGTGTCGTCCCTGTTGCGGAACAAGCACGACGGTGACAGCCTAGGCTTCCTGGCGGTGCTTGCCGACTCGGTGGCCACCCTCGAGCGGGACTCGTTGGGTCTCATGGCAACCATCGCCTCCACCGCGCAGATGGCGGCCTCATCCTCGTCCGGCGGCGCCTCCAGCAGTCGTGCACCTTCGAGACGACGACTCTTGCAGCCGTGCCGCCTCCTCACGATGGTGTCGACTGGGATGACCTCGAGTAGGCCTAGTGTTAAGGTTTGGGTCAAATTTCGTTAAAACTCGTTTGTAATATATAATCAAATATGAATGAAATTTGAACCTTTTGGTTTGTTTGCATTTGATTTAATTTTTATTTTGGGGGGCGCCGCTGGGGGCAGCACCCCCAATGTGGCGGACACATGTCCGGTACCCCAATTTGGGGGGGGGGGGGGGGGGGGGGGGGGGGGGGTGCCGGACACGATTTTGACGGCTCCGGGGGAGATGCTCTCATGCGGTGCGTTACGACGGTAAGTCGGTAACCTACAAAATTAAAGTCAATGGCGTTGGTGAGAGGGAAAAGACATAGCACTGGATCACAAAGCTGCCTGACATGCGTGCGCTCCTCCTCGCAGGCGCATGGGACGACCGGCATCTTCACGGCGACGAGGAGGGAGTGGAGGAGCCATGAAAGCGCTTGCACTGCCATTGTTCTCGCGTTGGCACTTGGAAGAGCAGGAGGTAGCTAGGCTAGGAGGCACTGGACGAGCCCGAAAATAAGGGTGCTGCGCGTACTTGCTTGTTGTCTCCTTTTGCCGAACCCGTGAATCTGTGCCCTGCACTCCCTACACTACACTACATATAACTGTATGTAATAATCGCTGCGTGCCGAGAGTGGTAATATTTGTCACCGTGACATCTCCTACATGTACTGGCCTCAGAAGATAGCTCAGGCGCGTGAATGCGTTCATCTTTTTTTCTTCTACCTAGGGCGAGCGACCAATCGTTGCAGAGAGCAAGCTCGGTACGTGTCGAAAACTTGCAACGAGAGTGCACGTCACATTCCTACCGTGTTCTCTGGGATCGGCATTGCCGGTGTCAAGCGAGCGGTGGTAAAATGGTAAATAAAGTGTGCGTTCAAATTGCTCCATGTTGTGCTCGATCAGTCTTCATGAAACTATGAATGTTCAGTTGATTAGTCCTCCTTTGAACTCTCATGCAAGCCTGCCTTCCAAACTTCAACATGCTAAAAATCTGATCCTGCATACAATGTTTTGAAAGTTAACTACAGTAAATCTATCGTCGTCATAATTAATGTCACTCAAGGCAGAGATGATGACGATACACTCTCTGGGATGCATTGTTGGGTCTTTACTTCTCACCTATCTTGGAATGCCTCTCTCCCCGAACAGGCACAAAATTTCAGATTATATGCCTCTCATGTCAATGCCACCGATAGAAGTCACGGTTCAAAACTTGACCACCATCCGACTACGTCTCGCGGTCTGTCGGGGGGTTGTTGAGACGATCAGACAAGTGAGAGATGCGGAAGGGAGATGAATTCGTTGGCCCACCTGTAAGGCACCAATATGTGTTTGAGAGGGTTGAGAGGAGCTACATCAAAAAAGTACTCTAGTAGAGTTGTTTGTGCTTGTAGGTTTATTCGACCTTCAGGACTAACTTTGAGCTGCATGACTGAGAAATTTTGCGTGCAAAAGAAAGATCTCATTATTGTCACACTAATATTGTGTTAGTCCTTTTTGCAGGTCAGAATATATGGGTCATTAAGTTGAAACTGGCATTTTTGCGTTCAAGACTGTAGCGAAGGACCCATCTTCCGCAGGAGATGTATGAACATCTAGTCTGTTGAGCAACTAGCATCTCCAGCTATATTACACATGGAATTAGTCTTCCAAAGTAAGCCCTGGTGAGATTCTATGTTTTGCTAAAGAAACAACAGTACACTTTATAAAAACCTTGCTGATTTATTCCTGATCAAGTCAACAAATGGATCACAGCTGAAAGCCTGAAACCTTGAACACAGCTGAAAGCCTGAAACCTTGAACTGCTCGTCCTTTGACAACAGTGATGCAGTCATCGATCAAACAACTTGAGCGACCTAGCTCGTGCAGTCCACTTAGAGGTTCAAATCAACTCAGGTTGTGCCATTCATATATGCATGCATCTCTTCTTGATTAATTAACTAACGAATCGCTTAGGGTTCAAATCAACTGAACTACTACGAAATATACGTACTTTAGGATGTACGACATGCACATAACTAAACAAACTAAAACAGAAGTACGCATGGACTTCCTGATCAATCCCACACGCTGATACTGAACATTAACCCGGTAACTAAATAAGAAGGAAAATAATGCCGAGGATCAACGAACTACACACGACACGCGTCTTGTTGCCCCAATGATCATCGTTGTTGCAGAAGTACGCGCTCTGCTCATCGTTGTTACCCCCTGGAGATGTGTAGTTAAGACGTGTGTAAGAAAACTGGAACACAAGATTTTATTGCAGTTCTGACCTTATTAAGATAAGTAAGAGGTTTAAAGCCAATGAGTCCTGAACGATGCATGCACACGGTATATCTACTAAGAGAGCAAAAAAATATTTCTAGCTAGCAAATGAAAAATGGGGCGTACTAACATGCCCATATGCTGAGTCCAACTAGTTTAATGCCCGTGCGTTGCTACGGGGCAAGCACATTAGGAGGCGGCGCTATCGACTTTCTCCCTCTCTCTGACCGTGATAACATTTTGCGTATTTTCAATATGCAAGTCATATTTATGATATTTTAGTTTTGTTAGGAGATGTGTGACTTCATATTTGTGTCAATTTACTAAGTTTACATAATGTATATTGTTATGGAGCGAGGAAAAAACATGTCATTGGTATCTTTTCTAGCACCATAATACTTGTTATATAGTATGAAACAAATTATACATACACAGATAGAAAGCAAGCTATGAAACGAATTTTATACATCTTGCTGGTGTCCAGTCCTACTCTCGATCTACTCTGTCTCTCCACTCTACGTTATGGGTATTGATGGAAAGCACATTTCAAATTTAAACTGATAACGTAAAAAATCATGCACACTTGGCTTTATCGTTTTGTACTTTATTGCTAGAGAGATAAACAAAACTTTCCTAGACCATAAAATATTTGTCCATTAATAAAATACAAAAATAACATCAAAACATGATAATGTACATTGGAACTGAAGCAGTTTTATTCAGTGTAGGAGCTACATGGTCAAATACACTTCTCTCGTTTAGTCACTGTCTTTCTGTCGCTCACCTCCTCCTATCTCAATGCTTTAAGCACATCCAGCAGTTGCCCTAAAATAAGACCGCAGTAATTTAGAAACTTGAGAAAGATATCCGTGTCATAGAAAAGATGTGTAACTATATAAGGTCATCACCAGCATCAACCTGTAGAAAAAAAATGTGAGAATGAAGCTGACAAATGGAAACGTGTTATGCTCAGCCAGTTCATCAGGATGCAACATGTCACGTCGGTAATGAATTTCGAAATAACTTCCAAGTCTGCAATGGCTTTCTAATAAAAACTTTTAAAAACACACCTTCCGGCCCCAACTTCTGAATTCAAGCTCGAGGAGAAGCAGTTCAGGAGATACATCGAAGGTTCATAACAAATTCAGTTAGTCGCTTCATGATGGAGTCTTCACTGTTGTCAGGACCAGCTACAGATTAATTCACACCACAAACCACATGAAGCTCATACCATGTGTGCCCCTATAAGATAGCAAAAAAGAGCAAATCAGCAAGTATGGTATAGGAATAACATTTGGAACTAATTGCTTCCTCTTTTAAAACAACTTCGCTCTCATAAGCAATCCAAAACAAATTTGCTCTATTACTTCCACATGCACCAATCGACATCATCAATTCATCACAGACAAAACGGAATTAAACAAAATCTTTGTGATTACACATGCTCCTTCAACTTTAAAGCGAGATTAAAATTAGAGAGAATTGAGCAAGCGAATCAATCAACCATAGTGCTGTCTTGCGATATAGCGCCCACACCTGGCCAAGGGAATCTCGACCTCTTCCTCTTACTGTCCCGTTCATCACAGCTTGTCGCCAATGGCTCCATTCGGCTTGCCTCTACCTGCACGGTGAAGCCAAGTCAGGAAGATGTTCACACTGTTGTTGTCGCTATCATATGCATGCCTCCTTGATTGAAGCACTGAATCATGTGACAACAGGTTTTACTGATCAGTTTACAAAGACAGGTCCTGCTGAACAACACCGGTCATTGCTGGAGTTTTGTAGTCATCTAATATCAGTCAAACATGGTTATGAATTCAGAACTTGCCTCGACCTGGGACGGGGCGGGTAGCAGTGGGTCGTCATCCTGGCCATGTGGAGCTGTAGTTTGTCGTCCTTGTCGTGAGAGCTACAGTCCATCGGGGAGCTGGCAGGCGAGCGGAGAAGTCGTGTGGGTGGGGAGTGGGCGTGCGCACTGGGAGGTGCGAGCGCCGAGCGACTGGGCGAGAGAGACATGGCCGTCCTGCTGTCGCCAGCGTCGCATTGCGTCGAAGAGGAAGAGAGAGGATATGCCGCCCCTTGGAGTGAGAGGAGGGATTGGGAGCGGCTAGAGACGAGAGGCGACCGGCGCCGGTGACGGACCTGCGCTCGGAGGAGGATGAGGGCGAGAGGGGTGGGAACAGGGAGGTCTGGCCACCGGCGACCTACGGCGTAGTGCCGCCGCCACGATCGGAGATGAGAGGGGACGGATTTGAGAGGAAACGGGAGGACTCACCAATCGCAAGCAGTGCCTCCTCTGCGTGGATCAGCTCATCCATACACACCTTCCCATCTGACTCCTTAGGAGCCCGGCCTTCCTCCTCGCCGCGGTGCCCATCCCAGATCTCCCAGTGCCGCACCAAGGATCTCTCCGGCGGTCCACTTGAGGGCGCCACCGGAGCGAGTGCGGCGGGATATCGAGCCCTGCAATATTTGGGGCGGCGTCTTAGCCTTGCAGGAGGGAAGGTTACTGGTGGCTGGTCGTTGGCGGCGGCCTGGAGGCTTGGGGTACGGAAGGAGACGACGAGGGCAACCAGAGGAGGGGAAAACTCCTCAAGCCCTGACAATAGTGTTGATCCCTAACCAATTGGTTTTTCTATTGGGCCGGCCCAGATTTTGCGAGCGAGGGCGAACGAGAACCGGCAGAAAATTTTGGCAGAAAACAGGAGGGACTACCAACGTACGTTGAACTCCCATTTAATAGTAAAGATAAGATACCCGCCGGCTACATGCTATACCTACACATGATACCGATACCGAAACAAAAAAGTTACAAGAACAAATCTGGATTTCTTTGGCATCATTCTTACTCGTATAATGTTTTTGCAATGTGTGTGTGTGAGAGAGAGAGCTCACCTCAGTGAGAGTCAGTTTTCTGAGGCACCGGTGCAGTGGAGACATTAAAGCGGAGGTAGCAGTTCAAGCCCACCACCGCAGCTCCCATGCCACCGTCACGGCGGTCGGCGTCGAGGTCCCAGTCCACTGCTCCTGCCGACTCCTGCAGGCACCTCACGCACTATGCCGCCTTACGGTCCCAGCTGGCGCACTGTGCCAGCACCTGCACCGTGCTCCTCACGGAGCAGCCGCCTTGCGTGTCCAGTCGACGATCCATCGAGTGAGGTGGAGGACTCGACAACTTAGAGGGTCCCGACTTTGGGGTCTGTCCCAAGTTGAGGAGTGTTCGACTCCGGGTCCTGTCCCGAGTCGAAATAGTCTCCAGGTTCTTCGGGTGCGAGGGCTTTTGTCCGGTAGCCTGTGTTCTGAAGTGGTGTGTCAGCACCAGTACAGTGTAGGTAGATAGGACGTGGTAGACTTCACCTACAGCGTTTCCTAGTCGTGACCTCGCCAACAGTGGCATGTCAGATAGAGGTATGACCGGTCACGTCGCAGAGATATGACCGGATAGTTGACTATTAGGCCAGCAGCTGACACAACCCCTATTTAGAGGAGAAATACAATGAGAAAATTGTGGCAAACAATTTCTTAGTGGCACACACCCCCCTCTCTCTTCTCCACTCTCTCTCGTTTAAGCTTTAAGGGAGAACAATTGGTATCAAGCCCGATTATTTGAGAGATCTCACCGGAGATGGGCGAGCACAGAGCTCTTCTGCCGGCGGAGATGAAGGAGGCCGCAAGCACGCCGGCAGTCCAGCGGGTTGTGCGGGAGGCCGGTAGTTCGTGACCGCTGCTCACGCGGTCAAACTACGCGGACTGGGCAATGCTCATGCAGGTGATGCTTGAGCCACGCCGCGTATGGTCCGCCGTGCACGATGGCACGGAGGAGCGCGAGACGGACCGAGCAGCGCTGGAGTACCTGCTACTCGCCATCCCGCCGGATATGATCTCCACACTGGCGTCGAAGAAGACGGCCAAGGAGGCGATCAAGACGATGCGAGTCGGAGACACCCGTGTCCGGGAGGCGAAGGCGACGGCGCTCAAGAAGCAGTACGAGGCCATCAAGTTCGGCGACGACGAGAACATCGACGACTTCGCCATGCGGCTGTCGTCGCTCGTGTCGCAGCTTGGGGTGCTCGGCTTCACCGTCACCGAGCCGGACTGATGTAGTGCAAACTAGGCACACAACACCAACACCATCAAATGGTCCAATGACAAGAGCAAGAGTCCAAGCTCTTCATGATAAGATGAATTCACTCCTATCTATGTGTGATCTCGACACTCCTTGAATGGGTTGCTACTTCATTCGGATACGTTGTGCATACTCAGGAACCACTTTACGACGACCCACAATGGAGTGGAGAAGATGACCAAGAGAAGACCCAAGAAGATGGCCAAGAGAGCAGCCAAGAAGAAGCCCAAACTGCATCGGGCGATACTATCGGGCCCAAGCCGTACTACCGCCACACGCCTGCGTGGTACTACCGCGCCAACTACCGGGTCTACTACCGGATCTCCCAGGAGCTACGGGTATCGTCGGTTTCATCCCGGTAGTGGCCCCGGTACTGGCCCGGTACTACTGTACACCCGGTACTACCGGGCTCAGGCCGGTACTACCGCTGCGGGCGGGCCTACGCACTGAAAAGGCTCTCGTGCCTTGTAATCTTATCCCCTTTGGATCTAGAGTATAAATAGTTCGTCCCCTTCCTAGGGTTAGGGTTAGACTATGATTTGGGAACTAAAGTAGAACATTGCTGCTTCTTCTCAAAGTGTCTCTTTCCTCCTATGGAGATGAATCAAGGCCTCCCCTTGTGGAGATGAACCAAGGCCTCCTCTTGAGGAGAAGATCCCTGCGTGGATACCAAGGCTCCGCTTGTAGTTGCGATTACTTGCTAATCTTCCTCTTTGAGTGGCTAGATTGGGTTGGTTGGATTGACCAATTGGACAAACAATCCTAAGAGTAAGGTGTGCTTGGGAGAGGAGATTGGGGGCTACCCTCGGGGATTTGTTACCAATTGAGTCTTGCCGGGTTGCTACTTGCTATTTACCCTTGTGTGTTGATTTCCCCTCTTTGTGTTCTTCGTTCTTCCGTGTTCTTCGTGTTCACCTTCCCTCCGCACAAATCCGTGAAAATCGGGACCAACCTACATCATATGGTATCAGAGCTCTAGGTTGACACGGATTTGATTTGTGTTTCCACCAAAATCCACCAAATTTTTCTTCGTTTTTGAGAAATTCGAAAATTTCCACCAAAAATAGCCTTGCCTTGATTCGAGCCGATCTGTCGATTCGTTGCGTTTTTGGTAGTTTTTGTCCATGGATCTGTTGCTTTAGGACCCCCTCCACCTTGTTTGCGTTCCCTAGCCTTAATTTTGCCAATTTCCCACGAATTTGAGGATTTTCGGGTCCAATTTCCGCCCAAAATCGAAAGTCAACCTCAGAAATCGGGCAGGCCGGTACTACCGGGTTTTCAAAATTTGGCCGAATTTTTTTCTTTTTCCTCGGTTCGTTTTGGCATTTCCTCTTTGGTTTGAGTCCTTTCTTGGTGTGCCTTACGTCTACGACATCGACAAGCTTCCGCAGCAACGCATCATCAACGCCAAGCGACGACGCCACCAAGGACTCGACATTTCCCCACCACCATAATCCGTTGTGAGCCCTTCTTCCTTTCGTGTACTTGACCTATCGGACTAGCTCGGTGATATTGCGGGCATTGCACGTGTTGAGTGTTTGTCTTAAAGTATTGGCGAGTGTGTATCGTTAGAGAGCTTGGCACTAGCAAAAGAGAAGGAATCATCGTCAAAAAGCAAAAATCAAAAAAAAAAGAGAAAAGAAAAGAATCAAGTGGTGCCAAGTTCATCTCTTGTAGGTTGCGACAAAGCTGACCGCCAAAGTGAGTGAGTGTTAACTCTTGTGCAAATCCGTTGCCCACAAAAAGCAATTGAGCTAGCGTCCTTCTTGTGTTGGGTGACATTTGAGCACGTAGTCTTCGTTAGGTTGTCTATCTTCGAGTGCTCGCCCTTTGGTCGCCCAACCCCATCATTCGCTTTTGTGTGTGTTTCTTGATACTTTGTGGTTGGAGTTTCTTTGGTAATTTGATCATTGTGGATTTTCTCTACCTTTGACAATATACTTGTCGTCGGGTTTGCTTGTTTCGTTTGCCACTTCATACCTTCCTATCCTCATAAGTGTGTGTGTTGGGTGTTAGAACCGGATTCTCCTCTCAAGCCACATTATACTTGGGATATAGTTTGTCTTGGTTTTTCTTACCACATATCTCACTTGATCTTGAGAAAATGTTTAGGGGAAGTACAAACGGAAGCTCAAGCTCGGATGAGAAATCCATGGTGGAGTTCGCGGTGATCATGGCTATGTCACACAACGGAGTTGTTGGTCTTCGACACTTCTTCGTGATGGCTAGGACGCTACGAGCGCCGTCTTCAAATCAAGAGAACAACTTCAACGACGCATGCATGCGCAAGAAGCATATGGAGCGGTGACCGAAGCTATCAACAACCTTGTGCGACAACGAGCTCTTCACTCAAGCCGTACAAGAAGCACCTCAAGGTCGACACAAGCACGTCATGGACGTCATGAACCTCGACAAGAACGTCAACATGATCCAAGGCGCGACGCCCATGAACGACCTCCTCCTACGTTGAACAACCACATGATCTTCACGCGAACAATGCCAATGCGCATCAAGAGCAACCTCACCAAAATGTTGAACGTCATGAACGCATACCATCACCACCACCGCAACAACGTGATCGTCATGACCCATTGGCTAATGACAATGGCGCCGGGTGCGAATGACTTTGTGAACAAGGACGTCACCCCGTCATCCTCCAAGGCCACGTCATCAAATCATGACAATGCGAACAATAACGAACAACCCGTTCCTCAACAAGAGCACCTCCTCAACATGATCCTCGTCCTCGTCAAGAGCTTCCACATGATCGTCAACAACACCACGCCGAGTCAAGTGATAACGAGTCAAGCCAACACAATGGTGATGGACTCAATCGAAGGAGACGTGGACGTGCATTCCCACGTGGTGCCATGGTGACAACTATGATGACTTGACCAACGTCCGCTTTGACATACCCAAGTTCTACGGCACAAGTGATCCGGAAGCTTACTTCTCATGGGTACTCAAGGTTGACAAGATCTTCCGCGTGCAACGCTTCTCCGACAACAAGAAGGTTGCCTTAGCCTCGATGGAGTTTGAAGAGTATGCCCTCTTGTGGTGGGAACAACTACAAGATGCTCGCGTCGCTAACCACCAACAACCAATTGACACTTGGGTTGAAATGAAAGAAACAATGTACAAGCGCTTCGTGCCAAGCCATTACACTAGAGACTTGCAAGGTTGAAGTCGGTTGACGAGTACTACAAGGAATGGAAATCTCCATGATGAGAGCCAATGTCAACGAGTACGAAGAGCAATCCATGGCTCGTTTCATGAATGGCCTCAACTATCCAATCAAGAAGATCGTGGAGTTCCAACCATATGCCTCTTTGGTAGAGCTAGTACATCAAGCTTCCAAGGCCGAGCGCCACGTGCTTGAAGAGCTCAAATACCTCAAGACAAAGGCATTCTTCGCCAACAAGCCTTCTTCGTCAACTCCTACACCTTCACAAGCTCTTCCTCAAGCGAACACTCGAGGTCCTCCAAGAGTCTCTACTTCGACACCTCAAGCGCCTCAACCTTTCAAGAAAGTACCTCCCCTCCAAGGCGCCTCAAGGATCTTCGTCCGGCACAAGACTTTGCAATGCTACAAGTGCGGCGGACAAGGGCACAAATCTTTTGAGTGCACCAACAAGAAGGTCATGATCATCAATGACATGGGAGAGTATGAATCTATGAGTGAAGATGAGTACAATGCTTTGAACAAGGTCGCCACAATGCAAAGTGCTCAAGAAGAAGAAAGTGAGATATATTGTGATGGCGACAACAACCCTTCCTTGGTTGTGGCAAGAGCTCTAACCACCAATGTTCAAGTGGAAGAAGACCAAAGATGCAACTTGTTTCAAACAAGAGCGGGAATCAATGGAAAGTCCATCAAGGTCATCATAGATGGTGGAAGTTGCCACAACCTAGCGAGCAAAGAACTTTGTGATAAGCTCAACTTGAAGTTCAAGAAGCACCCACATCCTACCATGTGCAATGGTTGAGTGATACCGGAGCCGTCAAGATTCAACACATGGTGCAAGTGTCCTTCAAGATTGGAGCCTATGAAGATACGGTTGATTGTGATGTTGTGCCTATGAACGTTTGTCACTTACTCCTTGGGCGTCCATGGCAATTTGACAAGGGTGCTATGCATGATGGAAGGACAAACTACTATAGCTTCAAGAACAACGACAAGACCTTCGTCCTTCGTCCCATGACACCAAGTCAAGTCATCGCCGACAACGCCAAGACTATTGCAAGGGCACAACAAGATCGTTCGTAGTGAGATGAGTGGTGAGCGAGAGACCCACCATAAAGTGAGTGAGAGCCACAAGCCAAATGAGTGTGACACTTCAAAGAGAGTTCCCACAAAACTTACACTATTTGCCACAAAGAGAGAGATGAGGGAGTTGAGAGAGAACCCATCCACCCTCCACTATGTGCTCATATGCAAGGGTGAAGTTTCTATGACTAACACTTCACAAACCTTCCTCCTTCTTTGTTGTCTCTTTTGAAGGACTTTGAAGATGTCTTCCCTCAAGAAGTGCCACCGGGACTACCTCCTCTACGCGGAATCGAGCACCGCATCGACCTTGTTCCCGGCGCACCGCTACCAAACCGCGCTCCTTACCGCACCAACCCCGAGAGACAAAGGAGATCGAGCGGCAAATACAAGAACTTCTTGCCATGGGACATATCCGCGAGAGCTTGAGTCCGTGTGCCGTGCCCGTCATCTTGGTACCCAAGCACGACAACACTCTTCGCCTTTGCATGGATTGTCGCCCCATCAACGCCATCACCGTTCGGTATCGCCATCCTATCCCTCGACTTGATGATATGCTGATGAGCTTTGTGGTTCCGCTATATTCTCCAAAATTGATCTTAAAAGTGGATATCACCAAATAGCATGTGTGAAGGTGATGAATGGAAGACCGCATTTAAAACAAAGCTTGGTCTTTATGAGTGGCTCGTCATGCCATTTGGTCTTTCCAATGCACCTTCTACTTTTATGCGTCTCATGAATCATGTTTTGCGTCCTTTCATTGGAAATTTGTTGTGGTATACTTTGACGACATCCTTATTATAGCAAGTCTTTGGAAGAGCACACTTCTCATGTTGCTCAAGTTTTGTTGGTTCTTCGCAATGAAAAGCTTTATGCAAATCTTTCTAAGTGCACTTTTGCCACCAACAAACTTGTTTTCTTGGGTTTTGTTGTTTCTTCGGATGGAGTCGAAGTTGATGAAGCAAAGATACAAGCAATTCGGACTTGGCCTTTTCCGATGTCACTTGAGGAGTTGAGACGTTTTCTTGGTTTTGCCGGATTTTACCGCCGTTTCATCAAGGATTTTTCCACAATTGCTTGCCCCCTCCATGAACTTACAAAGAAGAATGTACCTTTCATTTGGGGCAATGCACATGATTTTGCTTTCAATGAGCTCAAACGGTTATTAACCGAAGCACCACTCCTTGCCCTTCCGGATTTCTCTAAGACATTTGAGATTGAATGCGATGCAAGTGGATTGGGCATTGGTGGAGTGCTTATGCAAAATGGTAGACCCATCGCATACCATAGTGAGAAACTAGATGGAGCTCGCTTGAATTACCCCATTTATGACAAAGAGTTATTTGCTTTGGTTCGTGTTTTGGATGTGTGGCAACATTACCTTCGTCCTAAGGAATTTGTCATTCATTCCGACCATGAATCCTTGAAATATTTGAAAAGTCAAACAAATTTGAACAAAAGACATGCTAAGTGGGTTGAGTTCATTGAGTCTTTCCTTTGTAATCAAATACAAGAAAGGTAAAGACAATGTGGTCGCGGATGCTCTATCCCGCAAGGCCAACCTACTTACACGTCTTGACATTAGTGTCTTGGGTTTGGATGAGATAAAGAGTTGTATGCTACCGATGCTTTCTTTGGAGACATTTTCGCTCAATGTTCGGAGCACAAAGGAATTGGTGATTTCTATTTGCACAAAGGTTTCTTGTTTAAGGCTAACAAACTATGTATACCCGAGTCTTCGCTTCGTTTGGTCCTTTTGAAGGAATCTCATGGAGGCGTCTTAATGGGACACTTTGGACGTGACAAGACCTTTGCCATGCTCTCCACAAACTACTATTGGCCAAGGATGTACCGGGATGTGGAACCGCTTGGTGCGACGATGTTCAACATGTCTCAAAGCTAAGTCTACTCTAAACTCTCATGGCTTATACACACCTTTGCCTATTCCACATCACCCATGGTCCGATATAGCTATGGATTTTGTCTTAGGACTCCCACGCACTAAAACAAACAAGGATTCCATCTTTGTCGTCATTGATCGATTCTCTAAAATGGCACACTTTATATGCAACAAGACGACGATGCTTCACACATTGCTACTTTGTTTTTCAGGGAAATCGTCCGTCTTCATGGAGTGCCCAAGACCATTGTGTCGGATCGTGACGTCAAGTTCGTGAGCTATTTTTGGAAGACTTTGATGGCCAAGATGGGAATCAAGCAACTATTCTCCACCGCATACCACCCTCAAACCGATGGCCAAACCGAAGTGGTGAACCGAAGCCTATCCACACTCCTTCGTGTGTTGATCAAGCCTAACTTGAAGAATTGGGAAGAGTGCATCCCACACGCCGAGTTCGCCTACAATCGAGCACTACATCGCGCAACAAAGAGAACACCCTTCGAGGTCGTCTATGGCTCCAACCCCTACACCGCGCTAGACATGCTACCACTTCCACTCCGAGCAAGTCAACATGGACTTCGACAAGCGCCGCTTACATGAAGAAACTACATGAAGACACAAGGGCCACGCTTGAGAAGCACAACAAGACCATGCTACGAAGATGAACAAGAACAAGCGCCCCATGATCTTTGAAGAAGGAGACCTTGTTTGGCTACATCTACGCAAGGACCGCTTCCCCGATGAGAGAAAGTCTAAGCTCGCGCCAAGAGGAGATGGTCCTTTCAAGGTTCTCAAGCGCATCAACGACAATGCATACAAGATCGACATATCCAAGTCCAAGTACGGCGTCCATGACACCTTCAACGTCGCCGACATCTCACCTTACCTTGGAAACCCAAGTGATGATGAGGACGAAGAGTCGAGGACGACTCTTTTCCAAGGGGGGGAGATGATGTAGTGCAACCTAGGCACACAACACCAACACCATCAAATGGCCCAATGACAAGAGCAAGAGTCAAAGCTCTCCATGATAAGGTGAATTCACTCCTATCTATGTGTGATCTCGACACTCCTTTGAATGGGTTGCTACTTCATTCGGATACTTGTGCATACTCAGGAACCACCTTTACGACGACCCACAATGGAGTGGAGAAGATGACCAAGAGAAGACCCAAGAAGATGGCCAAGAGAGCAGCCAAGAAGAAGCCCAAACTGCATCGGGCGGTACTACCGGTAGTACCGCCCTCGTCTGACGTGCGCCTGTCGAAGAGGCCACCAGGTCCGGTACTACGCTCCTTGCCGCCCGGTACTACCGCCACAACGCCTGCGCGGTACTACCGCGCCAACTACCGGTCTACTACCGGATCTCTCAGGAGCTCGGGTATCGTCGGGTTTCATCCCGCTAGTGGCCCCGGTACTGTCCCGGTACTACCTCACACCCGGTACTACCGGCTCAGGCCGGTACTACCGCACACCCGGTACTACCGGGCTCAGGCCGGTACTACCGCTGCGGCGGCCTGCGCGCTGAAAAGGCTCTCGTGCCTTGTAATCTTATCCCCTTTGGATCTAGAGTATAAATAGTGCGTCCCCTTCCTAGGGTTAGGGTTAGACTATGATTTGGGAACTAAAGTAGAGACTTGCTCCTTCTTCTCCAAGTGTCTCTTTCCTCCTATGGATATGAATCAAGGCCTCCCCTTGTGGAGATGAACCAAGGCCTCCTCTTGAGGAGAAGATGCATGCGTGGATACCAAGGCTTCCGCTTGTAGTTGCGATTACTTGCTAATCTTCCCTCTTTGAGTGGCTAGATTGGGTTGGTTGGATTGACCAATTGGACAAACAATCTAAGAGTAAGGTGTGCTTGGGAGAGGAGAATTGGGGGCTACCCTCAGGGATTTGTTACCAATTGAGTCTTGCCGAGTTGCTACTTGCTATTTACCCTTGTGTGTTGATTTCCCTCTTTGTGTTCTTCGTGTTCATCCCGTGTTCTCGTGTTCACCGTTCCCTGCGCACAAATCCGTGAAAATCGGGACCAACCTACATCATGGACACTATCCGTAAGTTTCTCTCGGTCGTTCCCACGAGGTTCTCGCAGATGGCATGCTCCATCGAGACCCTGCTCGACCTCGACAAGCTCCCCATGGAGGAGCTCATCGGCCGCTCCAAAACGGTCGAGGAGCATCATGAGGCGGAGAAGCCGGAGGCCAAGCAGGCCGGCAAACTACTCCTCACGGAGGAGGAGTGGTTCTCCCAGATGCGCCTGCAGACGGAGGTGGATCCTCCGGCCATGTCGGACAAGACGGCGCAAGCCGCGCGGTCGCGGCAGGGGCAGCTCGGTCACGGCCGGGAAACGCGGCGCGTCGAAAGACACGTGCCGCTACTACGGAGTCGCCGATCATTGGGCGCGGGACTGCCGCAGAAGAAGCGCGAGGAAGCACACCTCGTGCGCGCAGAGGGTGCGGAAGCACACCTCGTCTGTGGGGAGACACGAAGACGACAGCGCCTCCAGTGTTTGGAGGCCTGTACATCGCGTCTGCCCCACAGCTCCCTGCTTCGACTCGCCAGGTGGAGTCGAGCTCGGAGGCGGCACCCTTGTCTTGGCCGGTGCAGAGTCAGCGACTCGACTGGTGGCGGAGTCGGAGGGATCGTCGACTCCTCCGGAGGAACTCACACGATCGATGGATCGCGGAGTGGGATGTGGCGACTCGAGAGGAGTCGGCCGTGTCGGGTCGCGAGGACCCAAAAAATCGCCGAGTCAGGAGGACTCGACAGTGTGTTGGCTCAGAAGGAGCTGACCATGGCGACCGGAGGAGTTGGCCACCCGGCTCCAGCAGGGGAGTGTGGGTCGCAAGGACTCGACAACTCGTCGGGTGGAGAGCACCGACAGCCTCGTCGGGTGGAGAGCACTCGACTGCGGTGACTCGAGAGGAGTCGACCGCGGCAGCTCGGAAGGAGCTGGCCGACCCGACTCGCAAGGAGCGGTCCTCCTCATGCTAGAGAGAAGGCGCAGGTCAACCTGGCGCAAGAGACGTACCCAAGAAGGTCGTCTGGTACTTCGACTCGGGGCCACCAATCACATGACAAGTGACCACGCCGCGTTCGCAGAGCTGGACTCGGGCGTCACCCGCGAACTGTCGAATCTGCGGTAGGGGATGGTGCTCTTCGTCTGCAAGTCAGGCGAGCACCGGCCGTCACGGGGTGTTACTACATGCCCGGCGTGAACACGCAGATCATCAGCCTGTGCGAGTTCGACGAGAACGGCTGCCAGGGCTGATTGAGGATGGGATCCTCCGAGTGAGTGATAGGGAGCGGCAGCTCCGGATCAAGGTCAGGCGAGAGCCGAATCGGATGTACAAGCTGCACGCGCGAGTCGCGCAGCGGTGTGCTAGTCGTGGGCGCCGGCGACGACCCGGCATGGACTTGGCATGCGCGGTTTCGGGCAACCTCAACTTCGACAGCATGCACCGACTGGCGAAGGGCGAGATGGTGCGTGGCCTCCCTTGGTGGAGCACGTAACCAACTCTGCACGCCTGCCTAGCAGGGAAGCAGAGCGAGCCGTTCGCAAAGCAAGCGAAGTTTCGGGCGGAGCGAAGGAAGCGACTCGAGCTGGTCCACGGCGACCTCTGCGGGCCGATCACCTCGGCCACTCCGAGGGGAAGAAGTACTTCCTCCTGCTCATGGACGACCTGTCGCGGTACATGTGGTCGCCCTTCTCTCGACGAAGGACGAGGCCGCAGCCGCCATCATCCGAGTCCAGGTGGGAGTGGAGTCGGAAACCGGTGCAGGCTGGCACGCTGCGCAGGATCGCGGAGGCGAATTCACCTCTGAGTCCTTCACAGCATACTGCGCTGAGCTCGGAGTGGAGCGTCACTGACGGCTCCGTACTCCCGCAGCAGAACGGCGTCGTGGAGCAACGCAACCAGACGATTGTGGGCATGGCCCGCAGTCTGCTGAAGGCCAAGAGGTCCCCGGTGAATTCTGGGTGTGAGGCGGTTGACGACGGCTGTTCATCTTGAACAGGTCGCCAACCAAGAGGTGGACGGCAAGAACGCCGTTCGAGGCCTGGCATGGCCGCAAGCGAACGTGAGCTTCCTGTGCAGTTCGGATGCGTGGTGCACGTCAGGGAGACGCGCCTCGGCTGAAGAACCTCGACGATCGGAGCAGGCCGATGATCTTCGTGGGTACCAACCTGGGACGAAGGGATATCTGGCTATGACCGGTGACTAACCGCGTGACCATCACGCGAGATGGCGTGTTCGACGATAACGCGC